>CM065714.1:2760837-2800837 GCA_033310375.1 Conus canariensis | reverse complement strand
TTTCTTCTTTGTGTGTGTGTGTGTGTGTGTGTGTGTGTGTGTGTGTGTGTGTGTGTGTGTGTGTGTGTGTGTGTCTGTCTGTCTGTCTGTCTGTCTGTCTGTCTGTCTACCCGTCTTTCATTCATTCTTTCTTTCTTTCTTTCGCTCGATCGCTCGTTCTTTCTTTCTTTCTTTCTTTCCTTTTCTCTGTCTTTCTTTCTTTCTTTCCATCTTGCTCCCTTTCTTTCTTTCTTTTTTCTACTTTTGATATTCGGTCGATCATTTGAAACCGTCTTTTCAGAGCTCACTATACAGGGCCGATACTGTTTTGTTATCTTTGATGCTCTCCATGTCAAAGCGAGAAAAAAAATGTGTAACGTATTTCTGTCTGGGCACCAGCTAGGGAAAGCTAGAAAAAGATGTATAACGTATTTCTGTCTGGGCACCAGATAGGGAAAGCTATTTCCAGAGTCTGAGCAATGGGGAGGGCAGGGAAGGTAGGAACGGGGCAGTCATATCGTGGTATTTAACACCCAGCTGACAACGAAAGGCAAATTACATTAAGAGAGACAGACATACAGATGGACAGACATACAGGCGGACGGACAGACAGACGGATGGACAGACAGACAGTTAGACAGACAGACAGACAAAGAGACAGACAGACTGACAGATGGATAGACAGACAGACAGTTAGACGTACAGGCAGACAAACAGACCGACAGACTGACACAGAGAGAGAAAAGGTGGAGGAGGAGGACGACGACGACGATGACAACGACAACGACAAAGACGACGACCACCACCACCACCACGTGGAGGAGGAGGGGGAGGATGAGGATGATGATGATGTGACAAGAGTTGGGAGTGGGCCAGTGTGTCCTCTAGGGGAAGGACTTGGAATATTTTCTTTATTAGAGTTATATTTAATTTTCACTTCCACCCTCTCTCTTACTAGTTATGGAAGGAGCAACTTTCCAGTACCAGTCATCGAAAGAATGATTCTTTTTCGGCACTATTAGAACCACTGAAGAATGGCTCAGGTATATTTTCCTTATGCTTGTACCCTTATAGTACTTGTAGCTCCGAGAGACAGAATCAGAGATAAGTTCAAACATTCAATACTGAATGAACAACAAAGAACTGACACAAATCAAATGCACTTTCACACATCAACTTTACTTGTTTATACAAGGATGAAACATTCAATTCAATTTCATAAATTCAGTTCAGGCTGATTTTTGTTTCCGACTTCTCTTGTCATCATTAAGAGAAGGAAAGTTCTGGGTGAGTTGAGTTGGAGTCCACTTGGAATATCAGAACTTATCTGATGTTGGAGAGGACAGTTGATCTCTCTCTAGTTGCTGGTGACTGGTCCACCTTCTCTTTAGCTGGCTCATCTTGTGCTGCGCTGCGATGTTTGTCCATTACCAGGCATGCCCAGGGTCCCAGGATAGTTTTCCTGGTTGACCAGTGAATATTAGACAGGATCAGAGTAGGTGAGATAGAATTTCACTCTCTCTAGTGTACCCTGTTGCAATTCTTGATTTACTTATAGCTAATTGGAAATGAAATGAGGCAGGGAACAGTAAACAATAAACAGTAAACACGTAGGGTAACTTTTGCTCCCATAAGAAAACCTAACACAGAGTAACTTTTATTCAAGACTGGCACAGCCTTTTAAACTTGAATAAAGTCAGACAAATACATACATAGACGAACAATCTAATACTGGGGGAAAAAACAAGCGCAGGCCAACAACTCAACTGTCTTCATAGTAATGACTTGGCAAAGATTTGGACTTAAGGAGGAGGGGGGGGGGCGGAGTTTGAAGATGGAGAAACTGGGAACATGAAATTAAGATGTAGAAAGAAACTCGTGGAGAGCGTGGCAGCAGAGAGTCCTCAGAAGAGAAGCCCCCTTCAAGCAAGTGTTTCGGCCCTTATCTCCTGACACTCTAGGGGGGTTGGGCCACACCCGGTTCATGACTCCGGATGTCCCTCTGCTGCCCCTTTTTTTCCCATCTTGGGACGAGCCATGGCTGGGATTCGAACCCATGACCCTCTGGACATGCTCATTTTCCACTTAATGACTCGCGCTTTAACCACTGAGCCACAGGGACACCTGATATTTGTAGGGAAATTAAGCCTTATGAAGTTCACTTTTGTTCCTCCTTGACCAGATCCAGCTTGAACACCTCTCTGCCGCTTCTGCCATTGCTTTCAGGGCTCTGGTTTTTTCCTTCCCTGCAACTGAGAGCTGTTTCATGAGGCTGTATGCAGACGTTCCTACAAACCCCCTAGCTCCAATTTCTGCAGTGAGGACTTTGACCTGATAGCCTTCTCTCCTCAGGCTGTTTGCCAGATCAGCATACTTTTCAGTCTTGTAGATTTGAGCTGCCTCCATTCTGTTCTCATATGGCACCGTGAGCTCGATCATGATCAGCTGCTTGGTTGACTTAGAGTGGACTACTATGTCTGGTCTCATGCCACTCTTGCTGATGATCTCTGGGTGACTCTTTCATTCTGGGAGGTCTGCAGTGCACTCCCAGTCATCTGCCCCGTCCAGCAGACTCTGCCTGCATGTTTCGAGTGGCACTGTTGTTCTTGGCCATGATTTGCTGCCTCCTGCCGTGAAGAATGTTGCGGGTGCTTTTGGAGTCCTGATTTTCCCTTTTGTGGTGTTGGTACTAGCCCAGACTACTTGTACAATTTCTTTGAGCACTTGGTTGTGCCTCCATGTGTACCTTCCTTGAGCCAGGGCTACTTTACATGAGCTTAGGACATGCTCCACTGTTTGTTTTTCATGGCAGAGGGGGCATGCAGGATCGTCTGTTTTCCCCCACTTCACCAGGTTTGCATTTGAGGGCAGAAGGTCATATGCAGATCTGAGAATGAAGCTGATCCTGAGAGGGGCCATGTGCCAAATGTCATTCCAAGTGAGACTTCTTTGGAGTGCATTCTCCCACGTTGTCCATTGCCCTTGCTGGCTCTGCTGGACTGCTTTTTGGAGTCTTTTTTGGTCTTCTTCTTTTCTCATCTCCTGAATTATCATGTCTCTTTTGGCTTTTCCTTTGGCCTTTGACCACCATTCAGTTTTGGTCACCCCCAGTCCCTGTCTGTTGGTCTGTGTGTGTCCTGTTATTTCTCTGATCTTGAGACTTTCTTTTGCAGAATCCATCGCCTCTTGAACTTTCCATTTTCTGCCTGTCTTCAGCTGGGGCTTAATTGCTTCTATCACCTTGTCTCCTGAGTCCTCCAGCATGCTTTGAAGTCTGATCTTCCCTGCTTTGTATTCCTCCAGGATGGATTTCAGGGGTAGTTTCAGCTTTGCTTGGCGACAGTACAGCGCTATGTCAGTCAGACAGGGTGGGACACCAAGCCATTTCCTTGTGAACTTGTTGATTTTGGCTTCCATTGCCTCCACTATGCTGGTGCAGATGTCGTATATCATCAGAGGCCATAGCAGCTTTGGTATCAGCATGAACTGCAGACACCAGACCTTGTATTTGCCAGGGAGCCCACACTGGTCAATGGTCTCCAAGCCTTCCTCCGCCATCTGCTTGGTTTCTTTTGCTCTTTGTGTGTCTTTCAGCGTATCATCATACCATCTTCCAAGGCTCTTGACTGGTTCTTCTGTGACTGTTGGAATGGCCTGGTTGGCAACACTGAAGACCACAGATCCGGCCACTTTTCCTTTCCTCAGTGAGAGACTCCGTGATTTCTTTGGCTTGAACTTCATTCTGGATGAGGCAACTATGTCGTCCAGCCTCTCCAGCACATGACGTGTCTCGTCTTCTCTGGATGAAATCACTGTAGTGTCATCCATGAAGGCCTTGAGAGGAGGCATCTTGTATCCATCGCCAAGGTCTGTTTGTCTCGCGTTGTTTGTTGCTGCTTTCAAGATGAGTTCCATTGCCAGCACGAACAGTATTGGGGAAATTGCACAGCCCATTGCAATACCCACTTCCAAGTTGATCCAGTCTGTTGTGTACTCCTTGGTAGAGAACCGCATTGAGAAGCCATTGAAGTACTTCTTGAGCATGTCGCGGATGTTCTTTGGCACATGGTACATCTCAAGAGCCAACTGTATCATCTCATGGGGCACAGATCCATATGCGTTTGCCAGATCAAGCCACACTACGTCCAGGTCTCTCTTTTCTGTTTTTGCTTTTTGGATTGCGTCCCAGATCATTGTGGCGTGTTCTACACAGCCCGCCACGCCTGGGATGCCACCTTTCTGGACTGACACATCCAAGTACTTGTTTTCCATCAGGTACTTGGTCAGCCTTGCTGCCATGACAGAGAAGAAGATTTTCCCTTCGACGTTCAGTAGTGATATTGGCCTGAACTGGCTAATGTCACTTGAGTTTTGCTCTTTGGGGATGTACACACCATCCTGCCGTCATCCACTGGCCGCTGATCTTCTGGTTTCTCCAAGCCGATCGCAGCAGCCTGTGGAGCCACTCCAGCACCTTGGGACATTTCTTGTAAAGCTGGTAAGGTATTCCGTTTGGCCCTGGTGATGATTTGGCTCTGGCTTTGTCGACCACCTTCTTGATTTCCGCCAACGTTGGAGGCTTGCCATTGAACTGTTCCTCAGGGTTGGTTGGCCACACCAGACCTTGAATGTCGAGTGGTGCTTTGCTCTGTGGGTCAGAGTATGTTTTCCTCAGATGCTGCTCAAGAACTCCTTTGTCCACACTTAGGGTCCCAGATTTTGGCTGCTCAAACAGTGTTCTGGCAAACTGGAAGGGTCTCTGAAGAAGCGCTCTTGTGTCTTCTTCTTTTTGCTCTTCCTCTTCCTCGCAGATTCCGCTTTGCTGAGGGCACTGTGTTTTTCTTTCAGGTCTTTCCACAGTTTTTCCAAGCCTTGTTTTTCAGCTGGCAGTGCGGTCTTCATTTGCATCTTGAGGTTTTTCTTTTGGACCCTGATCTTGTCCATCTTTTCTTGGCGTCTGGATTTCTTTGGAGGTGTTTTCTCTTTGGGTAGTTTTGCTCCATAGGCGTCTCTACATGTGGCATACACAATGTCCCCATATGTGGCTAGTTTGTGTTCCAGGGTGCTTTTCCCTATCAGTGCATCGAGTCTTTGGACGATTTTTGCATCCAGTTTCTCCCAATCTTCAGTTTCGTTTGCTCGTGGCAGGTTGAGTTTCAGGCGCCTGGCATCGAGGGCCTGTGCAAATTCCTCATCCGAACCAACAGCGTGGATGTCCTTGGCACTGTGGTTTAAATCCTGGCCTTGGTCTTCCGACGTCTTATCTGCTGATGCAGTGCGCTGCTGCTCATTCAGATGAGTCTTCACACATCCCATCTTTGTTCTGTGGATCTTCATGCCACGGGTGGTAGCGAAACGCTTTCCACAGACACATGGATATTCCATGTTCATAGTCCGTTTGGGATTTGCAGTCATGATTGGTTGAACACCGATGGATTCATCATTCTCTCCCCCTTTCGGTGAATCCTGGGAGCATCTTTTCCTTTTATTTTTAGTAGCCACATGTTTAAGGCAAAGTGGGGAGCCAGCCCACAGAGCCCTTGGTTCTGGTTTTTCCCAGTGTCCTCCGGTCTTTCCCGGACGTCCTCCGGCCTATTCCCGGAAGTCAATGGTTTACCCATGCATCAGTAGAAAGAAACTCGTGGAGAGCGTGGCAGCAGAGAGTCCTCAGAAGAGAAGCCCCCTTCAAGCAAGTGTTTCGGCCCTTATCTCCTGACACTCTAGGGGGGTTGGGCCACACCCGGTTCATGACTCCGGATGTCCCTCTGCTGCCCCTTTTTTTCCCATCTTGGGACGAGCCATGGCTGGGATTCGAACCCATGACCCTCTGGACATGCTCATTTTCCACTTAATGACTCGCGCTTTAACCACTGAGCCACAGGGACACCTGATATTTGTAGGGAAATTAAGCCTTATGAAGTTCACTTTTGTTCCTCCTTGACCAGATCCAGCTTGAACACCTCTCTGCCGCTTCTGCCATTGCTTTCAGGGCTCTGGTTTTTTCCTTCCCTGCAACTGAGAGCTGTTTCATGAGGCTGTATGCAGACGTTCCTACAAACCCCCTAGCTCCAATTTCTGCAGTGAGGACTTTGACCTGATAGCCTTCTCTCCTCAGGCTGTTTGCCAGATCAGCATACTTTTCAGTCTTGTAGATTTGAGCTGCCTCCATTCTGTTCTCATATGGCACCGTGAGCTCGATCATGATCAGCTGCTTGGTTGACTTAGAGTGGACTACTATGTCTGGTCTCATGCCACTCTTGCTGATGATCTCTGGGTGACTCTTCATATATTACAGATATGAAAACTCTTCACTAGCTGCATAAGGGAATCATCGTAATCCCTTTTAAAGGCAGATATATTTGTATTGCCTGCTCCAAGGCCTTTCGTCCACTGGATCGGAACTCATCAGGGGGAGACGGCTGATTGTGTCTGCGCTTCTGGTGTCAAATAGAGACACACTACAGTCCATAATACCGTGGTGTTCTCACCACGAAGGGTGCAAAAAAGGATCCAATAGCACCCCCAAAGCAGCCAGTGAAGGGTAGTAAATGAAACCAAACGAAAGTGTGGGGAGGAAAAAAGTTGCTGAAAAACTAAAGACATTATGCAAATAGTATAAAATGTAGGGGACAATCTTTGAGCCTATGCTTGAGGATCCACCCAAGGATGCAAGGGAGATCAAAAGACAAACACACAGACGGACAGAAACAAATACAAATAACCCCAATTTAATCAAAATAAAATTCGAAATGAAATGAGGCAGGGAACAGTAAACAGTAAACAAGTGGGGTAACTTTTGCTCCCATAAGAAAACCTAACACAGAGTAACTTATATTCAAGACTGGCACAGCCTTTTAAACTTGAATAAAGTCAGACAAATACATACATAGACGAACAATCTGATAGTGGGGGAAAAAAACAAGCGCAGGCCAACAACTCAACTGTCTTCATAGTAATGACTTGGCAAAGATTTGGACTTGAGGAGGGGGGGGGGAGGGGGGAATTTGAAGATGGAGAAACTGGGAACATGAAATTAAGAAAATATATTACAGATATGAAAACTCTTCACTAGCTGCATAAGGGAACCATCGTAATCCCTTTTAAAGGCAAATATATTTGTGTTGCCTGCTCCGAGGCCTTTCGTCGACTGGATTGGAACTCATCAGGGAGACACGGCTGGTTGTGTCTGCGCTCCTGGCGTCAAATAGAGACACACCACAGTCCATAATACCGTGGTGTTCTCACCACCAAGGGTGCAAAAAAGGATCCAATAGCACCCCCAAAGCAGCCAGTGAAGGGTAGTAAATGAAACCATGTAGCTAGTGAAGAGTTTTCATATCTGTAATATATTTTCTTAATTTCATGTTCCCAGTTTCTCCATCTTCAAACTCCCCCCTCCCCCCTCCCCCTCCTTAAGTCCAAATCTTTGCCAAGTCATTACTATGAAGACAGTTGAGTTGTTGGCCTGTGCTTGTTCTTTCCCCCACTATTAGATTGTTCGTCTATGTATGTGTTTTTCTGACTTTATTCAAGTTTAAAAGGCTGTGCCAGTCTTGAATAAAAGTTACTCTAAGCTAAGCTAAGCTACCTAGTCCATGTCCGATTGTGATTGGCTTTGTGTCACTAAAGACAAAGAAAAGGGGAGGGGGGGGTGATCCCCCACCCCTACAGTGTGAGGAAATGTACAGATGATTTGAGAACGCACTTTCTTAGCAGTTGGGGTTGATTTTAGTGCGCTTTCGTGTTGATTGACAAAGCACTGTTTAACATAATTGCATCATTCACGGGCGGAGCATTGGACAGTCAGCGTGTGGGAGGTGAATATGGGGTAGGAGCAAAGAAGGAGGGAGGTTGACGGTTTATCTGAAGTACACTGTCTCCTTGCCGATCGCTGAGGAGTAGCTATGTGGGAGAGGCGGGAAAGGGTGGGGAAGGAGAGGGGAGAGAGGGGCCCCCAGTGTCTTTGTACTAAGTGGAAACCTTCCTGTTCCATTGCGGCACTCTCAGATAAGCCAGGAGAAGGGGGAGGGGAAGAGAAGAGGGAGTGTGGTGTGGGCGGCTTTCTTCAAACAAAGTGAAGTGTCTGTAAGGAAGCAATGGCAATTGCAGTCTGCAGCAGCTGTATCAGCAGACACCCTGTGGGTCACAGTGTAGCAGGCAGCATGGCAAAGATGGACAGCACTGCTGAGGCTGCCCTGTGTTCTGATACACTGGAAAGGAATAGTGAAGGGACAAAAGCCAGAAAGAGAAAGAGGGATAGCAAAGGAGGAGGGGGTGATGAAAAAAAAATCATTAACAACAGAAACGGAGACTGAATGAGGAAAGATCAGAAGAGTGTGCCTGTCTGGTGGAAGTGTAATCAGGCGAAGAAGAAGACAGCACTATCAGGTCTGACACTTCCAGCAAACCAGGGGATGCTGACTGCAGCTGGTGCTCACACTGACAGCAGCAGACAGCACACCCTGCCACTGACAACAATGTTTAACACGTCAAGAATGTGGAGAGAGTTGGGGATTTCAATTGTCATATAATTTATCAAACAAGAAAATACAATTACTCTTATTTTGAATGTGAAATTTGACGTCCCTTGATCGAATAATAGTGTGACGGGGTGAAAACTTCTCCAAAGTGTTGGCTTTTATGTGAAGTGTTGCGTCGTTTGTGTTTTAGGGTAAATATGTTTTCTCCAAAGCGTTAGCGTTTGTGTGAGGTATGGATGGTGTCGTTAATGAAATGGGGTAAATGATTTTTAACAATCTTTGCTTTTGTGTGAAGTATGGCGTTGTTAGTGTAACATGGTGATAGGTGTTCTTAACAGTTCACTTTCCTTTGAAGTATGGCGTTATTTGCATATCAGAGTAAAAAAGCTTTTCAAACCATTGGCTTCTATTTGAGGGATAGAGTTGTTAGTGTATTGAAGTTAATGGTTTCCGAAGTGTCGCCTTTTTAGCGTTCCGTTTTGGTCTAAAACAACATGACAGGACTACGGTCTACACTCTCTCCCTTATTTCCTTCATCACCATCCTCCTCCCCCCCTCCTCCTCCCTCCTCCTCCTCTTCCTCATCATCATCATCATCATCATCATCATCATCATCATTACCATCGTCGTCGTCGTGGTCGTCGTCGTCGTGGTCGTCGTCATCATTATTTCATCATAAACATCATCATCATCATCATCATCATCATCATCATCATCGTCGTCGTCGTCGTCGTCGTCGTAGTCGTCGTCGTCGTCGTCGTAGTCGTCGTCGTCGTCGTCGTCATCATCATCATCATCATCATCATCATCATCCTCATCATCATCATCATCATCATCATCATTTTCATCATTCCAGAGTTCTTTTCTCACATTAGACTACAGGACAGGACTGTTGTGTGCATTTTCTTTTCAATGATGATGAAAATGATGATGACACGATAGCACTCAATCTACTCTCTCTCTCTCTCTCTCTCTCTCTCTCTCTCTCTCTCTCTCTCTCTCTCTCTCTCTCTCTCTCTCTCTCTCTCTCTCTTTCTTCTAATGGACAACATCAAGCCAAACCCAAACGCAGATGTTCCATTTTTCAGCCCAGACAAACACACAGGAAAATCAATCAAGGAAAAAGGAGGAAAACGAAAACCGTAAGTGCGCAGAGTGCACAGAACGGGGAGAGGTTTCAATGCAGGCGTGTGGCTCATCACACCATGCCTTTTCTTGTCTCCTCATCTGCCGCACGGCCGGACGTCTGCAGACAACTTGCAAACACATCACGGGCCAGTTTTCAACCAACGCTGTGTTTCACGCCCTTTCCTACATTTCTCACTTTTCCTACCCTTTGTTTTGTTTTGTTTTTCCTATTTTTCTACATTTCCCCGACACTTCATTCTTTTTCCTATTTTCTTTTTTTAATGTACATCCCATGTGTTCCCTCCGATGTCTGAGTTCTTTTTCCTCCTCGTGCCTCGCCTTCCATTGCCAAGCTTTCTGCCATTTCTTCTTGTTTTGAACAGTCCATATTTGCCCGTCCTTTTACCGACTTTCCCCCCTATGTTCCCCACGTTGTTCCTTTTCTTATCTATCCCTTTGTTCTCCTGCCTTTGCCCCCTGTTCCTGCTCTTGCTGCATTCTTCACGATTTCTTTTTTGTATCTCCTACATTTGGTATATGTTCTCCTTTTCCTATATTCCCAACGTTTTCTTCGTTTTCCTACTCATTTCTTATTACATTTCCTTTGGTTTTCTAAATTTTTTCCTACTTTGATCATGTGTTGTCATTTCCCCTTACCTTTTCCTTCTGTCTCTAGGTTCGACGTGTTCTGTTGTTTATTTCATACACTTTCTTCCTGTTCTAGCTTTTTCTCCACTTGTCATGCTTCCTTCCTTTTTCTTCCCTTTCCTTCTTTTCCCCACCTTTCCGTTTGTTCCTCCTTTTTTTTTTCTTCTCTGTACGCGTTTCCTATACCTTTTGACATTTTCTTTGTGTCCTACAATTTCCTCCTTGTTTCTTCTCCGAGGGTTGGATGTACAAAAAAGCATTCATACTTAAAATAAAATTCGTTCGTTCGTTCGTTCTCTTTACGCGTTTCCTACATCTTTTCACGTTTTCTTCGTGTCCTACAATTTCTTCCATCGCGTTCCTTTTTTTTGCTTCTTTCACTTTACACGCTAAAATAAAGATAGAAATACAAAGTAGGATACAAAGGTGTATTTATTGAATGCTCAGCGTAAGACACGGCTAAGTTTAGGGTTAGATTTTGACAGGTATGAAGACATAAGATCTTACAAATTCCGGACACAAAACATGCACACTATAGCTCTCCCCAGGTGACAGCCATGCAGGCTGAGTTAATACAGATAGATAGATAGATAGATAGATAGATAGATAGATAGATAGATAGATAGATAGATAGATAGATAGATAGATAGATAGATAGATAATTTGACAGACAGACAGACAGACAGACAGACAAACCGATGAACCGATGAACAAGAGAGAGAGAGAGAGGGGGGGGGGAGGTGTAATGATTTCCCTCACCGTCTCAAACTGGGGAAAGACAGCTGTGATCTCCTCCACCTAATGATTACACCAGGGAATAGAGACAATGGTAATGTCCCTTCACCTAATACTAACACCAGGGGATACAGACAGTGGTAATGTCCCTTCACCTAATTGTAACACCAGGGGATACAGACAGTGGTGATGTCCCTTCACCTAATGCTGACACCAGAGGATACATACAGTGGTGATGTCCCTTTACCTAATGCTGTCACCAGGGGATACAGACAGTGGTAATATCCCTTCTCCTAATGCTGACACCAGGGGATGCAGACAGTGGTGATGTCCCTTCACCTAATGCTGACACCAGGGAGAGACACTGGTGATGTCCCTTCACCTAATGCTAACACCAGGGGATGCAGACAGTGGTGATGTCCCTTCACCTAATGCTGACACCAGGGAACACAGACAGTGGTGATGTCCCTTCACCTAATGCTGACACCAGGGAAAGACAGTGGTGATGTCCCTTCACCTAATGCTGACACCAGGGGATACAGACAGTGGTAATGTCCCTTCAGCTAATGCTGACACCAGGGAATACAGACAGTGGTGATGTCCCTTCACCTAATGCTGACACCAGGGAAAGACAGTGGTGATGTCCCTTCACCTAATGCTGACACCAGGGGATACAGACAGTGGTAATGTCCCTTCAGCTAATGCTGACACCAGGGAATACAGACAGTGGTGATGTCCCTTCACCTAATGCTGACACCAGGGAATACAGACAGTGGTAATGTCCCTTCACCTAATGCTGACACCAGGGAATACAGACAGTGGTGATGTCCCTTCACCTAATGCTGACACCAGGGGATACAGACAGTGGTGATGTCCCTTCACCTAATGCTGACACCAGGGGATACAGACAGTGGTGATGTCCCTTCACCTAATGCTGACACCAGAGGATACATACAGTGGTAATGTCCCTTCAGCTAATGCTGACACCAGGGGATACAGACAGTGGTGATGTCCCTTCACCTAATGCTGACACCAGGGGATACAGACAGTGGTAATGTCCCTTCAGCTAATGCTGACACCAGGGGATACAGACAGTGGTGATGTCCCTTCACCTAATGCTGTCACCAGGGGATACAGACAGGGGTAATGTCCCTTCACCTAATGCTGACACCAGGGATACAGACAGTGGTGATGTCCCTTCACCTAATGCTGCCCTGAGGGACATCAGTGGGTCAGTCAGTGGTCAGACTCTGGACACGAACCGCTCAGCGACTGATTAGGGTTCTGACGTCCTGATCATTCTCGGTCATCGTCTCTTTCACACACACAACAGGCGCTGTCTGCACGATCTGTGAAAGCTTACTACACACACTAGGAGCATGTAGTGATGTCAAAACCACTTTTCTCTTTTGCAAAACAAAAACGGAATTTCCATTCTATATTAGTCAGAACTAATATATTGAAATGCATTGAAATGTTTCACTTCATATCTGGGCATACACTTTCACGAACTTTCTGTATATATTTCCTTTTCAACTAAAGCAAAAATTTGGGTGAAAGAAAGATTTCTCTTGAATATGTTTCTTTAACTTTCTTGCTAGTAAAATCCACACACAGTTTAGCTATCATACCTCCTATTAAAACCATTTATGTGCACTGTCTTTCTCAACTCTTTTTCTTAAATCTGTATTGTATTTTAATGAATGTCTGCCATGCTCATAGTAAATAACTGCCACACGGTCAATGAATGTCTGCAATGCTCATAGTAAATAACTGCCACACTGTCAAAGATGTCTGCAATGCTCATAGTAAATAATTGCCACACTGTCAATGAATGTCTGCCATGCTCATAGTAAATAACTGCCACACTGTCAATGAATGTCTGCAATGCTCATAGTAAATAACTGCCACACTGTCAATGGATGTCTGTATTGCTCATAGTAAATAACTGCCACACTATCAATGGATGTCTGCAATGCTCATAGTAAATAACTGCCACACTGTCAATGGATGTCTGCCATGCTCATAGTAAATAACTGCCACACTGTCAATGGATGTCTGTAATGCTCATAGTAAATAACTGCCCACTATCAATGGATGTCTGCAATGCTCATAGTAAATAACTGCCACACGGTCAATGAATGTCTGCAATGCTCATAATAAATAACTGCCACACTGTCAATGGATGTCTGCAATGCTCATAGTAAATAACTGCCACACTGTCAATGAATGTCGGCAATGCTCATAGTAAATAACTGCCACACTGTCACTTTGTTTCCACCACACTTGTCATTCATTTCTGTCACACAGGCAATTAGTATTCAGCTCGTTACCGATGTGTGTTTGCTGCATTGTCAACAATTTACACTCTGTTAGAACCCTTGAACATGATTGAACAGCATGGGTCAGATCGATTTCAAATCTCATAAAATACTACAACACAACTGAATACTTGGGTAGGCGGGATTTACCCTCCGTTGGAATCCAGAGGGAGAACCTTTTTTCATACTGGAATATGAGGGAATTACAGCTTGTGGAATCCTGGTGGAAAACTATATATGTTTTCGTTCTGGGTTATGAGGGATTTCCCAGTCAACTGGTATATTGATGGAAAGCTATAATTTTTTCACACTGGGGTATGAGGGATTTCCCAGTCAACTGGAATCCTGATGGAGACACTATGTTTTTTCATACTGGGGTATGAGGGATTTCCCAGTCAACTGGAATACGGACGGAGAACTTTTTTTTATACTGGGTTATGAGGGATTTCCCAGTCAACTGGAATCCTGTTGGAAAACTTTATTTTTATACATGGGTTATGAGGGATTTCCCAGTCAACTGGAATACGGATAGAGAACTTTGTTTCTTTATACTGGGTTATGAGGGATTTACAGTTCGAGGAAATCCTGTCAGATAAATTTTTATTTTTCGAACTGGGGTATGAGATTTTTACAGACAGTTGGAAACATGTCAGAGAACAAAACTGTTTCCCTACTGGGGTCAGAGCTGCGTGGTCTCTTGCAGCCCTGCACACAACTTAATGAAGGAATCAGAACTATGTCACAGTGATGACATCGTAACACAAGAATTATCAACATCGGGGTCAGAATTATTTACACTCTTTTAGAAATCCACTGAGTCAGTCAACTTGTTGGCCCATAGTCACTATTTATGTTTACAAAAAAATAATAAGTAAATAACAGATTGACATGTCACTACGTACTGTGATTGATGATGATGATGATGATGATGATGATGATGATGATGATGATGATGATGATGATGATGATAAGAATACACAGTGTCATTTTGCTGTGAGGAATAGAGATATGATCCAAGGAAAGGATTAGATGGGAGAGACTCTTTAGCACAGTGCAATCCCTTACAGGGCCTCCTATCCAACCCCCACCCACTCCACCCCCCCCCAACTCCATGCAGTGTCTGTCATGTCCATATGGATATGACATCGTGCGCACCTCTGTATGTGTGTGAATGAGTGAGAGAGAGAGAGAGAGAGAGAGAGAGAGAGAGAGAGAGAGAGTGCGTGTGTACGTGTGTGCGTGTGTGTGTGTGTGTGTGTGCGTGCGTGTGTGTGTGTGTGTGTGTGTGTGTGTGTGTGTGTGTGTGTGTGTGTGTGCGTGCGTGCGTGTGTGTGTGTGTGTGTGTGTTGTGTTGTGTGTGTGTGTCTGTCTGTCTGTCTGTCTGTCTGTCTGTCTATCAGTAAAGGTAGTCGAAGAAAGGGACGATGAGGGATATAATTGAAGGAGAAGCAGGCCAAATGGGTGGGAACCTTTTCTGTAATGTAAATGTCAGTGAGTATCGACACTGACCACGAAGGACACAGCTGTTCAGGGTCTGTGACTGCTTTGTCCTCACTGTAATGAAGGTTCTCCACTTGTACTCTGCAGAGATGCCACCATTGATAAACCTCTCCTCTCTGGTGACCACGACGGTCAAGGATCTTTCTTTGTGCTGTTCAGGGTCTGTGACTGCTTTGTCCTTACTCCAATGACTAGACTGTCAGTGAAGGTTCTCCCCTTGTACTCTGCAGAAATACCACCATTAACAAACTTCTCTTCTCGGGTGACCACGACAGTCAATGATCTTTCTTTGAGGACTTTTTGCACGACCAGTAATGGATGCTTAATAATTGTTACCAGTATCATCAAGGGGAAAAAAAGACAGGAGAGAGAGAGAGAGAGAGGGGGGGGGAGAGAGAGAGAAAGAGAGAGAGAGAGAGACGGACAGACAGACAGACAGACACCACACACACACACACACACACACACACACACAGATAGACAGAGATACAGAGACACAGACACAGACAGATAGACAGTGAGTCAGAGAGAGACAGACGGACAGCGAGATATACAGAATGCCTAAGAGGGAAGGAGGATGAGAGGTGTGACGGGATAGGAAAGAGAGAGAGGGGCGTGTCACAGTAGACAGAAAGGGACAGTGAATGTGTAAAAAAAAAAAACCAGTAAAGAGAGCAGACGGAGGCAAACAGACAGACAGACACGTAGTAAGTGGAGAGATACGCGGTACAGACCATCAGCTGTGAGACAGACACATACATAGAAAGGGGGGAGATGGAGCATAAGTCTTGGCCTCTTATAGATACAGGGGTACATAGAAATGGGAAAAACAAAGAAGGCTGCAAGACAAATGATAAAGGAGGACAGCTTGAGTGTCAGTCACACACACACACACACGCACACACACATACACACACACACACACACACACACACACACACACACACACACACACACACACCCCCCACACGTTCAGAGGATAGATCCTTGCTAATTCCCAGGATCAGACTCATCGCTCTGTTCTGTAGTCTTGATGATGTCAGGAAGCTGCTGTCTGGAGTCCTGATCCCAACTCAATCACACACAGTATAGTTGATTAGGACAGCTGGTGAAGAACGCGTTCTTCAGTGATTTGAGGACTTTTCTTGTGGTCATGTCCCAACTCAATCACTCATGGTATAGTTGATTAGGACAGTGGTAAAGGACGCATTTTCCAGTGATTTGAGGGCTTTTCTTGTGGTCATGGAACTCGACAACAACGGCAGAATTGCAAGTGCGTACTATCGTGTTTGAAGCAGGACGAGAACAAGATAATGAATAACTGATAGTTGTTATTTCTACATGAAAAATGGGCTGCCACAGATCACATGCAATCTACTGCTCAGCCCAGGGTCCAGGAATTGAGCTGTAAAGTCAGCGTCCAACTGCAGCTGTAAAATTGTTAAAGTGGAGACATCCCAAGGAAAACAATATCCAAAACAATGATTTTCTTCGATTTTCTGCAACAATTCCTATTGCACTATTGTGATATCATGTGAGGTGTTTTCGGTAAGAAGGAGTTACTTAGATTTTTCAGTTGAATTAACTTTCAAATTGTTGAAATGAAGAAACTCTGTGTCGTTTGCTTGTCCCCACTGAACGAATGTATGTGACATATGTTGAGGACATTTTGTTCTGCTGCCTGCAGACCAGCCATGGATGCTTGGTTTCCCTGAAATGCAGCAGCCATCTATTCCACGACCAAGAAGTTGATTTGATTCGTAGAATAGATAACGAGGAGAAGATTGGATTTTGAGCTATACGTCGTCTTCGTCAAGCCTATTGCTACATACAAGGTGCGTTGTGTGTGTTGTGTGTGTGTGTGTGTGTGTGTGTGTGTGTGTGTGTGCGTGCGTGCGTGCGTGCGTGCGTGCGTGCGTGAATGCGTGCATGCGTGCGTGCACGTGTGATGCGTGCGTGCGTGCGTGGGTGGTGTGTGTGTGTGTGTGTGTGTGTGTGTGTGTGTGTGTGTGTGTGTGTGTGTGTGTGTGTGTGTGTGTTGTGTTAAGGGCCTGTTTCCAGCAGAAGAAATGCTTCAAACGTTTCAACAGTAATCAAACAAACTGAAAACAAAAATTACATGTGTTTGAGTAATAGAATTAGTAGGGGCAACAAGAGCAGTATTGTAACCGCCTCTTTGTAGTCAAATTTGAGAGAGAGAGAGAGAGAGAGAGAGAGAGAGAGAGAAGAGAGAGAGAGAGAGAGAGAGAGAGAGAAAACAATTGTCGGTTTCCAGAGTAACGGAAATGAAATCCGTCTGAATTTTTGCTTCACCCATCCCTTTTCCACCCTCTCTGCCTGTCCCGACATTCCCATCTCTCTCTCTCTCTGTCTCTGTCTCTCTCTGTCTCTCTGTCTCTGTCTCTGTCTCTGTCTCTGTCTCTGTCTCTGTCTCTCTCTCTCTCTCTCTCTCTCTCTCTCTCTCTCTCTCTCTCTCTCTCTCTCTCTCTGTGTGTCTTTGGGATTTCTTTTTGTGCACAGTATGTTCGGCACTTGCGCTATACAATTGACAGATTTATACCTAAGTCAGTGTGCCTAATGCAGTTACCATTGAAAAAGAGAATCAGACAGACAGATAGAGAGAGAGAGAGAGAGAGAGATAGATAAATAGATAAATAGATAGATAGATAGATAGATAGATAGACAGACAGATAGATAGATAGATAGATAGATAGATAGATAGATAGATAGATAGATAGATGGAGAGAGAGAGAGAGAGAGAGAGAGAGAGATAGATAGATAGATAGATAGATAGATAGATAGATAGATAGATAGATAGATAGATAGATAGATAGATAGAGGAACTGCAGAGATAAATCGTTTCCTTTCATCTCATTTGACATGATGATAAGTTCAGCCCAGGGGTAACTTCAAACGAAGCATTCTTTCCAGAGACCAGCATGAGAAACATAGTTTACACAAATAGCCAGCGGCATTTTTTTCAGACTTAACTCCCAGAAATCTAGTTCTGTATACTCAATTTCATGCAATCCAGATTTCAAGAGAAAACATTCGACATTGCAGCTGCCCACAAATGATACCAGCTGTGTAGTTGTCTAGAGATGGTATCCAGCAATGTAGCTGTCTATAGATAATATCCAGCAATGTAGCTGTCTACAGATAATATCCAGCAATGTAACTGTCTACAGATAATATCCAGCAATGTAGCTGTCTACAGATAATATCCAGCAATGCAGTTGTGCAAAGATAACTCTGAAAGATGGAGTTGTCAAGAGATAGTACCCAACAATGCAGTTGTCTTGAGAATACACCCAGCAATGGAATCTTCCAGAGATAACTCCCAGCAATGCAGTTGTCCAGACAAAACACGCAGCAATGCAGTTGTGCAGGAATAAACTAGAGTAATACAGTTGTCCTGAAATATCATCCACTAATGAAGTTGTCCAGAGACAACATCAAGCAATGACGTTGTCCAGAAATAGCTTCCAGTAACATAGCTGTCCAGATAGGATACCTATCAATGCACGTGTGCACATCATGAGATGCTGTAGGGCGGTGGCAATATCAAATGATATAGTTGGCAATAGATACTATACAGCAATGTAGTTTCCAGATATAACATGCTGCCCTGTAGTTTCCAGAGATAACATTCAGCAATGTAGTTTCCAGATATAACATACTGCCCTGTAGTTTCCAGAGATAACATTCAGCAATGTAGTTTCCAGATATAACATACTGCCCTGTAGTTTCCAGAGATAACATTCAGCAATGTAGTTTCCAGATATAACATACAGCAATGCAGTTTCCAGAGATGACATACATCAGTGTAGTCGTCCAGGGATAACATCCAGCATTCTAGTTGTCCACTTATAACATTCAACAATGCAGTTGACCAGAGATAACATCTGCAGTTGGTCGGCGGTAACTTCCAGCAATGCCATTGTCCAGAGAGGCGGTAACTTCCAGCAATGCAGTTGTCCAGAGAGGCGGTAACTTCCAGCAATGCAGTTGTCCAGACAGGCGGTAACTTCCAGCAATGCAGTTGTTCAGAGAGGCGGTAACTTCCACCAACGCAGTTGTTCAGAGAGGCGGTAACTTCCAGCAACGCAGTAATCCAGAGAGGCGGTAACTTCCAGCAATGCAGTGGTCCTGAGATAAAAGCCAGCAATGCAGTTGTCCGGAGATAAAAAGCCAGCAATGCAGTTGTCCTGAGATAAAAGCCAGCAATGCAGTTGTCTAGAGATAAAACCAGCGATGTAGTTATCCAGACCCAGAAAACCAGTTGTTCCGATAAAACATCCAGCACTGCAGATGTCCAAAGATAACATCCAGCACTGCAGATGTCCAAAGATAACATCCAGCGTTGCAGATGTCCAAAGATAACATCCAGCACTGCAGATGTCCAAAGATAACATCCAGCACTGCAGATGTCCAAAGATAACATCCAGCACTGCAGATGTCCAAAGATAACATCCAGCGCTGCAGTTTTCCAGAGATAACAGTCAGCGATGCAGTTGTCCACGGAGAACACCAACAATGCAGTCACCAAGAGATAACATCCAGGAATGCAGTTCTCCACGGAGAACACCAGCAATGCAGTCACCAAGAGATAACATCCAGGAATGCAGTTGTCCACGGAGAACACCAACAATGCAGTCACCAAGAGATAACATCCAGGAATGCAGTTGTCCAGAGAACACCAACAATGTAGTCACCAAGAGATAACATCCAGGAATGCAGTTGTCCAGAGACACCAATTAACAATACAATTCCCCACAGACAACAACCAGCAATGCTGTGATCTACAGATAGCACCCAGTACTGCAGGTGTGCAGGTAGAAAACATACCAAAATCAGTCCCAATGATAACATCTAGAATGCAGTTGTCCAGGAACTTTAAAATAATCATGACAAACGCAAGCTGTGTCCTAAGGTAACATCCAGTAACACAAGTGTGCCAGGAGAAATATACCAAACATTTCATGACAATTTAGTATTATTGTTATAAACGGGCAGATTGTTCCAAAGAAAATCCAGCAAACAGTTGTCCAAATAATAAACATCAGTTTTTGAAAAATTGTCAAGAGTTGCGTCCCAGTAAAATCGCAGTCAGTGTCCCAAATCAAACAGCATTCACTGTCGTGGTCCAGGAACACGGTTTTCCAGATCATATCAACAGCATTCCGTGGGTCACAGGGGAGACCACGGTTTTACAGACATCATATCAACAGACATTCCGTGGGTCACAGGGGAGACAGGTTTTACAGACACTACATATGCAAGACAGACATTCCTGTGGGTCACAGGGGAGACAGGTTTTACAGACAGGCTACCCAAAAGGCAGACAGACCGATTTTGACATTCCTGTGGGTCACAGGGGAGACACGTGTTTACAGACAGGCTACCCAAAAGGCAGACAGACCGATTTTGACATTCCTGTGGGTCACAGGGGAGACACGTGTTTACAGACAGGCTACCCAAAAGGCAGACAGACCGATTTTGACATTCCTGTGGGTCACAGGGGAGACACGTGTTTACAGACAGGCACCAAAAGGCAGACAGACCGATTTTGACATTCCTGTGGGTCACAGGGGAGACATGTACCAAAGGCAGACAGTCGATTTGCATTCTGTGGTCACGGGAGACACGTGTTTAGAACAGGACCCAAAAGGCAGACAGACCGATTTTGACATTCCTGTGGGTCACAGGGGAGACACGTGTTTACAGACAGGCTACCCAAAAGGCAGACAGACCGATTTTGACATTCCTGTGGGTCACAGGGGAGACACGTGTTTACAGACAGGCTACCCAAAAGGCAGACAGACCGATTTTGACATTCCTGTGGGTCACAGGGGAGTCACGTGTTTACAGACAGGCTACCCAAAAGGCAGACAGACCGATTTTGACATTCCTGTGGGTCACAGGGGAGACACGTGTTTACAGACAGGCTACCCAAAAGGCAGACAGACCGATTTTGACATTCCTGTGGGTCACAGGGGAGTCACGTGTTTACAGACAGGCTACCCAAAAGGCAGACAGACCGATTTTGACATTCCTGTGGGTCACAGGGGAGACACGTGTTTACAGACAGGCTACCCAAAAGGCAGACAGACCGATTTTGACATTCCTGTGGGTCACAGGGGAGACACGTGTTTACAGACAGGCTACCCAAAAGGCAGACAGACCGATTTTGACATTCCTGTGGGTCACAGGGGAGACACGTGTTTACAGACAGGCTACCCAAAAGGCAGACAGACCGATTTTGACATTCCTGTGGGTCACAGGGGAGACACGTGTTTAGAGACAGGCTACCCAAAAGGCAGACAGACCGATTTTGACATTCCTGTGGGTCACAGGGGAGACACGTGTTTACAGACAGGCTACCCAAAAGGCAGACAAACCGATTTTGAAGGGCGGGGGAAGAGACAGCTGGGGTAGATGACGGGGTGGAAGGGGACAGGATTGAAGGAAAGTGGAGTGGAATGACTTGTCCCCCAGATGTGTTCCAGCGTGGTACTGATGAAGGACAGGACGTGTCTGATCAGATGGAATCTGAAGAATGCTTACAGCACCTGGGCTGATTGGGCCGACTGGAAAACTTGTAAACCCTCTCTCTCTCTCTCTCTCTCTCTCTCTCTCTCTCTCTCTCTCTCTCTCTCTCTCTCTCTCTCTCTCTCTCTCTCTCTCTCTCTCTCTCTCTCTCATGATCGATGATCACGACATTTTTTAGCATTTATTCTTGCTGCACACAACATTAATCCTTTTCTCTCTAAAAGAACCAGCGACATGCACATAGACGTAACGGAAAGGGATATTATAAAACTCGAGACAGAAAAGAATAAGCGTACAAAAAAATCGTCGCCCAAGCAAGAAGACAGAGATCGGAATGAATTTTGCAAGGAGCAAAATAACTAAATCAAAAGACGCATAAAAGGTGTGGGCAAAAAACGAGAGATGCAGAAAAATGCGTTTCTATGGTAAAAGGTGCATTGAACCTGGGGATGCTCATAAATTCAAGAAAGAAATAATTTCATCAATAACACACACACACACACACATCTCTCTCTCTCTCTCTCTCTCTCTCTCTCTCTCTCTCACACACACACACACACACACACACACACACACACACACACACACACACACACACACACACACACACACACACACACACACACACACACAGATGTTTTTAAGAAATGTCTTCAGCTGTATGTTTTTGGTTTGTCCCTTTCCGTTTATCATCCTTTTTACCTCTCCCAACTCTCTGCTACCAGGTATACCTCAGAGTTACAGAGATTTCTTAATCTGCCATGGAACCTTATTCTTCCCGTTCCAATGGGAAGATTGGAACCATGTGAAGGGCTATGGACTCAGAGTGGTGCCACACAGTGCTGTGGGTGCACAGGGAAGAATGGAACCCGAGCAGACTGCTACAGATTCACGTGGAAAACTATTACTGTCGACATCACATGTCTGTTAGATTACGTGTTTCTTACATTACTTCATGTGTTGATGAACATCACTGGTATTTTTCCAGCTGCAGTAGAGGATTTTTGTACTCCCAGTTCTTAGAGAACAGGGAGTACTTTTGAATGGGAACGAAGAAATGCTCTGTGTGTGTGTGTGTGTGTGTGTGTGTGTGTGTGTGTGTGTGTGTGGTGTGTGTGTGTGTGTGTGTGTGTGTGTGTGTGTGAGTGTGTGTGTTGTGTGTGTGTGTGTGTGTGTGTGTGTGTGTGTGTGTGTGTGTGTGTGTGTGTGTGTGTCCGTCCGTGGTCAAAATGTGTTCCACTCGCTCCAGACAAAACTACTGGGCTGATCTTTCAGAAAATTTGTAGGTATGTTCATTTAGTCCTGTACCTGGCTACAAGTCCCGTGTACATTATGGTGTTAGGAGAATTTCTCACTTGATTTGAGTCAAGGGGCACCTAGACATGAAAAATCACGGAGGTGATCGGGCACCACCCTGGTACATTTTGCGTAATGGCCGATTCAACTATGGCCACCACCCGCCGCGGTGAAAATCCTAACTTTTGTGTTTTTGACAATATATACACTTGTCACACTTCTAATCCAACTGATTTTGTTGTGCTGAGTTCATTTCTGGTATTATTTTGTCCATTTGGGGTCATCCTGACCTTAAAATGCCTTGGTCAAGGTAATTTTCTTACACCGACGGTCTTGACCGTAACCTGGCGATATTCTAGCAGTAACAACAGGGCTCCTATACATAATGCTACTAATTCTGACATGCATTTTCACTGTATGATTCACTATTAAAGATGTAAGTCATTCTGATCTTGAATTCACAAGTGAACGCCATTTTTACCTATTCAACTAAAACTGCTTTTGCTGCTTTTTCACTTTTTTTTCTGTATTGTGTGGTCAATGACACATCCCAACACAAACAGAAAAAGTTCTCAAGTATGCAACAAACATGCTCAATGTAACTGCAATTGTCTCTTTCCATCACTGATTGGAACATGGAGAATTATCTGCTTTTCCATGGCAGGATGTGACGTAGCAAACTCCAGCAGAACAGCACCCACACCGTCGAGTGTCACACTTGTCTGCGCACTTGCATATTGTGAGCAAAGCGGGTGGCAAGGGCTTCATGCATTTAGATGGCAACAGGGTGCCAAACTGTTGCTCCCACCCATGTTCTAGTGGTTCTAGGTAGTCCTCACGTTGTTGAATGGCCGCCCCAAGCAGATGGAATTGCTTTGTGCACCAGAAAGGCTCCTCTGTGGATGTGGCCTCTGATGACACTGCTTGTGGGTGGGAGAGAGTCAATTCCACCTGTAGCACTGCTGTAGTTCTCCACTCTGAGCTGGTTGAACGTTTCAGCAGTTGTTGTTGATCTGACACTCGCCCAGACATGTACAAGGTACATTTCCGCCAGAGCTTCATCTTGCTCTGACAAGCTGTCTGTCTCTCCAAAGTTCGTCAGATGCTGTACAGGGTCAGCGGCCATAGCAGCGTGCTTCGTCCCTACCTTACTCATACAGTCATCTCCAGTCCGTATGTGTGCTTTGATCACTGACTTGGCCAGCGGTGCTCCAAGCCTAGAAACTGCTTGGTGCAGTGGAAGCATCCGCCGCTTCTCACCTGTGCCAAACTGCTGCCAGATTTCCTTCAACCCCATCGCTTGGAACTGAGGGGTGTAGTGAAGCGGTAGTGCGAAAGTGTCCGTGTCGTTGGAAACTACTATAACTCTCTTGCACTGTTTGATACGAACGGCCCACCCCACATGTACTACCAGTCTGGCGTCTGCCTCTTCAATCCAGCCGTGCAGGTCCAGGATTTCTTCACCGCCAGCTGCTTTGGCTGGAAGCACCTCATCATCAGAGACGACAGAGCTGGCGATGATGACAGGATTTCCTTCAGCTCGATTGCTCACCATATCTCGAACCAGCAGCTAAAGATTCTGTTTGTTCTTCTCAGATGCCCAGAACTTGTCAAGCTGTCGAAGGATGGGTGTGTCTGCGTTCATGCCAATAATGTCAATGGGCGTCACATCAGCTCGCCTCATGCGCTCTCCTTCTTTCAGGGAAAGTTCGACGTATGAATCTAACACCAGGTGAATGTAGTCCGACTCATGGCAGAGGCTTGTGGCTGATGTGATGACTGCAGTGACTACAGCACCGAGGGTAGAGAATTCTGCTAGCGGCATCTGTCGCATCTTTGACATGAAGTCTACCACAACATGAGTGGGAAGAAGAGACGTCTGATTCCATTGTGTGAGGTCCAGTTCAGATTCAATTTCACCAACAAGTGTTGACTTGTTGACGTGAGCGGGAAGATCACCATCAAACAATGGAGTCACTGGCAGCAGATCGTGAGCAAGTATCTGCTTGATGTCCATGCCACGCTCCTTTGCAATGTCCATGGTTCTCTGTGCCTCTGCAACGTCCTTGGATGACAGATCCTTCTTTTCTTTGAGAATGGTTGCTGGTGTTTTCTGTGGCTGTTCGTTGAACTGGGGCAGCTTCCTCTTTGATACGGTTGCACTCATTTTCTTGGTCTTCTCGACCAGCACCTCCTGCCTGTATGACTGGTAGAAAAACGCTCGCCATTCTCGAGACACTTGAGCAGACGCTCAGCCACATTGTCGGTCAACAGCCAGCTTGGTCAGCAGGTGATGCAGTGGCACGGGTTCTTGAACCACCACCGAGTAAGGATTCTGTCGCTCTATCACAAAGTCCAGCAGCTTCTCCACATTTTGATTGAATGTGACACGGCGAATAGAGCTCAGTGCATGCCAAAGATGACATTCTGGGTGGTTCATGGGGTGGTTGATGGTGAGCTGGTTGAGGAGATTGGTTATACGCCCAATCTTGTGGAACAAGAGTTCAAATTCTGCCACAGAGCCAGCATTTCGTGTAGCTCCCACTACATAGTGACCTCCAGGAACCTTGGACACTCGCTGGATGGTCTGCTCAACCTTCATGTCGCCTCTTACAGCACAGACCCAGCCTGGACGATCCTGAACAACCCACTGGCCCATAGAGAAACGCTGATAGAGCTCAGGATGTGTGAACTCCAGCACCTTGATTTGCTCAAGATACCACGAGCCATAACGCAGGTAATTGATGCAGTCCAATTCTGCAAAGATCGGCATAGAGTCCTCGACAGTAGCTACATATAGATCCCAGTTTCCCTGTCTGTCGGAGACAACAGCGTTTTTGATGACGGCGACCATCCGCAGCCAAACACCAAAGAATTGGCACAGCTCAGACTTGGCCTCGCGCTCCTTCTCAAACTCCACAAAGTCCTGATGCAACTTCTCAACTTGTCCACTCAGGGTCTCGAACTCTTCTGGACAACGCGTGTTCGCAGCAAGTGAAGTTTGCAGGCCTGCACCTGCTCTAGCTCTGGATATGCAGTTTTGTCTTTGTATTGGCAGAACATCTGCCACTGGAGCAACTGGAATGAATTAATTTTAGATGTACTACATCTGTGATTATTGCTAAAAATCATCACAGGTTGCAGCTAAGGTCATCGGTATAAGAAAATGACCCTGACCATGGCATTTGAAGGCCAATATGACCCCAAATGGACAAAATAATATCAGAAATGAACTCAGCACAACAAAATCGTTGGATTAGAGGTATTACAAGTGTACATATTGTCAAAAACACAATAGTTAGGATTTTCACAGTGGCGGTGGCGCCATATTTGAATCGGCCATTACGCAAAATGTACCAGGGTGGTGCTCGATCACCTCCGTGATTTTTCATGTCTAGGTGCCCCTTGACTCAAATCAAGTGAGAAATTCTCCTAACACCATAATGTACACGGGACTTATAGCCAGGTACTGGATTAATTATGGATCACAAATAATACCCGATGTTTACTGTTATAGCCGTTACTAACAGCTGTAACGGCCTGTAACGGTTTTTCTTCTTCATAGAATATCTCAGAAAGTGCTTGGCCGATCTTTCTGAAAATGTGTAGCTATGTTCATTATGGGCAAAAGATGATGCCCGATGTGTTATTTTACCGTTATAGCCGTTACTAACGGCTGTGACGGCCTGTAACGGTTTTTCTTCTATATGGAATATCTCAGAAAGTACTTGGCCGATCTTTCAGAAAATTTGTAGGTATGTTCATTATGGATCACAAATAATACCCGATGTTTACTGTTATAGCTGTTACTAACAGCTGTAACGGCCTGTAACGGTTTTTCTTCTTCATAGAATATCTCATAAAGTGCTTGGCTGATCTTTGTGAAAATTAGCAGGTATGTTCATTATGGGCGACGGATGATGCCCGATGTTTCAGTTTACCGTTATAGCCGTTACTAACGGCTATAACGGCCCATAACGGTTCTTCTTTTTTATGGAATATCTCAGAAAGTACTTGGCCGATCTTTCTGAAAATTTGTAGGTATCTTTATTATGGGCGACGGATGATGCCCGACATTTTAGTTTACCGTTATAGCCGTTACTAACGGCTATAACGGCCTATAACGGTTTTTTATGGAATGTCTCAGAAAGTACTTGGCTGATCTTTCTGAAAATTTGTAGGTATGTTGTTGTTTTTTTTAAACCTTTTTTATTTGCATTCATATATATTTACAGGAAAAAAAGGGGGAGAAAAGTAATGAGGGAAAGCAAATATGTATATCAAGAAATAAATAAAGAAAGAAATCATCCCAAACAATTTGAATTCACATATTCATGCAAACATTATCGAATCAAAACAAAACAAAAACAGAGAGAGAGAGAGAGAGAGAGGTGGGGGGTGGATGTATTAAGAAAAATCATGCTGACAGGGACGTTTTTTACATCATTACATTTGGCAAAATATTACACTCAGGCCTCTAATAATGCACAAAAAAGTGTTCATTCACACACTTCATCTTACACTTCTGAATCTATTAGTGCAAGTTGTTTACAAAGAAAAGAAAACAATAACAAAAGGGTATAACTGTTAAACAGTATCCATTAATGGTCTGTATGCCAGCCATCTGGTCAAAAATTCTGCATGGTTTAATTTTAAATATGCAACATGTTCCTCAATTTTGTATCTAAATTTTAATTTGTTTATGAATACATGTACTTGTGGCAGGGTGTTGTTTATTCTACAAACATATATGTAATGCTTCGCAAATAGTATTATAAAGTAAAAGACGGTGTCGCCAACAATCATATTGTCATAGCCAAATAGTACAAGTGTTTCTGTCAAAAGTACATTTTCAGCATTCAAACATTTTTCTTTCATTAAACCAATGAGGGCATTCCAAAATACTTGTACATGGTGACATTTCCAAAACATATGATCAATGCTATCTTTGAATGTGCTACAAAAACTGCAGTTATTATTTTCAACGATTCCAATCTCCTTTAAAACAACATTTGTGCATAAACACCTGTGTAATATTTTCAGTTGAAACCACTGCAGCCTTACATCACGTATCTTATGCGCGTGCAAAAAGCAGGATTTCCAATCATTTTGCATTAACAATTTTATGTCCCATTTATCACAGCATTTTGGCTTAAGGTTATTTGCAATAAAGATATCATAATACAATTTGGAAATTTTATTTATAGCAAAAAGGTGTTTAAAGCACAATGATGAGTTTATGTACTTATCGTTTTTTATAGTGATACCAGACGTTTTTACATAGTCCATTATAGTCGATTTATAGCCAGCAAAAGTAACAAAATCAATATTTACATTATTTTTTCTTTAAAAGGTGCATGTGGCAAAAACTTTCCTTTATCATCAAAAAAGTGGGCGAGACAGTTAATATCTTTGCTACTTAGTTTTTTCGATACAATACACTTCTTTCCAATTTGAAATCGCTTATTATGGCATAATGGTTCGGCAAGAAGTTCGGTGGAGTTTTGCGGGGAACACTTGTAGTAAAAAACTTTATATGCATCAAGAACTTCAACCCAAAACTGATTATACTTGGTGAATTTGGAAACGAATTCTGGACCACATTTTTTCATAAGCGACCACTTAGGGAAGTTATGCAACAGAATATTTCGCCATTTATGGGTTGACGTTTCAGCTTTACGTATCCAGGACAGCTTCAGAGATAAAACAAACGTTTTTAGGTCAGGAAGACCAATACCGCCATCTTTGATACTTTTATGGGCAGTTTTTCGGATAATCTTATCTGGCTTCTTGTTCCAAACAAATTTGTAACAAGCCTGTTGACATGTTTGAAAAAATATGTCTGGTGGGTTTGGTAATAGTAACCAGAGGTGTGTCAACTTTGACAGGATAAGAGATTTTAGTATTGCTACCCTACCAAGAGGTGTTAACTGTCGTTTTACCCATATTTTGAATAAGTGTTTGACATCTGCTAGTCTTTCCGAGTAATTTATATCTACACATTCTTTCAGATCGTTAGTAAACCACACTCCTAATATTCGGAATTTAGATGGATTCCATTCCATACTTAAATGTTCCATATAACGGACTTCAGAATTTTTCTCACTTCCCAGCCAAACGGCGTTATTTTTTGCTACATTTATATGAAGGCCTGACACAGAACCAAACTTATCAAGAACATTTATGCAGTTTTCAAAAGAACTCCTATCTCCTGCAAGTAAGAATTCTGTGTCATCAGCGTACTGAGAAATCTTGTGTTCAACATTATTCACTGAGATCCCATGGATATTAGAATTCTGTCTGACCATAACAGCCAGTATTTCTACGCATAACACAAATATATAAGGAGATAGAGGGTCTCCTTGTCTGCAGCCTCTTTTAATTTTAAACCAGTCCGAAACCTGACCATTTACAATTACACATGATTTGATATTTTTATAGAACGTACCTATCCATCTGCATATATCTTCTTGAAAACCAAATGCTTTCAGTACTTTAAACATAAAGTTCCAGTTTATCGAATCGAAAGCCTTTTCAAAATCTATATTCAAAAGCAATCCAGGTAGATTATGTTTGTCTAGATAAGCTATGATATCATATGTAAACCTTAACTTATCTCCAATATATCTATTTCTGATAAACCCTGTTTGATCATCATCAATTACATTTGGTAGAACTTGCTTTAACCGATTTGCTATACAAGATGATCCTATTTTATAAATTACATTTAAAAGTGAGATAGGTCTCCAGTTTTTTTATGTATTGCCTTGGTTTATCACCTTTAGGGATAGAAGTTATAATTCCTTCTCTCTCTGTATACAAGATAGCTCTCCTTTTCTGAAACTCGCATTAAGTGCTCTTACAACAAATCCACCTAATTTCTTCCAAAATACTTTAAAGAATTCTGCACTAAAGCCGTCTGTGCCTGGACTTTTATTATTTTTCATTTTACTCAGAGCATACGTAGCTTCTTCTAACGTTATTTCTCCCTCTAATCTTTCTGCGTCCGTTTCCTTTATGCAAGGGATATCATTCACTAAGTTTCTTATCTCACAATCATCTACTACAGATTCTGCATATAATGATTCATAAAATCTTTGCACTTCTTGGATGATCTCTTTCTGGTCTGTTAAAATTTTATCTTGCTGGTCTATGAGTCTAGCCATGTTTTTACTAACATAGTGTCGCTTTTCTAGGTTGCAAAAATAATTACTAACTTTCTCCCCATCAGCTATCCATCTAGCCCTCGACCTTAATAGTACCCCTTCCATTCGTTTTTCACGAATATGTCTTAATTGTTCTTTCTTCATTTCCATTATTAATATGTCTTCTCCCGTTTTCTTCTCAACTTTCTCCAGTTTTCGCATATCCTCTTCTAGCTGTCTCTCTTCATCTGCCAATTTCTTTTTCTTCATTGTAGCATATGCAATTGTTTTTGATCTAAGTTTCATCAGCAGAAAATCGAGGAAGACATCATCTGGGATAGAAAGCTGTATATCTTCATCCAATATATTTTCAGCTACATTTACTGTATATTCTTCTTTGACTTTTTCAATCTCCATATTTATTTCATGCATATATTCTTTGTCTTTTAAAAGGGATACATTCAATTTCCAAAAGGTATTATGCTTGACAGTTTCTTTACATTTAAGCCTAAGCGAAATTGCAGAATTATCGGTTCTGTATCCACATTCAGTGTCTGCGTCTTTTACAAATGAAACAACTGAATCTGAAATGAGAAAAAAATCTAACCGGGCCTGTTGAAAAGGGTTGGTTCTTCTCCATGTGTAACGGAGACATTCCGGGTTTAAATCTCTCCAAATGTCGTTAAGCTCCAAGCTTTCAATCATGTTTTCAACTACTACTTTCGCTTTGGGATTATTTACATGTTTGTAATTATAGTAATCCTTCTCAGGCTGCAGAACCAGATTAAAATCTCCGGCCATTATTACATTTTCAACATCTATGTCATTAATCGTCTGTTTTAGGTCATCATAGAATTCCGGATCATCTTTGTTTGGTCCATAGATATTGACGAAGAGGAAGTTGTTATTTTGAATTTCTGCTAGAACAATTATATAGTTTCCAGAATTATCTTTAATGACTCTTTTGATTTTAAACTCAAAATTGTTATTAAACAAAATTGCGACCCCTCTTGCATTTGATGTAGGTATGTTCATTATGGGTCACGGATGATGCCCGACGTTTTAGTTTACCGTTATAGCCGTTATTAAGGGCCCATAATGGTTTCTTCTTTATGGAAAATCTCAGAAAGTACTTGGCCGATCTTTCTGAAAATTTGTAAGTATGTTCATTATAGGTCACAGATGATGGCCGATGTTTATCAGAATAGCCTTTACTAACAGTTACACCAGCCCAAACGGTTTTTCCTCTTTATGGAATATCTCACGCGTATTCAGGATAAACTGGGAGTACGTTTATATGCTTTGCATCTTGTTCTTCTTGTGGGAGACCTCAAACCAATCGGACATGCTTCCTCGTGGACCACTAACACTGGAGATGGATGAGGGAAACCCAGATGAGGCCGTGTGTGGAAGAGGAGCAGTCCGCCACGTAAAGTGGAAAAGACAAGGCATTGAACAGATTGATCACAATCAAATACCAAAAACATTAAAGCACTAAACAGAAAACACAATATGCAGAATACAGATTAAAGATTCTCACAGAAAGAACGGTAAAACAACATAAAATATAATACAAGTACATGAATCTTTGTTTGAAAATGGTCTGTGGTGGTGGAAGGTGTCCTTCGTGTTTTTCCAGTGAAATAAAGCACGTTCAGCGTGCGCTATTACATTCCCATCATTAACATGCCATTCGTGCTCTGAAGACTAATGGCGTGTGAGATTCCACGCTGATGGAAAGGTAAGGAGACATGATGGAGGACCAGAGCTGGCTTGTTAAATGTCTATTTGACACCATCATGGCAGACTGAAATTCAATTCATTTCCCTCGGGCCAAAGCAGCCACCTCCACTGACGCGCGACTTTACCGACAGAAATGCATGGATGTCATCAAAAACGAATCACGTTTTTCTGTTGTTGCCTGCAGCCAGCTGTTTACAAGACAAGTTTTTGGGGTGGAAAAATCATTGTTTTGTACTGTTTAATTCAGGAAACTGAGTTGTTGTTTATGTTGTTACAGTTCCTCCTCCACCTCCCGCTCCTCTCTTCTTCTTCTTCTTCTTCTTCTTCTTCTTCTTCTTCTTCTTCTTCTTCTTCTTTCTTCTTCTTCTCTTCTTCTTCTTCTTCGTCCCCGCAACAATCAAGACCAATGCACAGTATATGAGACAGATAACAATCCATCAAGTTAAGGAAAGAAGTTTGTTAACATACATAGTTCAGGTGAAACTCTGAAATCAATACTAACCAGTTAGTGTTTCTGATTTCACGTTCAATATACTGAGCCTGTTGTTTCAAATTTTAAGCTAACGATTCATTGTGTACGTGATATTCCAGTTTCAATGCAGACAAATCTACTCTTTGTGTTAAACTTACATATTCCTAAAGTGACCCCTGCTACGTAAATTTGATATCAGCAAATTATCATTGATTCAAATTCTTACAGAGTTTGAAATGGCAAGTGTTTAGAATAGGTTTTGCCTTGTTGACGCTGTTCAATGTACGTCTCCACGTTCGGCCATGCTCGGCCACAGCAAGATGCGAATCTAACTCCTGAGATTCATTTCCATTCCCATCTCCTTGACAAAAGGCATTCCTCTCTGTAAACACTTGCCTTCCTGGCTCCATTTGCAATCCACTGGTCAGAGAGAGAGAGAGAGAGAGAGAGAGAGAGAGAGAGAGAGAGAAGAAGACAGACAGACAGACAGACAGACAGACAGACAGACAAGAAGAGAGAGAGAGAGTGAGACAGACAGACAGACAGACAGAGAGACAGACAGACAGACAGACAGATAGATAGACAGACAGACAGAGACAGGCAGGCAGGCAGACAAAGACCAATGATTCGTTCTTGTTTTTTTTAATTTGTTTCCTATTCCAGTCTTTTTTTTTTTTTTTTTTTTTTGAGAAAAACACGTTGGTTGAGGGTTCTGTTTCTTTTGCTTGTTTGTTTGTTTGTATTTTATTCGCGTTCTTTTCATCAGTTAAGAAAGCAATGTACAGGCTTAGAATCAAGAACGGAAGCAGAAGAAACAGACAGAGAATGGAGATGAAACATAGAAGAAAACTTTATTTTCCTCCAAGGTTTACTTTTTCTGCTGACTCTAAGAGGATTGGGAGTTTATAAACAACTTTGGAAAATAAGAAAAAGGGTAAACACTTGGGCGAGCGCGCAAGAACGGTGTGTGTGTGTGTGTGTGTGTGTGTGTGTGTGTGTGTTGTGTGTGTGTGTGTGTGTGTGTGTGGTGTGCTTGTGTCTGTCTGTCTTTCTGTCTGTCTGTCTGTTCGTCTGTCTGTGTGTTTGTGCGCGCGCGAGTGCATATGTGTGCATGTGTGTGTATGTATATACAATACTAACTGTAAAAGCATGTGCGTTTGTACCCCCTCATCCTTGTATGGCTTAAAGTGATATGCATATAATGCTTATATTTTCTTTCTATGGAGACGGAAGACTTTAGGGCAAGGGTTTACCACTGATTTAGTTATCTTTCAACAGCCCCTGCCGTCCCCCTTACTGTGAGTACAGGTAGAAGGACAGTTGTCCAAACTTCAAACGAACTTCAGAAGAAGAAGAAGAAGAAACAAACAACAACAACAACAACAACAACAACACAACAACACAACTATAACAACAACATTCACAACAAACAACAACAACAACAACAAGAGATGATGATGATGATGGTGATGATAATGATGATGATGATGATGATGATGATGATGATGATGATGAAGGAGAATGGCAGCTATAAGTATGGCAATACTGGCAAAAAATAAATGAATAGAAAAACATGAATAAATACATAGATAGATAAATAAACAAACAGATACATAAATGAATAAATAAATAAATAAATAGATAAATGGATCTGTTTGTGCGTGTTCGTGTGTATAATTCACATGTGAGCATACACACAATGCACAACGGTACTGAGCAGTTTGTATGCTTACCAGTGCATTTTTTGAGAACAAACATGCACGCCTCCACAGGTCAGTGTGATGTTTGGACAGCGCAGAGGAATGACAGCTCTGGCCATCCCTATTTATCAAAAATGTTAAAGGACTGTGCCTCAAAATAATGAAATAGAAGATGAACAACAACAGCAACAACGTCAACAGCCAAACAAAATAAAACGTGTAAGGGAAAGGAGAGAGAAAAAGAGCAAATAAATACACGGAGGCTGACAATGTGATGGGTAATAGAAGTGTGATCAGGCGAACACTGCCCATGTCTCCAGCCCCCAGCTAACCACAGGATGCTCACTGCACCTACTGCTGGGAAAGGTGACAATGAACGTGTCTGTCCACTGTCCACCTGGACATGGCTTGCTGACAACACACTAATGAATGGGTCATCGTTGACAGATTGAATGCTAAAAAAAACAAATGCTGCTTTCCCCTTGACAACATCTTTGAAAAAAAGGATAAAATACAGACTTTTCTGCTCCTTATTGTGTTCCCTCATTTAATCAGAAAAGGAAAAGGGAGGGAAAGATACAAAAGAGAGAGAGACAGACAGACAGACACACAGACACACAACACACACACACACACACACACACACACACACACACACACACACACACATTCACACAACACAGACACACACATGGAAGGATGGATGGATGGACAGACAGACAGACAGACACAAACAGGGGTAAATGAAATGGAGAGATGATCGTGTCTGGTGGACTGGACAGTAAGATCCAGGGCTGTTTTTTGTGGGATAATATCAAAGATTTTAAAATCAGATGCTTCTCCAACGGTTATATTTGTCCAGTTTATCCTCTCATACAGCTTTCGTTTTCTCTTGAGATTACACTCAATAAAGATTTTTAAGGAGTTTGTTTTCAGAATACAACGAATTTTGAAGTAAGGTGGGATCCACGTCTTTTTGTAAGTGTGGCATGAATCTTCAGTGCGAATGTCGTTTTCTTCTCAACTCAATAGCAGCAGCCTCTGCTGAATTTTGAAAAAAGTCACAACTTCTCTTTGAACGTGTTGTTATTCAAAGCTTCTTCAAACGACACTTTCTCTTCATCCTAAATAGTTCGTTATCATCATCCAAAATGGCTCTTTATCATCTGCAAAGGGTGAACTCTATTTCTGTTTCCTTTATTATAATCTCTGATCTCGCATCATTGCGCATCATAATTTCTGGTGTTTCAACACACATTTTAGATATGTAAGGTGAGACTTATTCTCTGTCTACATTCTCTATGTAAGGTGCGACTTATTCTCCTGTCTACATTCTCTATGTAAGGTGCGACTTATTCTCCTGTCTACATTCTCTATGTAAGGTGCGACTTATTATGTCTATATTCTCTATGTAAGGTGAGACTTATTCTGTCTACATTCTCTATGTAAGGTGAGACTTATTCTGTCTACATTCTCTATGTAAGGTGAGACGTATTCTGTCTACATTCTCTATGTAAGGTGAGACTTATTCTGTCTACATTCTCTATGTAAGGTGAGACTTATTCTGTCTACATTCTCTATGTAAGGTGAGACTTATTCTGTCCACATTCTCTATGTAAGGTGCGACTTATTCTCCTGTCTACATTCTCTATGTAAGGTGAGACTTATTCTGTCTACATTCTCTATGTAAGGTGAGACTTATTCTGTCTACATTCTCTATGTAAGGTGAGACTCATTCTCCTGTCTACATTCTCTATGTAAGGTGAGACTTATTCTCCTGTCTACATTCTCTATGTAAGGTGAGACTTAATCTGTCTACATTCTCTATGTAAGGTGAGACTTATTCTGTCTACATTCTCTATGTAAGGTGAGACTTATTCTCCTGTCTACATTCTCTATGTAAGGTGAGACTTATTCTGTCTACATTCTCTATGTAAGGTGAGACTTATTCTCCTGTCTACATTCTCTATGTAAGGTGAGACTATTCTCTCTACATTCTCTATGTAAGGTGAGACTTATTCTCCGGTCTACATTCTCTACGTAAGGTGAGACTTATTCTGTCTACATTCTCTATGTAAGGTGAGACTTATTCTGTCTATATTCTCTATGTAAGGTGAGACTTATTCTGTCTACATTTCTGTGTGTAAGTTGAGACTTATCCTGTCTACATTCTCTGTGTAAGGTGAGACTCATTCTGTCTACATTCTCTGTTCATCTCAAGCCATCACGACACAGTATTCTTTATATCTCAAATGCAAGTTCCGCAATATTGCTAAGGTGTGTTATCCAGTCACGTATGTTTGCCACAATATGAAGACCTATCATGCTAATGTCAAAGTGCAATTGTCTCATTTGCAAAGTGTGTTCACCCAGTCACGTTATGTTTGTGCCCAATGATAGACCACAGTGACTTATGTCAAATGCAAGTGTCGCAATATTGCAAAGTGTGTTCACCCAGTCACGTATGTTTGGTCCCCAATATGAAGACCAACATGACTATGTCAAATGCAATGTCGCAATATTGCAAAGTGTGTTCACCCAGTCACGTATGTTTGGCCACAATATGAAGACCAACATGACTATGTCAAATGCAGGTGTCGCAATATTGCAAAGTGTGTTCACCCAGTCACGTATGTTTGGCCACAATATGAAGACCAACATGACTATGTCAAATGCAAGTGTCGCAATATTGCAAAGTGTGTTCACCCAGTCACGTATGTTTGGCCACAATATGAAGACCAACATGACTCTATGTCAAATGCAAGTGTCGCAATATTGCAAAGTGTGTTCACCCAGTCACGTATGTTTGGCCACAATATGAAGACCAACATGACTATGTCAAATGCAAGTGTCGCAATATTGCAAAGTGTGTTCACCCAGTCACGTATGTTTGGCCACAATATGAAGACCAACATGACTCTATGTCAAATGCAAGTGTCGCAATATTGCAAAGTGTGTTCACCCAGTCACGTATGTTTGGCCACAATATGAAGACCCACATGACTTTAAGCATAAACATTCACTTAACATGACGGAATGATTCTTTAGATTCCAAAGATACGAGCACGCCTGTTGTTTGTGTTTATCTAGAAACCTTATTAGAAACGTAATAGATAGATAGATAGATAGATAGATAGATAGATAGATAGATAGATAGATAGATAGATAGATAGATATAGAAAGATAGACAGACAGATAGATAGATAAATAGATAGATAGGTAGATAGATAATTAGATAGATAAATAGATAGATGGATTGATAGATAGATAGGTAGATAGATAGAGAGAGAGATTGATTTATACGTTCATGTGCACATGCACACACACACACACACACACACACACACACACACACACACACACACACACACACACACACACACACACACACACAGTGTGTGTGTACATGCATCGGTGAAATAAAGGAGAAAAAAGAGAGCAGTGAGAGAACAGGCAGTCACTCCAGTCAACAGATTGTGGAGAAACATGAGGCTGAGCCAAACAGGAACGACAACCAGGTGCTCCTGTCATGTCTGTAATGGAAGTGTGATCAGGCGAACACAGGGCCAACACTGCACATTGCTGCCTCCACCAAACGACAGGATACTAACTTCATGTGATCAGGCGAACACAAGGCCAACACTGCACAGGTCTGCTGCCTCCAGCAAACGACAAGATACTAACGTCAGTTGCTGCTGGATAAGATAAGCAAAACGTAGATACACTGACCATGTGTAGATGGCTTATTTTTACAGTATGGCTGACATCAGCCATGTGGGTTAAACACCATGCAACTTTTAACATCGTCTACTAAAGAGCATTGAAGTTATTTAAAATGATGCACCGTTATAAACACTGCCGATCAACTATACTATCATTATTCTGCAAATAGGAAGGTGTAACAAATACCGTTTCCCGTGAGCAGAGCCACTACCTTCATTGAAGTGTATGCGCCATTCTCATCCATTTAGCCATCTGTCAAGAACCTCTTTTCACTGGAACTACGTGTCCATGTTGAGCAAGTGTGCGAGGGACCTTCACTTTAATGTATAGAGGTTGTTGTGAATCTGGCGTCGGTTGGAAAGCAGAATACTGGAAAGCCTAACTTATCTATAGTCATGGTCATGGGGGCACTACCTCTGTCTCTAGCTGCTGTCACCACAGAGGACGAGGTACCCGTTCATTGCCGGGTGGACTGGGTTGCTCGGTTCGAGCAAGGCTACTGATGAGATACCCACACATGATTCAGTGTCATACAGTGAATTCTAACACATACTATTTCGTTTTGATAATACCTTCTACAGATTAAAAGACAGGAACTGAGATAATGTGAAAGACAGACAGATGTCATGTACGCACACACATACACTGACATTCACGCACTTGCACACAGTTACATAAAAGCACAGCAAAGGTCAGAAAGAGTGTCTTTTTTATAGCTCGTCCAGCTCCCCTAAAACGATGATGGCTTCTCTGACTACAAAACTCACACAACTACACGTTCACGCTGTATAACACTTATGACCCGCACAGGGGAAACTGGTGGAAAACAAGAGGACATTCAGCTTGTGACAGACAGACACGACGTAACAAACTACATTCTGTTTGACACAATCAAAAGAGAGAAGGAATGGGAGATTCAGAAGCAGAGAGACAGGTCAGTGTATGGGACTCGGCTAGCGTACAGTTTGAGAGTGAAAGGAACGAGATCGTTCTGCTTTGGTCAGATAACGGGAGGCTTCTTTAGCACAAGAAGAAAAAAATGTCATGTCATATACAGCCTGGTAGACAAAGACTAACACATTAGCGCTAAAATGGAAGATTATTTGTCTCTGTTCACTGGCAGTCACAATCACACAACCATCTCAATATCTTAAAGATGAATTTGACAATGAGTTAAGCTCCGCACCAGGAATAGGAAATGTAGAGAAAAGAAAGAGTATTTAAGAGTTTAACGTTACTGTGGTAAGGGGTGTTAAGAGTTTAACGTTACTGTAGTAAGGGGTGTTAAGAGTTTAACGTTACTGTGGTAAGGGGTGTTAAGAGTTTAACGTTACTGTGGTAAGGGGTGTTAAGAGTTTAACGTTACTGTGGTAAGGGGTGTTAAGAGTTTAACGTTCTGTGGTAAGGGGTGTTAAGAGTTTAACGTTACTGTGGTAAGGGGTGAATTCTGTGTTGTCACTCTCTTCCCAAATTATGCTGTCATGTTCTTGGTGTCATTAACACTGTCCTCTATGTGTGTGCTTCATCACTGACCGCTGTCCTCTATGTGTGTGCTTCATCACTGACCGCTGTCCTCTATTGTGTGTCCTTCATCACTGACCACTGTCCACTATGTGTGTCCTTCATCACTGACCACTGTCCTCTATGTGTGTGCTTCATCACTGACCACTGTCCTCTATGTGTGTCTTCATCACTGACCACTGTCCTCTATGTGTGTCTTCATCACTGACCACTGTCCTCTATGTGTGTGCTTCATCACTGACTACTGTCCTCTATGTGTATGCTTCATCACTGACCGCTGTCTATGTGTGTGCTTCATCACTGACCGCTGTCCTCTATGTGTGTGCTTCATCACTGACCCTGTTCTATGTGTGTGCTTCATCACTGACCACTGTCCTCTATGTGTGTCCTTCATCACTGACCACTTCCTCTATCTGTGTGCTTCATCACTGACCGCTGTCCTCTATGTGTGTGCTTCATTACTGACCCTGTCCTCTATGTGGTGCTTCATCACTGACCACTGTCCTCTATGTGTGTCCTTCATCACTGACCACTGTCCTCTATGAGTGTGCTTCATCACTGACTACTGTCCTCTATGTGTGTGCTTCATCACTGACTACTGTCCTCTATGTGTGTGCTTCATCACTGACCGCTGTCCTCTATGTGTGTGCTTCATCACTGACCACTGTCCTCTATGTCTGTGCTTCATCACTGACCACTCTCCTCTATGTGTGTCCTTCATCACTGACTACTGTCCTCTATGTGTGTGCTTCATCACTGACCACTGTCCTCTATGTGTGTGCTTCATCACTGACCGCTGTCCTCTATGTGTGTGCTTCATCACTAACCACTGTCCTCTATGAGTGTGCTTCATCACTGACCACTGTCCTCTATGTGGGTGCTTCATCACTGACCACTGTCCTCTATGTTTATGCTTCATCACTGACCACTGTCCTCTATGTGTGTGCTTCATCACTGACCACTGTCCTCTATGTGTGTGCTTCATCACTGACCACTGTCCTCTATGTGTGTGCTTCATCACTGACCGCTGTCCTCTATGTGTGTGCTTCATCACTGA
>CM065714.1:2740837-2755837 GCA_033310375.1 Conus canariensis | reverse complement strand
GCTGGTAGAGATCGCATTGTCCAGTGGTTTGAAGATGGTTATTGTGGACAGGGCGGACAGATCTGTTCTAAAGTAAGCACGTTGTATCCTGTTTAAGACTGGGTGAAGGAAAGAAGAAGAAAAACGATGAAGTAATACATCGATTGTTGTTGGCAAAAAAGAGTAGATACAAAATGTGCTTTTCTTTCACGATCCTTCAGCCCAAGAGCCGGGGAACTGAGTCAACACTAACATGCAGCTCTGAGACTGTTAGGGGGGCAGTCAGAAGACTGTTAGGGGGGCAGTCAGAAGACTGTTAGGGGGGCAGTCAGAAGACTTAGGGGGACAGTCAGAAGACTGTTAGAGGGACAGTCAGAAGACTGTTAGGGGGGCAGTCAGAAGACTGTTAGGGGGGCAGTCAGAAGACTGATAGGGGGACAGTCAGAAGAAAAACAACATTATTCAGAAACAGAGATCCGATCTTATATAAACATGTTTTTTGTTGCTGTTGTTGTCGTCATTTGTAGTGTCGTGATATTATTGGAAAATTTTTGTCAAAAGAATGCAATGTGATTTTATTGATTTCAGTGCATTTTAGATTGTCGAAAGGAAGAAACGGCACTGCACTTGTTGGTTCACATAACGAGATGAACCATTATCTGAACACCAGCTATGGATACCTCCATGAATGGCAACCATCTGTCCCGTGAGTATGAAATAATTCATGCCTTTTCTAGGTTTCTTGCTACATGAACTTAAAGGGTGAATTCTTTGAAATCTTAAAGGGTGAATTCTTTGAAATCTTAAAGGGTGAATTCTTTGAAATCTTAAAGGGTGAATTCTTTGAAATCTTAAAGGGTGAATTCTTTGAAATCTTAAAGGGTGAATTCTTTGAAATCTTTTCATGCACTTTGTCCTAAAAGTACAGGCGTTTTTCCAGCCAAAAAAGTCACGAAAAGTTACAAACATAACAAAAGTGTTATGAAAGAACAGCAACAGGTTTAGAAGCAATAGCAGTTGTAAAGGTTGTAGCAACAACCCATGTAGCATTCTCTTTATAATCTACTCTCAGAGAGAGAGAGAGAGAGAGAAAGACAGACAGACAGGCAGACAGAGAGTCACAGACATGCAGAGAGAGAGAGACAGAGACAGAGAGAGAGGAAGGGAAGGAGACAGAGACAGACAGACAGACAGTGAGACAGACAGACAGGCAGGCAGGCAGACAGACAGAGACAAAGACACACAAAGGCACAGACAGAAAGAGAAACGTGACAACAGTTGTCAGTTTCAGAGAGACGGAAATGAAATCTGTCTGAAGTCTTGTCCTACCCCCGTCCCCTACTGTCAGTACCAACATCCCTACCACCATCACCACCACCCTCTCTCTCTCTCTCTCTCTCTCTCTCTCTCTCTCTCTCTCTCTCTCTCTCTCTCTCTCTCTCTCTCTCTCTCTCTCTCTACCTCAAATAATTTAGCTCTGTTGTTCATAGTATGCTTTGAGGTAAAAGATGTGTTACTAGATCAATGTGATTATGTTGTCACCGTTGAAATAAATAGATAGATGGACAGCCAGACAGCCACCCAGACAGCCAGACAGCCAGATACATACATGGGTAATACATACATACATACATACATACATACATACATACATACATACATACATACATACATACATGGATGGATGGATGGACGGATGGACGGACCGACCGACCGACAGTAATTAGATAGATATAGATAGATAGATAGATAGATAGATAGATAGATAGATAGATGGACGGATGGACGGACGGAACGACCAATAGATAGATAGATAGATAGACAGATCTTTTCACCCCATTTTTCACGTGACAACTTCCACTCTCAGATGATTTCAGCACAGCATTTTCCGGAGGCAAGTTCTTGAAACATAGTTTTCCAAAGACAATCCGCAGCATCTCTCTCTCTCTCTCTCTCTCTCTCTCTCTCTCTCTCTCTCTCTCTCTCTCTCTCTCTCTCTCTCTCTCTCTCTCTCTCTCTCTCTCTCTCTCTCTCTCTCTCTCTTGCAGCATCTAATAAAATGCGATTCCATTCAGGTCCTTTTTCTTGTATCCCAAATTAATGCTTCCCAGTTCAAATGTCCACTGGATCATTGTTTCTGTCAGCACTTCCCAAACAGTCCACATCGTGTTCTCTCCTTGTTAGCAACAAGAAGAGGCTGGGCAAACTCTGCTGGCAGATGTGCCCTGCTTGGAGTGAACACAGAGCTCTGCCTGTAGGCGTTTATGTCTGAATGCTGAACTGAGGTGGCTTAAGTAAAAATAAATGTATCAGAATTTCCTTTGTTCATGTCTTGCTGGTTATCTCCACTTCCTGGACGTCTTCATTTCATTCTCAGCCGGGATGGATTGGGTACTCTATGGTTTCAGAGCCCCATATGATGGTTTCTATATCATACACTTCAGTACGATTCTGGTATGCCCAGAACTGTCAGAAAATGCTAAATTTAATGTCAGTTTCAAAGGCATGCACCCACAAAGACAGCTAACAGACAAGCACCCACAAAAATGATGAATTTTCAATGCTGTCAAAACGAACCAGAAACGCTTCTGGTTTTCACTGAGATAAAGGAAGTGGCATAAGAAGCTTCCATAAGAACTAGTAATTGTTTTGATAATATGCTTTAGGCACGTGCAATATGGAGGGCCCACATCACTATGTGAACAGGAATCATACCGTTCTTCAATTCGTTTTATCCTAAATGTCATAGGACCTATTTTCAAACCCACTGATACTTGCATTTACTCGTTATGATCACCACAAAACAGAGCCGGTGTTTTAATCTCTCTCTCTCTCTCTCTCTCTCTCTCTCTCTGTCTCTCTCTCTCTCTCTCTCTCTCTCTCTCTCTCTCTCTCTCTCTCTCTCTCTCTCTCTCTCTCTTGTCAGACACAGAGACACAGATACTTTGATATTTTATTGTCTTACCAAGAGGTCTTTTGACAAAGGAGTAGAGTGTAACAGAACGATCACATTTAACAAGGGAGTAGAGGGTAACAGAACGATCACATTTAACAAGGGAGTAGAGGGTAACAGAACGATCACATTTAACAAGGGAGTAGAGGGTAACTCAACGATCACATTTAACAAGGGAGTAGAGGGTAACACAACGATCACATTTAACAAGGGAGTAGAGTGTAACAGAACGATCACATTTAACAAGGGAGTAGAGTGTAACACAACGATCACATTTAACAAGGGAGTAGAGGGTAACACAACGATCACATTTAACAAGGGAGTAGAGTGTAACAGAACGATCACATTTAACAAGGGAGTAGAGGGGAACACAACGATCACATTTACCTTTTCGTTTCCTTCCAAACAAATAGTACACATTTATTACCAGCGTATATTAAATCAAAGGTTAACCAAAACAAATACAATCGTAACATCTCCGTATGTCCTCGCACACAGGAATAATGCAGTAACGTTCACACACACACACACACACACACACACACACACACACACACACACACACACACACACACACACACACACACACACACACACACACACACACACACACACACACACACACACACACGTCACCGCTGGAACAACAACAAAAACAAGAAGAAGTGGACAAAGGCAAAAAGTATATGGAAGGTGTATTGAATACGAAAGCAAATGGGGATGAGAAAGCTTCAGTGTGTGTGTGTGTGTGTGTGGTGTGTGTGTGGGGGGGGGGGGTGGATGGGTGGATAGGTGGGTGGGTGTGGGTGTGGGTGCGTGTGTGCGTGCGTGTGTGCGTGCGTGCGTGCGTGCGTGTGTGTGTGTGTGTGTGTGTGTGTGTGTGTGTGCGCGTGTGCGTTGGTACAAGTGTAAGCATACACGTATGCACGTTTGGTTCTTTGGCTCTGGGCTCTGGAAATTCACAGAAATGGGGGTTGGGGGGGGGGGAGGAGAAGAGTAGTGTCGGGGGCAATCAAAGCTTCCCAAACAGGTCTTATACAACTCGCACATAAAACAAAGCAGCAAAAAGGGAGACAAATCATAAAGCGCTTTATCATGTCCCGTGACGCTATCTCCCCATTGTCTCTTCACGCTGCATACAATGTGGTGGCAAAGCCTCACACCCACAGTCGTCAGTCAACTCAGTCATTGAATGGTGTGAGGAACCGTGCCGCCTGTCTGTCTCCACACCATTGTCACTGCTGAGGCAGGACGTGGACAGGCCTCAACGACACATCGGGTCTGTCTGTCTCCACACCATTGTCCCTGCTGAGGCAGGACGTGGACAGGCCTCAACGACACATCGGGTCTGTCTGTCTCCACACCATTGTCCCTGCTGAGGCAGGACGTGGACAGGCCTCAACAACACATCGGGTCTGACACATTGTAGGGTCCCTTGTCAGAATTGTAGGAACACATTGAAAACAGCGGAACAACAGCTCTCTCTCTCTCTCTCTCTCTCTCTCTCTCTCTCTCTCTCTCTCTCTTCTCCTCTCTCTCTCTCTCTCTCTCTCTCTCTCTCTCTGTCAACTTGAATACAATGATTATCATTTTTATTGTCAACACGTGATAGCTAGAGACAGACGATCTCAAAGAAGAAAATAAAAATTGAACAAAATATAGAAATGCACAGGAGAGAGAGAGAGAGAGAGAGAGAGAGAGAGAGAGAGAGAGAGAGAGAGAGAGAGAGAGAGAGAGAGAGAGAGAGAGAGAGAGAGAGAGAGAGATGGAATCGTAAAACCGGGGACAACGTTTCATGTGCCAGCGAGGCCACAACAGATAGTTTACGGCCATCCTTCTTTGCCCCTTCAGCCGCACATAATATCATCACCACCGCTATGGCACCACCGTCTGCACTGAAGGAAAAAGAAGCTTAAACAAAACACACAAAAATCGTAATCAGAGACATACAAACAGTCAGACAGATAGACAGACAAGCAGACAGATAGGCAGGCATATAATCAGTCACAGAGACAGAGTCTCTCTCTCTCTCTCTCTCTCTCTCTCTCTCTCTCTCTCTCTCCTCTCTCTCTCTCTCTCTCTCACAAAACCAAACAAACAAAGAAATCATTATCAGTCAAGTAACGAAGAAAATCATTAGCACTGGGTGTGGGGCTGTTTTGTCATAAAATGTGTTGATGGAGATGCACCAGTCGACAACGGAAAGTGATCTATAAGACCAGCAGCTTACCATGAGTCAGTCATCTCTCTCTCTCTCTCTCTCTCTCTCTCTCTCTCTCTCTCTCTCTCTCTCTCTCTCTCTCTCTCTCTCTCTCTCCCTCTCTCTCTCTCTCTCTCTCTCTCTCTCTCTCATCCTTGTGTAGCTGTTGGCTTATGCGGATAAAGAAATAAAAACCCTGATGTCATGTCGTTAGACAATAAACGGAATAGTGACGGGATTGACCATCATGTTTATTTCTTTATTCTACTTCTTAATTCGGTAAAAATTGGGATAAAAATGTAAATCGGAAAAAATGAAATGCATAGCGCGTTTAAATAGAATTACGCAAAATGAATCCATGAAGGGGGAATAGCTCAAACATGAAATATATTTTCATGTAATGAAATTGAACGATGTCCATGTAGTCTTTTGGTCAGTTACATGCTGTGCATGCCATGAACGCCGATTGTTTCTCTGATGTATTCTGTGCTGACTGTTTAAGAAAATGGACTTGCATCTCACTTGATAAACCTTCATTCTCTCCATCCTTACCAACCAACAGCATCCACTGAATACATCCAATTTTCCACATCTTCATTCTCTCCGTCCTAACCAACAGTGTCCACTGAAGACATCTGATTCATCAAATCAGCCAACAGCAGGACGAGATCAGATGACAGAGAGTCTGCATTCTTACAATCCCATCCCACCCTCCCTCTCCCTTCCCCTCCTACAACCCCCTCACCCGCATCCATGGGAAACGTCATTTTTAGCACATAATTCCACTGAGACATGACCACAAACCCTCCTTGCACTCTGCCTTCCCCTCCTGTCATAGAACAGACCCGTTCCGAAACAGAGTCCGCTAGTTACATCTAATTTGCCAACTCTTTATCTGTATTGTGCATTCCATGTAATGTGAGCTGAAAACACTGGCAGCGACTAGAGGAATCAAAGTGAGGCTGTGTACATGAGGCGAGCACTCTACTGTGAACAGTTGAAAAGATAAGGCATTACACAGATTCATCAATCAGAGTTAGTTTCAAAGTGCTACTGTGAACAGTTCAAAAGATAAGGCATTAGACAGATTCATCAGTCACAGTTAGTTTCAAGGGCATTAGACAGATTCATCAGTCACAGTTAGTTTCAAGGGCATTAGACAGATTCATCAGTCACAGTTAGTTTCAAAGTGCTACTGTGAACAGTTCAAAAGATAAGGCATTAGACAGATTCATCAATCACAGTTAGTTTCAAGGGCATTAGACAGATTCATCAATCAGAGTTAGTTTCAAAGTGAGATGACCGCAGACGGAAATTAAAACCAACTTTGTCATCCATTGTGTGTCCACTTTGAGGAGAGAAGTGATTGTTCGTTCTTCCTTTCCATTCCTGAATGTTTTTAGAGAAGTGATTGTTCGTTCTTCGTTTCCATTCCTGAATGTTGTTTGTCTTGCCTGAAGAAAATCAATGAGGCCGAGAGACGTCGTGTTTTGTCTTGTAGTTCGTATGCCTCCTTTGCTCAGCAGAACAGAATGTTTTTTAAAGATTGTTTTAATCAATCAAAATTGAACACCAACATGATTAAAACAGAATAAAAGATTTTTAGATTAAATATCCTTACAAAAAAAGAATAAGTTAGGGTAAATAAATCTAGTAGATATGCATGAATTTTATATATATATATATATATATATATATATATATATATGTGTGTGTGTGTGTGTGTGTGTGTGTGTGTGTGTGTGTGTACACTCACACACACACACACACACACACACACACACACACACACACACACACACACACACACACACCATTACATTACATTACAGTGTGTGTGTGTGTGTGTGTGTGTGTGTGTGTGTGTGTGTGTGTGTGTGTGTGTGGTGTGTGTGTGTGTGTGTCCATTTTTTTCCATTGAAATAAAAAAAAAGTCCAGCGTATGCCGTTACATGTGTGTCATGAGCATGGCATTCTAGCTCTGAAGACTGATGGTCTGTAATTCTACGCTGGCAGAATGGTAAAGAAGCAAACAGGAAGACCAGAGCGGATTTGTTAAATATCCATTGGCCAGCGTCATGGCAAAGTGAAACTGAATGCATTTCCCTCAGGTGAAAGCAGCCCCTCCTAAACTGAATGCATTTCCCTCAGGTGAAAGCAGCCCCTCCTAAACTGAATGCATTTCCCTCAGGTGAAAGCAGCCCCTCCTAAACTGAATGCATTTCCCTCAGGTGAAAGCAGCCCCTCCTAAACTGAATGCATTTCCCTCAGGTGAAAGCAGCCCCTCCTAAACTGAATGCATTTCCCTCAGGTGAAAGCAGCCCCTCCTAAACTGAATGCATTTCCCTCAGGTGAAAGCAGCCCCTCCACTTACGCGCAAATTTTCCGACAGTAATGCATGGATGTCATGAAAAACGGATCACGTTTTCTGTTGTTGCCTGCAGCTGGCTGTTTACGACCAACTCTTTGAGTGGAACGATCATTGTTCTGTACTGTGTAGTTCATGAAGTGCTAGGTGCTGTGCATGTTGTTTGTGTTCTACCGTTATCTGTTCTTCTTGTTCTTCTTGTTCTTGTTCTTGTTCTTGTTCTTGTTCTTTTCTTCTTCTTCTTCTTCTTCTTCTTCTTCTTCTTCTGCAATAAACAAGATCGATGCACAGAAAACAACAACAACAACACAAACACACACACACACACACGCGCGCGCGCGCGCGCGCGCGCGCGCGCGCGCGAACGCACACGTCTATAAACCGAGAAACATACACCACATATGTATAAAAGTGATAGAAACAAGAAGATGAAGAGCATAAAATTGTTCTTGTATGTGTGTAACGTTTACACATGAACATTTGGCTTTGGTATGTTATCGAGATTCCTTCACCTGTAATTCGGACGAGAAAAAAAAGTATCTGTCATAAATGTAGATTTGTTTCCAGCTCAAAGTTTTGCATTTGTACTATTTATACATGTTTATTTGATTCACAACCATTTTTTTTTTTCATCCCATTTTGATCCTCCTCACGCATTACATCAAATGGCAGGATCTAATTTGGTATCCACTACCTCTACGGTATGGTAAAGCTGGTGGGGTGAATTCGGTATCCACTGCCTGTACGGTATGGTAAAGCTGGTGGGGTGAATTCGGTATCCACTGCCTCCTCTACAGTATGGTAAAGCTGGTGGGGTGAATTTGGTATCCACTGCCTCCTCTACGGTATGGTAAAGCTGGTGGGGTGAATTCGGTATCCACTGCCTCTACTGTATGGTAAAGCTGGTGGGGTGAATTCGGTATCCACTGCCTGTTACGATATGGTAAAGCTGGTGGAGTGAATTCGGTATCCACTGCCTGTTCGGTATGGTAAAGCTGGTGGGGTGAATTTGGTATCCACTGCCTGTACGGTATGGTAAGGCTGGTGGGGTGAATTTGGTATCCACGGCCTCTACAGTATGGTAAAGCTGGTGGGGTGGATTGGTATCCACTGCCTGTGCAGTATGGTAAAGCTGGTGGGGTGAATTTGGTATCTACTGCAGCTGGTGGGGTGAATTTGGTATCTACTGCCTGTACGCTATGGTAAAGCTGGTGGGGTGAATTTGGTATCCACGACCTGTACGGTATGGTAAAACTGGTGGGATGAATTTGGTATCCACTGCCTGTACGGTATGGTAAAGCTGGTGGGGTGAATTTGGTATCCACTACCTGTACGGTATGGTAAAGCTGGTGGGGTGAATTTGGTATCCACGGTCTCTACGGTATGGTAAAGCTGGTGGGGGTGAATTTGGTATCCACTGCCTGTACGGTATGGTAAAGCTGGTGGGTGAATTTGGTATCCACTGCCTCTACGGTATGGTAAAGCTGGTGGGGTGAATTTGGTATCCACTGCCTCTACGGTGTGGTAAAGCTGGTGGGGTGAATTTGGTATCCACTGCCTCTACGGTGTGGTAAAGCTGGTGGGGTGAATTTGGTATCCACTGCCTCTACGGTATGGTAAAGCTGGTGGGGTGAATTTGGTATCCACTGCCTCTACGGTGTGGTAAAGCTGGTGGGGTGAATTTGGTATCCACTGCCTCTACGGTATGGTAAAGCTGGTGGGGTGAATTTGGTATCCACTGCCTCTACGGTGTGGTAAAGCTGGTGGGGTGAATTTGGTATCCACTGCCTCTACGGTATGGTAAAGCTGGTGGGGTGAATTTGGTATCCACTGCCTCTATGGTATGGTAAGGCTGGTGAGGGGAAGTGGGCAATGAGGGTTATTTGTTTGTTTCTTTGTTTTGCTTGTTTGTTTTGCACAGTATGCAACTCGACGAATCTCCTGATAACGAATATTGCGTTACCAAGTTGACGTTTCAACAAATAATTTTAAAGAGTTATGTCATGGGATACAATATCTGGTCTACATATACTGAAAAAAAAATGTTTACAGGGTTAACTGTTCAATTTTTATCGGCTGCGGTTTCTGTTTTCTCATTTTATGTACAGAACTTGTTTCAAATGCTGACCTAAGGGTTTATTGCTTACGTGGTATTCCAGGTTTACACCAAACAAATCAGCTCGGTCTGTTCTATATCCATAGTTTTTAAATATCACAAAATAAACGTTGATTTAAATTGTCGCACGATTTCAAACGACAAATGTTTAGAAACAATGTGGCCATGTTGACGTTGTTCAAGGTACAGCTAATCGTTCAGCGATGCCTGGCCACAGCAAGAGGCGAACCTAAATCCTGAGATACATTTCCATTCCCATCTCCTTGACATTAGACATTCCTTTCTGTAAACAGCAGACCTCCTGGCACCATCTCCAAGAGAGAGAGAGAGAGAGAGGAGAGAGAGAGAGAGAGAGAGAGAGGAGAGAGAGAGAGAGAGAGAGAGAGAGAGAGAGTAAAGAATAATCGGGTACAAATTTCCCAGAAATGCGAATAATGTCCTGGGCAACACGTGGATTAGGAAGTTTGTTTGTTAGTTTGGTTTCATTCTCTTCCTCTTCATCAGCTAAAAACTGAATGTTAAGGAAAAAAAATCGGGAACGGAAGCGGGAGAAACAGATACAGAATGGAGAAGAAACAGAGAAGAGAGCTTTATTTTTCTCCAAGGTCTGCCTTTTCTCAGAGGATTAAAGGTTTATGCAGAATTTCAGAGAATAACAAAAAGCTAAAGACATGGACATAACGAGCGAACGCTGAGTGTGTGTGTGTGTGTGTGTGTGTGTGTGTGTGTGTGTGTGTGTGTGTGTGTGTGTGTGTGTGTGTGTGTGTGTGTGTGTGTGTGTGTGTGTGTGTGTGTGCGCGTGTTGTGTTGTGTGTGTGGTGTGTGTGTTGTGTGTGCGCGTGCGTGCGTGCATGCGTGCTTGCGTGCGAGCGTGTGTGTACGCACTCGCGCGTGTGTGTGTTTGCTTTACTGTGTGTGAGAGTATGTCTGTCTCTCGTTGTGTGTGTGTGTGTGTGTGTGTGTGTGTGTGTGTGTGTGTGCGTGATATAGAACATTCTCTGCAGAAACGTTTCTTTTCGTGCCCCTTGTTTCTATGAGCAGACCCATCTGTTAAAAACGGCATGTCATCACAGGTAAGCTGTGATGTTTGTATCACAATGTCTATGTTTCTATCAGCAGACCCATCTGTTAAAAACGGCATGTCATCACAGGTAAGCTGTGATGTTTGTATCCAATGTCTATGTTTCTATCAGCAGACCCATCTGTTAAAAGCAGTATGTCATCACAGGTAAGCTGTGATGTCTGTATCACAATGTCTATGTTTCTATCAGCAGACCCATCTGTTAAAAACGGCATGTCATCACAGGTAAGCTGTGATTGTTGTATCATAGTGTCTATGTTTCTATAAGCAGACCCATCTGTTAAAAGGAGTATGTCATCACAGGTAAGCTGTGATGTTTGTATCACAATGTCTATGTTTCTATCAGCAGACCCATCTGTTAAAAACGCATGCCATCACAGGTAAGCTGTGATGTTTGTATCATAGTGTCTATGTTTCTATCAGCAGACCCATCTGTTAAAGCAGTATGTCATCACAGGTAAGGTGTGATGTCTGTATCACAATGTCATGTTTTATCAGCAGACCATCTGTTAAAAGCAGTATGTCATCACAGTAACGTGTGATGTCTGTATCACAATGTCTTGTTTCTATCACAGCCATTGTTTAAAAGCAGTATGTCATCACAGGTAAGCTGTGAGTTTGTTACAATGTCTATGTTTCTATAGCAACCCATCTGTTAAAAGCAGTAGTCATCACAGTAGCTGATGTTGTATCACAATGTCTATGTTTCATAGCAGACCCATCTGTTAAAAGCAGTATGTCATCACAGTAGATGTGATGTTTGTACACAATGTCTATGTTTCTATAGCAGACCCATCTGTTAAAAGCATATGTCATCACAGGTAAGCTGTGATGTTGTATCCAATGTCTATGTTTCTATCAGCAGACCCATCTTTAAAAAGCGTATGTCATCACAGTAAGCTGTGATGTTTGTATCACAGTGTCTATGTTTTATCACAGACCATCTGTAAAAGCAGTATGTCATCACAGGTAAGCTGTGATGTTTGTATCACAGTGTCTATGTTTCTATCAGCAGACCCATCTGTTAAAAGCAGTATGTATCACAGGTAAGTGTGATGTTTGTATCACAAGTCTATGTTTCTACATGTTCATGCAGACCCATCTGTTAAAAGCAGTATGTCATCACAGGTAAGCTGTGATGTTTGTATCACAGTGTCTATGTTTCTATCAGCAGACCCATCTGTTAAAAGCAGTATGTCATCACAGGTAAGCTGTGATGTTTGTATCACAATGTCTATGTTTCTATCAGCAGACCCATCTGTTAAAAGCAGTATGTCATCACAGGTAAGCTGTGATGTTTGTATCACAATGTCTATGTTTCTATCAGCAGACCCATCTGTTAAAAGCAGTATGTCATCACAGGTAAGCTGTGATGTTTGTATCACAATGTCTATGTTTCTATCAGCAGACCCATCTGTTAAAAGCATATGTCATCACAGGTAAGCTGTGATGTTTGTATCACAATGTCTATGTTTCTATCAGCAGACCCATCTGTTAAAAGCAGTATGTCATCACAGTAAGCTGTGATGTTTGTATCACAATGTCTATGTTTCTATCAGCAGACCCATCTGTTAAAAGCAGTATGTCATCACAGGTAAGCTGTGATGTTTGTATCACAATGTCTATGTTTCTATCAGCAGACCCATCTGTTAAAAGCAGTATGTCATCACAGTAAGCTGTGATGTTTGTATCACATGTCTATGTTTCTATCAGCAGACCCATCTGTTAAAAGCAGTATGTCATCACAGGTAAGCTGTGATGTTTGTATCACAATGTCTATGTTTCTATCAGCAGACCCATCTGTTAAAAGCAGTATGTATCACAGGTAAGCTGGGTTTGTATCACAATGTCTAAGTTTCTATCAGCAGACCCATCTGTTAAAGCAGTATGTCATCACAGAAGTGTGATGTTGTATCCAATGTCTATGTTTCTACAGCAGACCCATCTGTTAAAAGCAGTATGTCATCACAGGTAAGCTGTGATGTTTGTATCACAATGTTATGGTCAATGAAAGACTTAGACGGGATTTGTTTAACGCATTGTCTACTCTGTAACTATCTTGTTCCATGATGGTCCCTATCCAGACCTCTGCAAAGCAAGACACACATAGACGTTGAACGCTTTGTAAGTAACTGGCAGTGTCGACTACTTTCTATCCACAACACTCACAGAGTCAATGTCATATCATGCTAAGGTGAAGTGTCTTACTTACAATTCATTGTTTTCATCACAGATAGACCTATTACACCATGAAGGGTTAAGCATAAAGTTGTATCACAGATAGTCCTATTACACCATGAGGTTAAGCACAAGTGTTCATCAAAGATAGGCCCTTACACCATAGAAGGGTTAAGCACAAAGTGTTCATCACAGATATCCTATTACACCATGAAGGTTAAGCACAAAGTGTTCATCACAGATAGGCCATTACACCATGAAGGGTTAAGCACAAGTGTTCATCCAGATTATCCTAATACACCATGAAGGGTTAAGCACAAAGTGTTCATCACAGATAGTCCTATTACACCTATAAGGTTAAGCACAAGTGTTCATCACAGATAATCCTATTACACCATGAGGGTTAACAAAGTGTTCATCACAGATAGTCTATCACACATGAAGGTTAAGCACAAAGTGTTCATCACAGATATCCATTACACCATGAGGGTTAAGACAGTTTATCACAGTGTCCTATCACATGAGGGTTCACAAATGTTCATCACAGATGCTTTACACCATGAAGGTTAAGTAAACGGCTGTGAAAGTGTACCGTTGCAGAATGAAATGATTACCTGGCAGTAATATTAGTACTATTCCGCAAAACAGAATATCAACACACAGGTGAGCTTAGAGAGATATGTATACAGATTACATACATGAAACAGCATACAGCAATACTCCCCAAAGGGATGTCAGCCATGTCTTTCACCTGGGAAAGGGTGTATTGTTTGTTCAAGTTCTTGTTTATATGTGAGGAAGAGTTGTTTGTTGAAGGTTCACATCGTTTGCTAGCATGGTATTCAACATTGTTTTGCACTTTGTGTTGTGTATTCATCTGAGTGTAGGCTTATTGTCAGCACCTCTCTGGTCTGTTGCACTCGTGGAGTACCCCCCCCCCCCCCCGCCGTCTCTCATCCTCTAAGCTCTCTCTCTTCGTACACATTCTCTACTTCTCTCTTCCTCATCTCCTCTCTCTCTCTCTCTCTCCTCTCTCCCTCTCTATTTTTTAGCACATCAAGTGTGTTTTTAATCGGTAAAGATGTCTCCTTTCTTATGGTTAAGAGATTTATGTTTTCAAACCCAGTCAATATTACAGTTCTATTGCAGTCCACATAATCAAGCATTCATATTCGAATCTGCCCTGTATCACCACTCTATTACTTGTTGAAATCCTTTTCAGTTCCAAGAAGAAAATAACAACATTCATCATTTTCTCAGCCGTGATCTACAGCTGCCCTCCCTGGCAGGGTCCTCTCTGCCCCCTGACCTCTGGCTAGACCTGCCCCCTGACCTCTGGCCAGACCTGCCCCCTGACCTCCGGCCAGACCTGCCCCCTGACCTCTGGCCTGACCTGAGGTGGTGCTGTGCCCTCTCTGCCACCTGACCTCTGGCCAGACCTGCCCCCTGACCTCTGGCCAGACCTGCCCCCTGACCTCTGGCCAGACCTGAGGTGGTGCTGCGTCCTCTCTGCCCCCTGACCTCTGGCCAGACCTGCCCCCTGACGTCTGGCCAGACCTGAGGTGGTGCTGCGTCCTCCATGACGGAAGTTTGCCAGTTCAGCACAGTGCACACCATTGTCCCACTGACAGGGAGAAGGGTTCTCCTCACTGTTCACACAGTGCACACCATTGTCCCACTGACAGGGGGAAAGGGTTCCCCTCACTGTTCAGCACAGTGCACACCATTGTCCCACTGACAGGGAGAAAGGGTTCTCCTCACTGTAGCACAGTGCACACCATTGTCCCACTGACAGGGGAAAGGGTTTTTCTCACTGTTCAGCACAGTGCACACCATTGTCCCACTGACAGGGGGAAAGGGTTCCCCTCACTGTTCAGCAAAGTGCACACCATTGTCCCACTGACAGGGGGAAAGGGTTCTCCTCACTGTTCAGCACAGTGCACACCATTGTCCCACTGACAGGGGGAAAGGGTTCTCCTCACTGTTCAGCACAGTGCACACCATTGTCCCACTGACAGGAGAAAGGGTTCCCTCACTGTTCAGCACAGTGCACACCATTGTCCCACTGACAGGGGGAAAGGGTTCCCCTCACTGTTCAGCACAGTGCACACCATTGTCCCACTGA
>CM065714.1:2730837-2735837 GCA_033310375.1 Conus canariensis | reverse complement strand
TAAATTGATATGGCATTGTTTGTTAAGTTGAATTGGCATTGTATGTTAAGTTGAACTGGCATTGTTTGTTAAGTTGAACTGGCATTGTTTGTTAAGTTGAACTGGCATTGTTTGTTAAGTTGAACTGGCATTGTTTGTTAAGGGGTACACACAGGGTGATCCCTACCCCTTTTCTTCCCTACCAGGTCCTCCACTGGGGAATGACGTCAAACAAAACAAGTTCTGAAGAATGACACAGACTAAGGACATCACTGCTAAAGGCTAATTGATGACGTCACAGCAGCTATTGACATTATCACTAAACGGCTAGCTAACCCCATCACCATAAAACAACTGACTTATGAAATCAGCACAAAACGGCCAGCTGAAGACATTACTGCAAAACTGCTGACTAACCGTTACATCACAAAAAAGCGAGATAATGCCATCACCCCAAAAGCGGCTGGTCAGTGACATTGACATGAAAGGCCTGCCCATAAATCGGCTAACTCACATCACAAACTCTCAGCTAATGGCATCACCACAAAACTCTTAGCTGATGTCATCATCACAAGACTCCTAGCTAATGATATCACCACAAACCTCTTAGCTGCTGACATCATCACAAGACTCTCAGCTAATAACATCACCACAAACCTCTTAGCTGCTGACATCATCACAAGACTCTCAGCTAATGATATCACCACAAACCTCTTAGCTGCTGACATGATCACAAAACTCCTAGCTAACGACATCATCACAAAACGGCTAGTTAACCACATCACCAGAAAATGGCCAGCTATTGACATAAACATTAGCGGATAACCAGCCAGTCACAACGAAGCAGGGAGCTAGCCAATGACATCACCACAAAATGGTTAGCTAATGGCGTCATCACAATGTGGTTACTTAATGGCATCATCACAAAACGGCTAGTTAATGGCATCATCACAAAACGGCTAGCTAGTGGCATCATCACAAAACGGCTAGCTAGTGGCATCATCACAAAACGGCTAGCTAATGGCATCATCACAAAGTGGCTAGTTAATGGCATCATCACAAAGTGGTCAGTAAATGGCCGGTCAGAAGACAGGATAGAGATATAGGTAAATCATTCAGGTGTGTTTCTGAAGACAAAAACTTTTTCCATTTTCGGTATGTTTGGTTAGTTGGTTGTTTTGGGTCTGTTTTTTTTTTGTTGTTGTTGTTTTCATTATTTTTTTCTGCAATTGTATCATGAACAGTGTCTATTGCTTTGCCTGATGCCATAATCCGGCTTTTACAACACAGTTCTGCAAAGCATTGTTGTGCTGGCAGCCAAAATTATCCTTCTGCGGGGATAGCTCGACAGATCCCTTTGTGGTATTTCTATATAGGAGTCTGTCTGTCTGTCTGTCTGTCTGTCTGTCTGTATGTATGTATGTATGTATGTATGTATGTATCTCTCTCTCTCTCTCACTCTCACTCTCTCTCTCTCTCTCTCCTCTCTCTCTCTCTCTCCCTCTCTCACTTGACCTATATTTCTTCATGAAATTAAAAAGAAAAATAGAAAATTCACAAACTTTTGTTTTCTGAGCAGACTATCAGTTTCGTATTCTGACCTTTGCCTCTCCCAGTACAAAGAAATAAAGAAGATCGTAATTGTTCTAAACTGATTTTATTTGCACAATCTCCTTTCTTTATTTAGTTTCCTTTTACTTCTCATTTTGAGGTTTTTGTATTCCTGATACCCTTTTGTTTGTTTGTTCGTTTGTTTGTTTGTTTGTTTGTTTGTTTGTTTGTTTGTTTGTTTGTTCGTTTGTTTGTTTGTTTGTTTGTTTGTTTGTTTGTTCGTTTGTTCGTTTGTTAGTTTGTTTGTTAGTTAGTTGTTTGTTTGTTTGTTTGTTTGTTTGTTCGTTTGTTTGTTTGTTTGTTTGTTATTTGTTTGCTTCTGAAGGCGAGGATATATTGTATTCTCAAGTTCATCTTAATCTACACACACACCACACACACACACACACACACACACACACACACACACACAGCACACACCACGCCGCGCGCACGCAACATACGACACGCACCACACAGCACGCACGCACACACACACACACACACACACACTGAATACATACACATATATTTACACACATGCAACATTTGCATAGGCAAATGTTCAAAACACACACACACACACACACACACACACACACACACACACACACACACACACACACACACACACACACATAACTGGCTAGCGCCACCAGAGCTGAGCAAATAACGGTCCCCAATGCCTCTGTTTATTTGTGGGAAGGACAAACAAAATTGATACTGTGTTGGCAAAATGAGGGATAATAAAAAAGCGAATAATGATATAATGAAATGGATTTAACAAATGAAACTGCACAATAAGACGTGGACACACACACACACACACACACACACACACACAACACACACACCACACACACACACACACACACACACACACACACACACACACACACACACACACACCAACGTGCACGCACGCAGACCCACACACACATGTCTGCCCCTCCCCCCTGCTCTCTCTCTCTCTCTCTCTTCTCTCTCTCTCTCTCTCTCTGTCTCTGTCTGTCTGTCTGTCTCTCTCCTCTCTCTCTCTCTGTCTGTCTGTCTGTCTGTCTGTCTTGTCTGTCTGTCTGTCTGTCTCTGTCTCTGTCTGTCTGTCTCTGTCTGTCTGTCTGTCTGTCTGTCTGTCTCTCTCTCTCTCTCTCTCTCTCTCTCTCTCTCTCTCTCTCTCTCTCTCTCTCTCTCTCTCTCTGTGGATGACTTGCACTATGACGATATTCGACATCAAATTGTTACGCTAGGATTTTGCTCTAAGTCTTCATCCTGGGGTATTAAGGATCAATCGATAATTCAGTGTCAAGGGCTGAGTGCTGTCCCTTTGTAACCCAACTCTGTTAATCGCCGTTTGTCACGCCACTCTGTTGATCTCCTCACCATGACACTGTCCCGTCCATCATTCACACGCCGGCACCGATCTCTCTTCTTGTCGTGCTTTCTCTGCTTTCTAGTTTGACATGCAGTGGATCGTGTGAAAACAGAATCTTTTCAAAGCACGGATGACAGCGCCATCCCTGCGTTGCCGTGTTTGAAGTTCTCCATGCTGAAGCCAGATAATAGCGTCCATCGTATTTCTGTCTGGGCACCGTTTAGGGAAAACTGTTGGCAGACGTTTCTATCCTGTTGGTCTGTTTCAAACTGAAACCAATGGGAATGGACGGCAGGGGGGTGGGGGGAGGAGGGGGATGAAAAGGGCAGTCATCAGATGATGGTCCACTGGTTCACAACAAAGACCATGTCACAGAGAGAGAGAGAGAGAGACACTTTGACACTTTGACACTTTGATATCTTACCGTCATAGCCAAACAGATCTTGTGACAAGGGGGGAGGGGTAACAGAACAATAACATTTTCCTCTTTCTTTCCCTGCAAACAAATAGTACACAATCATTCCTAGTGTGTAGCAAATCAAAGGTTAGCAAAAACAAATAAATCGTAACATTTCCTTATGTCCTCACACACAGGAGTAATACAGTAGGGTTTATAAAAAAAAGGGGAAAAATCGCAAGACTGACTAGACGATCCACTCGATCAAATGATGACATTGTATCTTATTGATCTCTTCCACGAGCGACGAATGATATTATTCATTCATATATCTCTTTTAATGCATTATCTTAAATTTCACACCACACACACACACACACACACACACACACACACACACACACACACACACACACACACACACACACACACACACACAGAGAGAGAGAGAGAGAGAGAGAGAGAGAGAGAGAGAGAGAGAGAGAGAGGAACGTTGACTGATTTATCATCTTTATTCCCAAACGTAATAGATAGGCAAGAAGATTATTTTCTCCATCTGCGCCTCGTCCCTTCAGGGACTAAGGAGACCACTGACACACAAACACTATTACACGATATGCAACTGGTTATGACGAGACTTGTGATGATTCAAGGCATCATGAAAAAACACATACACACTGAAAGAGTCTCTCTCACATGGACACACACCACACACACACACACACACACACACACACACACACACACACACACACACACACACACACACACACACACACACACACACACACACACACACACACATATATATATATATATAATATATATATATATATATATATGTACAGAGAGAGAGAGTGAGGAAGATCTACGTAGTCTATGTAATGAATACAATGTAATATTCGTACCGATTGAGGACAAAAGAACCATTAATCATCAATATGCAAGCATCAGCATTCTGCGGAGGAATGAGAACTGATGAGGTAATCATGTTCAAGTACGCAAATATGTTATTGTTCATAAAGAACGATAAGTTTTTAGTCTGAGAGAGAGAGAGAGAGAGAGAGAGAGAGAGAGACAGACAGACAGACAGACAGACAGACAGACAGACAGACAGACAGACACAGACACAGACACAGACAGACAGACAAACAGACGACAAACAGCGCCTGCAGGTGTTCTTCATTCCATGAAATCATCATTTCTCCCATTGATGAAGTTGTCTGCAGGTGTACATTATTCTTTGAATCCATCCCTTGTCTGTTCATGGTGGTCTCTGCAGATTTTCGTCATTCTCTGGAACTGTTACTGTTCTGTTCATGACAGTGTCTGCAGGTGTTTATCTTAGTGTGAAACCCCTGTTCTATTGTTGATGATACTATCTACAAATGTCCATTATCATTCTATTGTTCATGATAACATCTACAAATGTCCATTATTCTTTGAAAGTATTGTTCATCTGTTCATGATGGTGTCTGCGTATGTTCATCATTCAACGACTCATCACTCTTCTTTTCACGATGCGGTTTGCAGGTGTTTGTAGTTCAGTGTAAGTATTACTCTTATGTTAATGACAGTGTCTGCACGTGTTCATCATAGTGTGAGGTCACAACTGTTCTGTTTACGACGGTGTTCATCATTCTGTACAATATATCAATCTTC
>CM065714.1:2723337-2725837 GCA_033310375.1 Conus canariensis | reverse complement strand
ACCCCAGCTGGCAAGCGGATGGGTACTACTGACCTAGGGAGAATTTGTTGGGCATGTATGATAAAAAAAAATACCGATATCAGAAGAAGAAGAATTTTTATGTTGCCGTAAGGAATGGAGGTATGATCTTATGAAAGCATTAGCTGGGAGAGATTTATCGGCACAGTGCCATCCATCACATGGCCACCTCCATACGCCCCCCCCCCCCCCACCTCCATGCAGTGTCTATCGTCTCTATAACGCACACACACCCACAAGTGAAAAAGCAAGGTCCATCAGCTAGCATCATTCAGTCCTGCGCCTCCCCTCTCATCACATCATGCTTCGTGCCATCAGAATGCCAGCACAGCAGGCACCGTGTTTTATGACATGATAAATTACCTTCCAGGTCCTGTCTTTACCATGGCCCTGTCATCGTGTGTGTGTGTGTGTGTGTGTGTGTGTGTGTGTGTGTGTGTGTGTGTGTGTGTCTGTGTGTGTGTGTGTGTGTGTGTGTGTGTGTGTGTGTGTCTGTGTGTGTGTGTGTGTGTGTGTGTGTGTGTGTGTGTGTGTGTGTGTGTGTGTGTGTGTGTGTGTGTGTGTGTGTACAAGGAAAGGAAAGGGAAGCTGAGGGGTACACATGAAGGAGAAGACCTACAGATGGGTTTGAAACGTCTTTTGCAATGTGAATGTCAGTCGGGACAGACACTGAACACAAAGTAAAACGGCTGTTCGGCGTCTGAATGATTGTCCTCCACCATTACTCCAATGACTAAAATGCCGCTGAAGGTTCACCACTTGTAAAAGACTTCATTCGATCATTCATATGGTTTGATATAGTCCACAGACCATACAGGCAACTTGGTCTTCCTTGTGTCAGTTCGTATGCTTGTTTACTCTTCATATTCAATATTGTTCTTTGTATTTACAAAAACCTGAGAGAGAGAGAGAGAGAGAGAGAGAGAGACAGACAGACAGACAGACAGACAGACAGACAGACAGACAGACAGAGAGAGAGAGGGCGAGAGAGACAGACAGACAGACAGACAGACGGACGGACAGACGGACGGACTAATACACAGACAGACAGACAGACAGACAGACAGAAGGAGATAGAGAAGAGACAGACAGACAGACAGACGGACGGACAGACGGATGGACTATTACACAGACAGACAGACAGACAGACAGACAGACAGAAGGAGATAGAGAAGAGACAGACAGACCCACTGAGGAGGAAAGGGGATAGGGTAGGGAAGGAGATGGGGTTTCAAACAGAGCACATGAAGGGCATGGTGAGTGGCTGTGAACACACGGCAGAGAAGAGTTGTCCAAAAGGGCAGAGAAGTCAGAGGGCAGCGGACAGTCAGACAGGTACATAGGAAGAGGAGGAACACGGAACACCAGACCTTGAGCTGTCAGACAGACACGTAAGGGGGAGGGAGGAAGCATAAGAGGGGAAAAGGGGAGGGGGTGCACAACGTATTAGCAACTGATGAAATTCAAGGAGGTAAACGTGAACAGAGAGAGAGAGAGAGAGAGAGAGAGAGAGAGAGAGAGAGAGAGTAAGACACAGAGAGAGTGAGAGAGAGAGACAGTTAGAGACAGACAGACAGACAGAAAGACAGAGAGATGGGGAAGAAAGGGAGATGAGGTGAGCATGATGGAAGTAGGCTGAATCAATCAGTGTGGACACACATGGCAAACGACTGCTGACTGTACTGTCTAGAGGCAGACAGTAAGCCAGGGGAGATCATCCCAGATGATGCTGACTGTGTCGCCACCTGAAACCAGAGATGAGACCGGAGAACTCCCCACAGAGGGCGCAGACTGGCTGTCACACACACACACACACACACACACACACACACACACACACACACACACACACACACACACACACACAAACACACACACACACACACACACACACACACACACACACACACACACACACACACACATATGTGTGTGTGTGTGTGTGTGTGTGTGTGTGTGTGTGTGTGTGTGTGTGTGTGTGTGTGTGTGTACAGAGAGAGACAGTGAGGAAGATCTACGTAGTCTATGTAATGAATACAATGTAATATTAGTACCGAGAGAGGACAAAAGAACCATTAATCATCAATATGCAAGCATCAGCATTCTGCGGAGGAATGAGAACTGATGAGGTAATCATGTTCAAGTACGCAAATATATTATTGTTCATAAAGAACGATAAGTTTTTAGTCTGAGAGAGAGAGAGAGAGAGAGAGAGAGAGAGAGAGAGAGAGGCAGACAGACAGACAGACAGACACAGACACAGACAGACAGACAAACAGACGACAAACAGCGCCTGCAGGTGTTCTTCATTCCATGAAATCATCATTTCTCCCATTGATGAAGTTGTCTGCAGGTGTACATTATTCTTTGAATCCATCCCTTTTCTGTTCATGGTGGTCTCTGCAGATTTTCGTCATTCTCTGGAACTGTTACTGTTCTGTTCATGACAGTGTCTGCAGGTGTTTATCTTAGTGTGACACCA
>CM065714.1:2645837-2713337 GCA_033310375.1 Conus canariensis | reverse complement strand
GCGAGGTAGTCGCTTTTCTTCGGAAGTACCTGCTTTGTTATACAATGCCGAGCACATCTCTAAGCCACACTGTTTCCTCCCACTCCCTGGGAATTGCAACCTGTTTTGGCAGTAACACCCAGCTGTATGCGTTCGTGACATACTATGACCCGAGAGTGCTGCATACCTGATGCATACTTTAGAAAAAAAACATCAAAAGATGTGTGTGCAGCTGACCCATAATGAAGTTAAAACAGAACTGATGAAGTGTAGGAAATACTATAGTGCATACACACAAGTAGATTGGTAGAGACAGGAACAGGGAGGAAGACAAATCCTAGGCAGTTTCCCATTTCCCATTTAGCTTTGTTTCATCAGCATTCTGTGTCCCACAGCAGGAAGCCATAAGAGTTGGTCATCATCGTAGAGCTGCCGGGTTGAAAATCAATGTGACCACTGACCTGATGTCAACATGACTTCTGCAGGCCTACGTCACGGGGCAGACGCCACAGCATGGCTAATGTGACGTGACTCTCTGCTTCCTTGACTACCAGGGGTCCTATTGCCAGGCTGCTCTCTCTCTCTCTCTCTCTCTCTCTCTCTCTCTCTCTCTCTCTCTCTCTCTCTCTGTCCTGTCTTCTGTCTGTCTGTCTGTCTGTCTGTCTCTCTCTCTCTCTCTCTCTCTCTCTCTCTCTCTCTCTCTCTCTCTCTCTCTCTGTATGTGTGTGTTTGTGCAAAGTGTCTGGGAATGTGTACCCATTCAGGTCATCATCCCTGTCCAGAACTAATGCTTTTCAGATTGTTTTCATTAGATCATTCTTACACTAATACCCATATAGTTCAGCTATGGGTCTATTCTTGTTAGCTATAAAGGGGAAGCTTGGACATCTCCTTTCCTGGCAGTTGTGCCTGGCTTTGATGAAGCACAGAGCTTTGCCTGTTAAAGTGTATGTCCGAATGCTGAAATGATGTGTCTGTGGCAAGAAGAATGCAACTAAATTCAACTAGAGTGAGAGCGAGAGAGAGAAAGTTTGAGAGACAGACAGATAGACAGACCCGGACAGACAACTAGACAGAAAGACAGACATGCAGAGAGACAGACAGACAGACAGACAAGGACAGACAGACAGACAGACAAACAGACAGGCAGAGACAGAGCGAGAGAGAGAGAGGTGGGGAGGGAGGGAGGGAGGGATGGAGAGAGAGAGAAATATCAGAGTTTATGATACTGTCCCTGAGCAGCTGAGTTTAGACAGGATGTAAAATGGTGCCATGTCTAGACAGGATGTAAAACGGTGCCATGTCTAGACAGGATGTAAAATGGTGCCATGTCAGAGATCTTCGAACTTCAAAGGAGAAACCACCTGAATTTTTGTATGACATCCTCGACCTTTTATTTTATCAGCACAGGACAGATATGAGCCAGAATAGATGAAAACATACTTCAGAGCATTTGACATCCCCAAACACTATTACATGACGCAATGAAAGAAACAAAAGGCACGAATTTGGGTCCTGGAAAATCACAGATCTTGTCAACAAGCAGAATTCGAGCAAAGCAAGGAATGGGGAAAACTTCCCAAGTATGTCGCACACTTTCACCAAACTGCCATAGCACTGAAAGACGCCGCTGAGAATAGTCACATGGGAGAAATGCAGGTGCAGGTGGACAAAATCGAAAAAAATATGAAACATCATGCACTCACCAAATGTACGTCTGGCTAGGGGTATCCAGTGAAGCAGAGTGGTCAAACAATCCAGAAAAGCTGTGCTCCATGCAACTCCATAACCTCCTCTCTAACAGGAGACAGAGGTCTGAGCTGTGTTCCTGAAAATGATGGGCTGCAGGCCTGCCACCAGGGACACAGACGGCCGTGATTTCCTTCACTTAATGCTGACACCAGGGAGAGACAGTGGTAATGTCCCTTCACCTAATGCTGTCCTGGGGGACATCAGAGGGTCAGTCAGTGGTCAGATGCCGGATACAAACCGCTCAGCGACTGATTAGGGTTCTGGCTTCCTGGTCACTCTCGGTCATCGTCTCTTTCACACAACAACAGGCGCTGTCTGCACGGTGTTAAAAGCTTACTACACATACCAGGGGCACACAGATGTGTGAAATGTCACTTTATGTTCTTCTGCAACATCAACAACAATTTTATTTTTAAGACTATCAGAGCTAATCTATCAAAATACATAACAATGTCTGAGTTCCTATTTAGAAATATACTTTTACAGACTATCCATAGTTTTAACACGGAGTGACTGAGGGCGGAAAATGGTGCAAAAATTAGAAAGAGAGGGGGTTAGTTACTGCCAAAGACATAGACAAACAAAGTACAGGACAAGACTATCCATAGCTTTTTTCTCGGCTAAAGACTGGATATTGTTGATATGAAGGCTAAAGACTGGATATTGTTGATATGAAGGCTAAAGACTGGATATTGTTGATATGAAGGCTAAAGACTGGATATTGTTGATATGAAGGCTAAAGACTGGATATTGTTGATATGAACTCTTGTAATCATTTTTCTTCCACTCACCAACCTATGAAATCTGCTAACTGCTTTGCTGTGTCTTCCTTAACTTTTTATTTTCAATCTGTATTCTAAGACGTGTTTGCTCGATCTGTGAACAGTTTTAGTGAGAGGAGTGAGTCAGACTTGTGTCTGCTTCTCTGCCTGTTTAAGTTTGCAAAGAAGCTGCCCAAATGCAGACGAAGCCAAGGGAGGCCATATTAGATGTCTATTGAAATGAACAACACTAGACCTTCAATTGATGAAGCCAAGGGAGGCCATATTAGATGTCTATTGAAACGAACAACACTAGACTTTCAACTTGGCTCAAAGTCATGAGAGCAAGCAAACGAATGTGGTAAATGTAAACGATTGACGTATTACTGTGTTAATGATATTTTGTAAGGCCAATTAAAATGGCAAAGATGCTCAAAGCTCATGGAAATAAATAATAGCTGACGTAAAAAATCCCATATCTTGTCCCAAATCCGTTAACAGGTATCTAATATGAATCATTAACAGGCTGCATTATTCTTGAAAAGAAGCTCAAACCGAATGAAATCACCGGGGGAATCATAAACAAAATGCATGCCTTTTCATGTTCTTTTCAGTTACATTACACTGTAGCTTTATAGTATAATCTTATATCATATTTCTTGGTGAAAATATGAACGCTCGCTTGTGCTTTTCCATACAAGAATGATAATGATAACAATATCAGAAGAAGAAGAAGAAGAAGATGATGATGATGATGATGATGATGATGATGATGATGATGATGATGATGATGATGATGATGATGAACAAGAACAAGAACAAGAACAAGAAGAATTTTCATTTTGCAGTGAGGAATGGAGATATGATCCTTGGAAAGCATTAGCTGGGATAGACTTAATGGCACAGTGTCATCCATCTTAAGGCCACCCCCCTCCCCCCCCCCCCCCCCCCACACACACACACCTCCTTGCAATGTCTATCATGTCCATAAAGCACACACATCCACAGTGAAAAAGCAAGGGTCCATCAGTAAACAGCATTCAGTCCCGCCCCTCTCCTCTCATCACTTCATGCTGTCGTGCCAGCACAATGCCAGCACAATGCCAGCACAATGCCAGCACAATGCCAGCACAATGCCAGCAGAGCAGGTACCATGTTGTTGATATATGAATTATCTTCTGGGTTCACAGCAGGTACCATGTTGTTGATATTATGAACTATCTTCTGGGTTCACAGCAGGTACCATGTTCTTGATATTATGAATTATCTTCTGGGTTCACAGCAGGTACCATGTATTTGATATTATGAATTAACTTCTGGGTTCTGTCTTCACCATGGACTTGTCATCATGTGTGTGTGTGTGTGTGTGTGTGTGTGTGTGTGGTGTGTGTGTGTGTGTGTGTGTGTGTTTTGTGTGTGTGTGTGTGTGTGTGTGTGTGTGTGTGTGTGTGTGTGTGAGTGGAAAATAGAGGAAAAGGAAGATGAGGGGTACCCTTGAAGGAAAAACAGGAGAGATGGGTTTGGAATATTTTCTGCAATGTAACTGTCAGTGATGACGGACACCGGCCACGAAGGACACAGCTGTTCGGCGTCTTTGACTGCTGGTCTTCACTTGTAGCCAGTGACCAGAATGCCGCTGAGGGCTCTGCACCGGCATGGTGCAGAAGTACCATCGATTATACGGTGTGCATTTGTCTGAAGACTCCGACATGCACTGCTGATCTTTCATGTGTCTGATAAAATGCTCAACACTGATGACTCTTCCTATTTTATCATTATGTTGCCATTATCAACAAGAAAAACAGGAGAGACAGACAGACAGACAGACAGACAGACAGAGACAGAGAGAGACGAGAGAGACAGACAGACAGAAGAGGGAGTGAGTGGGTGAGAAAGTGGCACAGAGGTGAGAGGACAGCAGACAGACAGACAGATACATAGAAAGGAGAATGACACTGAACACATAAGGACTAAGCTAGGGGAGAGGGAGGCAGGGGGATGGGAGATGGCCAGGGGGTGGTTGGTGGACACGGAAGATAAACCCTGAGCTAGCAACAAACGAAACTCAGAGAAGCAAACGTGGGCGGGGAGAGAGAGAGAGAGAGAGAGAGAGAGAGAGAGAGAGAGAGAGAGAGAGAGAGAGAGAAGAGAGAGGAAGAGAGAGAGAGAGAGAGAGGGAGGAGGACGAGCATGGCGGAGGTAGGCTGAATCAATCAGTGTGGACACACATGGCAAACGACTGCTGACTGTACTGTCAAAAGGCAGACAGGAAGCCAGGGGAGATACCCCAGATGACGCTGACTGTATCGCCACCTGAAACTAGAGTTGAGACCGGAGAACTCCCCACAGAGGGCGCAGATTGGCTGTCACACACACACACACACACACACACACACACACACACACACACACACACACACACACACACACACACACACACACACACACACACACACACTTTCAGAGGGTAGATCCTTCGTTATTCCCAGGATCAGACTCATCGCTTGATTTTGTGGAGTTGATGATGTTAGGAAGCTGCTGTCAAGAGACCTCAATCCCAACTCCATCGGTCAGGGGACAGCTGGTCAGAACACTTTGTCCAGTGCTACTGTGGATGGCCAGCAGATTTTGGTCTGAAATGAGCACGATGTATCTTAATCTTAGTCCGGGTGAAGGAAAGAAGAAGAAAATGAACCAAATCATACTTTTCTGTTGTTTGTAAGGTGGGCTGACAGAGAGGATACTAAATGTGTTCTCCTTTTCAGGACTCTCTAACCCAAGAGGTGGGGTACAAAGTCAATGTGAACCTGCAGCTCTCAGATTGTGAAGGGGGTCTGGTCACACGAAAGACAGGCGACAAAACAGTGACCTCCTAATCTCAAATAAATGCCCCGTTTTCTCTTGCTACTGTGGTTGTTGTTGTTTTGTACTGATGTGATATTATTTAAGAAATTCTGCCCATAGAATGTAATGTGAATTACTTATTTCAGTAAATTTTCAACTGTCGAAAGGAAGAATGTGCACTATGTTTGTTGTCCACGTAACAAGGTGGAATGTATGCGGAATGAGTAGATGACGTTTTCATGTTATTTGAAGAACAGTTATGGATACCCCAAGGCGTGACAACCATCTGTCTTCCAAGCACCATGCTCACTCAGTACTAAAGAAACAGTTCATGAGAGTTCACCGAGGTGTATTGCTACATGGGCTTTAGGGATGAATTCTTTGCAATATTATTGTTTGTACTAAAACTTACAGGCGTTTCACCAACCACAAAATGTTATGAAACGTTACAAAGACAGCAAAGGTACCATCAAAGAACAGAAAGAGGTGCAGAAGCAATAGCAGTAGTAGTGATAGCAGCAGCAAACTTGTAGTCCTCGCTTCCTGATCCAACCTAACAGAGGAGAATGAACCAAGAACGAACGAACAAATGGAACTTCATTTAACCAGGATAATGAGATAAGCAAATTAGAAATGTTTTTCCCACCCAGCCCTGGGGACAAAAAAGAAAACAACATCATAAAACGTATGAAAGACACGCCAGTCAATACAGCAGGAACACGGAAAGAAAGCGAATACACATGCAGACTATCAAAATTAACATCCTACTACTACAAACTCAAATAACAAAAAGTATGCACGTGTGCACATGTACATACACGCACACGCACATGTACACACATACACACACACACACACACACACACCACACACACACATAGACGCACGCACGCACGCACGCGCGTGCGCGCGCACACACGCACACACACACACGCACACACACACACACACACACACACACACACACACACACACACACACACACACACACACACCACGCAAGAGAGAGGAGAGAGAGAGAGAGAGAGAGAGAGAGATTAAAGAGAACGGACGGACGAATTTCTAAACATCCAGCGCTCCAAGCAAAAAGACAGACAGGCAGACAGATAGAGAGAGAGGAGGTGAAGAGAGTTAGGGAGTGAGGCAGACAGAGACAGAGACAGGGAGAGACAGAGACTCGGAAAGGCACAGACTTAACGAGAAACGTGACATCAGATGCCAGTTTCCAGATAAACGGAAATGAAATCTGTCTGAATTCCTGCCCAACCCCATCTCCTTTACCTCCCCGTCTGCCAATTCTAGCACCTCCATCTCTCTCTCTCTCTCTCTCTCTCTCTCTCTCTCTCTCTCTCTCTCTCTCTCTCTCTCTCTCTCTCTCTCTCTGTGAACTATGTAATTCATCTAATTTATCTTTTTTGTGCATAGTGTGAGAGATTCTTTTGTCTGATGGTAACAGATTAGTTACAAAACCATAGTACTTATGCTTTTGCCTTTGAAATAGATAGCTATGCAGACAGGCAGGCAGACAGGCAGACAAGCAGACAGACAGAGTGGTAGACACGCAGACAGATAGATAGACAGATAGATAGATCGTTTTCACTCATATCTCTTAACATGTACAAAAATTCCATTCACAAATAACCCAGAGCATTGTCCTTTTGCAGAGACAAGTTCCATAGCGATCCAAAGACAGCCTGTAGCAATTCAATTTGTAGACATACCTTCCAAAAATCTATTTCTCTACATATGATTTCCATTTAAGCAGGTGTCCAGCGACAACATCTAACAAATTACATGTCCAGAGATACAATCCAGCAGTGCACTTGTCATGAGATACCATCCCGCAATGCAGTTGTCATGAGATACCATCCCGCAATGCAGTTGTCATGAGATACCATCCAGTAATGCAGTTGTCATCAGATACCATCCAGTAATGCAGTTGTCATGAGATACCATCCCGCAATGCAGTTGTCAGAGATACCATCCAGCAATGCAGTTGTCAGAGATACCATCCAGCAATGCAGTTGTCAGAGATACCATCCAGCAATGCAGTTGTCAGAGATACCATCCAGCAATGCAGTTGTCAGAGATACCATCCCGCAATGCAGTTGTCATGGATACCATCCAGCAATGCAGTTGTCATTACATACCATCCTGCAATGCAGTTGTCATGAGATGCCATCCTGCAATGCAGTTGTCATAAGATACCATCCCGCAATGCAGTTGTCAGAGATACCATCCAGCAATGCAGTTGTCATGGATACCATCCAGCAATGCAGTTGTCATTACATACGATCCTGCAATGCAGTTGTCATGAGATGCCATCCTGCAATGCAGTTGTCATAAGATACCATCCAGCAATGCAGTTGTCAGAGATACCATCCCGCAATGCAGTTGTCATGGATACCATCCAGCAATGCAGTTGTCATTACATACCATCCTGCAATGCAGTTGTCATGAGATGCCATCCTGCAATGCAGTTGTCATAAGATACCATCCCGCAATGCAGTTGTCATCAGATACCATCCAGCAATGCAGTTGTCATCAGATACCACCCAGTAATGCAGTTGTCATAAGATACCATCCAGTAATGCAGTTGTCATCAGATACCATCCAGTAATGCAGTTGTCATCAGATACCATCCAGTAATGCAGTTATCATGAGATACCATCCAGTAATGCAGTTGTCATCAGATACCACCCAGCAATGCAGTTGTCATCAGATACCATCCCGCAATGCAGTTGTCATCAGATACCACCCAGCAATGCAGTTGTCATCAGATACCATCCAGCAATACAGTTGTCATGGATACCATCCAGCAATGCAGTTGTCATCAGATACCATCCAGTAATGCAGTTGTCATCAGATACCATCCAGTAATGCAGTTGTAATCAGATACCATCCAGCAATGCAGTTGTCATAAGATACCATCCAGCAATGCAGTTATCATGAGATACCATCAGCAATGCAGTTGTCATCAGATACCATCCAGTAATGCAGTTGTCATCAGATACCATCCAGTAATGCAGTTGTCATCAGATACCATCCAGCAATGCAGTTGTCATGAGATACCATCCAGTAATGCAGTTGTCATGGATACCATCCAGCAATGCAGTTGTCATTACATACCATCCAGCAATGCAGTTGTCATTACATACCATCCAGCAATGCAGTTGTCATTACATACCATCCAGCAATGCAGTTGTCATTACATACCATCCAGCAATGCAGTTGTCATAAGATACCATCCAGTAATGCAGTTATCATGAGATATCATCAGCAATGCAGTGGTCATAAGATACCATCCAGTAATGCAGTTGTCATAAGATACCAATCCAGTAATGCAGTTATCATGAGATATCATCAGCAATGCAGTGGTCATAAGATACCATCCAGTAATGCAGTTATCATGAGATACCATCAGCAATGCAGTTGTCATAAGATACCATCCAGTAATGCAGTTATCATGAGATACCATCCAGCAATGCAGTTGTCATCAGATACCATCCAGTAATGCAGTTATCATGAGATACCATCCGGCAATGCAGTTGTCATAAGATACCATCCAGTAATGCAGTTATCATGAGATACCATCAGCAATGCAGTTGTCATCAGATACCACCCAGCAATGCAGCTGTCATCAGATACCATCCAGCAATGCAGTTGTCATCAGATACCACCCAGCAATGCAGCTGTCATCAGATACCATCCAGCAATGCAGCTGTCATCAGATACCATCCAGTAATGCAGTTGTCATCAGATACCATCCAGTAATGCAGCTGTCATCAGATACCATCCAGTAATGCAGCTGTCATCAGATACCATCCAGCAATGCAGCTGTCATCAGATACCATCCCGCAATGCAGTTGTCATCAGATACCATCCAGTAATGCAGTTGTCATCAGATACCATCCAGTAATGCAGCTGTCATCAGATACCATCCAGCAATGCAGTTGTCATCAGATACCATCCAGTAATGCAGTTGTCATCAGATACCATCCAGTAATGCAGCTGTCATCAGATACCATCCAGCAATGCAGTTGTCATCAGATACCACCCAGCAATGCAGCTGTCATCAGATACCATCCAGCAATGCAGCTGTCATCAGATACCATCAGCAATGCAGCTGTCATCAGATACCACCCAGCAATGCAGCTGTCATCAGATACCATCCAGCAATGCAGTTGTCATCAGATACCATCCAGCAATGCAGTTGTCAGAGATACCATCCAGCAATGCAGTTGTCATCAGATACCACCCAGCAATGCAGCTGTCATCAGATACCATCCAGTAATGCAGTTATCATGAGATACCATCAGCAATGCAGCTGTCATCAGATACCATCCAGCAATGCAGTTGTCATAAGATACCATCAGCAATGCAGTTGTCATCAGATACCACCCAGCAATGCAGTTGTCATCAGATACCATCCAGCAATGCCGTTGTCATCAGATACCACCCAGCAATGCAGTTGTCATCAGATACCACCCAGCAATGCAGTTGTCATCAGATACCATCCAGTAATGCAGTTGTCATCAGATACCATCCAGTAATGCAGTTGTCATCAGATACCATCCAGTAATGCAGTTGTCATCAGATACCATCCAGTAATGCAGTTGTCATCAGATACCATCCAGCAATGCAGTTGTCATCAGATACCATCCAGCAATGCAGCTGTCATCAGATACCATCCAGCAATGCCGTTGTCATCAGATACCATCCAGCAATGCAGCTGTCATGGGATACCATCCAGTAATGCTGTTGTCATGGGATACCATCCAGTAATGCAGTTGTCATGGGACACCATCCAGTAATTGGCACACAACCGATAGAACCTAGAGAACCGTTCTTCAGTGTACTGTCACAGAGTACAGAGAGAGAGAGAGAGAGAGAGAGAGAGAGAGAGAGAGAGAGAGAGAGAGAGAGAGAGAGAGAGAGAAGTGGCTGATTTATTTCCAAGGGCAACAGAAAAGCAAATATATGCATTTTTACATGGGGGAGTAAGAGTGACTAGCAACTATCTAAGCATGACTTGCTTCTAAACCATGCAAACAAAATACTTATCTTTTAAGATAGATAAGAAACATGGAGAGAGAGAGAGAGAGAGAGAGAGAGAGAGAGACAGAGAGAGAGAGAGAGACAGACAGACAGACAGACAGACAGACAGACAGACAGAGAGGGCGAGCAATTGTCCAGCTATAACTGTTACCACTGCAGATGTACAGAAATAACAGCCAGTAATAGGCTGTGGAAGACGTTCTCCTACAGATCACATGCAGAGAGGTTCTCTTCCAGGCGGAGGTCAGAAAAAAGCACATCAAAGGGCCTGGGGATGAGGAGGGGGGGCTGTTGGTGGTGGGAGGGTGGGGGGCTGGGTTGAAGGAAAGTGGAGTGGAATGACTTGTCCCCCAGATGTGTTCCAGCGTGGTACTGATGAAGGACAGGACGTGTCTGATCAGATGGAGTCTGAAGAATGCTTACAGCACCTGGGCTGATGGGGCCGACTGGAAAACTTGTTAAAACTTTACCTCTCTCGCTTCCTTAATAATCAATGACCATGTCTCCTACTTCGTCATGTATTTCTGCTGCTCGAAACTTCTATCCTTTTCCCACTGCAAAACAGCAGTATGCAGGGAGACAATCCAGAAAGGGAAAAGACAGAGTCGGGGAGGGGAGGGAAGGAGACAGGCAAACAGCCAGCCAGACAGACAAACGGAGAGAGAGAGAGAGAGAGAGAGAGAGAGAGAGAGAGAGAGAGAGAGAGAAGAGAGATGTACACAAAAGAGACATGAAAGAAGAGAAATCTTAGATGCCCTCCTGTTCCTGTCATTTGTTGTTCAGGTTGGAAGGATGAGAGAAGAGTCTCCATTCTACTACACAATTGCTTTGTTCCTTTCCTATTTTGATGTCTCACCTTCCCCTTACCACAACCAAGCATAGCTAAGAGCCACATGGATTCCTCTAACTCCCATGGAAAATATTTAAAAGAAGATTTACCATTCCACCGAACAAAAGAGACAAATTACACGACAAAAGTCCACGCGTTTCGACCTCTTTGGTCTTCTTCAGACAAGACAAAAAACATTCAAGATAATGAAAACGAAGAACGAGCAATCACGTACCTCCTATTGGGCGCAAATTGGGTGTGTTTAAGCTTGTCTGAATTTCCGCCTTCAGTCACCTCACCTTCCACCTGTAGCCACCTCCATTGGAAACTTACCTCCCATGAAATGGTATATTACTGATAGCTGGTCTTTTTTCTAACATATCTCTGAGCCACATAGGTTTCCGTCAGCTCCCTAGGAACTGCAACCTGTTTTCATTAGTACGTCCATCTTCAGGTGCCCGTTGTCCATAAAAATTATGATCTGGTGCTGTCTGACAGCGCTGCAAACCTGGTGCGTATTTCAAAGAAAATTTCAAATTATGTCAATGCGGCCGATTATTGTCAATGTAAAACTGATGACAAACAGACTGGTCGAGGTAGACACAGGAAGAATGACAAATCTGCCTTCTTTGTCCATGGCTCATTCTGTTTCCTACACCAGGATTCTGTGTCACGCAGCATAGGACTTGGTCACCATCATAGAGCTCTAGGGTCGATAATCAGAGTGACCAGTGACCTGATGTCAACATGGCTTCTGCAGGCTGAAGTCACGGGGCAGACGTCACAGCATGTCTAATGTGGCATGGACTCTGCTTCCTTCATTTTCAGGGATTCTCCTCTCTCCTCCTCTCTCTCTCTCTCTCTCTCTCTCTCTCTCTCTCTCTCTCTCTCTCTCTCTCTCTCTCTCTCTCTCTCTCTCTCCTCTCTTGCGTCATTAAGGAAATGCGAACCCGCTCAGGGCATTATCTCCATCCCCAACTAATGCCTTCCAGTTCAACTTTCCATTGAATCATTCCTTCTTTCAGCAGTTCTCTTAAGACAATCCAGTTCCTGGTCTCCGCTTGTTAGCGTTAAAAGAAAAGGTTGGGCAAACTTCCTTTCTGGCAGATGTGCCCAGCTTGGATGAAACGCAGAGCTTTGCCTGCTGGAGTTGACGTCTGAATGCTAAAATGGTGTGGCTAAGGTCAACAACGATGCTCCAGAATTCCTTTCTTTTCATGTCTTGGTCGTTATTCCCAATACCTGGAAGTATTCCTGTCGTTCCCATTAGGGGTGAATGGGCGTTACTGAGGTTCTGGAGCCCTGTGTGGTAGTTTCTATTTCATACGCTTCAATCCTATTCTGCTGTGCCCAGAGTCGTCAGGTTATGCAGAATATGAATGTCAATGTTCAGCACTTGTACACACAGACAGAGCTAGGTAAGGAGTACACACAGAAACTGATACATTTTCAGTGCTGTTGTGACAAACCATACACGCTTCTATCTCTGTCTGAGATTTTTTTAACTAAAACAAAACCATGAGAAGATTTCCATACCAATTAGTATCTGGTTCGGTAGTTTTTTTAGGCACGTGCAGTATGCTAGGCTGTGAACAAAAGCCATATGCTATTTCAGTTCTCTTCATTTAAAACATCATGTAACGTACCTTCAAACAAACTGATATTCGTATTTGTCAGTACAACCACAGCAGTACAGTTGTTGATGTTCTAAATCTGCTGTTCATCAACAGCATTTTGTTGCCGTTGTCAATGCTCAAGACAGAAGCTCAAATTAAGGACTATAAATTTGGATCAACCGTTATGGAAGAGGATGAGGATGAGCTGTACCGTGTGGTGTTCAGAGCACTCCAAGGAACATCCTGACACTGGTCAACGTCACTCCTGTGGACAGTTCACAGCGGCTCCACTGTCCTTAAGGACTGTCTCTCCACCTCCCACTGTCAGTGAAAGGGAAAACCACTCTGATCAAAAATTGAAGTTAAGTAGGATTGTCACTCCATCTCCCACTGCCAGTGAAAGGGAAACCACTCTGATCAAAAATTGAAGTTAAGTAGGATTGTCTGTCCCCTCCAACTGCCAGTGAAAGGGAAACCACTCTGATCAAAAACTGAAGTTGAGGAGGATTGTCTGTCCTCTCCCACTGCCAGTGAAAGAGAAACCACTCTGGTCATTGACCAAAGCCAAGGAACGTTTTAGTCAGACGAAGCAACTTGTAATTCCAGTTGCCATGGAGATCCCTTATTATCGCTGTCCACGGGCAAGCAGGCAGAGGTTCTCCATTTAAACCTGTGACGTGAGAAAGAAGGAAAGCCTTGTACAAACCTGTTCATGATGCCAGTTTAGAACAGCCTGATCGAAACCTAATGCTTCGAAATGCTGTGAGTGCAAGTGTGGTGGTGGGGTTTGTTTGGTTATTTGTTCGTTTGTTTTTTGTGTTTATTTTTGTTTTTTTTTGTTTTGTTTTGCTTTGCTTTGCTTTGTTTTGTTTTGTTTTGTTTTGTAAATATCAAAGTATGGAAGCATGTCCATATTGCAGCAATTTCTGTTGTACCCCACCAACAATTGAAATTTGACAACATCATATGAGCGTGTGGGCATTCACGCGCGCCAACACACACACACACACACACACACACACACACACACACACACACACACACACACACACACACACACACACACACACACACACACACACACACACACACACACACACACACACATCTTTGTCTCACACAATATGAACATTTGATATTAGTGGCGGCTATAATGTTGCTGCCCACCCATGGCTATGTCTCACACGACCTAAAACTGTAAACGTTGCAGCAGTCACTTCATTGCTACAAACTGATAACTTTACTTCGCAAGACCTAAAACTATAAAATAAAAAAAAAACTGCAGTGGTCATTTCATTGGTTCTCATCCCTACATCTTCTTTACACGACCTAAACTGTACAAGTTGTGGCAGCCACAGCATTGCTGTTCACCTGTAGCTCTGTTTCACACGACCTAGAACTGTTAAGTTTGTGGCAGCCATGATAATAAAGAGTCCATTACATAACACTGAAATAATCCTCATTGCTTCAAAACACACTATTAGAACTCATTCTCTGCCTAGTTCTATAAATGTTGATGGAAACGAGATAAATCTATCAGTGTCTGTTCGTAACCTCGGCGTTACACTCGACCAAACTCTCTCTTTCAAACAACATATCTCTAATGTGTGCAAGTCCTGCTACCTTGAACTTCGTAGAATCAGCTCAGTTCGCCGCTTCCTCACTCAAAATGCCCTGAAGACTCTAATCTGTGCTTTTGTCCTGTCTCGGCTCGACTATTGTAACTCCCTCCTTGCCGGTTGTCCCTTAACACTCATCTCTGAACTTCAAAAAGTTCAGAACAATGCCGCCCGTCTGATCTCCCGCTCCTCTAGATCTGATCACATATCACCAATTCTGTCATCCTTACACTGGCTCCCAGTTCAGTCTTCCATTGACTTTAAAGTTCTCCTGGTTTTCAAATCACTGAATAATCTGGCTCCCTCCTACCTCTCTGACCTCCTCCATCTCTATGTTCCGTCTCGCAACTTACGCTCATCCACCGATTCTCGTCTGCTTCGGTTTCCCTCCGCTCGCCTGAAAACTTCAGGCCAACGATCTTTCTCTTACCAGGCACCTGCTCTGTGGAATAGTCTCCCTTCTTCTCTGCGTAACACGGACTCTTTAGAGACTTTTAAAACCTCCCTAAAGACACATCTTTTCCCTCGGACTGATTAATGATATCCACTTACCACTGTGCGCGTGTTTGCTGATGTTGAACGCTCTCGTGTGTCTGTCTGCGTGTGTGATTTTTTTTTTCGGCGTGTGTGTGTGTGTTTGTGTGTTGTGTGTGGTGTGTGTGTGTGTGTGTGTGTGTGTGTGTGTGTGTGTGTGTGTGTGTGTGTGTGTGTGTGTGTGTGTGTGTGTGTGTGTGTGTGCGTGCGGCGCGCTTTGAGTTAAAATTCTAATTTTATCATGTTTTTCTGTAATATGCGCTTTGGGCTCTCGCGAGGTAAAGCGCTCTATAAATATCCTTTTACAATTACATTACATTACATTTACATTACATTACATGCGCAATCAGCCACCTGGCCCCGAGCAGAAAGATCTGGCAGATTTGTTGGGGTCATTAAGGCAGCATCACTGAGCCTGCTTCCGTCTGATGGGAAAAAGCACCCCCCCCCCCCCCTCCTTCATGAGCTACATCTAAGGTGTTGGGACATCCTGCAGTCTCTCTCTCTCTCTCTCTTACACTCTCTCTCTCTCTCTCTCTCTTACTCTCTCTCTCTCCCTCTCTCTCTCTCTCTCTCTCTCTCTCAGAATTGTTACGCTATCTTTCACTAAAAAAATTTGTTACCAATAATGTTAGGTTGTTTCCAGAAGCAACTGCAAATCTATTCCACAGCTACAATATTGAAATGAAAGTCAACATGAACAGACAGATATTGCTGTGTTTCATAAAAAGGCGATATCTGCACACACTGAAAGATAGGCTGCTAGAAGTTACAGAGTTATCGTTAATACGTGCAAAGTATTCGTTCTTCACTTCGCAATCAAGCTTGAATGTCAAGACATAGGAACAGAGCACAACAAATAGTGATAATTAATTTTCATTATATCATTAATTTTCATTATATCTATAAATGGGATTGCAGTCTGGTCAGTGGTTTTACAAAGTGATTTGATTCTCAAGTTCATCCATTTTACCTTAAAGAACAGAAATGTTTTTTTGAGAAATGTGTTCCAGCTGAATAATTTCATTTATACGCAGCGTAACGATTTCTCAGTTTGACAGTACAGTGCCACGTAATCTGATTTATGGCGAACTTGGAAGATATCCGACTTACTGAAATTCTTTGGCGAAATGTATAAAATATTGGCTGAAAGTTACTAGAATGGATGAACATAGAATAACCTTTAAAGATTACAGGATGTTGTAACTTTAGATGTTAATGGTAAGAGGACACGAGCTTCCGGCTTTCGACATTGTGTGAATTGATATGTATTGGGTTTGTTTGGAGCAGCCAGGGTATTGAAAGGATTTCAGAGGTGCTTCAAACAGAGGGTTATTGATTGCAGTTGGCAGGATCGGCATGACCATATGTGTAACAGTGATATATTTCTGAATATAAACTGCTTATACTAATACATACATCAAAATCATATATTGGGATACAAATGAATAAATATATTGAATGCTCATTGACAAAATGTAGATTTCACTTGTCTGACATTATATGCCAATGTTTCAGGTATAATAACATAAATGTTAATGAACTGATGTGTCACCTGTAAATGCAGCAATGAAAGTTGAAAGTCGTTTTGGGTTTTTTGGTTTGTTCGTTTTGTCGTTCTGCCTCTGAATGATTTTACACACACACGCGCGCGCGCGCGCGCGCGCGCGTAAATATGCACACACGGCCGCGTGCGGGCACGTGTGCACAGAGAGAGGAGAGAGAGAGAGAGAGAGAGAGAGAGAGAGAGAGAGAGTCATAAAATCGGGGACAACAGTCCACGTGCCAACGAGGCCTCAATCAGCCGCACATAATATAATTCATCACCACCGCTCTGGCGCCACGCTCAGCGCTGGGGAAAACTGATAAACAAAACAAACACACAAATCATATGCACGAAGAACGAAAGAAAGAAAAGGGTAAACGAAGTATTAATAACAAACAAAAACCACGGCACGATTTCACGTGCTCAAACCATCTCACAGCTCTGGCATAAAGTTTTCCTTGAGAAGGACAAGAAATAGAAGGAAAGAAAAAACTGGAAGTGTTAACGAGAAGCAAAAAAGATGCCATAGTTTGAAGTGCTGAAACAGGATATGACATATTCGCCTAGCTTCCTTATTTCTAGGGAACGTGACGTATTGTAGAATGCACCATCATTACTCTGACATCAGGTGTTGAGCTTGCAAAGGACAGAACAGAGTAAGATAGAAAGAAGAAGAAAGAAAGAAAGCGTGAAAAGAAGGAAGAAAGAAAGAAAGACAGAAAGAAAGAAAGAAAAAAGAAAGAAAGAAAGAAAGAAAAAGAAAGAAAGAAAGAAAAAGAAAGAAAGAAAGAAGAAGAAAGAAAGAAAAAGAAAGAAAGAAAGAAAGAAAAAGAAAGAAAGAAAGAAGAAAGAAAGAAAGAAAGAAAGAAAAAGAAGAGAAAGAAAGAAAGAAAACGAAAAGAAAAAGGAAAGAAATAAAATGTAAAGCAAATGAAAAGAAAAAATAAAAGTGAAAAGAAAGAAAAAAAGAAGAAGAAGAAAAAAAAGAAAGAAAAGGCATTGTTGCCGAAAGACAAATTAGGTGTCACGGGTTCCAGTGCTACGACAGAAAAGAACAGACTGTCAGTTTCCTTACAACACAACACACCGTGGCACCTACCATCATAACTCTGACAAAGCTGCCTCTCTAAAACCAAAGAAAGAAAGGAAAAAAGAATAAAGATTAAAGATAAAATTTAAAGAATAACGAGAATGCGATTAACAAAACAAACAAAAAAATGAAAATTGGAAGAACAGAAAAAAAGAATGGAGGTCGACAGCAGCAAAGAAAGGACATGAAAAAGGTTGGAAGAGTGAATATTGGTGGAAGGCAAAAGAGGACTCTGCTTTGATGTGTGAACAGAGAACAGAAAGAGATGTGTATCAAAGGCATCAGGGCCAGGTGTGTCAGCATTTTGTTTTAGACGGTCTGCTTCATTGGCTAAGCTGATGTGGCTGGTGGTGTGGTGTCCTGTATTATCACAAGGCAATTTCTCATTTTCGCGCCTGTGTGCCTTCGTGCGTGCAGGCGTGCGTGCGTGCATGCGTGCGTGCGTTGTTGTGCGTGTGTGTGTGTGTGTTGTGTGGTGTGTGTGTGTGTGTGTGTGTGCTGCGTGTGTGTGTGTGTGTGTGTGTGCGTGTGTGCGTGCGTATGTGCTTGTGTGTGTGTGTGTGTGTGTGTGTGTGTGTGTGTGTGTGTGTGTGTGTGTGTGTGTGTGTGTGTGTGGTGTCATACGTGTGCGCGCACACATTTGTGGTGAATGTGTATGTGAATGTGCTTGAGTCTGTGCATGTTGTCTGATTTCTGTGCGTATCAGTGTTCTTTGATAAAATGTTAATACAATGTTTCATAATATCTTGTTTTCCTGTAGACATCGATTTGCTTATAGTGAAAATAAAACATGCTGCAGCGTTACTGAATTCAAAGCGAAATGCAAAATGAAAGCAACGTGTAAATATGATACAAAACAAATGAGTGAATCTTGTTTAATGTCTAGATTTGGGACAAACAAAAGGCATGAATCAAAACACAAAACAATACCTCTCAGGTACCATTTGAATGGCATTGTATGAAAGAAAAACTGCACGAATGCACAATGCTAAAATGGCCATGCGACAGATAGAAGAGACGTGAGGACAGGCAAAGCGGGAAGAGCGATGACAAGAGAACAGGAGGGAGGAAGTGAGCTCTGTCTGTTCAATCACTGCCCCTCCCGCCGCCCCTGCACCCTCACCCTCCACCTCACACAGCTGGTGGTTATTGATCTTAAAGTCAGCAATGCAAGGGTCCTCTTTAGACGTCTCAACTACCAGGCAAAACTGCACGAATGCACAATACGATGGTGACTATGTGACAGACAGAATAGAGGTGAAGACAGGCCAGGGAGGGGGGGGGTGAGAGCAAGAGAGGGGGAGGGAGAAAGCAAGCATGATCTGTTCAATCGCTGCCCCCACCACCCATCTCACTCTGCTCCTGTTGGCTGTTTCTGAGCTGTCTTCATTCAGCACCTCTCTGGAACATGCCCATTCTGCTGCTGACAGACATCAGGGAGAATCTGTTGGAGCATTTGTGTTTTATATTTCTCAGTGACAGGCATTTACAGACATTTTACTTGCCTGTTTTGTGTTGTGTGAAAACAAGAACACATACATTTACAAACAAACGTAAACTTACATATGCAGTAATACACAGCGCGCCGCGCACACACACACACACACACACACACACACACACACACACACACACACACCACACCACACACACAACACACACACACACACACACACACACACCACACCACACACACACACACACATACACACACACACACACATCATCTTCACATGACCTAAACACTGTAAAATTTTTGGAGGACATGTATTGGTTTACCCATAACACTAATTTCACAACGACCTAAATCTGTTAGTTGGTGGCATCGTATAATTAAAAGGTCGATTACACGTGCATAAACTGCTGTTAGCTGCTGGCCCCGAAGAAAGAAGATAGGTCAGTTTGCTGGGTCATTAAAGGGAGCATCACTAAGCTGCTCCGGGAGGGAAAGCAACCCCTCACTCCAGTTCTGTCCTTCATGAGCCACAGCTAGGTGATTGAAACACCCTCTCCCTCTCTTCTCATCCCGCTTCCTCTCTCTCTCTCTCTCTCTCTCTCTCTCTCTCCTCTCTCTCTCCTCTCTCTCTCTCTCTCTCTTCTCTCTCTCTCTCTCTCTGGTGAGAGAGAGAGAATCTTGAGCTGCAGCAGGACAACAAGAAACTGACATAGAGTGTGGAGACCCTTGAGCTGAAAACAAATGACCTTGAAAATCGTTAAGAAAAAAACAAAACATGTCTGTGCATGGAATCCCAAGACGTGAAAAAAAAAGTGTTTAAGACAGTGAAAATCTGCTAAAGGACGTGCTCATGGTCGAGCGTAAATTATATGCAGATGTGAATTTTGACCAGGTCTAAGCAATAGAGGAAATGGGACTGTATTAGCTTTTACACTGCGAGCTCAAACAAGGCCGGGGATTGGGGTGGGGGGTGGGTGGGGGGAAAGGCTTAGGATTTTCCTGCATGTTGTTTGATGGGACAAAAACCTTCACCAGAGCGTGTTCAGGTTCAACCTTCCAGCACTGTGCTCGTGCAGATATTTTGTTTTGTGACACTGACAGTGACAGTTGTAATGCCGGTGGAACTGTTCATGTGGTTGCGTAATTTTGACAATAATACAATTCTGCAGCAAGACCATTTTCTTCACGCTCGTTTCTATAAAGCTTCCATTCCTTCACTGGAAGACGGGATCATCAATGTACTGTATTGTCCATTGTAACTTTTATGTGAAACCTGTGTGCGTTGTACTTGTCTGACTTGGATTGTATCATTTTATATTGAACGTAGTGTATCATATCTTATCTTATTGTTTTGTAGTGTAGTATGTTGCACCATGTTGTAATGCAATGCACGCGCGCGCGCACACATCACACACACACACACACACACACACACACACACACACACACACACACACACACACACACACACACAGAAAGAGAGAGAGAGAGAGAGAGAGAGAGAGAGAGAGAGAGAGAGAGAGAGAGAGAGATCCAGAATGATCGGAGACAACGGTTAACGTGCCAACAAAGGCCACAAACAGATAATTCACGGCCGTCCTTCATCCACACGTAATGGTGTTCATCACCACTGCTCTGGCACCACGTTCTACGCTGAAAGAAAAAGAACACACACACACACACTGACTGACTGACTGAAACCATTTACTGTCAGATTAACATAGTGTTGTACTGACATTTTAAAAAGAAAAACCTTAATGAATTAATGAGGTAACGAAAATAATACAAATAACATCTGAATGACATAAAAATCATAAAGGAAAATTAACAAGGAAACATTTAACATTTCTAAGTAACATAATAAAAATTCAGAAATTGTAACAATAAAGCAAATTACATCTTAACTGTACTGAAAATCAACAATCTCTCTCTCTCTCTCTCTCTCTCTCTCTCTCTCTCTCTCTCCTCTCTCTCTCTCTCTCTCTCTCTCTCTCTCTCTCAGAACACCATAAAAAAAAAGGAAAGACCCCCCCCCCCCCAAACACATGCACACAAAAACACACACCATCCAATCACACACACACACACACACTCTCTCTCTCTCTCTCTCCTCTCTCTCTCTCTCTCTCTCTCTCTCTCTCTCTCTCACAGACACACACTCACACACACGCACACTCACAAAAACCACGCTTCCCCTCCCCCCTACTCACGTGTATGCGAGCACGCACATATATTCACTCACAGACAAACAAATAAAAACCAAAACTCTCTCTCTCGCACGCGCGCGCGCGCGCACACACACACACACACACACACACACACACACATACATACACACAAACTGCCACCTCCCCTACACACACTCAAAACATATCCACACAAAAAACGTATAGACGTACGCACAACATGCTCTCACATATAAACAAAACGAAGTTCCTCCCCCCCCCCTCTCTCTCTCTCTCTCTCTAGCGCGCGCACAACCTGTGCAAAAGTTTCGTAAATGGAATAATGCGACCTAGTACACGTGAGAGTCGGACAGCTATGTCATGTAACAAATTCTTTGCTCTACGTGTACATCAGACCACTAAACCAAAAAAGAAACAAACATTTAAAAAAAAAAAAAAAATCCGTTAGAAAAATCTGCCAAGTGGATGAGACTTGATCAGATTTACAGCCAAATTGGCTAGCCTCCACCCATTTTCTGGGTTGGGACAAAAAACACTATGCAATGTTAAAGGTAGATTTTTAGACAAAATTTTATCATGAAGACATTGAAAATACGCTTTTGTTAATGAACATTCAAGTAAAAAATGAGATACATTAAGGTTTTGACCACAGACACACAAAGGAGATGGTTTTAAAAACCTGCCAAACCAACAATCCACCCGTATTCTGTGCAATAAATTTCGATTCGGAATAGAACCTGGCGGACTTATACAATGACTGCCGGGGGCAGAAAGATCCCATCTGTTCTTCTGAATGGCAGCTTCAATGTACTGTGTTCTTCTCTGGTCCCAGAGTGCTTTTGTCAGAATATTGTTTATTTCAAGAACCGAATAAGGAATATCACATAAAACTGTATTCGATTTGCACATTGAAGCCTCTTTTGCACAGGTATCAGCCAGTTCATTCCCTCGAAGATCGCAGTGACCGGGTACCCATAATAATGTTATTTTGGAACCTCGCATCATTAACTGGTGAATTGAAAATAAAATTTCACTGACGAGATCAGGACGACTTGATGTATTTTGAAGGTGTAAAGCCGTTAAAGCAGACTTGGAATCTGACAAAATCAGTATTCTTTCTGGTAAGACTTGCACATCAAGAATGAAATTAATAGCTTTCATAAGAGCAAATAACTCAGCAGTGAAAATAGAACAACCTTTGGTAATATGAAATCTTTTTTCAATGTTAAGGGAAGGTATCACGAAAGCAGCACCAACCTCAGAAGTACACGAAACTGAACCATCAGTGAAAATATGCAGATAAGATTCATATTCAGTGTAAATCAATTCTTTAACAAGAGAAGCAAGCAAAAGTGGATTCTCATTTTTAGTAATATTACCATAGGAATAGAAAAAATCTGCTTGCTTCATCAACCAAAGGGGAATGGGTATTTGGTCATTTTAACAATGTTGTCAAGCGAAAAGTTGCATGCATGTAAAAGAGGAGATACATAATCAGACAATGAAGTATATGCTTTTTTATTCCGTATCTCTCTAGAAACGTAGGTGCTTTCATCAAGTTCAGAAGTAACTGAGTTAGGGACTGTTCTTGCTCGTGCTGAGTAGCTACAAGCACAGAGCATCCTATGTTCATTTAAAGGCAAAACTCCTGCCTCTCTGTAAGTCATATCAATTGATGCCCATCTTGGAAGCCCCAAAGCAATTTTAAGTGCTAAGGAATCAATACTAGTTAACTTATGTAAATCTGTCTTTGGTGCAGTGAAAAATACTTCTTGACCATAACTTACAATCGAACGAACTGTCCCTAAGGCGACATGGATAAGATTAGATCCATAATTTATTAGAGGGATTCCAGTTAGGACTCGCAGTAACGCAATTTTCTTTCTTGCCTTTTCCACGAGATGATTTATATGTTTACACCAAAATAATTTATAGTGAAAAATAACGCCTAGAAATTTTACTTGCTTACTTGGGAAAATGAAAGAATCACCTATTTGTACTTTTACAGCGTCCCTACCTTCAAAATCGATATTTTTCTTTGTAAATATAATAAAAACCGATTTGTCCGTTGATAAGTTAAAACCGTTTGAATTCAAATAATTAACAAGTTTACTGACCGCAAATTGAAACTGTTCAACAATTTTATTACGCTTGATTTTGTTTTTTGTAAAATTACAATTTACATTTTTCCACATTGCAATATCATCTGCATAAGCAGCTAAAGTTGCCCCTTTCGTGTCAATCTGATTAAGATCATAAAGCATCAATGAGAAGAGGATTGGAGAAATGACACTTCCTTGAGGGACACCCATGTTAACATATCTTGTACTTGACAGCACACCATTTAGTTTTACTTGTAGCGTTCTTCCAGATAAAAATGATTGTAAAAACATGTGGAAACGACCTTTAATCCCAATTTCATGAGCCTTGGACAATAATTTGAAATGCCAAACAGAATCGTACGCTCTATGAATATCAAAAAACGTGGCTAAAGTAGAGTGTCGCTTAGCCAAGGCTTTTTTGACGTGTGAAGCTAAAAGACTAACATGATCAGTGACACCCCTCCCTTTTCTGAAACCAGCTTGAAATATTGGCAAAATCCCATTCTTTTCAAGGAAATGTTCTAATCTGAATTTCATTATCCTCTCAAAAAGTTTTCCAATGTGAGGAGTCAAAGAAATGGGTCGAAAATTAGAAGATTTTCTTTTTGATTTTCCTTGTTTATGGATAGGTACAACTGTTGCTTTCTTCCAAGCCATTGGCAGCTTTCCAGAATTCCAGCATAATTGGAAGAACTCTAATAATTTTTTCAAAAAGCATTGTGGAAAATGCTTTATCATGTTGTAAGAAATGGGATCAAATCCTGTTGCAATTTTACCAGATTTTAGACGGCGAAGTGAGTACAGAAGCTCCTCCATTGTTAGATTTTTATTAATATATAACGTGTTGTCATTGTCATGTGGTTCAATGTTTCTCCCTTCGTTTTCAATAGTTCTTCTTCGTTCTTGCTCTTCTTTAGGCAGATGTTCAGTCTGACTCATTGCTGCGAAAGTGTCAGCAAATAATTCAACTTTCTCCTCGTTTGTTTTATAGATTTTATCGTTTTCAATCAAAACAGGATCTGGGAGATGAAAAGAACCTTTAGCTTTTCTAATTTCTTTCCAAAGTAAAGCGCTATCGTTTGGGTGGTTTGGAACAGTTGATGACTAAGTTTTTGTAATATTGCTGCTTTGTAAAAGCAACAACTTTGTTACTATTGGTGTTAGCTTTTTTGTACTCAGCGTGTAACTGTTCCACTCTACTTTTAGGCTGCGTATGACGGCTTATCATCCAGCTTTTGAAGGCCTTAGTTTTCGCACCCACGGCGACTTCACACGCAATATTCCACCAAGGGTTTGACGCTTTCTTTGGATGATTCTTTAATTTGACTTTTGGGATTGCAGAATCTGCAGCCTTAAGTATAAGTTTTCTTAATTCATAATAACAATTTTCCAAACCTTCCTCTAACACTGTATTTTGATTGAAATTTAGAAAAGACGAACCTGCTGTCAAAATGTGATTGAAAAACGCCCAATTAGCCTTATCTTCATTATATTTAGTGCATTCAGAATTGTAGATTGTTTTTTCAGGGCTCACTAGAAGTTGGATTTCAATAGGGAGATGATCACTGCCTAACGGTATTTGATGAACCTGCCAAGTACACAAAGGGTTTATGTCTGGGGAAACTAAAGACAAATCTATCGATGAGCAACGCTGATCTGATCGATCAGCAATTCTTGTTATAGAGCCGTCATTTAAAATGGTTAAGTTGGCGTTGATTATTGTACTGGCAAGGTATTCGTTGTTGTTAACAATATTATTGGGATTTTCGGACCACAAAGCGTGGTGGGAATTAAAATCGCCAAGAATAACCCATTGTCTAGAGCAGTCTAAATCCATTATCCAGTCAGCTTCACCTTTAGACACTCCATCCGGATAATAACAGTTCAAAATGTTGAAATATTTACCATCAACCTTAATTTCTATACAGCAAGAATATAAACGTTTATCTATTGAAGAACACGGTGTTTTGCACGGTTGATACATAAGATTGCAAGCTACATATGTAGCAACTTTTATTTTAACGTTGGCTTTTACCTCATCTATAACAGGTGGGTAGAAGAATCCGTTTAACTTGGGTAAGTCATTTTTGTGGCAATTCAATGACTGAAGCACAACTACGTCAAAAGAACGCTTCTGCAAAAATTTTTCCAAATATACAAAATTGCACTTACTTCTACAATTCAATTGTAGAAACGAGCAAATACCAGTAGGTTTGACTTGTTCAGGCCTCATACACATCATGTTATTCGTAAGGAAAAGGACTATAACTGAGAATACCAGCAACAGAGAACACCAAAAACGGATAACGTTTGACAGAACTTCTCTTTGTACGTTCATTTGGAGTTCAGACAGGCATTGGACAGAATTGTTTTCAATTCAATGATTGACGAAGTCATGACATCAGAAATTTTTGTTAGGATGGTCAGACATTTCACTGAGAGATTTTCAAGATACATTAAAATCTTTTCAAGATCAAAATTTACAGATTGTTTTTTGAACGAACTTGAAGAGTCAGACTTTTCTTTAAGAGAAGTTGGCACAGATGTTTTCGAAATTTTTGATGTCTGTCCTATACTTGTCTGATTTGTGACAGCAATACTAGTTTGATTTGAACTATTAGTATGAGTTGGTAAAATACGTGTGCCCCAGATTGAAGGGGGGCTAGAATCCAAAGAAGTGGGCAGCGGGTTTTGTTGATTAGCCTTCATCATTCCTTGACTCAGAACCGAGGAATAAGACTTGATGTGGTTATTAGCTTTAATTGAATTATCGTTTCCCGGCACCCTGGGGTCTTCTTTTAATTCCTGCACCTTTACCTCTCCTTTGCTCTTTTGAACTGTGATTTGTCTGAGAGCCTCAGAATATGGCATGTGGTTGGAAGACTTTAGCTTACCGGCCAAAACACGTAATTTATATTCCGGGCATCCAAGGTAAGAGGCTGAATGATCTCCAGAACAGTTTATACAATGTTTGGCCCTGGTACACGATTCCAAGACATGGTCATTGTGACCACATCTTCCACAAGTCGGCTTAGCCCGACACGCAGACTTGTGTGCCCCAGTCTGTTGCACCTAGTACAACGATAGACAGGTGGTACAAAAGGATCAACAGAGAAACACTGGAACCCAATACATATTTCTTTTGGCAGTGTTGATGTAGAGAAAGTGATTTTTATGGCTCTTGATTCACTTCCATCTTTATTGGGAAGTCTTTTAACAGAAGAAACATGACTCAGTTCTTTCTTAATGTCAGAAAGACTGATGTCAAGAGGAATTGGCTTTACCACACCTTCGGTGAAAACCTCAGGTACAGAACATTTTATTAAAATTCCTGACAAATTGGTTGTTTTTTGTAGTCGATTTTGTTGATCGGCGGAAGTACAACCGATCAACCACCTGCCTGAGGAGAGCTGTTTCTGACCGGCTATGGGTCCAATGGAGTTGACCCAAAGCTGTTTGCTCAAAATGCCCAGACCACTCAGTGTGGCAGATCCTTTCTTCGTATCTTCCAGAAGTACTGGAAAGCGAAAAGAAAATGATTTCTTTGGAGAAAAGTTGGGATTTGTGGAAGATGTGTTCACATCAACAGTTGCTGGGACAGGGGATGATGATGTGGACGAATTTGCGCATGATACATCTGGCGATAAAACAGAGCAAGATTGTGACGATTTTGCTGTTTTTAAAGAGGTATCAACAGCACATTCTTCTTCAGGACAACTGTTTTTTTCCCTCACCAAGCTTAGATTTTATTCTATTAATAAGATGCTTTTTCTTGCCATGTTTAGGAAGATTATTTTCAACTAAGATTCTTTTAAGTTGTGAAACTTTGAGATCATTCAGACAACCAAATTCCTTTTCATTTAATAACTGCACTGAGCTTGGAGACGCCATGCAGGATCCTTTTTTTTTTCTTCTTCTTCTTTTTTGTGGGGAAAAAAAATAGAAACTAGGGGGATGGGGGGCAAGGGTGCGGCGGGAAAGGGGTAGGGGTGAGTAGGAAATGAAGGAGGGGTGAGTTTGGGAGGGAGTTACTTTAGGTGACTAGATTAGAAACACACACACACACACACACACACACACACACACACACACACACACACACACACACACACACACCACCACCACCACCACCACCACCACCACCAACAACAACAACAACAATAGCAACAACAACACTTAAAGCAAACAAGCTAACAAACAAACAGAAGGTCCAACACCAAACACTACAGTGATAGTATACGGGAACCCATCACTAATTATGACTAGTACTATATGGTATGGGTTTGATAGAAATAATAAACAGCATACATGGTATGAGTCTGGATAGAAATGATTAATATATATTTATATATAACACGTTAGTTTAGGGGGTTTTTTTAAACAAAGAGAGGTCTTTTCAAATAATACACACACACACACACACACACACACACACACACACACACACACACACACACACACACACACACACACACACACAAATCATATGCACAAATCATATGCACACACACACACACACACACACACACACACACACACACACACACACACACACACACACACACACACACACACACACACACAAATCATATGCACGAAGAATTAAAGAAAGAAAAAGATAAACGAAGTGTGAATAGCAAACCAAAACTACGGCACAATTTACGTGCTCACACCATCTGACAGCTCTGGCATAAAGTTTTGTTTAAGGACAAAAATGGGAAGGAAAGAAAAAATGGAAGTAAACTGAAGTGGCGACGAAATGCAAAACAAATGCCATAGTTGGAGGTGCTGAAAGAGGAAATGACATATTCTCCCAGCTTCCTTGTTGGCAGGAAGGTGACGCATTGTAGGATCCACCATCATTACTCTGACATCAAGTGTTGAGCTTGCAAAGGAGAGAAAAGAGTAAGATAGAAAACAAAGGGGAAAAAGGGGTAGAAAGAAGAAAGGAAGAAAGTAAGAATGATAAAAAAAGAAAGATCAAAAGACAGAAGAAAGAAAAGGTAATTAAAAGACAGAAAGACAGAAAAGGTAAATAAAAAGAGGACAAGAATAAAAGGGTACAACAGAAAAGAAAAAGAAAAACCAAGAATCAAAAACAAAACCATAGTGAGGAAAGAAAGAAAGAGGAAGTGGAGGATGGAAAGAATGAAAGAAAGAAAGAAAGACAAACAGAAAAAAGACAGAAAGAAGGGAAAAAAGAAAGAGCATTGTTGTGTACAGAAAGAAAGAACGAAAGAGCATTGCTGTGTACAGGCAAAAATGGTGTCATTATTTCCGTTGCTAAAATAGAAAATGACAGACTCTGTCAGCTTCCTTGCACTCACACCAACATGACACACTATGCTAACTATCATCATAACACTGACAAAGCTGCCTTTCTAAAACCAAAGAAAAAAAGGACACAAGAGTCAAAAATAAAAAAGAAAATCCAAAGAATAAAAAGACTGAGAGTAACAAAGACAGAACAACAAAAAGTGAAAGAAAAAAGTAAAAATGAATGAAGAGAGACAGCAGCAGAGTAAAGGCCAGTACGGTAGGAAGAACAAAGATGGACGGAAGGCAAGAGAGGACTGCTTTGATGTGTGAACAGAGAACAGAAAGAGATGTGTATCAAAGGCACCAGGGCCAGGTGTGTCAGCATTTCTGATTTAGACGGTCTGCTTCATTGGCTAAGCTGATGCAGCTTGTGGTGTGGCGTCCTGTATTGTCACATGGATGTGCGTGCATGCGTGCATGCGTGCGTGCGTGCGTGCGTACGTGCGTGCGTGTGTGCATGTATATATATATATATATATATATATATATATATATATATATATATATATCCAAAGAAAAAAGGCACAAGAACAACAAGCTGTCGTGGTTCTAAATGAAATTTTCGGCTTTATTTGCCTTCGTCAGCATATGACATCCTCCTGAGTGCCAGCAGGTAAGGTAGACAATATATATGTGTGTGTGTGTGTGTGTGTGTGTGTGTGTGTGTGTGTGTGTGTGTGTGTGTGTGTGTGTGTGTGTGTGTGTGTGTGTGTGTGTGTGTGTTCGAACTAATACCTGGTTTGGTGGTTCATTGTAGGCACGTTCAGTATGGAAGGCTTAAACAAATCAATGCTGTCAACAAGAGACAATTTTATTTCAGTTCTTTTATGTTAAGCATCCTGAAACACACCTTCAGACAAACTGCTATTCCTGTTCAGTCATTGATTGCCCCAGTACAGTTGCTGATCAATCACCTGATCACCAGCGGCATTGGGCTGTCTTTGTCAATGCACAAGACAGTACCTCAAAACAAGGTCTATAAATCTGGATCACATTCTTCTAGAAGGGGGTGAGGCTGGGCTGCACCGTGTGATGTTCAGAGCACTCCAAGGAACATCCTCACACTGGTCAACGTCACTCCTGTGGACAGTTCACAGCGGCTCCACTGTTCTTAAGGCTGTCTCTCCCCCCTCCCACTGCCAGTGAAAGGGAAACCACTCTGGTCACTAAACGAAGTTGAGGAGGATTGTCTGACCCTGCCCACTGCCAGTGAAAGGGAAACCACTCTGGTCATTGACCAAAGCCAAGAACCTTTTTTGTCAGACGAAGCAACTTGTAATTCCAGTTACCATGGATCTCCCTTATTATCGCTTTCCACGGGCAAAAAGGCAGAGGTTCCCCATCTAAACCTGTTCTTCTTCTTCCTCGTTCGCCATCCCGTTAGATGAGCAGCCCGGTGTCCTCGATGAAGGCTGCCGTCCGTCGCAGCTCCTCCAGGGTGCCATACAGCTTGGCTTCCACTGCTGTCGGTGTTGGCCAGTACTTTCTCCTGGATGCTGCATACGTGGTACAGACTTGAAGGATGTGGTCAGTTGTCATTGGTCCCTCACTACAAGGGCACTCTCCACTCTGTCCAATGCCAAATTTTGTGTGCATGTGGTGGAGCAGGCGATTGTGTCCAGTCCTCAGGCGGAAGATCTTGACCTGTTCCCGTGGATCTAAACCTGTGACGTGGGAAAGAAGGAAAGCCTTGTACAAACCTGTTCATGATGCCAGTTTAGAATAGTCTCATCAAAGGCTAATGCTTCGAAATGGTGTCACCGCGTGTGTGGTGGGGGGGGGGGGGGGGGCATTTGTTTGTTTGTTTCTTTCTTTGTTTTTCTATGTCAGTTTTTTCTTGTTTAGTTTTGTGTTTTTGTATTACTGGTTTATCAAAGTATGGAAGCATGTCCATATCGCAGAAATTTCTATTGTACCTAACTAAAATTTGAAATATGACACCATTATTTGAGCGCGTGGACACTCACGCACGCCAACACACACACACACACACACACACCACACACACACACACACACACACACACACACACACACACACATGTGCACACAACCCCACACACACACACACACACACACACACACACACACACACACACACACACACAAGTGCTGGCGAGCGCACACACAGATACAGACACTATCACACACGCACGCACACACACACACACACACACACACACACACACACACACATACACACACACACACACGCACGCACACGCACACACACACACACACACACACACACACACACACACACACACACACACACACACACACATATTGTCTAATATCACGAATAGTGGATAGACGTTAAATGAAGGACACACACACACACACACACACACACACACACACACACACACACACACACACACACACACACACACACAAGCGCGCGTGCACATTTGCACACATAGGCGCGTTTGCGGACGTGTGCATAGAGAGAGAGAGAGAGAGAGAGAGAGAGAGAGAGGAGAGAGAGAGAGAGAGTCATAAAATCGGGGACAACGGTTCACGTGCCAGCGAGGCCACAAACAGATAGTTTACGGGCATCCTTCTTTGCCCCTTCAGCCGCACATTATGTCGTTCATCAGCGCCACTCTGGCACCACGCTCTTTGCTGCGGGGAAAAGAAAGTTAAACAAAACAAACACACAAATCATATGCACGAAAGAGTGGAAGAAAGAAAAAGATGAAGGAAGCGTGAATAATAAACAGAAGCCGCGGCACGATTTATGTGTTTAAACCATCTCACAGCTCTGGCATAATGTTTTGATGGAGAAAGGGCAAAAAGGGGAAAGACAGACAAAAATGGAAGGAAACTGAAGTTGTGATGAAATGCAAAAAGATGCCATGCTTTGAAGTGCTCAAAAAGGAAATGATATATTCTCTGAACTACCTTAGTTCGTAACAACTTGATGTATAGCATCACCATGATTACTATGACAGACAGGTGTTGAATTTGCAAAGAACAGAAAAGAGAAATATAAATAAGAAAGACAGAAAGAAAACAAAGAAAGGACAAAGACAGGAAGAAAGAAAGAAAGAAAGAAAGGGAGAAAGCAAAAGACAGAGAGAAAAGAAGAGAGATGGACAGACACGTAAAATAAAAAACTAAAAACAAAGCATGAAAAAGGCAAAGAGAGCAAGGAAACGAAGAAAACCAAACCAACACAAGAAGTAAGACAAGGAAGAAAGATAAACAAAAAATTGGCTGAATAGCAGAACGGGTGTCATGGCTTCCGGTGCCATGACAGAAAATAACAAATATTAGCAGCTTCCTTATATTCACACGAACATCACACACTGTTGCAGCTATCGGCAGAACTCTGCCAAAGCTGCTGTCTAAAAGCAAAGTAAACAAAAAATAGAAAGTGAGAATAAAGATGAAAGCAATCAAAAGAATAAAGGGAATGAGAGGAACTAAGGCAGACAAATGAAAGGTGGAAGAAAACAGAAAGGACAAAAGAAGGATGGAAGAGCGAAGATGGATGGAAGGCAAAAGAGGATTCTGCTTGGATGTGCAGACAGTGAACAGAAAGAGATGTGTATCAAAGGCATCAGGGCAAGGTCTGTGTGTGTGTGTGTGTGTGTGTGTGTGTGTGTGTGTGTGTGTGTGTGTGCGTGTGCGTGTGCGTGGTGCGTGTGCGTGTTTTGTGTGTGTGTGTGTGTGTGTGTGTGTGCGCGCGCGCGCGCGCGCGCGTGTGTGTTGTGTGAATTTCTGTGCGTGTCTGTTCTCTTTACTGTAATGTCTGTTCACATTCAGTTCTTTTCAATTTAAAAACAGTACAGACAGTCAAAACTGTTGGGTGTTTGAACAAAACACAGTTAAAGTGACTTTAAGAACAATTACTAAAAGAAAATAGCAGTTCATTACAGACAACTTAATGCCGGATTTCGATATGATAACACAATGTCCCGTACTAATCTAATCTCTACTTAATCTGACAAAAACTCGGTGAAAGTTTTTAAGTATCTATAGTGGAAAATATGGAAAATAGATAATATCGTTTTCACCACAAACGTAGATTACCTATTAGGCATCATATCTTGCCAAATTTTTAGATTTATAAACTAATGTGGTTATTTATCTTACAGTACACAACATAAAGGTCTTCTTTGGACATCTTAACTACCTGACAAAAAGGCATGTATGCATAATACAAAAATGACCATGTGACAGACAGAAGAGAGGTGAGGGCAGGCGGGGGGGGGGGGAGGGGGGGCAAGGGAGGGGGAGGAAGAAAGTGAGCTTGATCTGTTCAGTAGCTGACCCCCACCACCCACCTCACCCAGCTCCTGTTGGTTGTTTCTGAGCTGTCTTCACTTCAGCCCCTCTCTCTGTGACATGCCCATTCTGCTGACAGCCATTGGGGAGAATCTCTTTGTGCATTTGGGAAACAGCTGTGACAGACATTTATCGACAGCTTGCTTGTCTGTTTTCTGCTATTTGAATGCACAAATACAAACATTTAAGCACACACACACACACCACACACACACACACACACACACACACACACACACACACACACACACACACACACACACACACACACACACACACACACAACTCTATTTCACACAACCTAAAACTGTGAAAGTTCTAGAGGCTATAGCATCGCTGTTCAGCCATAACCCTGTGTCACACCACCTAAACCTGTTAAGGTTCTGGCAGACACGGCATTGCCGTCGACCCATAACTCGATTTCACACGACCTAACACTGTACAGTTTGCGGCAGCCATGGCCTAAAGCGTCCGTTACACGCGCAGTCAGTTGGCAGGTCCCGAGAGGAAAGATCAGGCAGATTTGTCGGGGCTATTAAGGCAGCATCACTGAGCCTGCGTCAGTGTAATGGGGACATTACCCTTAAACCACCCCCATTCCTATTCCTTCAAGAGCCACAACTCTCTCTCTCTCTCCTCTCTCTCTCTCTCTCTCTCTCTCTCTCTCTCTCTCTCTCTCTCTCTCGATTGGAGAGGGAGAGAGACAGAGATAATCTTTGCTGCAGCAAGCCAACAGGAAACTGGCACACTATGGAGACCCTAGAAGTGAAGACAAATGATCGTTCCAAGAGGAATAACATCTCTGCCCATAGAATCCTCAGACGGGAAAACGGAAGCAGTGAAGACTGTGAAAATCTGCTGCAAAACATGCTCCTGGACAGCCTCAATGCTTGTATCAATTTTCCATCACCACATATGAAATGTCTGTTGAGAGAGTGTCTAGCCTCAATGCCTGTATCAATTGTCCATCACCACATATGAAATGTCTGTTGAGAGAGTGACTAGCCCCAACACATGTATCAATTGTCTATCACGACACATCAAATATCTGTTGAGAGAGTGACTACCCCCAATGCCTGTGTCAATTGTCTATCACGACACATGAAATATCCGTTGAGAGAGTGGCTAGTCTCAGTACATGTATCAGTTGTCTAACACATCATGCCTCAATGTCTGTAGGGAGAGTGACTGGCCTAAATATATGTATCAGCTGTCCATCACATGTGCTATAATACCTGTAGAGTGGGTGACTAGCCTCAATGCCTGTATCAGCCTACAATGTCTGTAGGGAGAGTGACTAACCTCAATACCTGAGACAAAGACAAGACATTGTCATCAAACCAGCAGACAAGGGTGGTGCAGTGGTGGTCTGGGACAAACAGTTGTACATAAAAGAAGCACACAGACAACTGTCAGACACAAATTTCTATACACCACTCACAGCATCACCCCTCCCCCAACACCAGAAACTCATCTCAACCACAGTTAAACAAGAAATCAAACACAACAACTTACCGAAGACAGCCAAACTCCTCATAATGACAGACACCAAACAACCCACCTTCTACCTGCTCCCTAAAATACACAAAACCAATACTCCCGGCAGACCCATAGTATCTGCATGCAGCTGCCCTACAGAACACATTTCACAGTACTTAGACTCTCTCCTCCAACCCATAGTACAAGGCCTCCCCACATACCTCAAAGACACTACACACACACTCAACATGATTAATTCATACAACACAGATCCCACTTTCAAACCCAGCCTCCTCTTTACCCTTGATGTCGTCTCTCTCTACACTTCCATCCCTCATGCTGATGGACTGAAGGCCCTCGCATTCTTTCTTAACAAACGGCCCCCCAACCAACAACACCCTCCCACAGCTACACTAGTCAGACTTGCAGAATTAGTCCTCACCCTCAATACTTTTGAATTCAACAACCACACATTCTCACAAATCAGTGGTGTTGCTATGGGAACCAAAATGGGACCATCCTATGCCTGCCTCTTCATGGGACACCTAGAACACCGCCTACTAACCTCTTACACAGGCCCAACACCAGAGCTCTACAAAAGATACATAGATGATGGATTGGGAGCCACATCCATGCCAGAACATGACCTCCAGAATTTCCTCAACTTTGCACAGACCTTCCATCCATCCATCCAGCTGACCTACACCATTTCACAGTCAGTTAATTTCTCCCTCAAAGATGGACTGCTTCAAACCTCAGTCTTCTACAAACCTACTGATGCGCACTCATACCTGGACTACACATCTTCCCACCACCAGTCCACTAAAAATAGCATTCCATATTCTGAATTCCTTCGCCTACGCAGACTGTGCTCTAGCGAAGAGGATTTCACTATACAAGCAGCCAAAATGTCTGATTTTTTCACCAACCGTGGATACCCTAGTGCCGTCATCAGTGATGCTCTCAGCCGCACTGCAGCTAAATCCAGAACATCTACTCTGGAAACTAAACCTCCCAAAGAGACAGACAGACCCACTGCCTGCCTTCTCTTCCATCCTCACAATCTGCCCATCTGCAGGATCCTGAAGTCTAACTGGCACATAGTAGAAAACCATAAACCTGCCTTTGAGACCACACCAATGATCACTTTCAAACGTGACAAAAACCTCAACGACCTACTGGTGCGCTCTAAGCTGAACAAAATCTCAACACCTAAGCCACCAGGTACTTTCCCCTGCTCAAAACCCAACTGCAAAATCTGCTCTCTCACCAAACCAGACACCATCCTACATGGCCCCACAGGCTCTTTCACTATTAAACGCACTTTCTCCTGCCAGAGCCACAACATTGTGTATGCCATCCACTGTCAGCTGTGCGGTAAGATCTATGTAGGTGAGACATCTCGCACACTTGAGACGCGCATCTCTGAACACCTGGCCGACATCCGCCACCATCGGCCCAAACCAGTCGCTCTACACTTCAACCATGCCCAACACAACATCAACCATGTCAAAGTCTTGGCACTTTGGCAATCTAAGAGTGACAGCTTGGAACGCCTTATGCAGGAATCTCATCTCATTGCCAAACTGGGCACCGTCCACCCTCATGGCATCAACGTCCAAAAGTAGTATGTACCATTCCATCTCTGCAGCTCCAGCCTGAAATATCCCCCACCTACACACACCCATACCACCCTACCTCCCTCTGTTTACCTCAGACATAGGTTGCAGCTATCATCATCTTCCCTTTTCCTACACTCTCTGAGTCTCTCCATTTGCTACATCAATCGACTTACTCCCCCCTCCCCCTGCCCTAGTAATGATGTGTGTAGGGGTGTTGGTGGATATGGCGGTTGCTGGGGGTGGAGGTGGGGGTAACCATTGAATAAGGCTGATATTATAAATGGAACACACACACACACACACACACACACACACACACACACACACACACACACACACACACTCACACATACACACACACATAATAGAATGCTGGCTCCTTTATCGTTGGTCGTGAAAGGGGGGGGGGAGAGAGAGAGAGAGAGAGAGAGAGAGAGAGAGAGAGAGAGAGATTGTGTATAGGTGTGAATATGTTGCCCCTCCCCCTCCCCCAGTTAGTACGTAAACCCATCCCCTTCTTCCCTCCACCCTCATAGCATCTACACCTTAAAGTAACATGTACCAACCCACCACTTCTATCTCAGCCCATAATATCCTCCCACCACACACACACATACTACCTTATCTCCCACTATTCACCTCACACAACTTATAGCTATCTTATTTATGCATTTATTATCATTATTATTTTTTTTTTATTATTATTTTTTTAAAATTATTATTATTATTATTTACTGATTTTTTAATTTATTATTATTTTTAATGTTTCATTTATTTATTTATTTGATTATTATAAAAATTGTATTTTCTAAATATATTTCTGTATCATGCTTTCATTACCTTAACCTTCACTATCGTTGTTAGCAGTATCATTCAGTAATACTATTGCTAGTATTGATACTACCACTGGCATTGACATCACCATCGCCTTCGCCTCTGGGACTGTTGCCACGGCAACCCTGCTGTTTAAGAATCCTCTAACCCACTCTCCTTTCTCCCATACCCATACTTATTGACACAGATTGGTAGTAATCTTGTCCCTTTTTTTTTTTTTTTTTTCCTCAGTATTTTGACCATTATTAGTATTCCTATCAGTAATATTATTATCTTCATTACGACTTTGACTCGCTCACTATTTCCCTTCCAACAGCCTCGTTCTCATTCAACGCCTTCTTCCTTGCGCTGAACCCTACCAAGTGATCTGAAGCGATCAAAGCTAAGTGAATTTTCATTGTTTTATTCGTTAATGTCTCACCTGATGAAGACCTAAGAGGTCGAAACTAGTTGTGTTTCGTCTTGTGACTCGTTTGTCCACGTTCTCTGGGCGGTTCGCTAACATTTATTTAAGATTTGTTTAGATTTCCGCCTGCAGTCCTCTCGCTTTGCAAGTAGATCTCAATACCTGTATCATCATCTGTCTATCACACCATGCCTCAGTGTCTGTAAGGAGAGTCACTTCTTTGGAATTTCACAGACGTGTTTACCAATGTCCTCTATAGTCTACTAAAACTTCTGCGTGTTACACAGTGCGTGTGGTGTACTCAAATGGATTGGACTGTACCGTGTCATACTGAATCGTATTGTATTGTATCTTTCCATATTGTACTGTATTGTATTATATTGTACTGCATTGTAACGTATTGCACATACACATACATACACGCACGCGCGCACACAAACACAGACACACACGCGCGCGCGCGCGCGCGCGCAAATTCAATTGCATGCGTGTGGTAAGAGAGAGAGAGAGAGAGAGAGACGGATACGGATACGGATACGGATACGGATGTTTTATTCATACAGGCCATGGCCCCTAATGAAGGGGATGTTGAGATCAAATCTTTTCAGACAGAAATAAGCAAATCGTCAAACATCTAGGCATCCACAATTAAAAGCATACTCGATATTAAACAACATACAACAACCAGTGCTTAACTACATGCTATACTTCGAATTTTAAATGCCTTGTACAAGAAAATAGCAAAAACGTTTTACAGTAGTTTCATTTGTAGATGCCATTAGTAATGAAAGTCGAAATGAAGAAGGATGTCTACAATATTTTTGATGAATGAACTGATTCCTCAGGTCACTTAGAGCGGGACAGCACAACACAAAATGAACTTCATTTTCTTCGGCACATTTACAAAGCGGACATGTCAGTTCAAGTTTGTTATGCTTCTTATAACGATAATAATGAACAGAAAGATCAGAAATACCTAATCTGAACTTTGTCATGACATATTTTAAATGATTATCCATTTCAATAGATAAATATACCGGCACACAATGTATAGATCTGAACTGTCTATAAAAAGCAAATCGGTCACTTTGATGAACGTGACATGACCATTCTTGCCATCTGCAATCTATCTATTCCGAAATGCTCGAAGAAATCCATTTATGTCCCCAACGCTTTGTTGTAGCCAAACATAGCCAAACCCAAGTTTATGTAATTTAGTCCTCACGTTAGAAACCCAGTTTCTTTTCCCTCTACCATCCAAATCATACAACATATTATATGCTTTCCTGGGCAACCTTGAAATTTCCATTTGTGTTATTTTCAACCAATAACGTATGCAAGCTGTCGCAGAATTCAAATATATTGGATATCTGTTTACTTCGTCGTAGACTAAATCGTTAGGTGTTCGCATGCTCACTCCTAGAAACTTTCAATGCAAATAAATGGACATTTTCACAATAAACAGCAGAATCATAAAGACCCCAGATTTCAGCTCCATACTGAGCAATAGGCTGTACCTGATAATCGAACAATTTTATAAATAATTTCAAAGACTGGTTTTCTAATTTTGATAAGTGTTGCATGATACATAGTAGTGCACGCTTAGCTCTACTGGCAAGATCCTTGCATGCAAAAGTAAAGCTTAATTTCGTTGAAAAATATATTCCTAAATATTTATAGACGTTGACCACAGGCATAAACACTCCATTATAAGTCCACCTTTCTCTAATTCCTAAAAACCCACCCTTTCTAAACAAAATTATATTGCTTTTTGACATGTTAATTGTTAACTGAAGTGAAGATGCAGATCGTGATAGATTATTTAGCTGAGTTTGTAAGCCGATAATAGTTTCAGACATCAGAACAACATCATCTGCCAACAGAAGAATAAACAACTCAAGAACATCGCAAGTAAATTGTGCACCATGTTTTCTATTTCTAACAACCTCTGATGTTAACTCATTAATGAAAAGAGAAAATAAAACAGGACTGCACACATCCCCTTGTTTTACACAGAGGTACATTGAATGTAGTCAGTCATATTTCCTCCACACCGAACCTTAGCTTTAACACAGGAATACATGCTAACTATGCATCTAAACAGTTTTCCATGAACACCAGCTTTTAAGAGAATAGGCCACAGAATAGTTCGATTAACAGAATCAAATCCTTTCTCAAAATCTATAAAAGCGACATACAGCTTACGACTTAAAGAAAACTGTTTTTGCACCAAAGCCATCAAAGTAAATATATGATCAACAGTTGAATAATTGCGCTTAAAACCTGCCTGATATTCGCCAGTGATATTATTATCTTCAACCCATTCCTGTAATCGGCGATTGATAATGGTGCTGTATAATTTACTACTTGCGTCACTTAAAGAAATTCCTCTATAGTTCTTAGGATCATTCACGTTGCCTTTCTTGTACAGTGGTAGAACAATACTTTCCGTCCAATGTTCAGGATAAATTCCCTTATCACATAGAGAATTGAAGAAGGTTACAAAAAAGTTCATAATCAGGTCAGTTTTACACGCATACCTCATCAGCTCACCAATTATACCGTCTGGTCCAGGAGCTTTACATTTCTTAATTTTTCTAAGAGCAAACATTACTTCCTCTTTTGAAATCGGACGACTTAAATAATCCTCCTCTCCTTCATTATGATCCAGTTGTAACCCGCTGTTAGGATCTACGTCTTTCGTTAGAAGTGACTTCAAATGGTCGTACCAGGTTTCAATACTGATGCTGTTCACTGGTTGTTTTCTTTTTAATGAAATTCGATGTACATTCTTCCAAAATTTTTTCTGATTTTCCATAGATGCAATTAGTTCTGTCAGCAATGCGTTGTTAAATTGCTTCCTTTTAATCCTTTGCAAGTGTTTGCACTCGCGTCTTGCCCTACAATAGAAATCACGATCTTTGTCGTCATGCGTACGTTTAAATTTTCTAAATAAATTTCGGACTTTCTTTTTATTGTCATGACATTCAGAATCAAACCAATCTTTTGATTTCGAATCATTAATTCTTATTTCTTTCTTCATACACTGTGCTGCATCTTTGATGCAGGCGTTGAAAACATTCAACGCTCATTTACATTGACATCAATAACACTAACTGCATATCTGATTTTTTCTTGAATCTGTTGCGTGGAAATATTACTCATAAACACATCAGCACGGTCTTCATTCCATATAAACCTTTCCAATGTAAAACTGTGTTCAGAAGAACTTATCTCCGAATTGGCATTATCCCTGTTGTAACTCAAATGAAATTCCACAGGCATATGATCCGAATCGAATCTCTCAGACACTACGTAACTCACATGAATCACATAATAATGCAAGCAAATCACACGACATAACAAAGTAATCATTTACACTGCATCCATGGTCTGAGACGTACGTGTAGCAACCTTGACGGTCGCCATGACACATACCATTAAGAATACACAAATCCAGTGCAGTACACATATTCAACATCATTTTGCCGTAATTATTCAGTACAGAATCCTCAGATAATCGATTAGCGTTGATTGGATGACTTGCATGTTGAAAATCGAAAGTACTTGATACTCCTTGACAATAATGTGAAACATTACCCGTTCTACTGTTCAAATCCCCGCACAACAATACATATGCATCTTTGTAAACTAGTAAACAACTGGACAAATAGTCTTCCAATAATGCAGTTCCATTTTCAGAGTCAAAATAGGTATAATACGGGGAGCATATGGGGTATAACATACAATACATCTTTGTCCACACCAAACAATGTTTTATTAATAATAAGTGCACCAAAAATATTAGATTTTATTTCGACTTGTTTGACATATGACGCATACATATTCTTAACTGGACACAAAATTCCACCAGATCGTCTCCCTTTAATCGTCAGTTTTATCGCAGGTAAACAAAACGATTTGTATGCAGAGAATACATCAGATTTAAATTCATCAGTAAATGTTTCTACTAAACAAATGAAATCGAAGGACCGAAGAAAGTTAACAAAGTCATTGTCTTGTAATTTTGATAGTAAGCCATTAACATCCAATGCAGGAAAGATAACGATCTACTTTAGTCATGTTTATGGCTAGTCACATCTTCCAAGCGCCTGTGTTCACAACGATCACTCACAGAAGCACACACGAAGTTGAAACACACACAGAGTCTTCGTCATCCAGGTAAACACTCTCACTGCCATCAACACCAAAATCACGTGCACGTTGAGTGTCATTATGGGCTGCACTGGACGGTGATACCGGTGTCGCTTTAGGAAATGTTCCCTCACAGAAATCAGTTTTATGCACATCAAAATAGGGCTGGCCGGTTTCCTATTTAAGTTCTACGAGCCTGTCACGAGCGTCGATGGAGAACTTCTTACCGTCAATCAAAAGGTAATTGTACACCATCGTGGCTCTTTTCCCGTCTTGCTTAGCGCGTTTCAAATGTGGAGTCAGCCTTCGACGAATGTCCCTGACCCCTTTTGAAAAATCTTCCCCAATAAATACGTCTGAACCCTTTCAACTTACCCTTAGCTTTAAGAATCTTCACCTTTTGCTTGTAAAAGGCACATCGGGCGATCACTGGGGAGTCAGGTCTGGAACTCAGTCGGTGCACACGGTCAAACTCCACATCGTCAGTCAGATCCAGTTTCTCCGTCAGAAGATCCTGCACCAAGCCCTCACAGTCTGCGTTGGTTTCGCCGTCTCTCCGGCGCAGACCGTAGAAAATCAGGTTGTTGCGCTTAGAACGGCCCTCAAGGTCGTCTATACGCCTCTCGCAATCTTCCAGCTTTTCACGCAGGTCGTTGTTGCTCTTCTGCAGATCTCCGTTATCTTTCCGTAGCTCTGTCACCTCTTTCTTCAGCTCCCTCATCTCACTGTGAAGGGTCGCGTAGTCCTCCCTCAGATCATTGACTTCCTGCTTGACTGCGTCCAGCTTGGCGTCCATCTGGTCGCTTCTCGAGTTCAGGGCAGCCATGATGTCACGGTTCGTGGGTTCGGGTTTACTTGGAGCTTGGTCAGGGTCAGGTGTCATGGAAGAGTCCGTACTTGCACGGCGTACAGAGCCATCACGAGCCAGGCGGGACTGCTTCGTGGAGCTGGAGCTGGACGACTTTGGCCCGGGGTTCGTCTCTACGTCGCCGCATCGGAGCAGAAGGTCACTGAAGAAAAAGGCGGTGAGGACCAAGCCTACCATGACACCGGTGACACAAGTGTGTACGTTTAACACGGGCACCGACATGGACATCTTAAACCTGGCTCTTCTTGCCATAAAACTAATAAAGATTGCGACGAATCCGCCACACCGACCTCTGAAATCGAGGGCTGCTGATGGCATGTTGATACTGTCACCGATCTGAAAGACTGTACTGATGACAACTGGAGAAATTAACTGAAAACGTTAATTAATCGCAGAGCCGAAGAAAACGTGTCTTCTCCTCTTGGATGACGACAGGTCACCCCCCCCCCTCCCCGAGAGAGAGAGAGAGAGAGAGAAGAGAGGAGAGAGAGAGAGGAGAGAGAGAGAGAGAATCATAAAATCGGGGATCACGTTTCACGTGCCAATGAGGCCACAAACAGATAGTTTATAGGCATCAGTCTTTGCCTCTTCAGCTGCACATAATGGCGTTCATCGCCACTGCTCTGGAACCACGTTCTGCACATGGATAAAAAAAAATAAACAAAACAAACACACAAAATGTGTTATAAACAAACAAACACTACGTCTCGATTGTACGTGCTCAAATCATCTCATAGCTCTGGTAAAAGTTTTGCTTGAGGAGGACTAAAAATGGAAAGAAAGACAAAAAAGGAAGAAAACTGAAGTGCTGACGAAAAGCTGAAAGATGCCATCGTTGGAGGTGCTGAAAATGGACATGACATTCTCCCAGTTTCCTTATTTCCCAGGAACGTGACACATTGTAGAATCCACCATCATTACTCTGACATCAAGTGTGGAGTATGCAAAGGGCAGAACAGAGAAGGGTAGAAAAAATGAAGAAAGCGTGAAGGAAGGAAGGAAGAAACAAAGAAAGAAAGAAAATCGAAATAGAAATAGGAAAAGAATTAAAAGCGTTAAACAGAAAATAAAAAAGAAAAAGAAGAAGCAGAAAGAAAAAGAGAAGCAAGAAAAAGAGAAAGAAGGAACGAAAGAAAAGGTATCGTTGCTGAAAGACGAGTAGGGTGTCATGACTTCCATGCTACGACAGGAAATAACAGACTGTATCAGCTTCCTTACACTGACACCAACACAACACACTGTGGCACCTATCATCATAACTCTGACAAAGCTGCCTCTCTAAAACCAAAGAAAAGAAAAGAAAGAATAAAAGTGAAAGAGAAAATTTAAAGAACAACAAGAATGCGATTAACAAAACAAAAAAATGCAAAGTGGAAGAAAAAGAACAAAGGAATGGAGGACAGCAGTAAAGAAAGGATAAAAGAAGGTTGCAAGAGTGAACATTGGTGGAAGGCAAAAGAAGATTCCGCTCTGATGTGCAGACAGAGAACAGAAACCGATGTATATCAAAGGCACCAAGGCCAGATTTATTAGCATTTCTGTTTTAGGACGTACTGCTTCATTTGCTAAACTAATGTAACTTGTGTTGTGGTGTTAGATATTGTCACACGGAAATTTTTCATTTTCATGCGCGCGCACGTGCGTGCGTGCGTGCGTGCGTGCGTGCGTGCGTTAATATGTTTGTGTAAATATGCGTGAATGTGTGTGTGTGTGTGTGTGTGTGTGTGTGTGTGTGTGTGTGTGTGTGTGTGTGTGTGTGTTCTTTGATTTATGTGTGTTCACATTCAGTTAATTTCAATTCAGAAACAGCAAGGATAGCTGAAAATGCCGACTTTTTGTACAAAATCTGGTGAAAGTGGTCTTAGTAACAAAGACCCTACAAAGGCAGTTCATTATAGACAACGTCACCTGGGAGTTTGATATGATAACGCAGTGTCCCATACTAATGAGAATTTGTTTTAAACTTAATTTTTAAAAAAGTCCATGAAAATTTTTGAGCATCCACAGAGGAAAATACGAAGTATATGATTGTTTTTGTCATAAATGTGGATTATCTCTTAAGTAAATACATCTTCAAATCACTAATCACCATTGAATCTATAAATCAAAGTGGTCATTGATCTTACAGTACGCAACAAAAAGTTCTTTGGACGTCTCAACTGCCTGGCAAAAAGGCATGGATACACAATTCAAAAATGGCTGACTGTGCGTGAACACACACACACACACACACACACACACACACACACACACACACACACACACACACACACACACACGTGCGCACACACACACACACACACACACACACCACCACGCATACACGCACGCACGCATGCACGCACCAACACACACACACACACACCACACACACACACACACACACACACACACACACACGCACGCACGCACGTACGCACACATGCACACGCACACACACACACACACACACACACACACACACACACACACACACACACACACACATCTAAATCTATTTCACACGACCTAAAACTGTAAAAGTTGTGGAGGTCATGGCATTGCTGTTCACCCATAACTCTATGTCACATGACCTCAACTTGTTGAGTTTCTGGGCAGCCATAGCATAGCATTACCGTCGACACATAACTCTATTTCACACGACCTAAACCTGTTAAGTTGGTGGCAGCCATAGCATTAAAAGGTCGATTACACGTGCAGTCAGCTGCCTGGCCCCTGGGAGAAAGAAGATCAGGCAGATTTGTTGGGGTCATTAAGCAGCATCACTAAGCCTGCTTCAGTGTTATGGGGAAAAGCACCCCCTCTCCCACCACTCTTCCTTCATGAGCCACAGCTAGGGTGCTGAAAAGACCTCTCTCTCTCTCTCCTCTCTCTCTCTCTCTCTCTCTCTCTCTCTCTCTCTCTCTCTCTCTCTCTCTCTCTCTACCAGAGAAGAAACTGACATAGAGTATCGAGACCTTAGAGGTGAAAATAAATGGCCTTGAAAATCGTTAAAGAAAATAACATGTCTCTGCATGGAATCCCCAGACGTGAAAATAAAATAATGAAAACCGTGAAATCTGCTAAAACACGTGCTCACAGACGAGCTGAAATTAAATGCAGATGTAAATTTTGACCAGATCTAAGGGACGAAAGAAATGGGACAACATTAGCTCTTACACTGCGAGCTTAAACAGGACCAGGGGGTGGGGGATGGGGAAGCTTTAGGATTTCCTCGTAACATGTTTTGATATTACAGAAACCTTCACCACACTGTTTTCGGGTTCGACTTTCCGGCGTTTTGCTCGTGCAATTGCTTTTGTGACACTGACACTGACAATTACATTACCGATGGAATTGTTCACGAGGTTGCATAATTTTGACAGTGATACAATTCTGCAGCAAGACCATATTCTTCACTCTCGTCTGAATAAACCTTATTTATTTTTTCACTGGAACACGGGGTTATCAAGGTGCTGTATTGTCCATTGTAACTTCCATGTGGAAACAGTGTGCGTTGAACTGGCCTGACATGGACTGTAACATTTTATATTGAACTGTAGTGTGTCACATCTTATCGTATTGTAGTGTAGTGTAGTATATTGCAATATGTTGTAATGTAACGTACCCCACACACACACACACACACACACACACACACACACACACACACACACACACACACACACACACACATCTCTCTCTCTATCTTCTCTCTCTCTCTCTCTCTCTCTCTCTCAAACATACACAGACATACACACACAAATGCGCGCGCGCATGCGTATGCATGGGGAGAGAGAGAGAGAGAGAGAGAGAGAGAGAGAGAGAGAGAGAGAGAGAGAGAGAGAGAGAGAGAGAGAGAGAATCATAACACCGGTGACAACGGTTCACGTGCCGACAGAGGCCACTAACAGATGGTTTACGGCCATCCTTCTTTGATTCCTCAGCCACACATGATGGCGTTCATCACCACTGCTCTGGCACCACGTTCTACACTGAGAGAAAAAGAAGAATAAACAACACACACACACACACACACACACACACACACACACACAGAGCAGACAGAGAGAAAAAAAGAGAGAGAGAGAGAGAGAGAGAGAGAGAGAGAGAGAGAGAAAAGTATGTGCACGAAGAATGAAGGAAAGAAAAAATAAACGAAGTGTGTATAACAAACAAAAACTACGGCACGATTTACGTGCTCACACCATCTCACAGCTCTGGCATAAAGTTTTGCTTGAGTTGAGAAGGACAAAATGGGAAGGAAAGACAAAAATGGAAGTAAACTGAAGTGGCGACGAAATGCAAAACAAATGCCATAGTTGGAGGTGCTGAAAGAGGAAAATGACATATTCTCCCAGCTTCCTTGTTGGCAGGAACGTGACGCATTGTAGGATCCACCATCATTACTCTGACATCAAGTGCTGAGCCTGCAAAGGACAGAAAAGAGTAAGATAGAAAACAAAGAGAAAGAAAGGGTACAAAGAAGAATGAAAGAAAGACAGACAGACGGACCGACAAACAGACAGATAGATCAAAAGAGAAAGAAAGAAAAGTGAAATAGAAAGAGGACAAGAATGAAAAAGGTAAAACAGAAAAGAAAAAGGAAAAACAAGAAGCAAAAAATAACATAGCGAGGAAAGAAAGGAAGAAGGAATGGAGAAATGAAGGAATGACAGAAAGAAAGAACGAAAGAAAGAACCAAAGAAAGAAAGAAAAATGCGCTAGGGTGTCATGGTTTCCATGCTATGACAGGAAAGAACAGACTGTCAGCTTCCTTACACTGACACCAACACAACACACTGTGGCACCTATCATCATAACTTTGACAAAGCTGCCTCTCTAAAACCAAAGAAAAAAAGAAAGAAAGAAAAAGAGAAAGAACATGAAATAAAAGAAGAAATACAAAAAAAGAAAACGGAAGAGTCACGAAGACAGAAAAATGAAAAGTGGAAGAACAAAGACAGGAATGGAAAACGACAGCAGCAAAGAAAGGACAACAAGGCTGGAAGAGGGAGATCGTAGAAGGCTTTGAAGTGCTGACAGAAAAAAGAAAGAGATGTATATCAAAGGCACCAGGGCCAGGCCTGTAAGTTTTTGTTTTCTGTTTTACACGTTCTGCTTCATTTGCTAAGCCCTTCTGGCTTGTGGTGCGGATTCCTGTATTGTCACACGGGCATTATTAATTGTGTGTGTGTGTGTGTGTGTGTGTGTGTGTGGTTGTGTTCGTGTTGTGTGTGTGTGTGTGTGTGTGTGTGTGTGTGTGTGTGTGTGTGTGTGTGTGTGTGTGTGTGTGTGTGTGTGTGTGTGTGTGTGTGTTCGAACTAATAGCTGGTTTTGTGATTCAGTTTCATGTATGTGCTGTATGGCAGACTTAAGCGAATCAGTCACCGATTGCCACAGTACAGTTGCTGATGATTTAAATCACCTGTTCGCCAGCAGCATTTGGTTGTCTTTGTCGGTGCACAAGACAGTACCTCAATTCAAGGTCTATAAATCTGGATCAACTTTTTAGGAGGGGGGTAAGGCTGGTCTGTACCCTGTCGTGTTCAGAGCACTCCAAGGAACATCCTCACACTGGTCTATTTCACTCCTGTGGACAGTCCATAGCGGCTCCACTTTTCTTAAGAACCATCTCTCTACCTCCCACTGCTAGTGAAAGGGAAACCACTCTGGTCACTGAATGAAGTCAAGGAGAATTGCCTCTCCCCTCCCACTGCCAGTGAAAGGGAAACCACTCTGGTCATTAACTGAATTGAGGAGAATTGCCTCTCCCTTCCCACTGCCAGTGAAAGGGAAACCAATCTGGTCATTAACTGAAGTTGAGGAGAATTGCCTCTCCCTTCCCACTGCCAGTGAAAGGGAAACCAATCTGGTCATTACTGAAGTTGAGGAGGATTGTCTGTCTCCCCCCACTTCCTGAGAAAGGGAGACATACTCTGGTCATTGACCGAAGCCAAGGAACTTTTTAGTCAAACGAACCAACTTGTAATTCCAGTTCCCCTGGACACCTTTATCATCACTTCCCATGGGCAACCAGGCAGAGCTTCCCCATCTACAGCTGTGACATGGGAAGAGAAGGACAGCGATCTCGTAGAAACCTGTTCATGATGATAGCACAGTTTAGTCTGATTAAAACCTTATGCTTGGAAATGGTGTGAGTGTGTGTTAGGAGTGTTTGTTTGCTCATCTGTTCGTTGGCTTTTTTTGTATGTCTGTCTTACTCTTGATAAAAGTATGGCAGCACGTTCTTCTATTGTCCCTCAATAGCCACACACCAGACTTTGAAATATGACATTATCATTTGAGGGCGTGGACACTCACGCAACACACACACACACACACACACACACACACACACACACACACACACACACACACACACACACACACACACACACACAACACACACACACACACACACATTTGTATGCTTGTTTATACTGTAAATCGCATGCTTTGAAAAACATTACAATGTATCATGTCCTTCTTCTTCAACCTTATTCACATTCCACTCACCATTCATCCGTTGATCCTCTTTCCTGTCTACTCCAGCTCAGCACAATCATTGTCAGAGTTGGACACCACCCTATCACAGTCCTTCTCCCTTCCAACTCCTCTAACACCGGATCATTGTCAGAGTGTGGACACCACCCTATCACAGTCCTTCTCCCTTCCAACTCCTCTAACACCGGGATCATTGTCAGAGTGTGGACACCACCCTGTCACAGTCCTTCTCCCTTCCAACTCCTCTAACACCGGGATCATTGTCAGAGTGTGGACACCACCCTATCACAGACCTTCTCCCTTCCAATCCTCTAACACCGGATCATTGTCAGAGTGTGGACACCACCCTGTCACAGTCCTTCTCCCTTCCAACTCCTCTAACACCGGGATCATTGTCAGAGTGTGGACACCACCCTATCACAGTCCTTCTCCCTTCCAACTCCTCTAACACCGGGATCATTGTCAGAGTGTGGACACCACCCTATCACAGTCCTTCTCCCTTCCAACTCCTCTAACACCGGGCAAAACTACCACAGTGTGGCCTCCATGGCATGACAGTCCTCCCTCTTCCCGCTGCTCTGTCTACCAGACCTCAAACTGTTGTGGTAGCCACGTCTCTGCAGCCCTTCCCCTCCACTACCACCCTAGTCTCACATGGCGAAGGACTGTGTGGTAGGCATGGTAGTGATGTGCCCACCCCTTTCCCAGACCACCACCACCACCCCACACACATACACTCACACAATGTGCATGCACAACACACACACACGCACACACACACACACACACACACACACACACACACACACACACACACACACACACACACACACACACACACTCATACGCACGCACGCACACACACACACACACACACACACACACACACACACACACACCACACACACACAACCAAACCTGTTGATATTTCTTTTGGCTATAGTGTCGCTGCCCAACCATAGCTCACACGACCTGAAAGTGTAAAAATTGTGGCGGTCATTGCTTTGGTGCTGACCAATAATCTTTTCACACGGCCTAAAACTGTAGAAGTTATAGCCAGCGTGGCATTGCTGTTCACTCATAACTCTGTTTCACAAGACCTAAACCTGTTACGTTTGTGGCAGCCATAGCATTGAAGGGTCAATTACGTGTGCAATCAGCCACCTGGCCCCGAGCGGAAAGATCTGGCAGATTTGTTGGGGTCATTAAGGCAGCATCACTGAGCCTGCTTCAGTACAGTGGGGAAATGACCCTTCTCCCCCACCCCACACCTCGTCCTTCATGACCCACAGCTAGGGTGTTGGGACCTCTCTCTCTCTCTCTCTCTCTCTCTCTCTCTCTCTCTCTCTCTCTCTCTCTTCTCTCCTCTCTCTGTTGTAGAGAGTGCTAGCGAGTGAATTTTGAACTGCAGCAAGCCAACAAAAAACGGACACACAGTCTGGAGACTTTAGAATGGAAAACAAATGATCATGAAGATGTTTCCAGGACGAACAACATCATCGTCCCTGTTACTCCCAGACGTGAAAACGAAAGCTGTGAAGACCCTCAAAATCTGCTGAAAGACTCGCTCGTCAGCACGTTCAAGCTCGCGCTTAAGTGAGGATGTGAATTTTGAATGTGTCCATCGAACAGAGGAAAGGGGACACCATTAGGTCATACACTGCTGACTGACATGGGCCTGGGTGGGAAGGGTTCTGTTGCATGTGTTTGTGATGGGACAAAATCTTCATGACAGTTAATTCGGGTTCGACTTTGCAGTGTTTTGCTCGTGCAGATGCTTTGCTTTGTGATACTGACATTGACATTGACAATGGCAATGACAGTGGCTGTGACGCTGGAATTGTACGTGTGGACATGACACTGAAATTGGTTGTGCATAAATTGTGTCACTTTGAAAATGAAACATTTCTTTTGCAGGACCAGTTTGCTCTCTATTAAAGCATGTCGTTTTACTGGACCGTGTTGTATTGTAATTTACTGTATTGTACTGTAGTGGGGTATGTTGCACAGTATATATCATATTGCACGCACGCACGCACGCACGCACACACACACACACACACACACACACACACACACACACACACACACACACACACACACACACACACACACACGCACACACACACGCGCGCGCGCGCGCGCGTCAACAAGTGCATAGAGGCGAAGAGAGAGAGAGAGAGAGAGAGAGAGAGAGAGAGAGAGAGAGAGAGAGAGATCCAGAATCATTAAATAGGCGACATTGCTTCACGCGCCATAAGCGACTACAAACAGATAGTTTTACGGGCATCCTTCTTTGCCATTTCAGCCGCATATAATAGCGTTCATCACCACCGCTATGGCACCACGATTAGCACTGGAAAAAAAAGAATAAAGAAAACAAACACACATATCAAATGCAGGAAGAGTGGGAGAAAGAAAAGGTAAACGACGTGTGAACAATAAACAAAAACCATGGCGCGAATTACGTGCTGAAACCATCTGACAGCTCTGGCACAAACTTTTGCATGAAAGGGACAAAAACGGGAAGGTAAGACAAAAAATGGAAGAAAACCGTAGTGGGGACAAAATGCAAAAGCAGGAAAAGTTGTCTCTCCTTCCCTATTACGCAGTAATGTGACGCATCGTAGAATCCACCATCATTACTCTGACATCAAATGTTGAGTTTGCAAAGAATAGAAAAGAAAAAGATAGAAAGAAAAAGAAAGAAAGCATGAAGAAAAGAAAGAAAGAAAGGAAGGAGGAAGAAAGAAAGAAAGACAGAAGGAAAGAAACAAACAAAAGTGAAATAAAAAAGGCAACAATGACAAGATTGAACAGAAAAGAAATAAGAAAAACAAGAAGCAAAAAAGACAGAACAAAGACTGACAGAAGGAAAGACAGAAAAAGGCAGAGTTGCTATAAGATGAATAAGGTGATAAGATTTCCAGTGCAAAGACAGAAAACGACAGACTGTATTAGCTTTCTTTCACTCACACGGACATGACACACTATGACAGTTATCACTTACACTCACACGGACATGACACACTATGACAGTTATCATCATAACTCACACGGACATGACACACTATGACAGTTATCATCATAACTCTGACAAAGCTGCTTTTCCAAAAGCAAAGAAAAAAGAAAGGAAGACAGAATAAAGATGAAGATAAACAAATAATAAAACGGTTGAGAAAAACAAAGACAGACACGCAAAAGTTGAAAGAAAAAAGAAAAGAATGAAGAAAGAATGCTGAGAGAAACGTAAAGGCCAGTACGGTAGAATGAGCAGAGATGGATGGAAGGCCACAGAGGACTCTGCTTTGATGTGTGAACAGAGAACAGAAAGAGATGTGTATCAAAGGCATCAGGGCCAGGTGTGTCAGCATTTCTGTTTTAGACGGTCTGCTTCACTGGCTAAGCTGATGCAGCTTGTGGTGTGGGGTGGGGTTCTGAACTGTCACGCATGAATTTCTAAGTGTGTGTGTGTGTGTGTGTGTGTGTGTGTGTGTGTGTGTGTGTGTGTGTGTGTGTGTGTGCGTGCGTGGTGGTGGGGTGTGTGTGTGTGTGTGTGTGTGTGTGTGTACGTGTGAATGTGTGTGTTGTGAAAATTCTGTGTGTGCGTGTTCTTTAAAGTAATGTCTGTTCACATTCACTTATTTTCAATTTAAAAACAGCTACAAATCCAGCTTTTTGTACAATAACAGTTAAGGTGTCATGAATAACAAACACTTAACAAAGGCAGTTCATTATAGACAATTTAATCTGGCATTTCCAGAAGAGAAATCAGTGTCCCATACTGAGGAGAATTCATTTAAACCTTAATCTGAAAAGCACTCGGTGAAAGTTTTTGACTATCCACAGTGGAAAATATGAACTATATTTTTTTCACCGCAAGGGCAAATTGTCCCCTGATAAATATATTTTCCAATCACTCTGTGTTTTTTTATGTTTATGAATTAAAGTGGTTATTGATCCTTCCGTAAGCAATACAAAGGTCTTCTTTGGGCGTCTCAACTACCTGGCAAAATGACAACGAACGCACAATACGAAAATGGCCATGTGACAGACAGAAGAGAGGTGAGGACAGGCGAGGGAGGGGGGGACGGGGGGGGGTGAGTAATGGCGGGAGGGAGGAAGGAGTAAGCTTGATCTGTCGACCCCACACATCCATTCACCAGTCTGTTGGCTGTTTCTGAGCTGTCTTCATTTCAACCTCCTGTGTGACATGTTCCAATCTTATCCTTTGTCTGATCCCCCTCACACACCATCCATCTCACTCAGCTCCTGTTGGCTGTTTCTGACGTCTGTTTCTTTCATTTCAACACCTCTCACTAGTTGTGTCAATGTCCATTACATCTGTGAAGTCCCTCTGCTATCAGAAGGAAAGTTTGGGGTTGTTTTTTTTGTTTGTTTTTTTTTTAGCATTTTTAGGAAAGTCTCGATGAAAGGAATTCGTCAACGGCAAAACAAGGTTTACATTAATGTCAACGGCAAAACAAGGTTTACATTAATGTCAACGGCAAAACAAGGTTTACATTAATGTCAACGGCAAAACAAGGTTTACATTAATGTCAACGGCAAAACAAGGTTTACATATGTCAACGGCAAAACAAGGTTTACATTAATGTCAACGGCAAAACAAGGTTTACATTAATGTCAACGGCAAAACAAGGTTTACATTAATGTCAACGGCAACAACAAGGTTTACATTAATGTCAACGGCAAAACAAGTTACATTAATGTCAACGGCAAAACAAGTTTACATTAATGTCAACGGCAAAACAAGGTTTACATTAATGTCAACGACAAAACAAGGTTTACAATGTCAACGGCAAAACAAGGTTTACATTAATGTCAAGGAATATGGACAACAAGCAAACGGCAAAACAAGGTTTACATTAATGTCAACAAACATTACATGTCACGCAAACGGTTCAGTCAGAATGGCAAGCAAGCAAAACAAGTTACATTAATGTCAAGGAATGGACAACAGCAACGGCAAAACAAGGTTTACATTAATGTCAACAAATGGACAACAGCAACGGCAAAGCAAGGAATGAACAACATTAATGTCAAGGAATGGACAACAGCAACGGCAAAACAAGGTTTACATTAGGAAGAAACAAAAGTTGACTGCAGGAAGGGGGGGGGGGGGGTGCGCGCGTGTGTGTGTTGGTGTCTTTGTGTGGACTGTGGTGTGTGTCTGTGTGAACTCAATACACCTGAACAGTGATCAGTGACTTTATTTTGGTCCAACTTAATCATTAAATGAAATGTTCTCACCCAATTCTCACAGAGGATTTCCTGTCTGCACTGTCCTCTCCTTTTCACTTCGACAACGGGCCTATGGCTTGAAACGTCAGTGTTCTCACTAATGGATTCTACTACCACCAAAAGGTTTTTATAAACTTTATTATTGTTTCAAGGTTTACATTAATGTCAAGGAATGGACAACAGCAACGGCAAAACAAGGTTTACATTAATGTCAAGAAGGAAAGAACAAAACAGAAACAAACAGGAACAAAAAAAGAAGCATGTATTAAAACAAAAAACGAAATAAACGGATTGGGGGAAACAAATGACACCTCTGTATCATGATAAAGGAAGGAAGGAAGAGTTCAGGAAGAAGGGGACAGAATAAAACCAAAGAAATCAGCTAACAGATTAGATAATAAGAACAGAAATGGGAAGCAGCAACATTGCATCGAGGTTAACCGGAAAAGGGATGGACACATTTATTACCTGATGTTTCTGGGGCCTGCCTCTCTCTCTCTCTCTCTCTCTCTCTCTCTCTCTCTCTCTCTCTCTCTCTCTCTCTCTCTCTCTCTCTCTCCTTTATTAATTGCTTATGCCTCAATTATTTACAGATCTTGTAGAATTAATACCTTTATAACTTTTCGTAACCGTTCTGAGGCTAGCTCACAAAACTGGTCTAAAAAATCGTTTACAATCAGACCACGTGATTATTGCGCTAAAAGATCTTTCTTTCACAAACAAACTGAAGTACACTCAAGCAATAATGAAGTACAGAAAAGTGAATCGACTGGCACACAGACTTCAGCTGCAAATTGTCCACTCAGCCTACTGACACAGAACTAGAATATACTTAACTAAAAACCCAAAAATTATTCCTTGAAAACCAGTCTAGTCTGCTCAAGTATTTTTGATGCTTTTGAACTCTCAAGAAAAATTAATTCATTACACCGAAGCATTCCATTAGCCGTTTTAAGCTCACATATTACAGTTTGTTATCACATATTACAATGTGTTATCACATATTACAATTTGTTATCACATATTACAATTTGTTATTCAAAACTCTTTCAAAGGTTTTGGATGATCCTGAAAAAAACTGACAATCACACGTTTCAAAGTTCGGATTTAGATATTTTACTCTTAGTCAGCGTAATGCATCATAGGTCGCGCCCTTTTGTATGTTTATTTTCATTTATGAGCATTTGTGTGGGCCTATCGTTTGACTGCTCTATGACGATCTACCCTCACCCTACACTCCTTCCCCTTTTCCTTTTCCTATGAACCTGGCATCGTGTGCCAGCAGAGGAAACAGTTATGACGCTGGGTTCCTTATTTCGCCACGACTATGGCTTCAAACGCCAGTAGAGGAAAACATAACAGAGATAATTATTTCACCAGCAACCGGGCGACATGTGCTGCCACAGATAAAGAGATTACACAGGCTTCTTCATTTCAGGACAAAGCTGACACAGCCTGCCATGTGCCGCTTCACACAGATGAGAATTCATATCACGAGGAAACAGAGAGACAATGTGAAAGAGCAACAACAAAAAGCTAGTGGGTCAGATTAAAGACTTCTTAAGTTTGGAAGACAAACAGATAGAGAGATGGACAGAGACAGACTGACATACAGACACACACAGAACTGGTAGGTAGACAGACAGATTGATTGATAAATAGATAGCTGGATAGATAGCTAGATAGCTAGATGGACAGGTAGAGAGATAGATAGATAGAGAGATACATAGAGAGATACATAGATAGAGAGATAAATAGATAGATAGACAGACAAACTGATAGATAGACAGATAGAATAGATTAGATAGGGGGTGGATGTATAGATGGATGAATGGAGAGAGAGAGAGAGAGAGAGAGAGAGAGAGAGAGAGAGAGAAAGAGAGAGAAGAGAGAGAGAAAGAGAGAGATGGACGGGTGGATGGATGGATGCACCGACAGACAGAAAAAGAGACTGATAGATCAATATATAGATAGATAGATAGATACACACACACACACACACACACACACACACACACACACACACACACACACACCACTCACTCACGCACGCACGCACGCACACATACACACACACACATACACACACGCGCGCGCACGCACGCACGCACGCACACACACACACACGCACGCACACATCATTTACTGATTCATTGTCCCAAAACAAAAGAGCTTTTTAATAAATCAGGTATTGAGGGTTTTGTTGATGGATCGACTCCTTTATCACTATCTAGTATATTAAACAATTTTGCTACTCTTGAATCTATTTCTAAATGTTTATTAGGCTATTCACTTAATATTTATCTTTAGCATTTGTGATTGTTACAGTTACAATTTTAGTTTAAGTTAAACGTTCTGATGAATAGGGTGGGGTGGTGGGTTATGATTACATTCCTTACGTACCACTTTAAAACTTACACTCCCTAAAAAATGCATCTCTCTCATTCTTTACATCAAGCTCACTCTACACTATAATATTGTCTGAATCACTTTTAGTGGAAGGACGTTAAACTGAAGAACAACAACAACACACACACACAATCTTCTTCTACTTCACACGACCAAAAACTGTAAAAGTTCTGGAGGTCATGGCATTGCTGTTCACCCATCACTCTATGTCACATGACCTCAACTTTTTGAGTTTCTGGGCAGCCATAGCATAGCATTACCGTCGACACATAACTCTATTTCACACGACCTAAACCTGTTAAGTTGGTGGCAGCCATAGCATTAAAAGGTCGATTATACGTGCAGTCAGCTGCCTGGCCCCTGGGAGAAAGAAGATCAGGCAGATTTGTTGGGGTCATTAAGCAGCATCACTAAGCCTGCTTCAGTGTAACGGGGAAAAGCACCCCCTCTCCCATCCCACCCCTCTTCCTTCATGAGCCACAGCTAGGGTGTTGAAATACCTCTCTCTCTCTCCTCTCTCTCTCTCTCTCTCTCTCTCTCTCTCCTCTCGCTCGCTCGCTCGCGCTCTCTCTCTCTCTCTCTCTCTCTCTCTCTCTCTCTCTATCTATCTATCTATCTATCTATCTTCTCTTCCCTCTCTCTCTCTCTCATTCTGGTGAGAGAGCTACAGCAAGACAACAAGAAACTGACATAAAGTATGGAGACCCTAGAGATGAACATTAATGACCTAGAAAATCGTTAAAAAAAATGACCTGTCTGTGCACGGAATCCCCAGACGTGAACAAAAAAATAGTGAAGACCGTGAAAATATGCTAAAACACGTGTTCGCGGACGATCTTAGATTAAATGTAGATGTGAATGTTGACGAAGTCTAGGGATTGAGGAACTGGGACAACATTAGCTCCTACACTACTCGCTCAAACAGCGCCTAGGAGGGATGGAGGCTTTAGGACATTCTTGCACGTTGTTTTGATATTACAAAACCCTTCACCACAGTGTTTTCATGTTCGACTTTGCCGCGTTTTGCTCGTGCAGATGCTTAGCTTTGTGGTATTGACAGTAACAATTGCAGTGTCAATAGAACTGTTCATGTGGTTGCGTAATTTTGACAATAATACAATTCTGCAGCAGGACCATTTTCTTCGCTCTCGTTTCTATCGAGCTGTAATTTCTTCACCGGAACACGGGGTTATCAAGGTGCTGTATTGTCCATTATAACTTCTATGTGGAAACAGTGTGCGTTGTATGGACCTGACATGGATTGTATCATTTCATATTGAACCGTACTGTGTTGTATCTTATCGTATTGTAGTGTAGTGTAGTATGCTGCACTGTGTTATAATGTAATGCGTACAGACACACACACACACACACACACACACACACACACACACACACACACACACACACCACACACACACACACAGAAGAGAGAGAGAGAGAGAGAGAGAGAGAGAGAGAGAGAATGATAAATTTGGGGACAACAGCGTGCCAACAGAGGCCACAAACAGATAATTGACATCCATCCTTCATCCACACATAATGATGTTCATCACCACTGCTCTGGCACCACGTTGTACGCTGAGAGAAAAAGAAGGATAAACAAAAGACACACAAATCATATGCACGAAGAATGAAAGAAAGAAGAATATAACGAGGTGTGAATAACAAACAAACCTACGGCACGATTTACGTGCTCAAACCATCTCACGGCTGTGGCATAAACGTTTGCTTGAGAAGGACAAAATGGGAAGGAAAGACAAAAATAGAAGTAAACTGAAATGGTGACAAAATGCAAAGCAAATGCCACAGTTGGAGTTGAGGAAATGATTATTCTCCTAACTTCCTTATTTCTCAGGAACGTGACGTATTCTAAAATCCACCATCATTGCTCTGACATCAAGTATTGAACTTGCAAAGGACAGAAAAGAGTGAGATAGAAAGAAAAAACGAAAGAGTGAAAAGAAGAAAAAAAGAAAGACAGACAGACAGACAGGCAGACAGGCAGACAGGCAGATCAAGAGACAGAAGAAAAGTGAAATAGAAAGAGGACAAGAACGAAAATGGTAAACCAGGAAGAAAAAACAAGAAGCAAAAACAGAAACATAGGAAAGAAAGAAGGAAGGAAGGAAAAAAGAAAGGAAAGAAAGAAAGAAAGAAGAGAAAAGGCATTGTTGTTAAAAGACAAAAACGGTGTCATGGTTTCCGGCGCTAAGACCGAAAATAGCAGACTCTATCTGCTTCCTTACACTCACACCAACATGCCACACTGTGGTAGCTATCATCATATGTGACAAGCTGCCTTTCTAAAACCAAAGAAAAGAAAGAAAGAAAGAATCAAAAATAAAAGAGAAAATCAAAAGAAGAAAAAGGGTGAGAGTAGCAAAGACAGACAAATGACAAGTGGAAGGAAAAAGAAAGGAATGAATGGGAATGACAGCAGCAAAGAAAGGACAACAGAAGGTTGGAGGAGTGAACATAGAAAGGACAACAGAAGGTTGGAGGAGTGAACATAGAAAGGACAACAGAAGGTTGGAGGAGTGAACATAGAAAGGACAACAGAAGGTTGGAGGAGTGAACATAGAAAGGACAACAGAAGGTTGGAGGAGTGAACATAGAAAGGACAACAGAAGGTTGGAGGAGTGAACATAGAAAGGACAAAAGAAGGTTGGAGGAGTGAACATAGAAAGGACAACAGAAGGTTGGAGGAGTGAACATAGAAAGGACAAAAGAAGGTTGGAGGAGTGAACATAGAAAGGACAAAAGAAGGTTGGAGGAGTGAACATAGAAAGGACAACAGAAGGTTGGAGGAGTGAACATAGAAAGGACAACAGAAGGTTGGAGGAGTGAACATAGAAAGGACAAAAGAAGGTTGGAGGAGTGAACATAGAAAGGACAAAAGAAGGTTGGAGGAGTGAACATAGAAAGGACAAAAGAAGGTTGGAGGAGTGAACATTGGTGGAAAGCAAAAGAGGTCTCCTTTTTTATGCGCAGACAGAGAACAGTAAAATGTTGCATCAAAGGCTTCAGGGCCAGGTGTGTGAGCACTAAATGTTCTGCTTCACTTGCTGTGCAGACAGAGAACAGTAAAATATGTGTATCAAAGGCTTCAGGGCCAGGTGTGTGAGCACTAAATGTTCTGCTTCATTTGCTAAGCTCTTCTGGCTTTTTGTGTAGATTACTGTATTGTCGCACGGGTATTTTAATGCGCGCGTGCGCGCATGTGTGTGTGTGTGTGTGTGTGTGTGTGTGTGCGTGCGTGCGTGCGTGCGTGCGTGCGTGCGTGCGTGCGTGGTGTGTGTGTGTGTGTGTGTGTGTGTGTGTGTGTGTGTGTGTGTGTGTGTGTGTGTGCGTCAAGTCAAGTCAAAATTATCTTCATTTAGCGTTAAAGAATAAAGTTTCCTTTTTTTTTTACATCCTGCCCTCATAAACAAGAAAGAAACTAATACAGCATGTAACCACAAGCTTAAACAACATTTCTAAAAGCGCACAATATCTGTCATGCAAATGCACAACTCTTATATCAAATATGAATCAATAATAAACTATCGTTTGGGAGCCGGAATAGCTCAGTTGGTAGAGCGCCTGACTCGTTATCTTGGTGATCCTGGGGTTGCGGGTTCGAACCTCCGCCGGGGGCGTTTCGGTACAGGGGGATTTTTCCCTCGGAGTTAACATTGGTTCTGACTCCATTTCCCATACAGTCCTTCGAATGAGACTATAAACCGAGGTTCCGTGTGTGAACGCACGCGTAACATCTTGCACACACGTAAAATCCCATCACCAACTTTCGGAAGAGTAGGCCAGTTTGGCCGTTGGTATGGATGACACGTTACACATAGCATGCATCCTGCGTGAGAAATGGAAAGAATGAAGGAAGTAAGGAAAATGAGTGATCGATATTGAACGATATTGACTGGATGACACGGGAAACGACTGAATGAAGCGCCAGCTGGCAGCTCTTCAGTCGGCACTACCCAGGTAGGCAGCCCGTTATGTAAACAAGTGTTGATTGTAAAGCGCTTAGAGCTTGGTCTCTAGCCGAGAATAGGCGCTATATAAGTATTCATTATCATTATTATTATTTGGAACATCAAGTTCAAGCAGAGAGAGAGACAGAGAGAGAGACAGAGACAGAGAGAGAGAGAGAGAGAGAGAGAGAGACAGAGACAGAGACAGAGAGATTGATTGATTGATCTTTAATACACAAAGATGAAGATTTTAGGCCAAAGCCTAGTCTTACAATCTGTCCTTGTCATGCATACATTATTTCAACACATATCATTCATATCAGAAAGAGAGAGAGAGAGAGAGAGAGAGAGAGAGAGAGAGAGAGAGAGAGAGAGAGAGAGAGAGATATGGGAATAAGGGGATCATATTGATGAAAATGATTTTAATTGATGCGCAAAGTTTCTATCAAATGCACGTGAAGTGCTTTTTAAATATCTGTTTCGAGGGATATGATTTTATGGAGGAGGGCAAATTATTCCATGTGGTCCCTCCAGAATACAGAAAGCTTGATTTATAAAGAGTACTTCGAGGTCTGGAAAGAGACAGTTTTTGTGTATGTCTATACCTATTGATGACAAAGCTTTCAATGATTTTCTTTGGGGCTGATCCATTCATTACATTGTACATGCACAAGCATTTGTTGAAATAGAGTCTGTCTTTAAATGGAAGAATGTTTAAAGTTTTGTAATCACTCTTTGTCAATGTACTGGATTTCAGCCGAATTAATTTAATGGCCCTTTCATGCAGACGATCTACTTATTTCAGATTAGATTTACCGGCATTATCCTGTAATGTGGATGCATAATTGATAAGAGAAAAGATGTGCGCATGAAAGAATATCTTTCTAAAATGAAGATTTAGAGGGTTTTTTTAATGTTTTGAAAGTTGATATATTCTCTTAGAAATAAGTTTTCCAAGATCCGCAATGTGGTAAGACCAAGATAAATCATTGTCAAAGATAACGCCTAAGACTTTATGCGATGTAACCTCTTCAATCTTTAGTCCTTGGGCATGTTATGGCGCGAATGAGGATTTCATTGTCTGTCGTTTTCTATGTTGTGACAGACATGCATTTGGTTTTACCAGCATTGAGGGACATATGATTCATTTCTGTCCATGTAAGTAGCTTGTTGACATTTTTCTGCAGGTTACTTACCAGGTTAGTAAGGTTACTACTATGAGATTATAATGTGATATCATCAGCATACATTTCACAGCAATATTTTATATACAATGGTAAGTCATTTATATAGATAGAAAAGAGAAGGAGCCCCAATACTGACTCCTGAGGGACACCAAATTTTAAAGGGAGTAACTTTGATCTTTTGAAATTAATTTCAGCAAGCTGTTGACGGTCGGTGAGAAACGAGGTAAAGAATTTTGAGGTTGTATTCGATACATTGTAACACATAAGCTTTTTTTATTAGAAGGGAGTGGTTTATAACGTCAAATGCTTTTGCAAAATCTACAAAAAGACTTCCAGTAAGACCCTACTTGTTAATATCCGTAAGACATCTATAGATAAGTTGTCCAGAGCAGTGTGACAAGAGTGACTTTCTCGAAAACCTAATTCATTTTAATGAATCAGATCGTAATATTTGATATGAGAGTACAGGTGTGTTTGAACATGTTTTTCAAGAGGTTTAAACAAAAGGCATAATATTGAGATAGGTCTATCGTTTGAGAGATTGGTGGGATCTTATATAAAGGTAAAACTTTTGCTTGTTCAAATTTTAAGAGAAAGTGGCTTTCATCAATACACAAATCATAAACGTAAGCGAGTGTATCAGCAATAGTCAATGAAGCGATTTTTAGTATCTTACATTTAATTCCATGAAGTGTGTGTGTGTGTGTGTGTGTGTGTGTGTGTGTGTGTGTGTGTGTGTGTGTGTGTGTGTGTGTGTGTGTGTGTGTGTGTCTATGAAGCGATTTTCAGCATCTTACCATCAATTCCATCAAGTGTGTGTGTGTGTGTGTGTGCGTGTGTGTGCGCGCTCGCGCGCGCGCGCGTATGTTGTGTGTGTGTGTGTGTGTGTGTGTGTGTGTGTGTGTGTGTGTGTGTGTGTGTGTGTGGTGTTCGAACTAGTAGCTAGTTTGGTGATTCATTGTAGGCACGTGCAGTACGGCAGGCTTAATAAATCAAGAACCATATTTCATTTCAGTTCTGTTGATTTTAAACATCATAATTTTTTTTTTTTTAATGATTTTCCAACATTAACAATTGGATAATGGACATAACATACAATAAACATCATACAAATTGGTACATTAAATCAAGGGAGGGGATGGGGGTAAAAGGGGAAAAAGTATAAACACATGAAAAGAAAACCAAAATCCAATAGTCCATTCAATAATCAACGAAGAATAAAAGAAAAGAAAAAGGTCACAAACGTACAACCTTGACTCTTTCTCATTCATGAGGCACCCGAGGAATGAATACGTCCAGTATGCCTGTCCAAATAGGGTAAAGTGGTTAGTCAGAATGTTTTCACATGTATACACATATTTTCATAAGTTTCATTAGCTACTTATTACCCCCGACTACTTTTTGCTCGTCTTTTTTCTTTTTCCCTCCTCGTCTAACTCATTCCAATAGACCTAACAAGTAGTTTTTCATAAGGGTACCATTTTCTATCAAATTCCATGTATTTCATTTCTGAATAATGCATATATTTTTCAACCCTGTATATATTATTAAGTTCTCTCAAGAAATGATTGACAGTAGGTTTTATTTTATTTATTCTGCTTCTATATATGTAATGTTTAGCCCATAGGATAATGTGTTCAAACATTTCGTCAGTTTTTGTATGCTCATCATTTCCGAATAGAACCAGCTCCACATTAAACTCTATTCTGCTGCAATGTTCACATCTTTCTTTTAATGTTTTTTCTAGTTCCCCCCAGAAATGTTTCGCAAACTGGCACTGCCACAAGTAGTGTTGAACTAAATCGCTTTCGGATTCACAAAATGTACACAGATCAGTGGTAAGAATTCCCATTTTCTTTAAGATACAATTTGTAACCAAAATATTGTGACAAATTCTTATTTGGAACCATTTTAATTTAATTTCTTTAATTTTTGTCACTTGTTTCATTGTTGTTTCCCAATCTACCAAAATTTTTAATTTATCTTCCCATTTTAAACATCATAAATTTTACCTCCAAATAAAGTGATATTCGTCTTTAGTCATTACAAGCACAGCAGTACAGTTGTTGATGTTTTAGATCTGCCCTTAATCAACAGCATTTTGTTGCCGTTGTCAGTGCTTAAGACAGTAGCTGAAATTAAGGACTATAAGTTTGGATCAACGGTTATGGAAGGGGATAAGGGTGGGCTGTACCGTGTGGTGTTCAGAGCACTCCAAGGAACATCCTGACACTGGTCAACGTCACTCCTGTGGACAGTTCACAGCGGCTCTACTGTCCTTGAGGACTGTCTCTCCACCTCCCACTGCCAGTGAAAGGGAAACCACTCTGTTCATGAAATGAAGTCAAGAAGGATTGTCTGTCCTCTCTCACCGCCAGTGAAAGGGAAACCACTCTTTCATTAACTGAAGTTGAGGAGGATTGTCTGTCTCCCCCTCACTGCTAGTGAAAGGGAAACCACTCTGGTTATTGACTGAAGCCGAGGAACTTTTTAGTCAGATGAACCAGCTTGTAATTCCAGTTCCCCTGGACACCATTATCATCACTTCCCATGGGCAACCAGGCAGAGCTTCCCCATCTACAGCTGTGACATGGGAAGGGAAGGACAGCGTTCTCACTAGAGACCTGTTCATGATCCCACAGTTGTGAATAATCTGATCAAAATCTGATGAAAACCATTTGTTTAGAAATAGCGTGAGTGCGTGTGTTTTTGAGTGTGTATTTGTTTGGTTTTTTGTTCGTTTCTTTGCTTTTGTTTCTCGGGTTTTACTGTTTTATAAAAGTATGGGTTTGACCTTGAAAATAATCAAAGAATATCCTGTCGTTCTTCACTTTGAAAACAATCAAAATGTATCATGTCCTTCTTCACTATCATTCATCTTTCCACTCACCATTCACCAGTTCATCTTTTCCTCCATCTATCCCGGCTCAGCTCAAAAATTGTCGAAGTGTGGCCACCATGCTGTTACAGTCCTTCTCTCTTCCGACCACTCTAACTCCACGTAAAACTACCAACGTCTGGCTTCCATGGCATAACAGTCCTCCCTCTTCCTGCTGCTTTGTCTACCATGACCTCAAACTGGTCATTTGTGGTGGTGACGTCTCTGTAGCCCTTACCTCTGTCTCACACAGCCATGAACTGTTCAGTCTTTGGTGGCAATGGCCTCCCCTTTCCCAGACCCCCACCACCCTACACACACACAAAACACACACACACACACACACACACACACACACACACACACACACACACACACACACACACACACACAACCTAAACAGTTGAGGTTTCTGTTGGCTATAGTCTTGTTGCCGGCCCATTGCTGTGCCTCACGTGACCTGAAAATGTTAAAATTGTGGCGGTCATTTCATTGGTGCTGATCAATTACTCTATTTCACACGTCCTAAAACTGTAAAAGTTATGGCCGTCATGGCATTCCTGTTCACACTAAACCCGTTACGTTTGTGGCATCCATGGCATTAAGGGTCAATTACATGTGCAATCAGCCACCTGGCCCCGAGCGGAAAGATCTGGCAGATTTGTTGGGGTCATTAAGGCAGCATCACTGAGCCTGCTTCAGTACAGTGGGGAAATGACCCTTCTCCCCCACCCCACACCTCGTCCTTCATGACCCACAGCTAGGGTGTTGGGACCTCTCTCTCTCTCTCTCTCTCTCTCTCTCTCTCTCTCTCTCTCTCTCTCTCTCTCTCTCTCTACTGGAGAGAGTGATAGAGAGTGAATTTTGAGTTGCAGCAAGTCAACAAGAAACTAACACAGAGTACGGAGTTTTTAGAAGTGAAAACAAATGATCATAAAGATGTTTCAGATACGAACAACATCATTGTCTATGTTACCCCCAGACGTGAAAACGAAAGTGTGAAGACTGTAAAAATCTGCTATGTTTAAGCTTAAGCGAGTCTGTGAATTTTGAATGTGTCCATCGAGCAAAGGAAAGGGGACATCATTACCTCATACACCGCTGACTGACATGGGTCTGGGTGGGAAGGGTTTTGTTCCATGTATTTGTGATGGGACAAAATCTCCATGGCAATTAGTTCGGATTTGCCTTGCTGTGTTTTGCTCGTGCAGATGCTTTGTTTTGTGACATTGACATTGACATTGACATAGACATTGACATTGACAGTGGCAATGACAGTGGCGGTGATGCTGGAATTGTATGTATGGACATGACGCTGAAATCTGGTTGTATCTAAATTGTGTCATTTTGAAAAGGAAACGTATCTGTCGCAGAACCAGTTTGCTCTCTCTTGTTTAAATAAAGCAAATTCATTTCTTCCTAGGAACGCTTCCCGGGGGGGGGGGGGGGGATTAATGTCCTGTATTGTCCATTATAACTTCTGTGTGAGAACAGTATGTGCTGTACTGGACTGACTAGGATTGTGTCGTTTTGTAAGAAACCGTATGGTATTATAAGTTACCGTACTGCACTGTGGTGTGTATGTTGCACTGTATTGACTTACAGTGTACGCACACTTGCGCGCACACACACACACACACACACACACACACCACACACACCACGCACACGCACGCACGCATGCATGCGTACACAAACACATACAGACATACTCGCGTACGTGTGCGCACATACACATACACAAATATGCACACACACACACACACACACACACACACACACACACACACACACACACACACACACACAACATACACAAACATACACAAACACATACACATGCTTGCTTGCATATGTGAACTCGTGCATACAGGAGAGAGCGCGAGTGCAGAGAGAGAGAGAGAGAGAGAGAGAGAGAGAGAGAGAGAGGAGAGAGAGAGAGAGAGAGAGAGAGAGAGAGAGAGAGAGAATCATGAAACAGGGGACCTCGGTTAACCTGTCAATAGAGGCCACAAACAGATAGTTTACGGGCGTCCTTCTTTGCCCTTTCAGCCGCACATAATGACGTCATCACCACCACTCTGGCTCCACGTTCTGTTGAAAAAAGAATGAACAAAGCAAATACACATATCATATGCACGACGAGTGGGGAGGGGGGGAGGGAAAGATAAACGGCGTGTGAACAATAAACAAAAACCATGGCGCGAATTATGTGCTGAAACCATCTGACAGCTCTGGCATAAAGTTTTGCATGAGAAGGGCAAAAACGGGAAGGTAAGACACAAATGGAAGAAGACTGAAGTGGGAACGAAATGCAAAAGGAGGAAAAGTTTTCTCTCCGCTTCCGTATTTCACAGCAATGTGACGCATCGTAGAATCCACCATCATTGCTCTGACATCAAGTGCTGAGTTTGCAAAGGACAGAAAAGAGAAAGACAGACAGAAAAAAGAAAGACAGTTTGAGGAAAAGAAAGGAAGAAAAAAGAAAGAAAGTTGAAAAGAAAGACAGCCAGACAGACAGACAGACAGACAGACAGACAGACAGACAGAAAGATAGGAGGAAAAAGAAAGAAAATGAAATAAAGAGAGGACAACAATAACAGTTTTAAACAGAAAAGAAAAAAAGAAAACTAAGAAGCAAAAACACAACAAAGAAAGGAAGACAGAAAAACAAAAAGGCAGAGTTGCTGAAAGGCGAATAGGGTGTCAAGGTTTCCGGTACTAAGACAGAAAATATCAGATTGTATTAGCTTTCTTACACTCACGAACATGACACACTGTGGTAGCTATCATCATAAATCTGATAAAGCTGCCTTTCTAACAGCAAAAAAAAAAAAAAAAGAAATAAAGACGAAGATAATCAAAAGAATAAAAAGAATGACAGTAGCAAAGACAGAAAAACAAAAAGTGAAAGAAAAGAAAAAAGAAGAAATGAATGAAGAGAGACAGCAGCAGAGTAA
>CM065714.1:2640837-2643337 GCA_033310375.1 Conus canariensis | reverse complement strand
AATTAATGCATGAATAGATGAGTCAATGAACGAACGAACGAACGAACGAACGAACGAATGAATGAATGAATGAAATACAAGAAGAAACGGAAGGAGAAAGAAATGAATGATCGATTGAATGAAAAAGTGAAAGAAGGAACGGAATGAAGGTAAGAAATGGAAAATAGCAATGCCAAAACAAGATTTACATTAATGTCAGGAAAGAAAGAACAAAACAGAAAAAATACAGAAATGAAAAGAAGCATGTAAAAAAAAAGAACGAAATAAACGGATTCGGGTAAACAAATGCCACCTCAGCATCATGACAGAGAAAGAAAGGAAGAGTTCCAGAAGAAAGGGACAGAACAAAACCAGCAGATAAGCCAATAAGAAAAGAAATGGAACACAGCAACATTGCAACGAGGTTAAGCGGAAAAGGGATAGAGACATTTATTCCCCTGATGTTTCTAGGGGCTGTCCGTCTGTCTGCTGTTCTCTCTCTCTCTCTCTCTCTCTCTCTCTCTCTCTCTCTCTCTCTCTCTCTCTCTCTTCGACAGGAGGATCGCTTATTCTATGTCTGTGTGTGCTGATTTTTTTTTTCTTCTTTGAAATTAATTTCTTTATTTTTGTTTGTTGTTTTAATTGCTTTGTTTCCCTTTAAAGTCATCTACGCCTTAAATGTTAATGGATGAACAACTCATCAACTGTTAATGCATTTGTGAAGATATGTGAGTTTGTTACAATTTTTGTAAGTCTTAGTCGCTAGTTAAGCTTAGTAGTCGCTAGTCATGCTTAGTTAGCCCCTTAGTGGGGCAAGGGCCGGATGAAAAAAAGCATGTGTTTGCTTATCTGTTACCCTTGGAAATAAAGATTATCATCATCATCATCTCTCTCTCTCTCTCTCTGTCTCTCTGTCTCTGTCTCTGTTTTTGTCTGTCTCTCTGTCTCTGTCTCTGTCTCTCTCTCTCTCTCTCTCTCTCTCTCTCTCTCTCTCTCTCTGTCTCTCTCTCTCTCTCTCTGAGTTCTAAGTTCTGAGCTCTCTGAACTGGTCTAAAAATCAGAATCAGACCACGCGTTTCTTATGCTAAAATATATTTCTTTCACGCACAAACTGAAGTACACTAAAATAGTAATGGAGTACAGAATACTGAACCGCCTGACACACAGAACCCAGCTGCAAATTGTCCACTCCACCAGCTGACATACGACTAGAATATACTTAAATTAAAAACCCAAAAATGATTTCTTCAAAACAAGTCTAGTCTGCTTAAGTATTATTGATGCTTTGGAACTCTCATGAAAAAGTAATTACACCGAAGCACTTCATTAGCTGTTTTTTAGCAAACATATTACAATTTGTTATTCAAAACAATTATTGAACACTCTTTCAAAAGTTTTTGATAATCGTGAAAAAACTGACAAACATATATTTCAAATTTGGATTTAGATGTTTTACTCGGAATGCATCGTAGGTCTTGCCCTGTTCTATGTTTATTTTCATTTATGAGCATTTCTTGTGGTGCATGTCTTATGACTGCTGTATGCTCTACCCTCACCCTACATTCCTTCTCCCTTTTTCCTTTTCCGATCAACACGGCATCGTGTGCTAGCAGAGGAAACAGTTATTACGCTGGGTTCCTTATTTCACCGTGAACATCGCTTCAAACGCTAGCAGAGAAAAAGAAACAGGGATGATTATTTCACCAGCAACAGAGCGACATGTGCTGCCACGGATAAAGAGATTACACAGGCTTCTTCATTTCAGGACAAAACTGACACAGCCTGTCATCTGCCGCCTCACACTGAAATGAGAATTCATATCACGAGGAAACAGAGAGACAATGTGAAACAACACACAAAAAAAAAAAACTCCTGCTGGGTCAGGTTGAAAACTAAGTTTGGAAGATAAACAAATATAGAGATAGTTAGACAGACAGACACACAGAAAACCAATAGATAGATAGATAGATAGATAGATAGATAGATAGACATACATACAGACAGACAGACAGACAGTTGGATAGATAGATCGACAGATACATACATACATGAGTGGAGAGAGAGAAAGAGAGAGAGAAAGAAAGAGAGAGAGAGAGAGATGCTTGGATGGATGGATGCATCGACGGACAGACACAAGACATACAGACAGATAGACAGACAGATAGAGAGATAGAGAGATAGACAGAAAGACATACAAGACAAATAGATACACACACACACACACACACACACACACACACACACACAACACACACACACACACACACACATGTGCGCGCCCGCGCACACGCGCACACGTGCGTGCACACACACTCACACTCACTCACACACTCATTCATTGACAAACACATACGCACGCACTCACGCACGCACCCACGCATGCACGCACGCACGCACACACACACACGCGCGCGCGCGCGCGCGCGCACGTACGCACGCACGCACACACGTACGCCAGTGCAACCCTCCTCCCCCTTCACCCCCCACACCCCCACATGTACACATGTATGCAAAATCATAC
>CM065714.1:2635837-2638337 GCA_033310375.1 Conus canariensis | reverse complement strand
CGAGGTGTTGTGGTCAGTGTTAATTAGCTGGCTGAGGGGAGCGAGGTGTTGTGGTCAGTGTTAATTAGCTGGCTGAGCGGGGGGAGGTGTTGTGGTCAGTGTTAATTAGCTGGCTGAGCGGAGGGAGGTGTTGTGGTCAGTGTTAATTAGCTGGCTGAGGGGAGCGAGGTGTTGTGGTCAGTGTTAATTAGCTGGCTGAGCGGAGCGAGGTGTTTTGGTCAGTGTTAATTAGCTGGCTGAGGGGAGCGAGGTGTTGTGGTCAGTGTTAATTAGCTGGCTGAGGGGAGCGAGGTGTTTTGGTCAGTGTTAATTAGCATGGATTTTAAAAGGAAATTGAAGTAAATTAACACCCGTCTTATGCCGAATTCAAGAAGATAATTGATGCCCGTTCTCTGTTTTCACTGTCTTGAACTTTGTTTATCTTGCATGAATAAAAGCGGAGAGGTCGAAAGGTGTGCTGTTTTGTGTGGTAATATGTTTGTCCCTCTTAGCTGGGGGATTGACTTTCATTTCCCTTTACATTTCTTTTCCATTTCCGCCCACAGTCACCTCCCTTTGAAACCAATTAGCATGGGCTAATCTCTGTATGGTCTGATGGCGTCAGCACAAAACAGTTCAAGTCATGAAGTTGTTGAATGATCTGGGATGTTTCCCTTGATGTTATCAGCATGTTATCAACATACGATTGCACACAAATTTGAGACAAGGACTCATTGTATTACAATATGTCTAGACTCTTATGTCAATCTGTATGCTGGGTGTTTGTACTATTCCACCATTTTCTGGGGATTATCTGTTATGTACAATAAAAAGATAAGATGTAGATCATCCGTGTTGTACACTATCTCTCTCTCTCTCTCTCTCTTCTCTCTCTCTCTCTCTCCTCATCTCTCATCTCTCTCTCTCACACACACACACACACACACACACACACACACACACACACACACACACACACATCCTTTCTCCCAAACATGGCACTGCTGGTCATATCTACAGCCAAAGAGCCTGAGCCTGAGCCCAAGGAACGAGGAGAAAAAGTCCAAGAAAAGGGAGAGTAAAAACCGGGTCAGTGTGCTGACAGGCGGTGTGTAAATGTCACCGCTTCACCAGACCAGTGTGCTGACAGGCGGTGTGTAAATGTCACAGCTTCACCAGACATGTGCTGACAGGCGGTGTGTAAATGTCACAGCTTCACCAGACCAGTGTGCTGACAGGCGGTGTGTAAATGTCACCGCTTCACCAGACCAGTGTGCTGACAGGCGTGTGTAAATGTCACAGCTTCACCAGACCATGTGCTGACAGGCGTGTGTAAATGTCACAGCTTCACCAGACCAGTGTGCTGACAGGCGTGTGTAAATGTCACGCTTCACAACCAGTGTGCTGACAGGCGGTGTGTAAATGTCACCGCTTCCCTCTGGCGGCAATCCTGGGTTCCATCGTAAACTGCGGGATGCTTCAACAGGGCGGTGTAACCCCTACATCACTCCTCTCCTCTTTTTGCCCAGGTCCAAACTGATGTATGTAAGACGTGTGTATACACCACAGTGTAGTGTGTGTGTGTGTGGTGTGTGTGTGTGTGTGTGTGTGTGTGTGTGTGTGTGTGGTGGTGTGGTGTGTGTGTGTGTGGTGTTGTGTGTGTGTGTGTGTGTGTGTGTGTGTGTGTGTGTGTGTGTGTGTGTGTGTGTGTGTGTGTGTGTGTGAAGGACAGGGTATTAAGAGATGGCTATGGGGAGAACAAGAAAGGGGACCATATTGCAGAAGCACAGATTTCAAGCAAAGTGTTTGTTGGTTCAGTATTTCAGTTTTCTTCTTTTTTCATCCATGGGGGAATATGGGGGCGGTGGTGTGGGTTGTGATCCATGGGGGAATATGGGGGCGTGGTGTGGGTTGTGATCCATGGGGGAATATGGGGGCGGTGGTGTGGGTTGTGATCCATGGGGGAATATGGGGGCGGTGGTGTGGGTTGTGATCCATGGGGGAATATGGGGGCGGTGGTGTGGGCTGTGATGAAGGAGTGGGAAGAGGGTGTGGGATGGGAAGAGTATGGTGACTGGGGATGGGAAGAGTATGGTGACTGGGATGGGAAGAGTGGTGACTGGGATGGGAAGAGTATGGTGACTGGGATGGGAAGAGTATGGTGACTGGGATGGGAAGAGTATGGTGACTGGGATGGGAAGAGTATGGTGACTGGGATGGGAAGAGTATGGTGACTGGGATGGAAGAGTATGGTGACTGGGATGGGAAGAGTATGGTGACTGGGGATGGGGTGACGGAGAGGAGATGGTCAGAATGCACCTGCCTGTAAGAGTAGTCAATGTATGTACGCATGTGTTCATGTCTTTAAGTCTGTCTGTGTGTGTGTCATGTCTTGGACATTACTTGGACAAAAGCATAAAGCAAGGCAGACCAACGATTTAGGGGAAGAGGTTGGAGAGTGCAAGGAAGGAAAGGATGGGGAGGGGCTGGAAGGTAGGCAGATGCCTTCAACAAAAAGGGA
>CM065714.1:2620837-2630837 GCA_033310375.1 Conus canariensis | reverse complement strand
ATGTTTGAGTGTGTGGTGTGTGTGTGTGTGTGTGTGTGTGTGTGTGTGTGTGTGTGTGTGTGTGTGTGCATGCGTGTGTGTGCATGCGTGTGTGTGTGTGTGTGTGTGTGTGTGTGTGTGTGTGTGTGTGTGTGCGCGCGCGCGCGCACACACACATGTACACTTTAATTGATTAGTAACACAAGCATGGTAATAACATTAATGATTTCTCAGATGTATCATACAGTACATTCTCAGTGTCGTCAAGGGCGTGCAGAATAGCCCACATACAGTGCAGCACATGTTGTAAAGCAGGAGATCATTATGCACAGAGTTTATAACTCGACGTTGTAAAGCAGGAGATCATTATGCACAGAGTTTATAACTCGAGGAATAACTCGGGAAAAGGTCTCATGGAGCAGTCTGCACTTGGTTCACTTACCTAAAAACCCAGTGCACTGGGCAGTCATTTCGTCATCAATGATACTTAATCAGTAATACAAGCGTAGTATTCACATTGATGAAAACCTATATATGTAACGGTAGTCACGAACAGTTGGTAATGGATGTCTAGCAATAAACGTGATACCTAAGGACGCTGAACGATCGTCAGGGAACAACAGAACTGCCTACTGACTATAAATCACAGTCAGGCAAAAACAGAACCATCTCTGAACTGAACCATAGAGTAGCAACAACAGAACTATTGATTCACGATAATCAGGCATTAACAAAACTATTGTCTCAGAACGATAGACAACAACTAAACTGACCATTGACTTCGAACAAAGCATCTGTCCTGATCAGGTGGCGCATGATTGAACGGCGATCAAATCAGACTGACACATCAGGTGTTGGGCAGTGAGCAGAACTCCAATCACACAAGTCTGTAACAATCTGTGCGTGCTCAGCCTTGACCGCGTCACTTCCCCCCTCACTATATCCAGTTCACGTCACATGCCCAGGCCAATATCCACACTGTAATGAGCAGGCAGAGAAAAGTCTGGTGGTGCTGGCTGTCCTGGAACTGACTCTGACATCTGCCCATTGTCTGGAGGACCGTTCTTTTTAGCTGGGGTCGGCGTCACGAACGCTGGGGAAACTGTTTCCTCCATTGTTAATGTTCTTGCAGCAGGCTTCTCTAAATTTGAATATGAACACATGTGTGCATGCGCTCATATGTGTGTGTGTGCGCGTGTATGTGTGTGTGTGTGTGTGTGTGTGTGTGTGTGTGTGTGCGCGCGCGCGCGCGCGCACGTGCGCACGTGCGCACGTGTGTGCCTAAATTAATTGGTAATAAAAGCATGGTAGTAACATTGATGAATTCTAAGACACGTGATGGATGGTCAGCAACACCTGATCATCAATACAGGTATGGTAATAACATCGATGATTTTTTTCTAATTCATGTGATGGATTGTTAGCAAGAGTTGAATTCTCATATACGTGATGGATGGTTAGCAAGAGTTGAACATTAACGGAATATCATTCATGATTTTCCATGTGCATGATGGATACTCAGCTGTAATTAATTGTTAATACGGGTGCAGATATAATTTCTCATATTCACGAGGGACTGTCCGCGATAGCTGATCATTAATACAAGTACAGGACTAACATTGATGGTCTTTCAGGGGTATCAAACAGTACAATTTCAGTCTGGTCAAGGAGGCACAGACTAGCCCACATGCAGAGCAGTACATCTTCCACGCTATGAGATGATAGCGCACAGAGTTTACCATTGGAGGAATAACTCAGGGTCTCATAGAAAGTTAGCAGTTATCTGACCTACCTATAAACCCATTGCACTCACTGTCATTGTCAGTAAAACTTAATCAGTAACACCATCATGGTGTTCACATTGATGAAAACCTATGTATGTGACAGGCAGTCAAGAACAGTTGGTAATGGAAGCCTAGTATTCACAGAGAGACATAAGGTCTCTGAACGATAGTCAGGGAACAACAGAACTGCTGTCTAAAAATCACAGTCAGGCAAAAAGAGCAATATCTCTGAACTGAACCACAGAGAAGCAACAACAGAGCTATTCATTGAACGGTAATCAGACATTAATAGAACTATTGACGCAGAACGATAGACAACAACTAGACTGACCATTGACTTTGAACAATAAATAGAAAAAAAAACAGGTATGTATTGACTCCATAAGAGGAATCAATGTTAACATGGTAAGTTCCAAATAAAGATCTTGAACTGACCATAAATTCTGAGCGATAGTCAGGCAACGTGAAAGCTCTGTGCACTATTAATCCACCGAAGAACCATCAATCAATCTGTCCCTCTTGACCCTTTTTTCCATCATGGCAATTAACTTAGCAGAGGACGGGAGAACGAAAAACAGTAGAGGTGCAGGTGTCCGGCACAGATAGGCAGGCTGGCAGAGGGTAAAAAACATACGTGTCCTGATCGGGTGGCGCATGATTGAACGGTGATCAGATCAGACTGACACATCAAGCGGTGGGCAACGAGCAGAACTCCAATCAAACAAATCCATCACAATCTGGGCATGCTCATTCTTGACCACGGCACTTCTCACCCACTCCCTACGGCCAGTTTCCCCAACCAACTTCACTCTTCCATCTCTCACATTCTGCCTTCACTCTTCCATCTCTCACATTCTACCTTCACTCTTCCATGTCTCACATTCTATCTTCACTCTTCCATCTCTCAGTAGAAAGAAACTCGTGGAGAGCGTGGCAGCAGAGAGTCCTCAGAAGAGAAGCCCCCTTCAAGCAAGTGTTTCGGCCCTTATCTCCTGACACTCTAGGGGGGTTGGGCCACACCCGGTTCATGACTCCGGATGTCCCTCTGCTGCCCCTTTTTTTTCCCATCTTGGGACGAGCCATGGCTGGGATTCGAACCCATGACCCTCTGGACATGCTCATTTTCCACTTAATGACTCGCGCTTTAACCACTGAGCCACAGGGACACCTGATATTTGTAGGGAAATTAAGCCTTATGAAGTTCACTTTTGTTCCTCCTTGACCAGATCCAGCTTGAACACCTCTCTGCCGCTTCTGCCATTGCTTTCAGGGCTCTGGTTTTTTCCTTCCCTGCAACTGAGAGCTGTTTCATGAGGCTGTATGCAGACGTTCCTACAAACCCCCTAGCTCCAATTTCTGCAGTGAGGACTTTGACCTGATAGCCTTCTCTCCTCAGGCTGTTTGCCAGATCAGCATACTTTTCAGTCTTGTAGATTTGAGCTGCCTCCATTCTGTTCTCATATGGCACCGTGAGCTCGATCATGATCAGCTGCTTGGTTGACTTAGAGTGGACTACTATGCCTGGTCTCATGCCACTCTTGCTGATGATCTCTGGGTGACTCTTCCATTCTGGGAGGTCTGCAGTGCACTCCCAGTCATCTGCCCCGTCCAGCAGACTCTGCCTGCATGTTTCGAGTGGCACTGTTGTTCTTGGCCATGATTTGCTGCCTCCTGCCGTGAAGAATGTTGCGGGTGCTTTTGGAGTCCTGATTTTCCCTTTTGTGGTGTTGGTACTAGCCCAGACTACTTGTACAATTTCTTTGAGCACTTGGTTGTGCCTCCATGTGTACCTTCCTTGAGCCAGGGCTACTTTACATGAGCTTAGGACATGCTCCACTGTTTGTTTTTCATGGCAGAGGGGGCATGCAGGATCGTCTGTTTTCCCCCACTTCACCAGGTTTGCATTTGAGGGCAGAAGGTCATATGCAGATCTGAGAATGAAGCTGATCCTGAGAGGGGCCATGTGCCAAATGTCATTCCAAGTGAGACTTCTTTGAAGTGCATTCTCCCACGTTGTCCATTGCCCTTGCTGGCTCTGCTGGACTGCTTTTTGGAGTCTTTTTTGGTCTTCTTCTTTTCTCATCTCCTGAATCATCATGTCTCTTTTGGCTTTTCCTTTGGCCTTTGACCACCATTCAGTTTTGGTCACCCCCAGTCCCTGTCTGTTGGTCTGTGTGTGTCCTGTTATTTCTCTGATCTTGAGACTTTCCTTTGCAGAATCCATCGCCTCTTGAACTTTCCATTTTCTGCCTGTCTTCAGCTGGGGCTTCATTGCTTCTACCACCTTGTCTCCTGAGTCCTCCAGCATGCTTTGAAGTCTGATCTTCCCTGCTTTGTATTCCTCCAGGATGGATTTCAGGGGTAGTTTCAGCTTTGCTTGGCGACAGTACAGCGCTATGTCAGTCAGACAGGGTGGGACACCAAGCCATTTCCTTGTGAACTTGTTGATTTTGGCTTCCATTGCCTCCACTATGCTGGTGCAGATGTCGTATATCATCAGAGGCCATAGCAGCTTTGGTATCAGCATGAACTGCAGACACCAGACCTTGTATTTGCCAGGGAGCCCACACTGGTCAATGGTCTCCAAGCCTTCCTCCGCCATCTGCTTGGTTTCTTTTGCTCTTTGTGTGTCTTTCAGCGTATCATCATACCATCTTCCAAGGCTCTTGACTGGTTCTTCTGTGACTGTTGGAATGGCCTGGTTGGCAACACTGAAGACCACAGATCCGGCCACTTTTCCTTTCCTCAGTGAGAGACTCCGTGATTTCTTTGGCTTGAACTTCATTCTGGATGAGGCAACTATGTCGTCCAGCCTCTCCAGCACATGACGTGTCTCGTCTTCTCTGGATGAAATCACTGTAGTGTCATCCATGAAGGCCTTGAGAGGAGGCATCTTGTATCCATCGCCAAGGTCTGTTTGTCTCGCGTTGTTTGTTGCTGCTTTCAAGATGAGTTCCATTGCCAGCACGAACAGTATTGGGGAAATTGCACAGCCCATTGCAATACCCACTTCCAAGTTGATCCAGTCTGTTGTGTACTCCTTGGTAGAGAACCGCATTGAGAAGCCATTGAAGTACTTCTTGAGCATGTCGCGGATGTTCTTTGGCACATGGTACATCTCAAGAGCCAACTGTATCATCTCATGGGGCACAGATCCATATGCGTTCGCCAGATCAAGCCACACTACGTCCAGGTCTCTCTTTTCTGTTTTTGCTTTTTGGATTGCGTCCCAGATCATTGTGGCGTGTTCTACACAGCCCGCCACGCCTGGGATGCCACCTTTCTGGACTGACACATCCAAGTACTTGTTTTCCATCAGGTACTTGGTCAGCCTTGCTGCCATGACAGAGAAGAAGATTTTCCCTTCGACGTTCAGTAGTGATATTGGCCTGAACTGGCTAATGTCACTTGAGTTTTGCTCTTTGGGGATGTACACACCATCTGCCGTCATCCACTGGCCGCTGATCTTCTGTTTTCTCCAAGCCGATCGCAGCAGCCTGTGGAGCCACTCCAGCACCTTGGGACATTTCTTGTAAAGCTGGTAAGGTATTCCGTTTGGCCCTGGTGATGATTTGGCTCTGGCTTTGTCGACCACCTTCTTGATTTCCGCCAACGTTGGAGGCTTGCCATTGAACTGTTCCTCAGGGTTGGTTGGCCACACCAGACCTTGAATGTCGAGTGGTGCTTTGCTCTGTGGGTCAGAGTATGTTTTCCTCAGATGCTGCTCAAGAACTCCTTTGTCCACACTTAGGGTCCCAGATTTTGGCTGCTCAAACAGTGTTCTGGCAAACTGGAAGGGGTCTCTGAAGAAGCGCTCTTGTGTCTTCTTCTTTTTGCTCTTCCTCTTCCTCGCAGATTCCGCTTTGCTGAGGGCACTGTGTTTTTCTTTCAGGTCTTTCCACAGTTTTTCCAAGCCTTGTTTTTCAGCTGGCAGTGCGGTCTTCATTTGCATCTTGAGGTTTTTCTTTTGGACCCTGATCTTGTCCATCTTTTCTTGGCGTCTGGATTTCTTTGGAGGTGTTTTCTCTTTGGGTAGTTTTGCTCCATAGGCGTCTCTACATGTGGCATACACAATGTCCCCATATGTGGCTAGTTTGTGTTCCAGGGTGCTTTTCCCTATCAGTGCATCGAGTCTTTGGACGATTTTTTGCATCCAGTTTCTCCCAATCTTCAGTTTCGTTTGCTCGTGGCAGGTTGAGTTTCAGGCGCCTGGCATCGAGGGCCTGTGCAAATTCCTCATCCGAACCAACAGCGTGGATGTCCTTGGCACTGTGGTTTTAATCCTGGCCTTGGTCTTCCGACGTCTTATCTGCTGATGCAGTGCGCTGCTGCTCATTCAGATGAGTCTTCACACATCCCATCTTTGTTCTGTGGATCTTCATGCCACGGGTGGTAGCGAAACGCTTTCCACAGACACATGGATATTCCATTTGGTCCATATTCATAGTCCGTTTGGGATTTGCAGTCATGATTGGTTGAGCACCGATGGATTCATCATTCTCTCCCCCTTTCGGTGAATCCTGGGAGCATCTTTTCCTTTTATTTTTAGTAGCCACATGTTTAAGGCAAAGTGGGGAGCCAGCCCACAGAGCCCTTGGTTCTGGTCTTTCCCAGTGTCCTCCGGTCTTTCCCGGACGTCCTCCGGCCTATTCCCGGAAGTCAATGGTTTACCCATGCATCAGTAGAAAGAAACTCGTGGAGAGCGTGGCAGCAGAGAGTCCTCAGAAGAGAAGCCCCCTTCAAGCAAGTGTTTCGGCCCTTATCTCCTGACACTCTAGGGGGGTTGGGCCACATTCTACCTTCACTCTTCCATCTCTCACATTCTCATCTCGAGGTCACTGCATTCTGACTAAACTTTCTTTCCAATTGTTTTTCTCATCACAGTGCGCTTATTTTCCATGACATCAGGATTTCTTCAATTGAAACTGTTTTCTCCCTGGAAATGGATAACACTCAGACTATCACCGTTGTGAAGAACATGCCCATAATAAAAGGATTTTGTTCAGTCTAATGGAGTGGATGTTTTTCCAGTGTTTGGTCTCAGAGGTGCTGCCAGAAGATGGCTTCTCTCCATCTGTGTAAAGGAGGCAAAGAATCCATTTCCTGAGTCAGCTGCTGTTGGCCCACTGTCATCCCCCTTCTGTTCTCTTGAGAAGAGAGCGCTGCATGTAAGCATGGTCTCCACATGGACCAAGTTCAATATTCATCCTGACACTGACTCACCATGGGAGATGGAGAATGACACTGAAACATTCTGGAACAATCTGGAGGGAAATTTCCTGGAAGGAGGGAGATCAACTGGCTGACAAGTCTGTGATCTACTGAGACACGTTCATTTCCTTTTTGTGAGCGTCCAACACCTTTCCCTGCCAAGGACAATTGACTTTGCCGGCAAACATAGGACAAGGAGAAATACACCAGAAGTTAAAAGTACCCCTTGCAAGCGACGTCACTATCCTATCAGTTAGTATTACCCCCATCAAAGGGGACTGAGAGGAATGGAAAGGAGTGCGGGGTGAGTGTGGGGGGCAAGGGTCTTTAACACAAGGGGCTTGATTCCCAAATGTCGCAAGGCAGAATGTTTATTTTGCAATTCCATGAGAAGGAACATAGCTTCTATACGCACTTCGCATTTTCAAATGCAGCGTCATAAAGAGTTTAGTGGGATTTGTTTTGTTTTGTTTTGTTATTCTTGCTGATGATGCTTTGCGAATAAGAATATCCTACTGCTAGTTTTCTAGACAGGTAGACGGCGGGTTATCTTTGGGTATGGTGAGTAAAATCTTGGAGGTCGACTGAGGAGTTGTCTGTACTGGATGAGCGGCGATTAATGTAACCAAAGCGTAAGCTAACTCATAGACTGCAGTTGTTAGTTGTACATCAGTATACCGACAGCCATGTTGTCCTCTGTCTCGTTCTTAGCCCTGCTCTATACATACAAAAGTGCGTGTGTGCACACACACACACACACACACACACACACACACACACACACACACACACACACACACACACACACACACACACACACACACACACCCATACACGCGCGCACGCTCTTAGTGATGAGTTATAACCTGATACAATTGTTTTCTCCCTCTCAGTTTGTATTTTTTGACTGAAATTGGCAGTGTGCACGACAAGTCTCCATGTGGAATAAAAAAAAAATTGATTACACTGTATTTCGTGAGCCAATCTTAGCGCTAGTTTGCACTATTATTTTTTTTTAACTTTTGTTGTGTTTGTTTGTGTTTTCTTCCCCTGTCTGTTATCATTGTCTGTTATCATATTGTTTGCGTTTTTCCAGACGTCTTTTCTCGTTCTGTTTCTTGTGTTATCATTTTTGCAGTAAAACAAATTACAACTGACTGACTGGTTTCTTCTGTTATCGTTTTTGCAGTAAAACAAATTACAACTGACTAAATTACAACTGACTGACTGGTTTCTTGCCACACGTTTCTGAGCCCAGTTTATCCATATCATCACCATCATCCTTTTCATCTCTTTTCATATCCTGCCCTTACCACTCTAAATATCTTTTACGATTTTGGAGAAGGGGGTAGAATCCCTCTGCCAACGCTTATTTCCATTATGCACAGTATAAATGTTTCACACCAACTTCCATTATCTCCCCTATTCTCACCACTCTGGTTCCCTGTTACAACTTTTGCGCCGCAAGTAAGTTTTCAGTTCCATGCCACCTCCCATTCCCTCCTCTGCTCTCATTGCTTTAGCTGTACGCCTTACCTTTAGCGCTACGAGCTGTATAAGTGTTCTGTGCTTTAGCTGTACGCCTTACCTTTAGCGCTACGAGCTGTATAAGTGTTCTGTGCTTTAGCTGTACGCCTTACCTTTAGCGCTACGAGCTGTATAAGTGTTCTGTGCTTTAGCTGTACGCCTTACCTTTAGCGCTACGAGCTGTATAAGTGTTCTGTGCTTTAGCTGTACGCCTTACCTTTAGCGCTACGAGCTGTATAAGTGTTCTGTACTTTAGCTGTACGTCTTCCCTTTAGCGCTACGTGCTGTATAAGTGTTCTGTGCCACCATCAATCCTCTCCCTCCTCTACCCTTACCACTCTGTTGTCTATCGCCATTAGGTCACTGACCATACATTAGGTCACTGACCATACATTAGGTCACTGACCATACGTGTGCAGATGCGTGTGTATGCTCGCACAGGTCCGCGGATCACACACACGCGCACATGCGCATCTGCACACACACACGCGCGCGCGCGCACGCAGGCACGCGCGCGCACGCACACACACATACGCGCGCGCACGCACACACACGTACGCGAGCACATGCACACACACACACATACACACACACACACACACACACACACACACACACACACACACACACACACACACACATTCGCGCACACATACACACATAAGCGCAACACGCGCCTGCTTACACACACACACACACACACACACACACACACACACACACACACACACACACACACACACACACACACACATACACACACACTTACTCATGCATACGCATACACGCACATCATGCACACATACATGCGCTTGCACACACACATGGCCCGTGCCCACACATCCATACACACACGTGTACATTCACCACACACACAGATACAATGATAACAAGGCACAACCAATGTTAGGTAGGCACTCAAGGTCTGACCAGCGCGATGGGCTAATGCATAGGTCAGACATCTGCTAAGTCGTAGCCACGAGACCCTTTTCTTAAATTTCTCATCTTAGCTATCAATTCATTTATCCATCAGCTTAAAATCATGCGTAGTGTGGTCTCAAAACTTAGCAGATTGGTGAAGTGTATATGGACTAGTCCGCATGCAGTGACGCCTCCTTGATGAAACTGAAACTGAAACTGACCATGAATTCTGAGCGATCGTCATGCACCGTCAGAGCTCTGTTGCACTAACAACAAAATGATTGAGAAGAACCATCGATCAATCTGTCCCTCTTGACCCTTTTTTTCCATCATGGCAATTAACTTAGCAGAGGACGGGAGAACGAAAAACAGTAGAGGTGCAGGTGTCAGGCACAGATAGGCAGGCTGGCAGAGGGTAAAAAACATCTCACGTGTCCTGATGGGGTGGCGCATGATTGAACGGTGATCAAATCAGACTGACACATCAAGCGGTGGGCAACGAGCAGAACTCTGATCAAACAAATCCATCACAATCTGGGCATGCTCATTCTTGACCACGGCACTTCTCCACTCCCACT
>CM065714.1:2610837-2615837 GCA_033310375.1 Conus canariensis | reverse complement strand
AGGCTGTATGTTTCTAGCTACAGGGGACCCACACTGTGATCATCATCATCACTATCACTTCTACATCTCTCTGACTCCACTCCTGTAGGCTGTATGTTTCTAGCTACAGGGGACCCACACTGTGATCATCATCATCACTATCACTTCTACATCTCTCTGACTCCACTCCTGTAGGCTGTATGTTTCTAGCTACAGGGGACCCACACTGTGATCATCATCATCACTATCACTTCTACATCTCTCTGACTCCACTCCTGTAGGCTGTATGTTTCTAGCTACAGGGGACCCACACTGTGATCATCATCATCACTATCACTTCTACATCTCTCTGACTCCACTCCTGTAGGCTGTATGTTTCTAGCTACAGGGGACCCACACTGTGATCATCATCATCACTATCACTTCTACATCTCTCTGACTCCACTCCTGTAGGCTGTATGTTTCTAGCTACAGGGGACCCACACTGTGATCATCATCATCACTATCACTTCTACATCTCTCTGACTCCACTCCTGTAGGCTTCCCTATCGTACCAAACTACCCTTACCACTTTAGATGTCTGTTACAATTTTGTCTCTGCGAGCAGGATCTCTTTCGCATGCCACATTTCATTTTCTGTGGCACCCCTCTTCTCTCTCTTAGTGTCTTGGGCCACGACAACTTGGCCGAGCCGGCAGGGTCTTTGTTACAGTTCCACTCTCATTCTCTTCTCTTCTCTGGCCTCTCTGGATATCCATTACAACGTCTGGAACTGTGAGCAGGACCCCCGATGTCCACTACATCGTTCGGTGCAGGGAGCAAGATAACTGTCCCATGCCATCTCCCATTCTTTAATCTATCCTTATCACTCTGTCTGTTGCAACTTTGGGTGCTGCGAGCAGGACCTATTCTACACCACCTCCCAATCGCTCCCCCTTCCCTTACGACTCTAGTTTTCACCATATTTAGGTCAGTGAAGCCAGGTAAAGATTTTTTGTTTCAAATTTGAAATCCGTCTGTTTCATTTTGACATTGTCACTCCCACTCTCTCTCAAATTACTTCAAGTCACAAAAGACGTAGCCCCAAATCCTCATACTATTTTCCATTTTGATTAGATGTCAGTGCCGGTTATATCCAGTTCACGTCACATGACCAGGCCAATATCCACACTGTAATGAGCAGGCAGAGAACAGTCTGGTGGTGCTGGCTGTCCTGGAACTGACTGTGACATCTGCCCATTGTCTGGAGGACCGTTCTTTTTAGCTGGGGTCAGCGTCACGAACACCTTGGAAACTTATCTCAGCTACAGTTGTTCTTCTTGTAGCAAGTGTGTGTGTGTATGTGTGTGTGTGTGTGTGTGTGTGTGTGTGTGTGTGTGTGTGTGTGTGTGTGTGTGTGTGTGTGTGTGTGTGTTCATGCGCATGCGTGCATGTATGTCAATGTTCTACGTCCCAGACAACTTACGTCTTGTGACATATTCAGGTGACACTAGGTGACCAATCATAGTATGACCAATTGTTTTCTGCTTTATGGAGCTCAGATGTGTCAAAATTAAAACGTGTCACTGGGTCACGCGATTATTTTTCACAGTCATGTGCAGCAAATGGATGAAACAGTCAATTCTATAATGTAGTAAAGAAACAATACATGTGACCATTGGATGAAACAAACAGTCAATTCTATAATGTAGAAAAGACACAATACATGTGACAATTGGATGAAACAAACTGTCAATTCTATAATGTAGAAAAGACACAATACATGTGACAATTGGATGAAACAAACAGTCAATTCTATAATGTAGTAAAGAAACAATACATGTGACAATTGGATGAAACAAACTGTCAATTCTATAATGTAGTGAAGAAACAATACATGTGACAATTGGATGAAACAAACGGTCAATTCTATAATGTAGTAAAGAAACAATACATGTGACAATTGGATGAAACAAACGGTCAATTCTATAATGTCGTAAAGAAACAATACATGTGACAGATGAATGATTCTGATATGGGAACACTAAACCTGCGCCCTGCATTTGCTTTTGTCTAGAAATCTCTGTCGACTTTGAACAATGGCCAGCGAACAACCCAACTCATTATTGACTCTGGACAATACAGAGATAACAGCCAATCCCTGCCAAGCTATCAACAGCACTATTACCATCATCCCGTCTTCCTTCCCTACCCTTCTGTTTTCCACTCCAGCACTTTCCCTAATGGCAGTCGACTAAGCAGAGGGAGGGAGGGAGGAGAACTGTATGGCTGCAAGTGCCAGCACTTTCCCTGATGGCAATCGACTCAGCAGAGGGAGGGAGGGAGGAGAACTGTGTGGCTGCAAGTGCCGTGGTGGCGGAATAGAAAGCCATCAAGGGTGGTCTGACCACGTGGAGCGTGACTGACGGCTGATCAGTCCAGGCTGACACAATGGATAGTACCTGACAACCACAACACCAGTAACAAGTCCATACACATTAGCTAGTGCATAACAACACCAGTAACAAGTCAATACACCTCAGATACTACATGACAACCACAACACCAGTTGGATGAGTCAACACACATCAGATAGTGCATGACAACCACAACACCAGTAACACGTCAATACACATCAGATAGTGCATGACAACCACAACACCAGTAACACGTCAATACACATTAGATACTACATGACAACCACAACACCAGTAACACGTCAATACACATTAGATACTACATGACAACCACAACACCAGTAACAAGTCAACACACATCAGGTAGTGCATGACAACTAGAACACCAGTAACAAGTCATACACATTAGATAGTGCATACCAACACCAGTAACAAGTCACTACACATTAGATAGTGCATACAACAACACCAGAAACAAGTCACTACACATTAGATAGTGCATAACAACACCAGTAACAAGTCACTACACATTAGATAGTGCATAACAACACCAGAAACAAGTCAATACACATCAGTAGTGCATAACAAACACCAGAAACAAGTCACTACACATTAGATAGTGCATAACAACACCAGTAACAAGTCACTACACATTAGATAGTGCATAACAACACCAGTAACAAGTCACTACACATTAGATAGTGCATAACAACACCAGAAACAAGTCAATACACATTAGATAGGCATACCAACACCAGTAACAAGTCACTACACATTAGATAGTGCATAACAACACCAGAAACAAGTCACTACACATCAGATAGTGCATAACAACACCAGTAACAAGTCACTACACATTAGATAGTGCATAACAACACCAGAAACAAGTCAATACACATCAGTTAGTGCATAACAACACCAGAAACAAGTCACTACACATTAGATAGTGCATAACACAACACCAAGAAACAAACAATACACATCAGTTAGTGCATACCAACACCAGTAACACGTCAATACACATTAGATACTACATGACAACCACAACACCAGTAACACGTCAATACACATTAGATACTACATGACAACCACAACACCAGTAACAAGTCAACACACATCAGTAGTGCATGACAACTAGAACACCAGACCAGTCACTACACATTAGATAGTGCATAAACAACACCAGAAACAGTCAATACACATCAGTTAGTGCATAACAAACACCAGTAACAAGTCAATACACATTAGATAGGGCATACCAACACCAGTAACAAGTCAATACACATCCGATAGTGCATACAACAACCCAGTAACAAGTCAATACACATTAAATAGGGCATAACAACACCAGTAAACAAGTCAATGCACATCCGATAATGCATAACAACACCAGTAACAAGTCAATTCACATTCGATAGTGCATAACAACATCAGTAACAAGTTAATGCACATCAGATAGTGCATGACAACCACAACCCCCGTAAAAAGTCAATGCACATTAGATAGTGCATGACAACCACAACACCAGTAACAAGTCAATCACATTCGATAGTGCATAAACAACACCAGTAACAAGTCAATACACATTCGATAGTGCATAACAACACCAGTAACAAGTCAATTCACATTCGATAGTGCATAACAACACCAGTAAAAGTCAATACACATTCGATAGTGCATAACAACACCAGTAACAAGTCAATACACATTCGATAGTGCATAACAACACCAGTAACAAGTAAATACACATTCGATAGTGCATAACAACACCAGTAACAAGTAATGCACATCAGATAGTGCATGAAAACACAACACGTAAAAAGTCAATGCACATTAGATAGTGCATGAACACACAACACCAGTAACAAGTCAATACACATCCGATAGTGCATGACAACACTAGTAACAAGTCAATACACATCATATAGTGCATGACAACACCAGTAACAGTCAATACACATCAGAGAGTGCATGATAACACCAGTAACAAGTCAATACACATCAGATACTGCATAACAACACTAGTAACAAGTCAATGCACATCAGATAGTTCATGACAACCACAACACCAGTAACAAGTCAATGCACATTACATAGTACATGACAACACCAGTAACAAGTCAATACACATCAGATACTGTATAACAACACCAGTAACAAGTCAATGCACATCAGATAGTTCATGACAACCACAACACCAGTAACAAGTCAATGCACATCAGATAGTGCATGACAACACCATTAACAAGTCAATACACATCAGATAGTGCAAGACAACCACAACACCAGTAACAAGTCAACACACATCAGATAGTGTATGACAACCACAACACCAGTAACAAGTCAATGCACATTAGATAGTACATGACAACACCAGTAACAAGTCAATACACATCAGGTACTGCATGACAACCACAACACCAGTAACAAGTCAATGTGCATTAGATAGTGCATAACAACTCTAACACCTGTAACAAGTCAATACACATCAGATGGTGCACGACAACCACAACACCAGTAACAAGTCAATTGCACATTCACTATACCATCACTCAAAGCACTTCAGACAGACTGATTCTATTGCAGTGTGCATAACTGAGATTACACTGGGATTTCTTTCAGTGA
>CM065714.1:2603337-2605837 GCA_033310375.1 Conus canariensis | reverse complement strand
TACTGAGTGACAGGTAACAACAGAACTGACAATTTACTGAGTGACAGGTAACAGCAGAACTGACAATTTACTGAGTGACAGATAACAGCAGAACTGACAATTTACTGAGTGACAGGTATCAACAAAACTACTCAGAATGAACGCCAGAGAGGCAACAGCAGACTATTGACTGAGCAACAGTCATGTAACAACAGCAAAACGATGCTGATTTACCTAACACAGCATAATTTGAAAAGAGAGGGGTTAGTTACCGCCAAGGACACAGACAAACAAGAGTTCTAGGACTAGTGTCTAGTCCTGTACTCTTGTTTGTCTGTGTCCTTGGCGGTAACTAACCCCTCTCTTTTCAAATTTTGCTTCATTTTCCGCCCTCAGTCATTGTTTTGAAATTAACACAGCATGTTTGCCTTCCCCCTGCCCCCCCCCCCCCCTTCACCACCACAACTCTCTCCATCTCTTCCCACCCTACTTTTTCCACTCTTCTACTCTCCATCATAACGATTATCTCAGTGGAGGGAGGAAGGGGGGGGAGGTGAACGGAACGGCTGCAGGTGCCAGGCCCTGATAGCCAGGCCTGAGAGCAGAAAGCCATCAAGCGTGTCCCGATCAGTGGCAGCGCGATGGAACGGCGATCAATCCTGGCTGGCACAACAGGCAGTGTCAGAGGAGCAGACACCAGCAACAAGTTGATTGCAGTTCACACTTGCTCTTGACTATATCACTTCTCCCCTCCCCATCTTATTCTTTGTTCCCCTCCCTCCCCCCCTTCCCCCTTCAGAACTAACCACCCATCTGCTTGTCTGTGGCACTGCATCCTAACCCCCAAAAAAGCCTTCCATCAGCTTGACTCTATTGCAGAGTGCTTCTTTTCAGGCACGCACGCCTGTATGTACTCACACACACACACACACACACACACACACACACACACACACACACACACACACACACACCACGCACGCAAGCACGCATGCACGCACGCTCGCGCGCGCGCGCGCGCGCACACACACACACACACACACACACACACACACACACACACACACACACACACACACACACACACACCGAGAGGGTTCTGTTCTTGGAGAATGTTAAATCCTGGAATTGCGATAGCAAGGAAGAAAAGGGCCACAATCAAGTGATGTTTGACAATGTTGTAGTGTGTTGGTCTACATTCCAGTGATCACCATGTCTTAATCTTCTTATTTTACATTTTAAAATTAGCATGTTCTGTGTGTTCTATTCTACATTTTACAAGCCCCTAAGTTGTTGCGTTGTATTCTTAATTAAACAGGTTGTGGCTTTGATTTGTAGTATTCTTCATTTCATTTCATAGGCTATCCCGTTGTAGTAGAGTACTCTATGTTTCATAGACCGTATTGAAATTTAGTGTTCTAAATTTCAAAGTCCGCCATTTTGTAATGAAGTATACTACATAGGACATCATGTTTACATTTAACAGGCCGCCATGTTGTAATGTAGTATACTACATACGTCATCATGTTGGAGTGTAGTAGTTTACATTTAACAGGCCGCCATGTTGTAATGTAGTATTCTAAATTTCACGGGTCGTCACGTTGTAGTATAGTATTCTACAGTTCATAGGTCGTGGAATCGTAGAGTAGAAGACTGTCTTTCCTAGGTCAGCATGGTGTAGAATAGCAGTCGAGGCCAACATGATGTTAAGTAGTATTCTACACGTCATAGGCCGCGCTGTTGCTGTGTAGTATTCTTCATTTCATAAGCCGCGATGTTGTTGTGCACCATACTATACTTCATACATCACCATATTGCAGTGTCATATTCAAGATGTCATAGGTCGCAGTGTTACAGTGTAGCATTCTACACTTCATAAGTCACCATACTGTGGTGTCATATCCCAGGCTTCATAGAGCGCCATGTTGCTGTGAAGTAGCCTACATTTCATAGGTGAGCCGCCCCGTGGTCTTCATGGACTATGTGGTTGAACTGATCGACATGTCAGCACACTGACAGCCCAGATACACCAGGTCACCATGAGGGTCATAACAACATCTAAAACGGACAGTCACCTTCACCAGATCCACAGGTGTATTCTGGTCTGCCTGAAGGGACACGGAACAAGGACAACATCATCTACAGCATGCTGCTGGTCCGGAACCCCGCTGACGGAGGGACTCAGGGATCAGATCCATGCTAAGTGTGGTGTTTTACACGTCATGGATGCTCATATCCTTTCCTAGGTCACAATCATAACTGTGGCTGGATGAGGTAAATCAGCTGATGATGCAGAACATGCAGGGTATATTTCCAGCTTGCTGAGTGACATGGGGTGTTCTTCCTGATGTTATCTGACATGGGTCAGCACTGTCAATGAATTGTTGATGTGGACACACAACAGGACGTGTCATCTACCTGTTAAGTGGCAGGGTTTTCTACTTGATTTATTGACATTGACCCGCATTGTCAATTGATTGTTGAGATAAGCACCCAACAGGACAAGTCATGAACTTGCCGA
>CM065714.1:2555837-2593337 GCA_033310375.1 Conus canariensis | reverse complement strand
GTCCTCGACTGCTAATATCCACTTGTCATGTGTTCTGACCATGAAATGTGTGTGGTTCAAGACCTTGTCCTCGACTGCTAATATCCACTTGTCATGTGTTCTGCCATGAAAGTGTGTGGTTCAAGACCCTGTCCTCGACTGCTAATATCCACTTGTCATGTGTTCTGCCATGAAATGTGTGTTGTTCAAGACCTTGTCCTCGACTGCTAATATCCACTTGTCATGTGTTCTGCCATGAAATGTGTGTGGTTCAAGACCTTGTCCTCGACTGCTAATATCCACTTGTCATGTGTTCTACCATGAAATGTGTGTGTGTTCAAGACCTTGTCCTCGACTGCTAATATCCACTTGTCATGTGTTCTGCCATAATATGTGTGTTGCTCAAGACCTTGTCCTCGACTGCTAATATCCACTTGTCATGTGTTCTACCATGAAATGTGTGTGGTTCAAGACCTTGTCCTCGACTGCTAATATCCACTTGTCATGTGTTCTACCATGAAATGTGTGTGGTTCAAGACCTTGTCCTCGACTGCTAATATCCACTTGTCATGTGTTCTGCCATGAAATGTGTGTGGTTCAAGACCTTGTCCTCGACTGCTAATATCCACTTGTCATGTGTTCTGCCATGAAATGTGTGTGGTTCAAGACCTTGTCCTCGACTGCTAATATCCACTTGTCATGTGTTCTGCCATGAAATGTGTGTTGTTCAAGACCTTGTCCTCGACTGCTAATATCCACTTGTCATGTGTTCTGCCATAATATGTGTGTTGTTCAAGACCTTGTCCTCGACTGCTAATATCCACTTGTCATGTGTTCTGCCATAATATGTGTGTTGTTCAAGACCTTGTCCTCGACTGCTAATATCCACTTGTCATGTGTTCTGCCATAATATGTGTGTTGTTCAAGACCTTGTCCTCGACTGCTAATATCCACTTGTCATGTGTTCTACCATAATATGTGTGTTGTTCAAGACCTTGTCCTCGACTGCTAATATCCACTTGTCATGTGTTCTGCCATAATATGTGTGTTGTTCAAGACCTTGTCCTCGACTGCTAATATCCACTTGTCATGTGTTCTGCCATAATATGTGTGTAGTTCAAGACCTTGTCCTCGACTGCTAATATCCACTTGTCATGTGTTCTGCCATAATATGTGTGTGTTTCGAGACCTTGTCCTCTACTGCTAATATCCACTGAGTGAGCTTCCCCCTGTATATTTCTGGCCATTCCAGATTCACCATCACCCTCACCCCTTGACCTCTCACTCCACTATATTATCTCCCGTACCTTACCATCCTACCCTTACCACCCTGTACGCCTACAACAAGTTTGTGCTAGGATCTCTCTTTCACACCCATTTCATTCTCCCCGACGCCCTGCTATTCTTCCCTTCCCCTCTCCGCCCTTTTCAGCTGGGTGCTGTGAGCACAATCTCCACTCCCCGCCATCCGCTCTCCGCTTTCCATCCCCCACCTCCCATCCTCCATCTTCTTCCTTCATAACTTTATTACAAACTTTTGCGCTGCAAGCGAGATAAGTGCCTCGCGCCACCTTCCATCCCCTCCCCTGCTCTTGCAATTCTAGACGTCCATCACCTACAGGTCAACGACCTAGGTCACGTAAAAGTGACTGCACCAAAAGAAAGTTTCAAACTATCAGAACGTCAATGTTGTTTTTCCTTGAAGTTTCCTGGTAGAACCCTTATGACCGTTATCACTATCTTTGCGTCTCGTTTCTGTCCAAAAGGAAGATCTTTATTGCAAAAGTTAAAGGAATAAACGAACAAGACGACGATTAAATTGTGCTGTATGATGTGGGTGTGAGCACACCCACAGTTTAGAAGAAACAGTCACTTAAAAGAGTAAGGGTCTGTGCGCACACACTTGCTATAGAGAGAAGGTCACTCGTCGATTTCATCATATGAGAGGTATGGGTATACACACACACCCACATCATTCAGATATGAATAATTTCGTCGATTTCAGCATATGAGAGGTATGGGTATACACACACCCACATCATTCAGATATGAATAATGTCCATGTGCCAAATATTACAATGCATAGGTGGACACGCACCCAGACAGTAAGCATGCAAATTTGTTGGCCTCATTCTAAAAAAAAGTTTAAACTAGACAGAGGTCAAACTTACAAGAACATTTTCCTGTTCCGCTGAGCGAAAGAGACAGACAAATTACAAGACAAAACATGACGCGTTTCGACCTCTTTGGTCTTTTTTAGGCAAGACAAATCATATTGAAGACAACGAAAACAACAAACAAACAATCACTTATCTCCTCAAATTGGGCGTAAAATGACTATGGCTGGTGAGGACACAATGCCGACTTTTAAACTTAATAGAGGTCATTTGTTCCAAACTTGAAATCCATGTTTTATTTTGACCTCCCCCCCCCTCCCCTCCATTCTCCGCCCTCCCCTACTCCTCTCTTTCCCGTCCCCCTTCAAACTGTTGTTTTTAACATAGCTCAGATGATGCCACCCCCCTCCCCTCCATTCCCCGCCCTCCCCTACTCCTCTCTTTTCCGCCCCCCTTCAAACTCTGTTGTTTTTAACATAGCTCAGATGATGCCACCCCCCAAACCCTCGTGCTGTTCTCCGTCTTGAGCGGATGTCAGTGTTCGTTATGTGCAGTTCACGTCACGTGACCAGGCCAATATCCACCCTGTAATAAGCAGGCAGAGAAACGTCTGGTGGTGCTGGCTGTCCTGGAACTGACTGTGACATCTGAAATTGTCTGGAGGACTGCTCCCCTTAGCTGGGGTCGGCGTCACGAACGCTGTGGAAAGTGCCAGTTTTCTCCATTATAGCTGTTCTTGTCATAGCAAGCAAATATCTAGATGGTGTGCGTGTGTGTGTGTGTGTGTGTGTGTGTGTGTGTGTGTGTGTGTGTGTGTGTGTGTGTGTGTGTGTGAGTGTGTGTGCGTGTGTACGTGTATGTACCAATACAAATAATACAAATATAAATATTTTTTATTCAGTTTTTACAAGGTCATAAGACCCATATGAAGAAAAAAGTAGGCATAAGCAACCAAAAAGCAGTCATGGTATTGCCCGTGATAAGCACGCAAAAATGTACACATTTTGATCAAGGAACAAGGAATAGTTCATACATATGCATGCTAGTTGTTTAATTTCTTATCTTCAAACTTTCTACCTATGTGTGTGTGTGTGTGTGTGTCAGTGTGTGTGTTTTTCTGGTGTTGTGTGTGTGTGTGTGTGTGTGTGTGTGTGTGTGTGTGTGTGTGTGTGTGTGTGTGTGTGTGTGTGTGTGTGTGTGTGATCAGTCAGTGCGTACGATAACGTCACGTGACAGACTGATTTAATAAACCACAATGGCGCATGCATCAGGAACACCTGGTCATGCATGGAAAGGTGTGGAGATCCCATGGGGGTACCTGTCAATTAAAGTAGATCGCTTCTGCAGTGAACTGGTCCCTCCATCACTTTTTTAGTTTTCATGATGTGATAATAAAACATTAGCAGACCAAACTGATATAAGATAAATGTCAAATATATCAGTAAACACTTCTTATCAAATCTGCAAAACCCAAAACATATATCTTAACCATTTGGAACAAACAAAAATCTACCTCAATCGTAAAAACGACGATAATATTGATGACCACTCCCAACAGAACCATTGACTGTAATGAATAGCCAGGCGACAACAGAACTGACAATTGACTATAAGCAAGAGGCAAACTGAGAACTTATTCCTAACTTCTCGTAAGGCATTGATAGTAATATGACAGCCATGGTAATCTCTTGACAAAGTCTGGGCAATAAGCATGAAAGTAATGACTGCAAAGGATAGAGAGTAATACTTTAAAGCTGCCAACAGATAGATTGATAGTGATATAACAGCCATGGTATGATCTCTGGACGTAGTCTGGGCTATAAACACGAAAGTGTTGACGGCAAAGGATAGACCAGTAATACTGCAAAGCTGCCAACAGATAGATTGGTAGTGATATAACAGCCATGGCATGATCTCTGGACGTAGTCTGGGCTATAAACGTGAAAGTGTTGACTGCAAAGGATAGACAAGTAATACTGCAAAGCTGACAACAGACAGACTGGCTCCTCTCAGTACCACCGCTCGCTCCACCTCTCCTCTCCCCTTACACTTACACTCCTCCATTCCCCGATAAACGAAGAAGGGGGGGAGGGGGAAGGAGGGATATGAAGGGAACGGCTGCAGGTGCCAGGCCCTGATAGCCAGGCTGGCACAGCAGAAAGCTGTCAGGCGTGTCCTGATCAGCTGCACCATGATTGAACGGCGATCAATTCTGGCTGACACACCTAGCAGCGCGTGACGAGCAGGACCCTGATTTCAAATCGATTACAGTCCGCACTCAGTCGTGACCACATCACTCCTCCCCTGCCCCTCCCCCTTCACCCCCACCTTCTCTTCCTTCCCCAGCCTCTTTCTTTTCTGTCCCAAGCTCATTTCCTAATTAGTGTGTCACTGCTTCCTGAGTCAAAGGCTTGTAGTCAGACCGATTCCATGGCAGTGTGCTTATGTCGGGTGACATCAGGAGTTCTTCAATCTCAGTATCACTTTGTTCTCTTCTGGCAGAGTGGTAATCCAGGGATTCCTATCGCTGACAGGAACACGGCCACGATCACATGATTGTGTTCAATCTTTTCAGGTAGATTGTTTTTCCGCTGTCCAGTCTTGGCGGTGCTGCCAGAGAATGGGTTCTTCCCATCAGTGTAATGATGCCAGGAATGGGTTCTTCCCATCAGTGTAATGATGCCAGGCATGGGTTCTTCCCATCAGTGTAATAATGCCAGGCATGGGTCTTCCCATCAGTGTAATGATGCAAGCAATGGGTTCTTCCCATCAGTGTAATGATGCAAGGAATGGGTTCTTCCCATCAGTGTAATGATGCAAGGAATGAGTTCTTCCCATCAGTGTAATGATGCAAGCAATGGGTTCTTTCCATCAGTGTAATGATGCAAGGAATGGGTTCTTCCCATCAGTGTAATGATGCAAGGAATGGGTTCTTCCCATCAGTGTAATGAGCAAGCAATGGGTTCTTCCCATCAGTGTAATGATGCAAGGAATGGGTTCTTCCCATCAGTGTAATGATGCCAGGAATGGGTTCTTCCCATCAGTGTAATGATGCAAGGAATGGGTTCTTCCCATCAGTGTAATGATGCCAGGAATGGGTTCTTCCCATCAATGTAATGATGCAAGGAATGGGTTCTTCCCATCAGTGTAATGATGCAAGGAATGGGTTCTTCTCATCAGTGTAATGATGCAAGGAATGGGTTCTTCCCATCAGTGTAATGATGCAAGGAATGGGTTCTTCCCATCAGTGTAATGATGTAAGGAATGGGTTCTTCCCATCAGTGTAATGATGCAAGGAATGGGTTCTTCCCATCAGTGTAACGATGCAAGGAATGGGTTCTTCCCATCAGTGTAATGATGCAAGGAATGGGTTCTTCCCATCAGTGTAATATGCAAGGAATGGGTTCTTCCCATCATGTGTAATGATGCAAGGAATGGGTTCTTCCCATCAGTGTAATGATGCAAGGAATGGGTTCTTCCCATCAGTGTAATGATGCAAGCAATGGGTTCTTCCCATCAGTGTAATGATGCAAGGAATGGTTCTTCCCATCAGTGTAATGATGCAAGGAATGTGTTCTTCCCATCAGTGTAATGATGCCAGGAATGGATTCTTCCCATCAGTGTAATGATGCAAGGAATGGGTTCTTCCCATCAATGTAATAATGCAAGGAATGGGTTCTTCCCATCAGTGTAATAATGCAAGGAATCCATTTCCTGATTCAGCTGTCAGTGCCCCACCCTCCCTTTTCTCTCTGGAACAGGTAAAGGGGGGGGGGAGAGCCTCTGTCGCTGTGGTCCAAGGGTGGTAGGGGTGGGAGCGCCTCTGTGGCTGTGGTCCCAACATGGACCGAATTTAACGTTCAATCTGGCTTACAAAACACAGCCTGTGCACCTGACTCGCCACCGGGGAGGAGGAATGGTACCTGAACAATGAGCAGGGAAATTGTCTGGAAGAATTTCTCAACTGGTTGAGAGAGCTATCATCTGCTGATATCCATTTAGCTGTTTTGTGTGCATCCTGCGCAGTTTGCCCTGCCCTGTCCCTCACAGCTATGGACAACAGCGTTCTCTTTCTCTTTCGTTTTTTTTTCATTTGTTGATATCTATTTGCATTGTCTTTGCCATTATATCCCCTCACCCAATGAATCTGAAAATGTGTAGGGTTTCAATAAGACTAAGTGCAGGTAAATGCACGTGATGATGATGATGATGATGATGATGATGATGATGATGATGATGAATGATGATGATGATGATGATGACTGTTGGACAATTTCGATATCAAATATGTTACGCCTTGACAAATGTTTGCTACAAATCTGTTATGCCTTGACAAATGTTTTGCTACAAATATGTTACGCCTTAACAAATATGTTGCAATTTGGCGTCGAGATCATGCCGGAAGACAAACTTATGACCAACGACATCAACGGCATCACGCTAACATTGCTATGAAATTATGACACGACATCAACGGCATCAGCGCTAACATTGCTATGAAACTTATGACCAACGACATCACGGCTCAGCGCTAACATGCTATGAAACTTATGACCAACGACATCAACGGCATCAGCGCTAACATTGCTATGAAACTTATGACCAACGACATCAACGGCATCAGCGCTAACATTGCTATGAAACTTATGACCAACGACATCAACGGCATCAGCGCTAACATTGCTATGAAACTTATGACCAACGACATCAACGGCATCAGCGCTAACATTGCTATGAAACTTATGACCAACGACATCAACGGCATCAGCGCTAACATTGCTATGAAACTTATGACCAACGACATCAACGGCATCAGCGCTAACATTGCTATGAAACTTATGACCAACGACATCACGGCATCAGCGCTAACATTGCTATGAAACTTATGACCAACGACATCAACGGCATCACGCTAACATTGCTATGAAACTTATGACCAACGACATCAACGGCATCAGGGCTAACATTGCTATGAAACTTATGACCAACGACATCAACGGCATCAGCGCTAACATTGCTATGAAACTTATGACCAACGACATCAACGGCATCAGCGCTAACATTGCTATGAAAGACGAAAAACTAGAGACAGTTCAGAGCTTCAAGAACCTCAGATGAGGGATCAAAACCTGAAGTGCTCTCCAGTGCTGTGCAAATGACAGCAGCGTTAGCCAGACTAAGACCCATCTGGAATGACAGAAACATCGCAATCAGTTCCAAGATCAGATTGATGCTCTCCCTGGTCCTCGCCATATCTCTCTAGGCCTGTGGGACGTGGACTCTGACAGCTGAACTTGAGAGGAGGACTGAGATATCAGAGTTGAGATGCTTCCACTAAATCCTTGGCATCTTCTACAAAGACCACATTACTAACTTGGAGGTCCAGACCAGAATAAGTCAGGCCACTGGACCAAACGAAGACCTGTTGTCTACAGTGAGAAGAAGGAAAACGAGATGTTGTGGTCATGTATCAAGATTAACAAGTTGCAAGGAGGCAGACTGTCTGGTTCTGAAGACTTCCCGGGGTACTTGCAAGTGGTGACACATACATGCTGGGTGTCAAGGGGTTAACGTGGCCTAGGCCCCAGCTGACTTCACAGACTACAGCTGTGTAGTTGTTGTCCATCAGTATAAAGGACAGACTACATCGTGGTGCTCTTACTTTTTTTCGACTTTTGCTACAGAGAGAGAGAGAGAGAGAGAGAGAGAGAGAGAGAGAGAGAGAGAGAGAGAGAGAGAGAGAGAGATGAGAAAAGCAAGTAGATATAATCTAAAGTTGTCCTAGTTCAAAGTCAGCACTATTAATCCTACAGCTTTGTTTGCCTTGTTCTCTATGGTCTTATGTGCATGTTTCGGCTGTATGTCTCAGGCCAGCATCACCCTCGCCCCTATACCTCTTACTCCACTTACTGTCTCTCCCCTATCTTCCCACCTTACACCCTTACCACCCTGGAAGCCTAAAGCAATTTTGTGCTGGGATCTCTCTTTCACGCCTATTTCATTCTCCCCGACGCCCTGCCATTATTCCCTTCCCTTTCTGCCCTTTTCACCCTGCTGATGTGTGCACAATCTCTGCTCCTGCCAGTTCCCATAATCCTCTCCCACTCCCTTCCCTCATAACGTTATTACAAACTTGCATTGCAAGCAGGATAACTGCTCCAGACTGTCTCCCATTCTCTCCCCTACACTTGCAGCTCTGGTTGTCCATTACATACAGGTCAATGATCTAGACCACTTTAAAGTGACCACACTAAGACAGGCATTCCGAAGTTTATAAGAATCAGTCGCATAGAGAGGTATGAGTGTGTGCGCACACACTTACTATACAGGAAAGTTCACAGATCCATTTTATCACATGAAAGTATGTGTGTACACGCACCTACCTCAGTCAGAAATGAATAATCTCAATGTGCCTCATGTTGAAATACACCTGGGTGGTAAAGAACGCAACATTGTTCGCCTCATTCAGAAAAAGTGGAAACTAAATAGAGGCCAACTTAAAAAAAAGGTAGTGCTCTGCAAAACGAAAGAGACAAACACATTACAAGACACAACGTTTTGACATCTTTGGTTTTCTTCCGGCAAGACAAACAACATTCACGACAATCAAAACAACGAAGAACATTCACTTGTCTCCTCACACTAGGTGCCCAATGAATGTGGAATGAAATACAAGACACAACGTTTTGACATCTTTGGTTTTCTTCCGGCAAGACAAACAACATTCACGACAATCAAAACAACGAAGAACATTCACTTGTCTCCTCACACTAGGTGCCCAATGAACGTGGAATGTCTCCTCACACTAGGTGCCCAATGAATGTGGAATGTCTCCTCACACTAGGTGCCCAATGAACGTGGAATGTCTCCTCACACTAGGTGCCCAATGAATGTGGAATGTCTCCTCACACTAGGTGCCCAATGAACGTGGAATGTCTCCTCACACTAGGTGCCCAATGAACGTGGAATATCTCCTCACACTAGGCGCCCAATGAACGTGGAATGTCTCCTCACACTAGGTGCCCAATGAACGTGGAATGTCTCCTCACACTAGGTGCCCAATGAATGTGGAATGTCTCCTCACACTAGGTGCCCAATGAATGTGGAATGTCTCCTCACACTAGGTGCCCAATGAACGTGGAATGTCTCCTCACACTAGGTGCCCAATGAACGTGGAATGTCTCCTCACACTAGGTGCCCAATGAATGTGGAATGTCTCCTCACACTAGGTGCCCAATGAACGTGGAATGTCTCCTCACACTAGGTGCCCAATGAACGTGGAATGTCTCCTCACACTAGGTGCCCAATGAATGTGGAATGTCTCCTCACACTAGGTGCCCAATGAATGTGGAATGTCTCCTCACACTAGGTGCCCAATGAACGTGGAATATCTCCTCACACTAGGCGCCCAATGAACGTGGAATGTCTCCTCACACTAGGTGCCCAATGAACGTGGAATGTCTCCTCACACTAGGTGCCCAATGAATGTGGAATGTCTCCTCACACTAGGTGCCCAATGAATGTGGAATGTCTCCTCACACTAGGTGCCCAATGAACGTGGAATGTCTCCTCACACTAGGTGCCCAATGAACGTGGAATGTCTCCTCACACTAGGTGCCCAATGAATGTGGAATGTCTCCTCACACTAGGTGCCCAATGAACGTGGAATGTCTCCTCACACTAGGTGCCCAATGAACGTGGAATGTCTCCTCACACTAGGTGCCCAATGAATGTGGAATGTCTCCTCACACTAGGTGCCCAATGAATGTGGAATGTCTCCTCACACTAGGTGCCCAATGAACGTGGAATGTCTCCTCACACTAGGTGCCCAATGAATGTGGAATGAAATCGAAGCTGCTGAGAAGGAGGCAATGCCAACTTTGAAATTAAACAGAGGTCATTCGCTCCAAACTTGAAATCCAACTTTGAAATTAAACAGAGGTCATTCGCTCCAAACTTGAAATCCAACTTTGAAATTAAACAGAGGTCATTCGCTCCAAACTTGAAATCCAACTTTGAAATTAAACAGAGGTCATTCGCTCCAAACTTCAAATCCAACTTTGAAATTAAACAGAGGTCATTCGCTCCAAACTTGAAATCCATGTTTTATTTTGACGTCCCCTCCCCTCCCCTCCATCCCCCGCCCTCCCTACTCCTCTCTTTACCGTCCTCCTTCAAACTCTGTTGTTTTTAACATAGCTCAGATGATGCCACCCCCCAAACCCTCGTGCTGGTCTCCATTTTGAGCGAATGTCAGTGTTCGTTATGTGCAGTTCACGTCACGTGACCAGGCCAATATCCACCCTGTAATGAGCAGGCAGAGAAAAGTCTGGTGGTGCTGGCTGTCTTGGAACTGACTCTGACATCTGAAATTGTCTGGAGGACTGCTCCCCTTAGCTGGGGTCGGCGTCACGAACGCTGGGGAAAGTGTCTGTTTTGTCCATGATAACTGTTCTTGTCATAGCTGGCAAATATGTAGACAGCGTGCATCCCTCTGTGTGTGCGTGTGTGTGTGTGTGTGTGTGTGTGTGTGTGTGTGTGTGTGTGTGTGTGTGTGTGTGTGTGTGTGTGTGTGTGCCATACAAATAAGTATGTACGATAAAGTCTCGTGACTGACTGATTTGATAAACCAAAATGGCGCGTGCATCAGAAACACCTGGTCATGCATGGCAATAGTGTGGAAGGATGATTATAGATCCCATGGTGATACCTGTCACTTTAAGGGGATCACTTCTGCAGTGAACTGGTCCCTCCATCACTTTTCAGTTTCACATCATGTGACAATGAAGCATCACCAGATCCAGCTGACACAACTACATGTGAAATATACGAGTAAACACTGTTTGATTGAATCTGGAAAGCTCTAACATTTAGTAATGATTTTGGACAACAAATACCTACATTAACTGTAAGCTTGGCAGTGATACAGATGATTACTCACATACGTGGCCGTCAACAATAGTACGTTGGTTAAACAAGCAAGGTTGTAATTTTGATTAGTATTCATGTATGTGACCCTTAACAAGTAATCACTAGTGGAAGCATAGCACTGATGGTATTAATATTTACTTATAGATACATGTTAAAAACATCCAAGGCCTACAATGTAATGGTGGTAGAGACAGTGAATTGTTACACTTTACTGTGTCTACAGCATGGTGGTATGGCAGATGGAGCCTGCCCCTACCATTCCACTGCTGACTCCTCATTAGCGATCGATTGTGATGTAACAACCATGGTATGGTCTCTTGCCACAGGCTGGGCCATGAACATGAAAGGACTGTTGACTGCAAAGGACAGGCAAGGAATGATGAAACTCTGCAAAGCTGCCAACACAACGGTTGGCTTTTCTCATTTACCACCGCTCACTCTGCACCTCCTCACAACGATGGACTTCTCTCATTTACCGCCGCTCACTCTACACCTCCTCACAACGATGGACTTCTCTCATTTACCACCGCTCACTCTACACCTCCTCACAACGATGGACTTCTCTCATTTACCACCGCTCACTCTGCACCTCCTCACAACGATGGACTTCTCTCATTTACCACCGCTCACTCTGCACCTCCTCACAACGATGGACTTCTCTCATTTACCACCGCTCACTCTGCACCTCCTCACAACGATGGACTTCTCTCATTTACCACCGCTCACTCTGCACCTCCTCACAACGATGGACTTCTCTCATTTACCACCGCTCACTCTGCACCTCCTCACAACGATGGACTTCTCTCATTTACCACCGCTCACTCTGCACCTCCTCACAACGATGGACTTCTCTCATTTACCACCGCTCACTCTGCACCTCCTCACAACGATGGACTTCTCATTTACCACCGCTCACTCTGCACTCCATCACAACGATGGACTTTTCTCATTTACCACCGCTCACTCTGCACCTCCTCACAACGATGGACTTTTCTCATTTACCACCGCTCACTCTGCACCTCCTCACAACGATGGACTTCTCTCATTTACCACCGCTCACTCTGCACCTCCTCACAACGATGGACTTCTCTCATTTACCACCGCTCACTCTGCACCTCCTCACAACGATGGACTTCTTTTCATTTACCACCGCTCACTCTGCACCTCCTCACAACGATGGACTTCTCTCATTTACCACCGCTCACTCTGCACCTCCTCACAACGATGGACTTCTCTCATTTACCACCGCTCACTCTGCACCTCCTCACAACGATGGACTTCTCTCATTTACCACCGCTCACTCTGCACCTCCTCACAACGATGGACTTCTCTCATTTACCACCGCTCACTCTGCACCTCCTCACAACGATGGACTTCTCTCATTTACCACCGCTCACTCTGCACCTCCTCACAACGATGGACTTCTCTCATTTACCACCGCTCACTCTGCACCTCCTCACAACGATGGACTTCTCTCATTTACCACCGCTCACTCTGCACCTCCTCCCCATTTGTTTCCACTCTACTTTCCACCATGACGATCACCTCAGGAGGGGGGAGGGGGAAGGAGGGGTATGAAGAGAACGGCTGCAGGTGCCAGGCCCTGATAGCCAGGCTGGCACAGCAGAAAGCTGTCAGGCGTGTCCTGATCAGCTGCACCATGATTGAACGGCGAACAATTCTGGCTGACACACCTAGCAGCGCGTGACGAGCAGGACCCTGATTTCAAATCGATTACAGTCCGCACTCAGTCGTGACCACATCACTCCTCCCCTGCCCTCCCCCTTCACCCCCACCTTCTTTCCCTTCCCCAGCCTCTTTCGTTTCTGTCCCAAGCTCATTTGCTAATTAGTGTGTCACTGCTTCCTGAGTCAAAGGCTTGTAGTCAGCCGATTCCATGGCAGTGTGCTTATGTCGGGTGACTTCAGGAGTTCTTCAATCTCAGTATCACTTTGTTCTCTTCTGGCAGAGTGCTAATCCAGGGATTCCTATCGCTGACAGGAACACGGCCACAATCACATGAATGTGTTCAATCTTTTCAAGTGGATTGTTTTTCCGCTGTTCAGTCTCGGCGTGCTGCCAGAGAATGGGTTCTTCCCTCATGTAATGATGCCAGAGAATGGGTTCTTCCATCAGTGTAATGATGCAAGGAATGGGTTCTTCCCATCAGTGTAATGATGCAAGGAATGGGTTCTTCCCATCAATGTAATGATGCAAGGAATGGGTTCTTCCCATCAGTGTAATGATGCAAGGAATGGGTTCTTCCCATCAGTGTAATGATGCAAGAAATGGGTTCTTCCCATCAGTGTAATGATGCAAGGAATGGGTTCTTCCCATCAGTGTAACGATGCAAGGAATGGGTTCTTCCCATCAGTATAATGATGCAAGGAATGGGTTCTTCCCATCAGTGTAATGATGCAAGGAATGGGTTCTTCCCGTCAGTGTAATGATGCAAGGAATGGGTTCTTCCCGTCAGTGTAATGATGCAAGGAATGGGTTCTTCCCATCAGTGTAATGATGCAGGAATGGGTTCTTCCCATCAGCGTAATGATGCAAGGAATGGGTTCTTCCCATCAATGTAATGATGCAAGGAATGGGTTCTTCCCATCAGTGTAATGATGCAAGGAATGGGTTCTTCCCATCAGTGTAATGATGCAAGGAATCCATTTCCTGATTCAGCTGTCACTGCCCCACCCTCCCTCTTCTCTCTGGAACAGGTAAAGGGGGGTTGGGGGTGGGAGGGCCTTTGAGGGCGTAGTCCCAATATTGTCTCTGGAACAGGTAAAGGGGGGTTGGGGTGGGAGAGCCTTTGAGGGCGTAGTCCCAATATTGTCTCTGGAACAGGTAAAGGGGGGGGTTGGGGTGGGAGAGCCTTTGAGGGCGTAGTCCCAATATTGTCTCTGGAACAGGTAAAGGGGGGTTGGGGTAGGAGGGCCGTTCAGGGCGTAGTCCCAATATTGTCTCTGGAACAGGTAAAGGGGGGTTGGGGGTGGGAGGGCCTTTGGGGGTGTAGTCCAATATTGTCTCTGGAACAGGTAAAGGGGGGTTGGGGGTGGGAGGGCCTTTGGGGGTGTAGTCCCAATATTGTCTCTGGAACAGGTAAAGGGGGGTTGGGGTGGAAGGGCCTTTGGGGGTGTAGTCCCAATATTGACTGACTTTACCGTTCATTGTGGCCAACAAAACACAGCCCTGTGCACCTCACGAACAAAACACAGCCCTGTGCACCTCACGAACAAAACACAGCCCTGTGTACCTCACCACCTCACTAACAAAACACAGCCGTGTGCACCTCACCAACAACTCACAGCCCTGTGCACCTCACTAACAAAACACAGCCCTGTGCACTTCACCACTTCACGAACAAAACACAGCCCTGTGCACCCCACTCACCACCGGGGATGTGGAATGGTAGCCGAACAACATGGTTGCACATCAAAAATTAATGCGCCCAAACCTTGCTTATTAAGGAGTGGAGTATTTATAGACAGGCACAATTAGATTGTTTTAAGATTTTTACTGTGTCTGAAGTGATTACCTTCTTTTCTTTCATACGGCCATCAAGGTACATACCCGTTGGTCCCAAATAGACAGATTATAATGAAAGACATGGGACTATTAGGGAGAAACGAAGCTGGCGCAGTATGGATATGGGTGAGTGAGAAGGCCAGAAATGTGACGTCAGCCAAGAGGAAGGTCATGTATTTGAAGATTGTGAATGATGTCATCGTGGAAATCTCCTAAAACAGGTAAAATGATCGGTGGGGGTTGTCCTTTTGATCCATTATCAGTTTGATATCAAATGCTGGCTGAAAGTTATGCCAGACCTCAAAATGATTACATGGATTAGGGAGGGGGGGGGGGTTTCCCTGTGCGATTTGGAGCAAAATTCTAATTGTGACGGGTGGCCTGAGCAGGCTAGGAGTTTGGAAGGAGCTGCCACCTGGCGGACAGAGCTATGAGCTGCTCAGACCCAGTCACTGGCAAAGTGAGGCGACTGCTGGCGGAATTCTAAACAAATCTTTCCAAAGAAAATCAAGTAATATATCTGCCAAACATGAACAAACGAATCACAAGACAAACACGACGCGTTTCGACCTCTTAGGTCTCCTTCAGGCAGAATAAAACAGGACAACGAAAATGAAGAACGAGCAATCATTTATCTCGTTGAATTCGGCGCAGGATGGGCGTGGAATCACGTTATTGCTCGTTCTTCATCTTCGTTGTCCTGAGTGTTGTTTATCTTGCTTGAAGAAAATCTAAGAGGTCAAAACGCGCCATGTTTTGTCTTGTGATTCGTTTGTTCATGTTTGGCGGATACAGTACTTGAATTTTCCTATAAGATTTGCTGATAGCTATTCAGCTGCCTTTTGTGCTTGCTGCGCTGTTTGTCCGGTCCGGTCCCTTCCTGCCAAGACCACAGCGTTTCTTTGTCAGTGGATTTTGCTGACATACATTGGCATGAAAGTTTGAATTATACCCCCTTCCCCAATGAATCTGAAAGCGCGTAGGGCTTCGTTCAGACTATACGCAGGTAAATGCACCTGATGATGATGATGATGATGATGATGATGATGATGATGATGATGATGATGATGGATGATAAGTGAGACAGGGTTTTTCTATTTAAAGAAAAATCATTATTAATCCGCCAGACAAACGGGACCAAAAATATTTCAAGACAAAACACGACGCGGTCCTCTTCAGGCAAGAAAACAACATTCAGGACAATGAAAACAAAGAACGAGCAATCACTTCTCGTATTCGGCACAAGATAGGCGTTGTAGGACAATGCTCAAGATGGAATGTTCATCAAACAGCGACATCAGTTTTCGATTAATCGTTAATTCCTGTTTGTTCATTCCCCCTCCTGTTGTAGTTGTGTGCATTGTGGGATTTCTGTTCAGAGAAGTCGCATCTAATTTAGTCCACGAAGCATTACTACAAAAGAATAGGCGGCCTTTTCATTAAGGTGTGTGTGTAAGCGCGCGCCTCTGTGTGTGTGTGTGTGTCTGTGTGTGTGCGCGCGCGCGTGCGTGCGTGTGTACCTGTGTGTGTATGTGTGTGTTTGTGTGTAGTGTGTGTGTCTGTGTTTGTGTCTGTGCGTGTGTGTGTGTGTGGTGTGTGTGTGTGTGTGTGTGTGTGTGTGTGTGTGTGTGTATGTGTGTGTGTGTGTGTGTGTGTGTGTGTTCGCGCTCGCGTCCACCCGCGCGAGTGTGTGTTTGTGGGCAGGGGGATGAGAATGGAGGAGTAGGAGAGAGGTCGCAAGTTCAGGGAAATGTGTGTTCTGTGCGTGTCGAAACCAGTGCGTCAAATAGCTGCGTGTCTAATGGACGTGTGTGCACGGCGGGTGGAGAAGGAGGGGGGAGGGGGACGCATTGCGCGCTGCGTTTGCTGTCCAGTGCACGAACATGAAGGGATATAGGGTTGAGGAGAGGAGGGACGGGTTGGTGGGGGGTTGGTGGGGGGGGGGCTGGTCTTGAGGGGGGATGACGGAGGGAGGAGGGGGAGAGAGGTTCAATGACTCGCAAAATGGGTTTTAAGCGGTAGGGGTGGGGGCGGTTCTGTGTGGCTTTGAGTCGCTGTCACGTGACATTCAGACTGTAATGACGGCAAGTATTGATTCTCTGCCTGGAGCCAGTGTTTGGCGTCCACATCACCGTTCATTGTTCGGGTGAGAAAAATAGAAGATGCAGAGTCTAAAATACTACTGTCTTGATGGCTTTGTTTAGGTGCTACCGGAAACAACAAAAGGTTAATGCGGCTCTCTCTCTCTCTCTCTCTCTCTCTCTCTCTCTCTCTCTCTCTCTCTCTCTCTCTCTCTCTCTCTCCCAAAGGTAAGTATGTTAATGATGATGCTTATCAGCATTCTTCTTCTTCTTCTTCTTCTTCTTCTTCTTCTTCATTAGTTAGTAGTAGTAGTAGTAGTAGTAGTAGTAGTAGTAGTAGTAGTTGTTGTTGTTGTTGTTGTTGTTGTTGTAGTAGTAGTATAGTAGTAGTAGTAAGTATCATTATTATTATTATCATTATCATTATTATTATTAATATCATCATCATCATTATTATCATTGTTGCTGTTGTTATAATTGTTACCATTATCATGTTATTGTCGTTGTTGTTTTCATTGTTGTTGTTGTTATAGCTATCATTGTTCTTGTTATTATTGTTATTATTATAGCTGTTGTTGTAGATTATTATTATCGTCACTATCATGATGATAATGATGATGATGATTTTATATATATCATTCAATCATCATCATCATCATCATCATCATCATCATCATTCATCAGTGTTGTAGGTCTGTACTTTGTTTGCTAAAACAGAGATTTGTGTGTACTGTTAAGGCCAAACAGTGAAAAACAATGTTTCTTTCAGTCCTTGGGAACTTTAATAATGTGTTGAATTGAAACAAGTGCTTGCAAAAAGTTATGTGAAACAATAGTAGACAATATGTTCATGTGAATAATGTAAAAGATTTAGTCATCATTCAAATGGGTAAACTGTCCTCTGTTTGTCCGACAGGTTGATGTTGCGTGAACGATAGTCTGTCCTGGAGTAATCTTATTCTGTTAAGATTTTACATCATACCACCAGTTTCTGTAAGCCATAGCCATTATTGACCACAAGAAAAGTGAAATAAGTCATCGGAAGCTTTGAAGTTTATCAATGTAAATCATTTCTGACGATGTAGTGTGTTTTGTAAAGTAAAAAATGGTTAAGTTTCCAGGGCCTATTGACCATCGGGGACAGTGAATTGTCAGAGTCACCGTGTCTAGGGCATGTCATGATGGAGGGCGGTGCCCATCCTTCTCCCTCCACCACCTTTGACCTTTTCTACAGTGGATCAGGTTCCCAAGTACTGCTGGGATGACAGAGAGGGTTTCAGGCCAAGAACATCCGACCCCACGGCTGGTTCGAACTCACCACCGTCAGCTCTGCAGACAAATGCTCTGACCGATTGACCAGGGCCCACTTTGTCATTGAACGTTTGATCAGGGCCCACTTTGTCACTGACCGTTTGACCAGGGCCCACTTTGTCAGTGACCGTTTGCAAACAGAGTGGATGGCATATCTCAGATGGCTTCTGTTAGGACAAAATGAATTCTTTTTTATTCTTTCTTTCTTTGAGAATTGTGTGTGAGTGAGTGAGTGAGTGAGTGAGTGTGTGTGTGTGTGTGTGTGTGTGTGTGTGTGTGTTGTGTGTGTGTGTGTGCGTTTTCTCTCTCTCTCTTCTCTCTCTCGTCTCTCTCTCTCTCTCTCTCTCCTCTCTCTCTCTCTCTCTCTCTCTCTCTCTGTATAAAACAATGACTTCTAGAAGACAGTCATATGTCGAATTACATAAATTACTCCATACTGGTGGTGAAGTACAACAGAAATGTTTTCCTTTGAAAAACTATTTGTTTGTTTGTTTGCTTTTCATCAGAAACCAGTCAGAAAGTCTCTTTTGGAACAAAACTATCAAAATGTAGATACTTCTACAGTCGCTACAGTGAAGAAGCTGTAGAAGACAAAGTCTTGAGCATGCCTTTCTTAGCAACATATGTGTGTGCTGAGAGGAAGTAAAACCCAAAGAAGGGAAACTGCCTGTGACAGAGATATCTTTGTGGTACAGGATGGGGAACTGACAAATGAATTGGCCATTGATCTTTAAAAAGGGAAGCATGAGGTACAGTTTATTTCTGGTGCTATTGAATATTTCCTGTTACTCTTTGCTGATGACGTCATCCTTTTCTCCGAATCTGTGGTGGGATTACAAAATCAGCTAAACTTATAAAAACAAGAAGCAGATAGACTGGACCTAAAAGTTGATTTAGATATGTAGTGGTATTTAGAAAGGGTGGGTATCTGGCTGCATGTGAGAAATGGCGGTATGGGGGAATGAGATTAGAGTTACGAACTCGTATAAATACTTAGGAATCATCTTTACTTCCAAATTGAGTCTTATAATAATAATAATGATTTCTTATATAGCGCTTAATCAAACGAATTTCTCTAAGCGCTTTACAAAGTCATACTACATTCACCCTTCTCATATACAATAATACACCTTACACCCAACTACAAATACTATTACTACAATAACTAACAAATCCTAATCCTACCAATGTGACATTCACTTATTCTTCAAATATCACTACAAAAACTTAATCCTATAACGTTCAATCATACAACAAATACATATAATAGAGAACATACACATACGCTACATTTGAAAAGGCCCAGACGGCTATGAGTTAGGTTGTACCCCCCCCCTCCCCCGCCCCTCTCCCCACAGCATTGACTATTTATGAGAAAATAGATGGGTTTTAAGTTTAGACTTGAAAGCAGAGATAGAATCTGAATATCTGAGACAGTCTGGCAGTCTGTTCCACGTCGCTGGAGCTTGAAAAGAGAAAGATCTTTCACCAGTAGTAGTCCTGAAGCGAGTCATTCGCAGAAGGCGGTCGTCAGCACAGGAGCGTAGTTGTCGAGAGGGGGTGTAGATTTTAAGGAGATCTGAGAGATAAGAAGGTCCATTTTCAAAGAGAGCAGAGAAAGTGAGAGTTGAGATTTTGTACGAGATACGGTTTGAGACAGATAGCCAGTGAAGAGAGTGGAGGAGAGGCGAAATGTGAGCATGTTTTCTTGCTCTACAGACGACTCGGGCTGCATGATTTTGGATTCGCTGTAATCTTTCAATCAGGTATTTTGGAAGGCCGGCCAAAAGTGAGGTGCAGTATTCTATTCTAGATAACACAAATGCACAAATGAGAGTTTTTGTAGCATCTGTAGAGAGAAGGTGACGTACAGAGCTGATTCTTCTTAGTTCTAAATAGGCAATCTTGCAAATATTTGAAACCTGTTTCTCAAAGGAGAGGGATTGGTCAAGTATGACCCCTAGACTGCGGACAGAGGTGGAGACAGAGACAACACAGTCATTGATAGTGACAGTTGAAGGCAGAGAAGGATGGTTAGGTTGTTTTGTCACGAACATGAGTTCCGTCTTGTCGTCGTTTAGTTGTAGTTTGTTAGTTGTCATCCAGTCCTTCAGGTCTGCAATGCAGCCCCGCGTCCGAGAAATCAGTGAGTCAGTTTCAGCAATGGGAGCCAACTGATGAAGCTGAGTATCGTCAGCAAAGCTCTCATGCGACATGGCGTGACCACTGATGACGTCAGACACAGGACTAGCATACAGCACAAAAAGGACTGGCCCAAGTACAGAACCCTGAGGCACACCGTACCTAAGAGGAGAACTGTCTGAGTATCTTCCCTGTACACACACTGTCTGAGTACGTCCAGTCAAGTAAGAGATAATCCAGTCGAGAGCTGTGTCTTTGAATCCAAAGGAAGTTTGAAGCCGTGAGAACAAAATATTATGATCGATCGTGTCAAATGCTGCAGAGAGGTCTAACATCGCTAATAAGGAAACATTCCCAACGTCAAGCCCGCAGTGGAGGTCATTGACTATACGGAGGAGTGCTGTCTCACAACTATGGCCTTGTCTGTAAGCAGATTGATGAGGATTCAAAAGGTGATTCTTTTCGAGATGTTCTAGAATTTGTTCCAAAACGATCTTCTCCAATAATTTTGATAGAAATGACAAATTTGATACAGGCCGATAATTCTTTAAAACATTTTTATCTAATGAAGGTTTCTTGATCAATGGACGTACCACTGCGGACCGGAAGATTTCAGGAACGTGACCAGAGGACAAAGAGGTATTGATAACATGAGTAAGATGGGGTAGGACATCATCAATGCACTGAAAGAGCAAGTTAGTGGGAATGGCATCAAGTTCACATGATTTAGGGCTGCATCGCAAACAAAGTTTTTTGACATAGTCTTGACTAACAGGACTAAAACAAGCCAAAGGAGGTCCACAGTAAACTTTGTCATTCAGAGGATGTACAGGTGCAGTAGTATCTAGCTTTTCACGGATAGTGTCAATTTTTCCATTGAAAAACTCTAAGAATTTCTGAGGGAGCTCTTGAGTTTGGAAGATGGTGGGAAGGGGGGAGTAGCTGACTTTGTCTAGGAGACTATTTGTGACATTAAATAGTTGCTTGGCCGTATTACAGGCCAATATCTTTGAAGAATAGAACAAAGTTTTTGCTTGATGAACAATGTCAGTAACATGATTTCTCGCAGTTTGATATATTTCCCTGTGCACAGTCAGTCCTGTGGCGCGCCATCGCCTCTCAGCCCCCCTCCTCTCCTGCTTGGCCTCCGACAACTCGGGACCCACTGTGTTGTGCCATTGACACAGTGAGCGATCAGTGATCAAGCGCCTGCTCACTGGAGCATGCTTATCAAGCATGGCACGGAGGGCAGAGGTCAGCTGACAGGCCGATGGCTCGCTCGGTATGGCCGTTCTCAGATCAGATTTGAAAGCCTCTATATCGATAGCAGAAATGTTCCTAACTTCCTTGTAAGTCTTTGGAACGGCGGGCCTAACGATATCTAATTCACACTTCACAGCATAATGATCCGATGCTAGGTTATCGTCAACGGTTGAGGATTTGAGAAGATGATCACTGTCTCTGTAGACTACCCAGTCTACTATGTTACCCTGTTTGTTCGTCATTTCATTCACGGACTGCTGGAGTCCGAAAGTATCTAAAATTTCTAACACCTCGGGCATGTATCCAACTGTGGGCTTATTGAAATGGAAGTTGAAGTCGCCGATCAATAACAATGTTCCTGGAAGGTCATTTACAAATTCAAGAAAGTCTGGAAGTTCGTTGACAAACATGCTGGGCGTAAATTTGTTCTTTCTGCTGGGTACCGGTCTATAAATCCCAAAAATGTTAGTGACAGGAGCGCTAGGTAGGGACAGTTTCAGGTGAACAAGTTCAAAGGTCCGATGCTGAAAATCAAAAGACGAGTCAAAAGAGCAATAGGGGAGCAGCTTATCCAAGATGACGAATGCGATTCCGCCCCCGCAGGTCGTGGTGGGGCGGGGGAAGGACTTGGTGGTATAGCCAGCTGAGGCGAGGTCACGTAGCTTTGGTTCATCGCCGCTTTCCTTGAACCACGTTTCCGTTATACAAAGAATGTCGATATCATTGGAGAGTATAAAGTCATTTACGGCAGATCGTTAGTCTTAGTATGGGTTGGTCAGAAATGTGCTGAAAGAGGAAAAGTGGTGTAATAGAAATCTGTCGATGTATGAGGAAACTAAATTCTATTGATCCTTCATTGTTTTGGAAACTGTTTGACACCCAAATCCAGCCTGTTCTAACATATGGCGCAGAAGTTTGGGGCATTTATGTAAATACGCAAATACAAACTGTACATAACTTTGCTATCAAAAGGTTCCTTAATGCACGTTTACATACTTCTACTAAAATGTGTCGGGGTGAAACCGGTCGATATCCTTCATATATTACAACTGTTGTCAAATGTTTGAAGTATTGGTTGCGACTATTGAAATTACCAATGACAAGGGTTAAATAAACAGGCATATTACATGTCACTAATTCAATTAGAATTAGGTCGTCAGAATTGGGCATTTGAAATAAAGAGAGTTCTATCTGTAAATGGATTTGGCGTTGTATGGATGACTCATATGGTTGGTGACGAAGTCAGTTTTTTGGCAGAGTTTAAAGATAGGTTGATTGCGTGTCATATGAAAGATTGACATAGTAACTTGGACGAAAGTGACAAGTATGAGTTTCATCTCTCATTTAAAGATCTTTTTCAAGCTGAGAACTATCTCACATCAATTTCTTGTAAGCGTTTTAGAGATGATGTGTTCGCTCGGTTTCGAACGAGAAGCCTGGGGTTTAAAGCAAGAAAAAGATGGTTCATGCACGCGGAAAGTTATTTGATGTGTCCATTCTGCTCAAAAGAAATTAAAGACGAGGAACACTTCGTTTTTAGATGCCCAGAGTATAATAAATTTAGAAATGATTGTTCTGCCTTTAAGTCCTTTTTCGGTCAAACTCAAAACCTCTTTGGTATTTTGTCCTCTAAAAATGTAGACATTGTAAACTCATTTGCTAAGTTTGTGGCGGAAGCTTTTCGATTTAGAGAGACAAATCTTAATATGTAGGCTGTGTTTGTAAATCATGATTATGCAATAAGTGTTTTTTTTGTGATGAGAATGCTGTTTGATGAATGGTCTTTTTCTCCATTTCCTAGGTATTAGTATTGTTCAACTGTTTTCTGTGTGCACGATTCTTTTTGACTCGCATTTCTATTGTTGGAGGAGTTTGACAACACTAAGTGGAAATTGTGCTTGCACTCCCTCGGCATAAGAGTTGTTTAACTATTGTCAATAAAGCATTGCCATTCTCTCTCTCTCTCTCTCTCTCTCTCTCTCTCTCTCTCTCTCTCTCTCTCTCTCTCTTCTCTCTCTCTCTCTCTTATTACTTTATTCGCAATAATATGGATGGGCGAAGATATTACCAAAGCATTTGTGTATCCTGATGGCCATCAGCAAGGAGAAGCAAGAGGATAACCCTATTTTATGTTTCCCATCTATTAGAATTTACAGAGGAAATTAGCTGGCAGCAAACGATAATTCTGATTTCTGTTCTGTTTTCTAGGAAATTTGAATCACCCCGCAGCAGACGAAGAAGCATTTATTCCAGCATCATTCTTGGTTTGCAAACTTGGCTGGATATCTGATGGAATATTTCTAAATGCCATGGTGCTTTAGTAAATTTGAATAAATCAAATATGCGTATAAGTAGCGGTTATATTTCACAATAAACGAAAGGTAAGTCTCTGATAATCAAAGAATTAGAACTGTAAATCTCTATGGATATTTGCGTGTAGTCCATTCGAATCGTCAGTGCAACACACATTCTGTAAAAACAACAGATAGGTTTCCGTGTCATAAAAACGTGCAGTTGCTTTGCTCAGGATTTGCGGTTTACTGGAAATCGATCTCCATCGTCTGTCTTCACGCCGATTGGTCAGATTCAGAACTGCTGACGACATGGCGCTGCAATTGGACTGTCGGGTCAACACTTCAGACGGTTGAATCTGTTGTTTTCTTTTCTTTCTAAATATTTTAGGCAATAGTGTCTCTCCAAAAACTTTGATATGAGGACCGATGCGTTTATATCTTGCTTTTGTAAATGTGTTTAAATGCATAAAGTACCATGTACTTGTTTTAATAAGTGCCTTTGTCCACGTGCATTCAAAGTCTGTTACTAAGTTATTAACTCTGTACAATCAGAACAAGACAGAGGGGTGTTTTCCATTAGCTCCGTTGTGTGTGTTTCTCCTTTCGGACATGTCTGGTGATCACAATCTGACCCTGTCACGACTGACAACTAGACTGAAGGACTGCTTTCGTTACAAATGGCGTTGTCATATAGCGGAAAAGAACGGTTTTCTGTTGACAAATCAGTGCTAATGAACAGGCCTGCTAAGTGCCACATTCACTTGTTGTTAATTAAATCCGTGCATGTAATGCATTGATTTGATTAAGGCTGCTGGAATTTCAGAGTATTTGGGTATTTCACCACTAAAACCTATCAAGTAAGACACTGTCCAAATGTTTCTGTGGCGAGCATTAATGATCTGTTTTGTTGTTCGCTTTAGAAATCGAAGTTCACTTGCACCTGAATGTCTTCTAAAAGTTTGCTTTAGAAATTGAAGTTCACTTGCACCTAAATGTCTTCTAAAAGTTTGCTTTAGAAATCGAAGTTCACTTGCACCTGAATGTCTTCTGAAAGTTTGCTTTAGAAATTGAAGTCCACTTGCACCTGAATGTCTTCTGAAAGTTTGCTTTAGAAATTGAAGTCCACTTGCACCTGAATGTCTTCTGAAAGTTTGCTTTAGAAATTGAAGTCCTACCTTGCCACACTTGATAATGTCTTCTGAAAGTTTGCTTTAGAAATTGAAGTCCACTTGCACCTGAATGTCTTCTGAAAGTTTGCTTTAGAAATTGAAGTCCACTTGCACCTGAATGTCTTCTGAAAGTTTGCTTTAGAAATTGAAGTCCACTTGCACACTGAATGTCTTCTGAAAGTTTGCTTTAGAAATTGAAGTTCACTTGCACCTGAATGTCTTCTGAAAGTTTGCTTTAGAAATTGAAGTTCACTTGCACCTGAATGTCTTCTGAAAGTTTGCTTTAGAAATTGAAGTTCACTTGCACCTGAATGTCTTCTGAAAGTTTGCTTTAGAAATTGAAGTTCACTTGCACCTGAATGTCTTCTGAAAGTTTGCTTTAGAAATTGAAGTTCACTTGCACCTGAATGTCTTCTGAAAGTTTGCTTTAGAAATTGAAGTTCACTTGCACCTGAATGTCTTCTAAAAGTTTGCTTTAGAAATTGAAGTTCACTTGCACCTGAATGTCTTCTGAAAGTTTGCTTTAGAAATTGAAGTTCACTTGTGTATCGTCCACTTTGATTACACCGTGTATCGTCCGCTTTGATTACACCGTGTATCGTCCGCTTTGATTACACCGTGTATCGTCCACTTTGATTACACCGTGTATGTCCACTTTGATTACACCGTGTATCGTCCACTTTGATTACACCGTGTATCGTCCACTTTGATTACACCGTGTATCATTTTCCACTTTGATTACACCGTGTATCATCCACTTTGATTACACCGTGTATCATCTACTTTGATTACACCGTGTATCGTCCACTTTGATTACACTGTGTATCGTCCACTTTGATTACACTGTGTATCGTCCACTTTGATTACACTGTGTATCGTCCACTTTGGTTATACCGTGTATCGACCACTTTGATTACACCGTGTATAGACCACTTTGACTACAGATGAGAACATGACAATTATCGACTATCACATTACGATTGTCTGTGAAATGCTGCCAAGGAGACATCTGAAATATCCCTATTCTTCGATGCAGTTTGTACATTAATGTGTGAGATTTCAGTATGCCCGGTTTTATGTGACCTTGTATTCCCAGACATTTTCATTGATTTTCTTTTAATCAAACAATTTATTATTGTATCTTAGTCATCGAATTGAGTGAACCTTCCATCACAAAGAGCTGATGACCTAACCATCCAAGCATCTCTCTCTCTCTCTCTCTCTCTCTCTCTCTCTCTCTCTCTCTCTCTCTCTCTCTCTCTCTCGTAAGACAAAAGAATATCAAAACCAGCCAGGGTAACCATAATCAACGTAAGAAATGTATAGACTGACAAAGCCATACCTTAAGCTCTCTTAAAAAGCGGTTACAAATCGGTAAGCACGGAATAGACGCTGTTGTAAATGGTTATGAAAACAGTGATCACCACACACTGTGGACGAACAACACAACAGGAGTGTTCACCTGGGACAGGTAACGTTGACAGAAGGTCAGCTTTCACCACGTCACCTCGGCCCATCAACACGACAATTCACGGCAGACCAAATCTTCACCGAGGCGTCTCTCTCACACCAGGTCTGTACAGAGGTTGACCCGATTCTCCACAAACGCATCAATCAACTTGCGCAGTTCCTGTGTCTTACTTAAGATCAATATAGCCTCCGTCAACAAAACACCTCGATGTTTGTCCAAGATTTTTAATAGAAATGCTACACTGATGGTTTCCTGAACACGTTGAAATATAAGGATCACAGATAGCTATTAAAGATGAAGTGTTAGAAGTGTGTTGTGAAAGCTGCGCGGTGTCTCAATGTCAGTGTTATTCCTTTGCTGCCAGCATGGATGTCCTCAGAACTGGGCGTTCAAAGACGCTGGCAATGGCAGTGACAACAACTGCTGTGAGGTGTGGTCAACAGTCACACCCCGACGTTGGCGTTGCTGTGGCGTGTTTGGGTTTCTGGAGCGTCACATGTGACGGCGCCACCGCCCTCCGCACACTGCGCGAGCTTCAGAGACCGTCAGTGATGTCTGTGACCCTCCCTCACTGCCCGCCGCCGCTGCTACCGCTTGGAGAACCCCCACCCCCACCTTCCTGACTGGCAGTTAGTACCCTCACCATGCCACCCAGCAACAACTTGTCGTCTGCCTCACCTTCTATACCTCCCCCACCCCCCACCCCCCAAATTGTATCACACGCGCCATTCAAGTCTGGCCGCGCACCAGGCTGTCATCTCGGCATTCAAAGACCGCCGACAGGGGCGTTTGGATTGGCTCCCTTCAGTGCTGTTCAGCTCCATGCCACAGACATGGTGGGGGATTGGAAAGACCACAGGGAAAGACTGCAACGGCTTGACTGGAACACTAAGCAGAATGCCAATGAGCTTCATAGACAGACAACAACGTGCAAAGTGTCGCTTATTCTATACACCTGATGCAAGACAGATAAGTGAATTTTCGGCAGATAGGCTCCATCTTCTTCCGACGTCACTTAAAGCAGACATACCCTCCTGTAAGCGGGAGAATGGCTACATAGAGAAAGAGGGTGGAGGAGTTGAGGATACTTCACAGAGAGAGAGAGAGAGAGAGAGAGAGAGAGAGAGAGAACGGTGGACGGAGAAGAGTTAAAGGCGGGCTGAATCTTTTCGGCCACAAGTAATTTACGGCGAAGCGTTGGGCGGTTGCGGCAAAGCGTTGGGCGGTTGCAGTGATAGCGATGAGATGAGTACATATGCAGGAGGAATGGTGACTGAAGGGAGGGCGGGGGGCAGTCGCCAGCAATGATCCAGCAAGGTGTGACCCTAAAAAATAAAAAAAACAGACTTCAAAGATGATTGACTGTTCCGCCGACAAACTCCATCTCATCATTGTTTTATTTCATTAGACCCTACCTGTTTGTACGGACTTTGATCTTCTGTTCTGCTACGTTCCCTCCAAGATCTCTCTCTCTCCTCTCTCTCTCTCTCTATATATATATATATATATATATATATATATATATATATATATATATATATATAAACGATTTACCTCTATTCATTGATAGTCTCTGTGAAATGTTCGCTGATGACACCACAATACACTGTAGTCATAAAAAATTGAAAATATATTTGCAAGTTTACAAGAAAGTATAAACAAATTAATCATATGGTCTGAACTCAATCATATGTGTCTCCATCCTCAGAAAACGAAGTACTTGATAATAACCACCAGACAAAAGCGTCAAAATATTTCTTATGATTCCCTATCTCTTAGTATAAATAATGAAATAGTTGAAGAAGTTGACCATCATAAAGTCCTTGGTGTCATTGTAGACAATAATTTGTCATGGTCTTCTCATGTCACAATGCTTTGCAAACTTCTGTCTCAAAAGATTCACCAGCTTTCAAAACTAAAATATTTCTTAGACCAACATTGTCGTAAGCTGTTTTTTACTTCGTACATTGAATCTCATTTGAATTACTCTTCTACATTGTGGGATTCGGCCAGTTATAACGTATTAAAACCACTCTTCAGTCTTCATAGACGGGCTGTGAAACTCGTTCTTCTCAAATCTACAACTGTAACTCCCTCTGATTATAAACGTTTAGACATTTTGCCTCTAAAATGGAAACTCACTTATAACAAAGCAATTTTCATGTTTAAGATAATGTCCAATCATGCACCACCAACTTTGAAAAACAAATTTAAAACGAACCTGATTCGCAATGTCAGAAAGATTCAGATACCCCTACCGAGGATTGATCTTTTTAAATCTAGCCTCATTTACTCCGGTGGTTGTTTGTGGAATGACCTAGTGTCTTCATTTAATGTAATTTCTAGTTTAAACGTTTTCAAAAAACAATACTTCTCATATCTGATGCTACGCTTCCTAAACAGTGTGACTAATGATAACATCATGTAACCTTCTTTATACGTTTTCAAAATTATTGTATGGATTCAAGTACAAATGATGTTTAAATGTATTTGAATGTTCATTTGTGTTCCTTCGTTACCCCTTCTCTATATCTTGTCATGACATACTGTTCACCTGTCCACCTTTCATTGACGTCCTTCGTTTCTCTCCTTCTTCTTCTTCTTCTTCTTCTTCTTCTTCTTCTTCTTCTTCTTCTTCTTCTTCTTCTTCTTCTTCTATTTTATTTTTGTTGTTGAATGTATTTGCAAAGTTGTTTTCTCTTTATCTGTGTGTGTGTGTGTGTGTGTGTGTGTGTGTGTGTGTGTGTGTGTGTGTGTGTGTGTGTGTGTGGTGTGTGTGTGTGTGTGTGTGTGTGTGTGTGTGTGTGTGTGTGTGTGTGTGTGTGTGTTTAAAAGTTGACTGTCATATTTTTGGATTGCCTTTTGTATTTCAGGCTAATATTCTTTTCACTATCTAGATGGTTCGTTGATTTTGAAGTCACATATTGTCATTATTTTTTCTGCTTCATCGAGGGCAAGATGTAAAAAAGCCTGTTTTGTGCTTATTCTTTATCCCTCATTAAAAAAGATTCGTTCGTTCGTTCGTTCGTTCGTTTCTCTCTCTCTCTCTCTCTCTCTCTCTCTCTCTCTCTCTCTCTCTCTCTCTCTCTCTCTCTCTCTCTCTCCTGCCCTACTCCGCCCACTTCTTAACACCACAAACCCCGACCCTCACCACCCCCTCCCTCATCCCCCATCCCTCTTTTTTATTTTGTAAGCGAGGAGCTTTGCAGCCGCTTCAACATCAGCTGCATCTGCCTAAACTTAAAAAAGAAATTACTATGCCGCCGAACGAAAGAGACAAACAAATGACAAGACAAAACACGACGCGTTCCGACCTCTTTGGTCTTCTTCAGGCAAGATGGACAGCATTCAGGGCAATGAAAATGAAGAACGAATAATCACTTATCTCCTCAAATTGGGCGGTGTTCGTTCTTCTTTTTCATTGCCTTGAGTGTTGTTTGTCTTCCTAAAGGTGACCAAAGAGGTCAAAACGTGTGGTGTTTGTCGCGTAATTTGTCTTGCCTGAAGAAGACCAAAGAGGTCAAAATGTGTGGTGTTTGTCGTGTGATTTGTCTTGCCTGAAGAAGACACCAGAGAGGTCAAAACGTGTGGTGTTTGTGGTGTAATTCGTCTTACCTGAAGAAGACCAAAGAGGTCAAAACTGTGGTGTTTGTCGTGTAATTTATTTGTCTTGCCTGAAGGAGACCAAAGAGGTCAAAACGTGTGGTGTTTGTGGTGTAATTTATTTGTCTTGCCTAAAGGAGTCCAAAGAGGTCAAAACGTGTGTGTGTGTTTGTCGTGTAATTTATTTGTCTTGCCTGAAGGAGACCAAAGAGGTCAAAACGTGTGGTGTTTGTCGTGTAATTTATTTGTCTTGCCTGAAGAAAACCAAGAGGTCAAAACGTGTGTGTGTTTGTCGTGTAATTTATTTGTCTTGCCTGAAGGAGACCAAAGAGGTCGAAACTGTGGTGTTTGTCGTGTAATGTATTTGTCTTGCCTGAAGGAGACCAAAGAGGTCAAAACGTGTGGTGTTTGTCGTGTGATTTGTCTTGCCTGAAGAAGACCAGAAATGTCAAAACGTGTGGTGTTTGTCGTATGATTTGTCTTGCCTGAAGAAGACCAAAGAGGTCAAAACGTGTGGTGTTTGTCGTGTGATTTTGTCTTGCCTGAAGAAAACCAAAGAGGTAAAAACGTGTGGTGTTTGTCGTGTAATTTATTTCTCTTGCCTGAAGAAGACCAAAGAGGTCAAAACGTGTGGTGTTTGTCGTATGATTTGTCTTGCCTGAAGACGACCAAAGAGGTCACAACGTGTGGTGTTTGTCGTGTAATATATTTGTCTTGACTGAAGAAGACCAAAGAGGTCAAAACGTGTGGTGTTTGTCGTGTGATTTGTCTTGCCTGAAGAAGACCAAAGAGGTCAAAACGTGTGGTGTTTGTCGTGTGATTTGTCTTGCCTGAAGAAGACCAAGAGGTCAAAACGTGTGGTGTTTGTCATGTATTTTGTCTTGCCTGAAGAAGACCAAAGAGGTCAAAACGTGTGATGTTTGTCGTTAATTTGTCTTGCCTGAAGACGACCAAAGAGGTCAAAACGTGTGGTGTTTGTCGCGTAATTTGTCTTGCCTGAAGACAGCTAAGACGTCAAAACGTGTGATGTTTGTCGTGTGATTTGTCTTGCCTGAAGAAGACCAAAGAGGTCAAAACGTGTGTTGTTTGTCGTGTAATTTGTTTGTCTTGCCTGAAGGAGAACAAAGAAGTCAAAACGTGTGGTGTTTGTCGGTAATTTGTTTGCCTTGCCTGAAGGAGACCAAAGAAGTCAAAACGTGTGGTGTTTGTCGTGTAATTTGTTTTGTCTTGCCTGAAGGAGACCAAAGAAGGTCAAAACGTGTGGTGTTTGTCGTGTAATTGTTTTGTCTTGCCTGAAGGAGACCAAAGAGGTCAAAACGTGTGGTGTTTGTCGTGTAATTTGTTTGTCTTGCATGAAGGAGACCAAAGAAGTCAAAACGTGTGGTGTTTGTCGTGTAATTTGTTTTGTCTTGCCTGAAGGAGACCAAAGAGGTCAAAACGTGTGGTGTTTGTCGTGTAATTTGTTTGTCTTGCCTGAAGGAGACCAAAGAAGTCAAAACGTGTGGTGTTTGTCGTGTAATTTGTTTGTCTTGCCTGAAGGAGACCAAAGAGGTCAAAACGTGTGGTGTTTGTCGTGTGATTTGTCTTGCCTGAAGGAGACCAAAGAGGTCAAAACGTGTGGTGTTTGTCGCGTAATTTGTCTTGCCTGAAGAAGACCAAAGAGGTCAAAACGTGTGGTGTTTGTCGTGTGATTTGTCTTGCCTGAAGAAGACACCAAGAGGTCAAAACGTGTGGTGTTGTGTGTGTAATTGTTCTTGCCTGAAGAAGACCAAAGAGGTCAAAACGTGTGGTGTTTGTAGAGTTAATTTGTCTTGCCTGAAGAAGACCAAAGAGGTCAAAACGTGTGGTGTTTGTCGTGTGATTTGTCTTGCTGAAGAAGACCAAAGAGGTCAAAACGTGTGGTGTATTTGTCTGCGAGTAAATTATGTTTGTCTTGCCTGAAGGAAGACCAAAGAGGTCAAAACGTGTGGTGTTTGTCGTGTAATTGTTTGTCTTGCCTGAAGAGACCAAAGAAGTCAAAACGTGTGGTGTTTGTCGTGTGATTTGTTTGTCTTGCCTGAAGAGACCAAAGAGGTCAAAACGTGTGGTGTTTGTCGTGTAATTTTTTGTCTTGCCTGAAGAAGACCAAAGAGTCAAAACGTGTGGTGTTTGTCGTGTATTTTTGTCTTGCCTGAAGGAGACCAAAGATGTCAAAACGTGTGTGTTGTCGTGTAATTTGTTTGTCTTGCCTGAAGGAGACCAAAGAAGTCAAAACGTGTGGTGTTTGTCGTGTAATTTGTTTGTCTTGCCTGAAGAGACCAAAGAGGTCAAAACGTGTGGTGTTTGTCGTGTATTTGTCTTGCCTGAAGAAGACCAAGAGGTCAAAACGTGTGGTGTTTGTCGTGTAATTTGTCTTGCCTGAAGAAGACCAAAGAGTCAAAACGTTGTGGTTTGTCTTTGTAGAATTTGTCTTGCCTGAAGAAGACCAAAGAGGTCAAAACGTGTGGTGTTTGTCGTGTATTTTGTCTTGCCTGAAGAAGACCAAAGAGGTCAAAACGTGTGGTGTTTGTCGCGTAATTGTTTGTCTTGCCTGAAGGAGACCAAAGAGGTCAAAACGTGTGGTGTTTGTCGTGTAATTTTTGTCTTGCCTGAAGAGACCAAAGAGGTCAAAACGTGTGGTGTTTGTCGTGTGATATTTTTGTCTTGCCTGAAGAAGACCAAAGAGGTCAAAACGTGTGGTGTTTGTCGTGTCATTTATTTGTCTTGCCTGAAGAAGACCAAAGAGGTCAAAACGTGTGGTGTTTGTCGTGTGATTTGTCTTGCCTGAAGAAGACCAAAGATGTCAAAACGTGTGGTGGTTGTCGTGTGATTTGTCTTGCCTGAAGGAGACCAAAGAAAGTCAAAACGTGTGGTGTTTGTCGTGTAATTTGTTGTCTTGCCTGAAGGAGACCAAAGAAGTCAAAACGTGGTGTTTGTCGTGTGATTTTGTCTTGCCTGAAGTAGACCAAAGAGGTCAAAACGTGTGGTGTTTGTGTGTGTATTTGTCTTGCCTGAAGAGACCAAAGAGGTCAAAACGTGTGGTGTTTGTCGGTAATTTGTTCTTGCCTGAAGAAGACCAAAGAGGTCAAAACGTGTGGTGTTTGTCGTGTGATTTGTCTTGCCTGAGAAGACCAAAGAGGTCAAAACGTGTGGTGTTTGTCGTGTAATTGTTTGTCTTCCTGAAGAGACCAAAGAGGTCAAAACGTGTGGTGTTTTGTCGTGTAATTTGTTTGTCTTGCCTGAAGGAGACCAAAGAGTCAAAACGTGTGGTGTTTGTCGTGATTTATTTGTCTTGCCTGAAGAGACCAAAGAGGTCAAAACGTGTGGTGTTTGTCGTGTAATTTGTCTTGCCTGAAGAGACCAAAGAGGTCAAAACGTGTGGTGTTTGTCGGTATTTGTCTTGCCTGAAGAAGACCAAAGAGGTCAAAACGTGTGGTGTTTGTCGTGTGATTTGTCTTGCCTGAAGAAGAAACCAAAGAGTCAAAACGTGTGGTGTTTGTCGTGTAATTGTTGTCTTGCCTGAAGGAGACCAAAGAGGTCAAAACGTGTGGTGTTTGTCGTGTAATTTGTTTGTCTTGCCTGAAGGAGACCAAAGAGGTCAAAACGTGTGGTGTTTGTCGTGTGATATGTTTGTCTTGCCTGAAGAAGACCAAAGAGGTCAAAACGTGTGGTGTTTGTCGTGTAATTTATTTGTCTTGCCTGAAGAAGACCAAAGAGGTCAAAACGTGTGGTGTTTGTCGTGTGATTTGTCTTGCCTGAAGAAGACCAAAGAAGTCAAAACGTGTGGTGTTTGTCGTGTAATTTGTTTGTCTTGCCTGAAGGAGACCAAAGAAGTCAAAACGTGTGGTGTTTGTCGTGTAATTTGTTTGTCTTGCCTGAAGGAGACCAAAGAAGTCAAAAACGTGTGGTGTTTGTCGTGTAATTTATTTGTCTTGCTGAAGGAGACCAAAGAGGTCAAAACGTGTGGTGTTTGTCGTGTGATTTGTCTTGCCTGAAGAAGACCAAAGAAGTCAAAACGTGTGTGTTTGTCGTGTGATTTGTCTTGCCTGAAGAAGACCAGAGAGGTCAAAACGTGTGGTGTTTGTCGTATGATTTGTCTTGCCTGAAGAAGACCAAAGCGGTCAAAACGTGTGGTGTTTGTCGTGTGATTTGTCTTGCCTGAAGTAAACCAAAGAGGTCAAACGTGTGGTGTTTGTCGTGTAATTTATTTTCTTGCCTGAAGGAGAACCAAAGAGGTCAAAACGTGTGGTGTTTGTCGTATGATTTGTCTTGCCTGAAGAAGACCAAAGAGGTCAAAACGTGTGGTGTTTGTCGTGTGATTTATTTGTCTTGACTGAAGAAGACAAAGAGGTCAAAACGTGTGGTGTTTGTCGTGTGATTGTCTTGCCTGATTTAGACCAGAGAGGTCAAAACGTGTGGTGTTTGTCGTGTGATTTGTCTTGCCTGAAGAAGACCAGAGAGGTCAAAACGTGTGGTGTTTGTCATGTGATTTGTCTTGCCTGAAGAAGACCAAAGAGGTCAAAACGTGTGGTGTTTGTCGTATGATTTGTCTTGCCTGAAGGAGACCAAGAGGTCAAAACGTGTGGTGTTGTCGCGTAATTTGTCTTGCCTGAGAAGACCAAAGAGGCAAAACGTGTGGTGTTTGTGTGTGATTTGTCTTCCTTGAAGAAGACCAAAGAGGTCAAAACGTGTGTTGTTTGTCGTGTAATTTGTTTGTCTTGCCTGAAGGAGACCAGAGAAGTCAAAACGTGTGGTGTTTGTCGCGTAATTTGTTTGTCTTGCCTGAAGGAGACCAAAGAAGTCAAACGTGTGGTGTTTGTCGTGTAATTGTTTGTCTTGCCTGAAGGAGACCAAAGAGGTCAAAACGTGTGGTGTTTGTCGTGTAATTTGTTTGTCTTGCCTGAAGGAGACCAAAGAGGTCAAAACGTGTGGTGTTTGTCGTGTGATTTGTTTGTCTTGCCTGAAGTAGACCAAAGAGGTCAAAACGTGTGGTGTTTGTCGTGTAATTTGTTTGTCTTGCCTGAAGGAGACCAAAGAGGTCAAAACGTGTGGTGTTTGTCGTGTGATTTGCCTTGCCTGAAGAAGACGAAAGAGGTCAAAACGTGTGGTGTTTGTCGTGTAATTTTTCTCTTGCCTGAAGGAGACCAAAGAAGTCAAAACGTGTGGTGTTTGTCGTGTGTATTGTTTGTCTTGCCTGAAGAAGACCAAAGAGGTCAAAACGTGTGGTGTTTGTCGTGTCATTTATTTGTCTTGCCTGAAGAAGACCAAAGAAGTCAAAACGTGTGGTGTTTGTCGTGTGATTTGTCTTGCCTGAAGAAGACCAAAGAGGTCAAAACGTGTGGTGGTTGTCGTGTGATTTGTTTGTCTTGCCTGAAGGAGACCAAAGAAGTCAAAACGTGTGGTGTTTGTCGTGTGATTTGTTTGTCTTGCCTGAAGAAGACCAAAGAGGTAAAAACGTGTGGTGTTTGTCGTGTAATTTATTTGTCTTGCCTGAAGAAGACCAAAGAGGTCAAAACGTGTGGTGTTTGTCGTGTGATTTGTCTTGCCTGAAGAAGACCAAAGAAGTCAAAACGTGTGGTGTTTGTCGTGTGATTTGTCTTGCCTGAAGAAGACCAAAGAAGTCAAAACGTGTGGTATTTGTCGTGTGATTTGTCTTGCCTGAAGAAGACCAAAGAGGTCAAAACGTGTGGTGTTTGTCGTGTGATTTGTCTTGCCTGAAGAGGACCAAAGAAGTCAAAACGTGTGGTGTTTGTCGTGTGATTTGTCTTGCCTGAAGAAGACCAAAGAAGTCAAAACGTGTGGTGTTTGTCGTGTAATTTGTCTTGCCTGAAGGAGACCAAAGAGGTCAAAACGTGTGGTGTTTGTCGTATGATTTGTCTTGCCTGAAGGAGACCAAAGAAGTCAAAACGTGTGGTGTTTGTCGTGTGATTTGTCTTGCCTGAAGGAGACCAAAGAGGTCAAAACGTGTGGTGTTTGTCGTGTATTTTGTTTGGCTCTTTCGTTCGGCGGCATCTTATCTTTTCTTTTAAGTTTAGTCAGATGCAGCTGATCTTAAAACGGCTGCAAAGTTCCCCGTATACACAAAAAAATGGAGGGATGAGGGAGGGGTTGCTGAGGGTCGGTGTGTGGTGTCTTCTCTTCTTCTTCTTCTTCTTCTTCTCTTCTTCTTCTTCTTCTTCTTCTTCTTCTTCTCATCATCATTATAGTAGTAGTAGTAGTAGTAGTAGTAGTAGTGGTAGTATTGTTGTTGTTGTTGTTATTATTGTTGTTGTTGTATTATCATAATTATCATCATTATTATTATCATTGTTATTATTGTTTGTATCATTATACAAACAATAATAAGATAATTTTAAAAAATTAACATTCCAAGCATAATTTTATGACGAATGAAAATCAAGAAAACAAAAGATGATAAGAAATGTAAAATCTATTCAATTAATCTATCAGAAGAAAAACTACCGCGGTCAGGGGGCTCAGAACCTTTCACAGAATGATTTTAATATATGACTAGGCGACTGAGACGATAAAATGAATACCTCCTGGTAAGAAATGAAAGATATCGCCCCTCCCCTCCCCAGCAAGCACTAGCTCTGTCTGTGGTGACTGAGACACTGCTGGCGATCGGTCCTGCACCACATTCAACTGTCTGGGGGTAGAACAGTAAAAAAGGGTATCACGGCATTTATACTATAATGACCACGTGGCTTTGTTTTTCTGTCTATCTGTCTCTCTCTCTCTCTCTCTCTCTCTCTCTCTCTCTCTCTCTCTCTCTCTCTCTCTCTCTCTCTCTCTCTCTCGCACACATATACACACACATACACACGCACGCGAAGCGATCAGACACTCACACACACACACACACACACACACACACACACACACACACACACACACACACACACACACACACACACACACACACCACACACACACGCACGCGCACACACACACACACACACACACACACACACACACACACACACACACACACACTCACACACACACACACACACACACACACACACACACACACACACACACACACACACTCCTCTTTCTTTCCACTCTTCTTTTCCACTCTTCTATGGTCTGTTCCTGAACATTTCACACCTCCCCGATTCTGTTCTTTTACATGGCCATTCTGCTGTTGACAGTTACATTGCCATTCCGCTGTTGACAGTTACATTGCCATTCTGCTGTTGACAGTTACATTGCCATTCTGCTGTTGACAGTTACATTGCCATTCTGCTTTGACAGTTACATTGCCATTCTGCTGTTGACGGTTACATGGCCATTCTGCTGTTGACATTTACATGGCCATTCTGCTGTTGACAGTTACATGGCCATTCTGCTGTTGACAGTGAAATAGCCATTCTGCTGTTGACAGTTACATTGCCATTCTGCTGTTGACAATTACGTGGCCATTCTGCTGTTGACAATTACATGGCCATTCTGCTGTTGACAGTGACATGGCCATTCTGCTGTTGACAATTACATGGCCATTCTGCTGTTGACTGTTACATGGCCATTCTGCTGTTGACTGTTACATGGCCATTCTGCTGTTGACAGTGAAATAGCCATTCTGCTGTTGAC
>CM065714.1:2538337-2553337 GCA_033310375.1 Conus canariensis | reverse complement strand
TACCTTCATGTTTTACTCCCCAGAACAACAGGGCCAATGTAAGGATTCAATGACTGTCAAATCCAACATCATGTGAACGTTCTTCTCAACTAGGTCACAGGAGGGGAGAGGAATGGAGAGGGGTTTAGTGTGACACATTTGTTGGGTGTTAGTTTCATTTATTAAGTGCTCGACACTCACTCGTGCACAGTCCAATGTCAGTGGAAATTTCTTAATTAAACGCGGTTTTCAGTTCACTTCTGTGTGTATCAGTCATATCTGACCCAATCTGATAAGAGCAGAAAGGAAGAACCATCAAAGGTATAATGTCAAAATCATCATTAGCAATAGCAATGATACATGTACATGCCAGATTTCAATAATGACCAACCCTTTCCCTTTCAGAGAATTGCATGTCAGAAATATCATCAAAATCATGCCGAGAGACCAAAGATTCTGTTTCCCTCCTGTCTGGGGTCAGTGACATGTCCTAATTCAGGCCAATTTACAGCTGAGAATCAATGTGAGGCGGATGGATTTCTGTTTCTGTTTCAGTCATCACCTGGTTGAAACTGTTTGTGAGGGCTTCAAGGCCTTTTTCTTAGAGAAGTAGCGGGGCGAATGTGTTTGGAATTGTTTATCGATGTCAGAATCTTTCAGTTTGCCCAGAATGGGATCGATTTGGCTGTATTTAATTCTTCTCTCCTTCTTCAACGTACTTACAAATTCATAAAGACGAGGTCGTGGTTACTACCAACATCAGGTCCTGGACATGGCCTGGGTTATCCCTCTTGATGCCAGACCTGTACCGGTTCTTCGCCGGGACAGGGTCTATCTGGCTTGATGCTGATCGTATGGTTATCCCTGTTGATGCCAGACCTGTACTGGTTCTTCGCCGGGATAGGGTCTATCTGGCTTGATGCTGAACTTATGGTTATCCCTGTTGATGCCAGACCTGTACTGGTTCTTCGCCGGGATAGGGTCTATCTGGCTTGATGCTGATTGTATGGTTATCCCTGTTGATGCCAGACCTGTACCGGTTCTTCGCCGGGATAGGGTCTGTCTGGCTTGATGCTGATCGTATGGGAAGTGACATGTTCATTGTCGGGATGCTCTATGCTTCAAGAGTGTCGGTAGCAACCAGATCATTATCTCGGCAAATTCTAGCAGGCGTAGTCCTTTTTCATTTGTGGTTTTATAACAACAGGGGCCACAGAAATTCTTCCAGTCTTCTTGGCATTCCATTCACTCTGAACGATGAGGATGACTTTCTTGTCAAATTTATTGGTGGCTGTTTAGACCTTGGAGCAGAATTCTTTAATCTGGTCATCATCACAATTTGACATGGGAGCATATCATTTGCATTACTATGATGTTGAATGATTTCATTCACAGGGCATGGTCATATTATTTGCGTTACTGTGATGTTGAATGATTTCATTCACAGGCGCATGGTCATATCATTTGCGTTGCTGTGATGTTGAATGATTTCATTCACAGGCGCATGGTCATATTATTTGCGTTACTGTGATATTGAATGATTTCATTCACAGGCACATGGTCCTTACTGTGATGTTGAATGATTTCACTCACAGGCGCATGGTCATAATCCTGCTGGGAGCAGATAGCATCCCAGCACAGCGTTCTTGGTGTTCCTATTAATTAAAAAGCTTACTCTGTGTAGCGTCTGTCTTCCTCTCCGCTGTAGCAGAGGACATGTCCTTCTTCTGTCTCCCAACTCACTTCGCAGAGGTCGAGAACGTGACATGGGTCAGTTATTTTTTCAATTTTCCAGCCTGCCTGAGTGTTCTTGCGTTCGTTCCACGTATGTTCTGTCATTTTTGCATAATACCACACTACTGCGTCCGTCCCGAAGGAAGTCATTATCAATCCGGGCTGGGATATATCCAGTATGACCTCTGTATTTTCTTTTTCCATGGGTGATTCTTAGGCAAGCTGAACCTTGCAATACCCATCACTTCCAGATCTGCGACATATCCAGTATGATCTCTGTATTTCTTTTTTTCATAGGTGATTCTTAGGCAAGCTGAACCTTGCAATACGCATCACTCTCCAGATCGCTGGTCCTAGGAATAAGCAGATGGAAAACTATGCTATGGATCTCAAACACTATCTTGTCAGCAGTCAGCACCAGAGAAAAAAAATATTATAAATATTCAATTTGCAGATGACATCGGCGGCTTAGCAGGCAGTGAGCGAGGTCTCACCAAGCTAGTTGAACGACTGGATGAACCATCAACACTAGCAGGCAGTGAACGAGGTCTCACCAAGTTAGTTGAACGACTGGATGAACCATCAACACTGGCAGGCAGTGAAGATCTCACCAAGCTAGTTGAACGACTGGATGAACCATCAACACTAGAAGGCAGTGAAGATCTCACCAAGCTAGTTGAACGACTGGATGAACCATCAACACTAGCAGGCGGTGAACCTAGGTTTCACCAAGCTTGTTGAACGACTGGATGAACCATCAACACTAGAAGGCGGTGAACGAGGTCTCACCAAGCTTGTTGAACGACTGGATGAACCATCAACACTAGCAGGCAGTGAAGATCTCACCAAGCTAGTTGAATGACTGGATGAACCATCAACACTAGCAGGCGGTGAACGAGGTCTCACCAAGCTAGTTGAACGACTGGATGAACCATCAACAAGAAGTGGTATAGAAATCAGCACCGAGAAGACCAGGTTGATGACTGGCCGAAACTCCACCATCAACACTGATTTAACTGTTCATGTTCAGAAGCTAGAAATTGTTCAACAATTTGTTTAACAGGGATCCATCATCAGGAGTGTGAAATCCAAACCAGAAATTCTCTCAAGGGCAGATTAGACAACGACAGCACTATCCAGGTCAAACCCTGTGTGGAAGAGGCAGAACAGACAACGACAGCACTATCCAGGTCAAACCCTGTGTGGAAGAGGCAGAACAGATAACGACAGCACTATCCAGGTCAAACCCTGTGTGGAAGAGGGAGAACAGACAACGACAGCACTATCCAGGTCAAACCCTGTGTGGAAGAACATCTCGATGGAACACAAGATCATGCTCCTACGTTTCATTTTTGAGCCATGAGTCATCGCCTTGAGTCAGAATAAAAGAATCCAAGCAATGAAAATGAACTGTACTGACCGTATCTCCAGTCAGCAGGTGCGTCAAACCATCAAGTAGAAGATCGGACCACACAAAAATCTACTGACACCAGTCATGAAAAGAGAACTACGGTGGTATGGCCGTGTCACAAGCTCCAGTGACCCAGCTGGAACAATCCTCCAGGGAACTGTTGAAGGAGAGAGACAAGGACCAATACAGAAACAAGGTGGACTGACCACATTGCAGAGAGCCAGGACTTGTCCCACAGCAGAGAGGACACGGAAAACACTTGCAAGAGCCAGGACTTGTCCCTCAGCAGAGAGGACACGGAAAACACTTGCAGAGAGCCAGGACTTGTCCCACAGCAGGAGGACTCGGAAAACACTTGCAGAGAGCCAGGACTTGTCCCACAGCAGAGAGGACACGGAAAACACTTATAGAGCGCCAGGACTTGTCCCACAGCAGAGAGGACTCGGAAAACAATTGCAGAGAGCCAGGACTTATCACACAGCAGAGAGGACAGGAAAACACTTGCAGAGAGCCAGGACTTGTCCACAGCAGAGAGGACTCGGAAAACACTCACAGAGAGCCAGGACTTGTCCCACAGCAGAGAGGACACGGAAAACACTCACAGAGAGCCAGGACTTGTCCCACAGCAGAGAGGACACGGAAAACACTGCCCGAGAGCCAGGACTTATCACACAGCAGAGAGGACAGGAAAACACTCACAGAGAGCCAAGACTTGTCCCACAGCAGAGAGGACACGGAAAACACTCACAGAGAGCCAGGACTTGTCCCACAGCAGAGAGGACAGGAAAACACTCAAGAGAGCCAGGACTTGTCCCGCAGCAGAGAGGACACGGAAAACACGTGCAGAGAGCCAGGACTTGTCCCACAGCAGAGAGGACAGGGAAAACACTTGCAGAGAGCCAGGACTTGTCCCTCAGCAGAGAGGACACGGAAAACACTTGCAGAGAGCCAGGACTTGTCCCACAGCAGAGAGGACAGGGAAAACACGTGCAGAGATCAGGACTTGTCCCGCAGCAGAGAGGACAGGGAAAACACGTGCAGAGAGCCAGGACTTGTCCCACAGCAGAGAGGACAGGAAAACACTTGCAGAGAGCCAGGACTTGTCCCTCAGCAGAGAGGACAGGGAAAACACTTGCAGAGAGCCAGGACTTGTCCCACAGCAGAGAGGACAGGGAAAACACTTGCAGAGAGCCAGGACTTGTCCCACAGCAGGAGGACTCGGAAAACACTTGCAGAGAGCCAGGACTTGTCCCACAGCAGGAGGACCGGGAAAACACTTGCAGAGAGCCAGGACTTGTCCCACAGCAGAGAGGACAGGGAAAACACTTGCAGAGAGCCAGGACTTGTCCCACAGCAGAGAGGACTCGGAAAACACTTGCAGAGAGCCAGGACTTGTCCCACAGCAGGAGGACTGGAAAACACTTGCAGAGAGCCAGGACTTGTCCCACAGCAGAGAGGACAGGGAAAACACTTGCAGAGAGCCAGGACTTGTCCCACAGCAGAGAGGACACGGAAAACACTTGCAGAGAGCCAGGACTTGTCCCACAACAGGGAGGACAGGGAAAACACTTGCAGAGAGCCAGGACTTGTCCCACAGCAGAGAGGACAGGGAAAACACTTGCAGAGAGCCAGGACTTGTCCCGCAGCTAACACAACTGGAGGAACCTGGTGAACTGTTCATCAGAGCACTTCGCCAATGATGGAAATGAGGGAGAAGAAGGGAGGAAAAGGAGCGAATGGAAAATTTCCACCAGTCTCTCGTCTTGCCTGTATAAATTTCTCTGAAGCCGTCAGCAGCGCGCAGGAGCCTTTCAAAGGAATATTCCTTCAAGCCATCATTTGAGCCTGGGCCATAAACACCTAATCAATGATAAAAACCAAGTGCTGCGCCTTGAATAGAAGCAGAAAAAGGAATAGGCTGCTGACGTCATACCCGGCAGCCAAAGCCGGACTGAGCTTTCAAACCAAGCATCGATTTGGTCCGCTGTTTCCTCCACAGTGGAGAGACGTGGTGTGTTTTACTCTGCCATGATAACGAGGTGAAGCAGAGACTTGTACACTGGCATCACCTGAAACAGCAGCGGCTGAAACTTGTACACTGGCATCACCTGAAACAGCAGCGGCTGAAACTTGTACACTGGCATCACCTGAAACAGCAGCGGCTGAAACTTGTACACTGGCATCACCTGAAACAGCAGCGGCTGGATTTTCTACCTCTGTTTCTTTTTAGTTCAAATTCAAATCTTTCTCTTCATCTGTTTCTCCCAGTTCTAGTCTCTCATTTTTTAATCCTATTCTTTTTCTTTTCTTAAGTCTAAAATTTCTCCCTCTTTTTCAAAACCCATTCATGTTTAGTTTTCAGTTGAATTTGTTCATCTAACTCTGCCATTAGAACACTAATTCTAGCATTTCACACTGCTTTTTTAGCGCCAGTTCGGCAGCTCTCCCTTTCGGCTCTTTCTATAGAGTATTGTTGTAACGCCACAGGATCGTTGATCTCCAGGTGTTTTTTGCTTGTTTGTTTGTTTGTTTTTGGGGGCTTGTTTCACCAACTGGTCAATGGTTTTTCCTGCTAACACACAACAAACACGAAGGTAGAAAAAACTGAAACGCAGTTCCCAGTTTTAGACAAATAAAAGACAAAACATTTCATTGGAAGTGTGGAACGAGAGAATGAGAGAGTATGTACGTCGGAGGAGGGGATGTAGACTGTGCTTGCGGATAAAAACAGAATAAAACGATATCGAGGCGCAGCATAGGTCGAAGAAGAACTGTGTAATTAATTTGTTTCAAGAGGGCACATCCATCCTCTAACAGGCCACAACGTCACAAGCAGCTTTGAGTGTAGTAGAGAATAAACAGCATTTGGGACCGGATTTTCATCTGTGGACAGGAACCTTAATAGACGACCATACGCAGTGCACGCGTTGCTTTTTACTGTTGTTGAAATACAGATAGTTGCACGTTAAAAGGTCAATGCCTTCACCTTCAACCTCAGCATAAAATATATTGTGAGTTGGGTCATCACCAAGATTCTGCGGAGTCTGATGGGGTTGAACCAACCTGTGACCATTCCAACGGACCCAGAGTCGACTCTTGCCACTGTTCTTGATGATTCACGGCAAATACCAGGTTAGCACACACTGTTGACTGGAATTTTCCTGGCACTTGGCAGCTGATTGTCACGGTGTATGAATGGCAGCGGGGAGGAGCAGACTCAGCACTATCATAATCACCATCATGATCGAGAAGATTCTGGGAGACGACTCAACATCATGGCAATATGGGTATGACACTGACTGCAGCTGTGACACTCAACATCATGGCAATATGATAATGACACACTGCAGCTGTGACACTCAACATCATGGCAATATGGGTATGAAGCTGACTGCAGCTGTGACACTCAACATCATGACAATATGGGTATGACACTGACTGCAGCTGTGACACTCAAAATCATGGCAATATGGGTATGACACACTGCAGCTGTGACACTCAACATCATGGCAATATGGGTATGACACTGACTGCAGCTGTGACAGTCAACATCATGGCAATAGGGGTATGAGACTGACTGCAGCTGTGACACTCAACATCATGGCAATATGGGTATGACACTGACTGCAGCTGTGACAGTCAACATCATGGCAATATGGGTATGACACTGACTGCAGCTGTGACACTCAACATCATGGAAATATGGATACGACACTGACTGCAGCTGTGACAGTCAACATCATGGCAATATGGGTATGACACTGACTGCAGCTGTGACACTCAACATCATGGCAATATGGGTATGACACTGACTGCAGCTGTGACAGTCAACATCATGGCAATATGGGTATGACACTGACTTCAGCTGTGACAGTCAACATCATGGCAATATGGGTATGACACACTGCAGCTGTGACACTCAACATCATGGCAATATGAGTATGACACTGACTGCAGCGGTTACACTCAACATCATGGCAATATGGGTATGACACACTGCAGCTTTGACACTCAACATCATGGCAATATGGGTATGACACTGACTGCAGCTGTGACAGTCAACATCATGGCAATATGGGTATGACACTGACTGCAGCTGTGACACTCAACATCATGGCAATATGGTAATGACACACTGCAGCTGTGACACTCAATATCATGGCAATATGGGTATGACACTGACTACAGCTGTAACAGTCAACATCATGGCAATATGGGTATGACACTGACTACAGCTGTGACACTCAACATCATGGCAATATGATATGACACACTGCAGCTGTGACACTCAACATCATGGCAATATGGGTATGACACACTGAAGCTGTGACACTCAACATCATGGCAATATGGGCATGACATTGACTGCAGCTGTGACACTCAACATCATGGCAATATGGACATGGCACTAACTGCAGCTGTGACACACAAAATCATGGCAATATGGGTATGACACACTGCAGCTGTGACACTCAACATCATGGCAATATGGGTATGACACTGACTGCAGCTGTGACACTCAGCATCATGGCAATATGGGTAAGACACACTGCAGCTGTGACACTCAACATCATGGCAATATGGGTATGACACTGACTGCAGCTGTGACACTCAACATCATGACAATATGGGTATGACACTGACTGCAGCTGTGACACTCAACATCATGACAATATGGGTATGACACACTGCAGCTGTGACACTCAATATCATGACAATATGGGTATGACACTGACTGCAGCTGTGACACTCAATATCATGGCAATATGGGTATGACGCTGACTGCAGCTGTGACACTCAACATCATGGCAATATGGGTATGACACACTGCAGCTGTGACACTCAATATCATGACAATATGGGTATGACACTGACTGCAGCTGTGACACTCAATATCATGACAATATGGGTATGACACTGACTGCAGCTGTGACAGTCAACATCATGGCAATATGGGTATGACACACTGCAGCTGTGACACTCAACATCATGACAATATGGGCATGACACTGACTGCAGCTGTGACACTCAACATCATGGCAATATGGGTACGACACTGACTACAGGTGTGACACTCAACATCATGGCAATATGGGTATGGCACTGACTGCAGCTGTGACACTCAACATCATGGCAATGTGGGGCAATATAGGGGGCCGGAATAGCTCAGTTGGTAGAGCGCCGGACTCGTGATCCTGAGGTTACGGGTTCGAATTTCGGTACAGGGGGATTTTTCCCTCGGAGTTAACATTGGTTCTGACTCCATTCCCCATACAGTCCTTCGAATGAGACTATAAACCGAGCTTCCGTGTGTGAACGCACGCATAACATCTTGCACACACGTAACATCCCATCACCAACTTTCGGAAGAGAAGGCCAGTTTGGCCGTTGGTATGGATGACACGTTACACATGGCATGCACCCTACGTGAGAAATTGAAAGAATGGAGGAAGTAAGGATATTGATTGAACGATATTGGACGATATTGATTGTATGAAACGGGAAACGACTGAATGAAGCGCCAGCTGGCAGCTCTTCAGTCGGCACTACCCAAGTAGGCAGCCCGTTGTGTAAACGAGTGTGGATTGTAAAGCGCTTAGAGCTTGGTCTCTAGCCGAGAATAGGCGCTATATAAGTATTCATTATTATTTTATTATTATTATTATTATTATTATTATTATTATTATTATGACACTGACTGCAGCTGTTACACTCAACATCATGGCAATATGGGTATGACACTGACTGCAGCTGTTACACTCAACATCATGGCAATATGGGTATGACACTGACTATACTGCAGCCGTGACACTCAACATCATGGCAATATTGACACTGACTGCAGCTGTGACACTCAACATCATGGCAATATGGGTATGACACTGACTGCAGCTGTGACAGTCAACATCATGGCAATATGGAAATGACACACTGCAGCTGTGACAGTCAACATCATGGCAATATGGGTATGACACTGACTGCAGCTGTGACAGTCAACATCATGGCAATATGGACATGGCACTAACTGCAGCTGTGACACTCAAAATCATGGCAATATGGGTATGACACACTGCAGCTGTGACACTCAACATCATGGCAATATGGGTATGACACTGACTGCAGCTGTGACACTCAGCATCATGGCAATATGGGTATGACACACTGCAGCTGTGACACTCAACATCATGGCAATATGGGTATGACACTGACTGCAGCTGTGACACTCAACATCATGACAATATGGGTATGACACTGACTGCAGCTGTGACACTCAACATCATGACAATATGGGTTTGACACACTGCAGCTGTGACACTCAATATCATGACAATATGGGTATGACACTGACTGCAGCTGTGACACTCAATATCATGGCAATATGGGTATGACACTGACTGCAGCTGTGACACTCAACATCATGGCAATATGGGTATGACACACTGCAGCTGTGACACTCAATATCATGACAATATGGGTTTTGACACTGACTGCAGCTGTGACACTCAATATCATGGCAATATGGGTATGACACTGATCGCAGCTGTGACAGTCAACATCATGGCAATATGGGTATGACACACTGCAGCTGTGACACTCAACATCATGACAATATGGGCATGACACTGACTGCAGCTGTGACACTCAACATCATGGCAATATGGGTACGACACTGACTACAGGTGTGACACTCAACATCATGGCAATATGGGTATGGCACTGACTGCAGCTGTGACACTCAACATCATGGCAATGTGGGGCAATATAGGGGGCCGGAATAGCTCAGTTGGTAGAGCGCCGGACTCGTGATCCTGAGGTTACGGGTTCGAATTTCGGTACAGGGGATTTTTCCCTCGGAGTTAACATTGGTTCTGACTCCATCGCCATACAGTCCTTCGAATGAGACTATAAACCGAGCTTCCGTGTGTGAACGCACGCATAACATCTTGCACACACGTAACATCCCATCACCAACTTTCGGAAGAGAAGGCCAGTTTGGCCGTTGGTATGGATGACACGTTACACATGGCATGCACCCTACGTGAGAAATTGAAAGAATGGAGGAAGTAAGGATATTGATTGAACGATATTGGACGATATTGATTGTATGAAACGGGAAACGACTGAATGAAGCGCCAGCTGGCAGCTCTTCAGTCGGCACTACCCAAGTAGGCAGCCCGTTGTGTAAACGAGTGTGGATTGTAAAGCGCTTAGAGCTTGGTCTCTAGCCGAGAATAGGCGCTATATAAGTATTCATTATTATTATTATTATTATGACACTGACTGCAGCTGTTACACTCAACATCATGGCAATATGGGTATGACACTGACTGCAGCTGTTACACTCAACATCATGGCAATATGGGTATGACACTGACTATACTGCAGCCGTGACACTCAACATCATGGCAATATTGACACTGACTGCAGCTGTGACACTCAACATCATGGCAATATGGGTATGACACTGACTGCAGCTGTGACAGTCAACATCATGGCAATATGGAAATGACACACTGCAGCTGTGACAGTCAACATCATGGCAATATGGGTATGACACTGACTGCAGCTGTGACAGTCAACATCATGGCAATATGGGTATGACACTGACTGCAGCTGTGACACTCAACATCATGGCAATATGGGTATGACACTGACTGCAGCTGTGACAGTCAACATCATGGCAATATGGGTATGACACTGACTGCAGCTGTGACAGTCAACATCATGGCAATATGGGTATGACACTGACTGCAGCTGTGACACTCAGCATCATGGCAATATGGGTATGACACTGACTACAGCTGTGACACTCAGGCCATCACCGTATGCGGACAATGTGTGTTACCTCGTTTACCGCAGTGCAATATGCCCGATGGTTGTTGGTGGGTTGGTTGGTTGGAAATTACGCTGGTTTGGATTCAGTCAGCTTGAATGTAGCTATGTATGTTAGTATGTCTTTGTATTCATACCACCAGAACGTGGAAGCTGGGTTATTGAAACCGCTCATACAGCAGATCCAATGGTCACAGAATTGTGCGAAACCAAATTGTCCTTTAAAACGATGTTTATAGGAGCGTTTGTACTGGATCGGGTTTGAAAGGAAATCTTCCATTCATGGAGTGGAGGCCTTCTGACGAATGAATTGACATTCAATGGAATGTAACGCTGCAGTCAACACACGATGATCTGTCCCTGTATGACGTCTGGTATCATCATTGTGTCAATGAATTGACATTCAATGGAATGTAACGCTGCAGTGAACACACGATGATCTGTACCTGCATCACGTCTGGTATTATCATTGTGTCATTGTGATGACTCTGGTATTATCATTGTGTCATGTGATGACTCTGGTATTATCATTGTGTCATTGTGATGACTCTGGTATTATCATTGTGTCATTGTGAAGACTCTGGTATTATCATTGTGTCATTGTGAAGACCCTGGTATTATCATTGTGTCATTGTGAAGACTCTGGTATTATCATTGTGTCATTGTGATGACCCTGGTATTATCATTGTGTCATTGTGAAGACTCTGGTATTATCATTGTGTCATTGTGATGACTCTGGTATTATCATTGTGTCATTGTGAAGACTCTGGTATTATCATTGTGTCATTGTGAAGACTCTGGTATTATCATTGTGTCGTTGTGAAGACTCTGGTATTATCATTGTGTCATTGTGATGACCAGAAAAGACAAAAAGAAAGAATACCAATCAGGAACCAGGAAAATAGAGTCTACATGCCGGAAGCCGTAATGCTTTTGAAAATCTCATCGTTAGTGCATGATTGATTGCAATATGGAAGATCGTGGTTAATAAGATCATAATCTCTGTACAGTAGTTGTAGTAGTAGCAATATGGGGATGGCTCAAGCCCAAGCACTTTGAAAGGTTTGCAATGTGCTTGGTAAAGCAAGAGTGTCAAATGTTATCAAATAATCGGGCATGATCTTTTCTTCATGCTATCAGTCAACGCTAAGCCACATGGTAAAATATCAGTCACATGTATTCCACTTAAACATGTGATGGCCGCCGACTTCCAGGACGCTTCTTTCCTTTACTACAGAAGTGGCTACACCCTTTTCTGTCTGACTGGTGGACCCCGTACCACAGTGTCAATTTCTGAACTACAGTGGTCGTACTGCCCATTCCTGTCTCATGGCTGGGCCCTATATTACTGTCCCTGTTTCATGTACTACAGTGGTCGTACTGCCCATTCCTGTCTCATGGCTGGGCCCTATATTACTGTCCCTGTTTCATGTACTACAGTGGTCGTACTGCCCATTCCTGTCTCATGGCTGGGCCCTATATCACTGTCCCAGTTTCATGTACTACAGTGGTCGTACTGCCCATTCCTGTCTCATGGCTGGACCCTATATCACTGTCCCTGTTTCATGTACTACAGTGGTCGTACTGCCCATTCCTGTCTCATGGCTGGGCCCTATATCACTGTCCCTGTTTCATGTACTACAGAGGTCGCTCCGCCCTCTTCTGTCTCACTGGCAGATCCTACATCCCTGCCTTAGGTCAGTACACTGGCAGACCCTACATCCCTGCCTTAGGTCAGTACACTGGCAGATCCTACATCACTGCCTTAGGTCAGTACGCTAGCAGACCCTACATCCCTGCCTTAGGTCAGTACGCTGGCAGACCCTACATCCCTGCCTTAGGTCAGTACGCTGGCAGACCCTACATCACTGCTTTAGGTCAGTACACTGGCAGAGCCTACATCACTGCCCTAAGTCAGTACACTGGCAGATCCTACATCCCTGCCTTAGGTCAGTACACTGGCAAATCTTACATCAATGCCTTAGGTCAGTACACTGGCAGATCCTACATCACTGCCTTAGGTCAGTACGCTAGCAGACCCTACATCCCTGCCTTAGGTAGTACGCTGCAGACCCTACATCCTGCCTTAGGTCAGTACGCTGGCAGACCCTACATCACTGCTTTAGGTCAGTACACTGGCAGAGCCTACATCACTGCCCTAAGTCAGTACACTGGCAGATCCTACATCCTGCCTTAGGTCAGTACACTGGCAAATCTTACATCAATGCCTTAGGTCAGTACACTGGCAGATCCTACATCCCTGCCTTAGGTCAGTACACTGGCAGATCTTACTCAATGCCTTAGGTCAGTACACTGGCAGATCCTACATCCCTGCCTTAGGTCAGTACACTGGCAGATCCTACATCATGCCCTTAGGTCAGTACGCTAGCAGACCCTACATCACTAGCTTAGGTCAGTACGCTAGCAGACCCTACATCACTAGCTTAGGTCAGTACACTAGCAGACCCTACATCACTAGCTTAGGTCAGTACACTAGCAGACCCTACATCACTACTTAGTCAGTACGCTAGCAGACCCTACATCACTAGCTTAGGTCAGTACACTAGCAGACCCTATATCACTGCCCTAGGTCCAGTACTATGGGTCGCCCTCCTTTTCCTGCTATATGGTGCTGGCCGTTGGTGATGTGCTGGCCGGAAATGGAACTTCCTTTCTGGAAAAAGCGTCTTCTGTGGGTCATTGTTGTGGTTCCTTGATTCCATTTCTCTCTCTCTCTCTCTCTCTCTCTCTCTCTCTCTCTCTCTCTCTCTCTCTCACACACACACACACACACACACACATGTATATGTGTGTGTGGTGTGTGTGTGGTGTTGTGTGTGTGTGTGTGTCTGTGTGGTGTGTGTGTGTGTATGATATAAGATGAAGAGAAATCTTGACTGCAGGACTTGAAACAGAGAGGAAAAAAGGATTAAACTGACCTGAATGTGGTAGCTGGTCCTTTGGGTGAGATTTTATATCCCGACGTTTCGGGCCCTAGGCCCTTCTTCATAGGGAGAACAGTAAGGAATGAAGAAGATACGACGTTTCGGGCCCTAGGCCCTTCTTCATAGGGAGAACAGTAAGGAATGAAGAAGATACGACGTTTCGGGCCCTAGGCCCTTCTTCATGGGGAGAACAGTAAGGAATGAAGAAGATACGACATTTCGGGCCCTAGGCCCTTCTTCATGGGGAGAACAGTAAGGAATGAAGAAGATACGACGTTTCGGGCCCTAGGCCCTTCTTCATGGGGAGAACAGTAAGGAATGAAGAAGATACGACGTTTCGGGCCCTAGGCCCTTCTTCATGGGGAGAACAGTAAGGAATGAAGAAGATACGACGTTTCGGGCCCTAGGCCCTTCTTCATGGGGAGAACAGTAAGGAATGAAGAAGATACGACGTTTCACGCCCTAGGCCCTTCTTCACGGGGAGAACAGTAAGGAATGAAGAAGATACGACGTTTCACGCCCTAGGCCCTTCGTCATAGGGAGAACAGTAAGGAATGAAGAAGATACGACGTTTCAGGCCCTAGGCCCTTCTTCATGGGGAGAACAGTAAGGAATGAAGAAGATACGACGTTTCGGGCCCTAGGCCCTTCTTCATGGGGAGAACAGTAAGGAATGAAGAAGATACGACGTTTCGGGCCCTAGGCCCTTCTTCACGGGGAGAACAGTAAGGAATGAAGAAGATACGACGTTTCGGGCCCTAGGCCCTTCTTCATGGGGAGAACAGTAAGGAATGAAGAAGATACGACGTTTCGGGCCCTAGGCCCTTCTTCATGGGGAGAACAGTAAGGAATGAAGAAGATACGACGTTTCAGGCCCTAGGCCCTTCTTCACGGGGAGAACAGTAAGGAATGAAGAAGATACGACGTTTCAGGCCCTAGGCCCTTCTTCACAGGGAGAACAGTAAGGAATGAAGAAGATACGACGTTTCAGGCCCTAGGCCCTTCTTCACAGGAGAGAACAGTAAGGAATGAAGAAGATACGACGTTTCAGGCCCTGGGCCCATTTTCATAGGGAGAAGAGTAAGGAATGAAGAAGAGA
>CM065714.1:2510837-2533337 GCA_033310375.1 Conus canariensis | reverse complement strand
GAGCCACATACAGCCAGACATAGGAGCCACGTACAGCTACAGCGAGACACAAGAGCCACGTACGGCGAGACATAGGAGCCACGTACATCACAAACAGATAACACTGGAATCAGGACGGACCCCTGTGGGAAACCATACTTGAAGGCAGATACATTAGAGTAGATACCACTGACGCGTACTTTCTGTGTGCGCTCTGTCAGGTAAGAGGCAATCCATACTTGTGCTGTGTCTGAAATACCAAAACAGATGTTCTGTCTGGTCAGAAGATGGAGTGGTCAATGGTGTCAACGGCTGCTGACAAGTCCAAAAGAGAAAGAACTGATATTTTGTCATTATAGAATCCAGATGTTAGAGTGCAAGAAACGCAAACAACTAGATGCCTCTTGGTGGATGTGGCAGGTTCCTAGTCTACAGAAATGCTTGTGTGCATATTGTCAAACACAGGTGTTAGTAACGCTACACCATATTGTGGAATTAACAGGCTGCATGAAGTGCAGATGGGTCAGTCTCATTAGGGAACTACTGTGTAGGTTTTGGCTATGTGTTAAAATTCCCGTGAGTGGGGAACAAGACAAAATTCTTCTCAGTCTTGACTTTAGACCAAAAGATACGTTTCATCAAAAATTGCATGATTCACTGTGACTCTACCCAGAACAGTTCAAAGTTACCACCTGCAGTTACTGAAAGCTAATTGTTCAGGGATCTAACGGTTTATGAACACAAGCCAGCTTCCTTAGGAGATGTCACATGCTGTCCCTGAATGGACGCTTACTAATAGGCACACCCATTCCTAAACGCATTGCGAACAGTGCCATACAGACAGTCATAACATTCGTGACATTGTTTTATTCATTCTTTTTAACTGTCACACAGCTCTCAAAATTTATGTGATGTCAGAGTTCAAACTTAGCCTGCTCTGTGCACAGTAAAGAACAGGTTTATGTAGCTCCGAAAGTTGCAGACTCTGCTGGAATAGGAGAGCACGAGATGGACAAGGCAGAAGATCCTCACAGTTAGAATATAGGTTTCTGGATTCTGGATTCGACATTAGAAAAGTAATTACAGACTCAGAATCAAAAACTTACTTGGAGAATATTTCGACAGGGTCGACCTGTCTTCTTCAGCTCACTGTTGCTGTTGTGGCAGCGAGGCCTGGTGGGACGACTGTTGTGTGGGATGAGCGGTTGTCAGGATTGATTGTAGATAGGGGAAGTTCAAATCCTTGATCTTTGTTCAGGCTGGGGCGTCTGGTCTTTAATTTCGATGGCTTCTTTAACTTTTTCTTTTTGTGAGGAAGGGCTCTGTAGATAAGATCTTGGTTTCTTGGGGGCTGAAACTGTGGCCTGTGGCTTGTAGATGTTCATGTATGGCAGAAGTAGATCGGTTTTGGTGTTCCTGTAGACGGGTGGTGAGTGGTCTTGCTGTCTCGCCAATGTAGGTATGGGTATAGTCTTGACACCCTACCTGGTACACTACACCACACTGCTTGAGGGGGTCCGTTTTGTCTTTGACATGGGTCAGTTGCTGGCGTAGGGAGTTCGTGGGTTTGTGGAACACTTTGCATCCATGTTGTTGGAAGGTCCTGGCTAGACGCTCTGAGACTCCTTTAATGTAAGGGATCCCCACTTTCACACTGTCCGTATCTGTAGAAGAAGAGTAGCGAACTCGAGGGTTGTCCCACATCCATGCAGGGTATCCATTAGCGGAAAGGGCAGTCTTGATGTGTTCTTCTTCTTTCAGCTCTTCCTTCTTAGTGGAACACAGTACAGAGGCTCTGTGCATGAGGGTGTTGACAACAGATCTCTTGTGCTGAAGGGGGTGGTTAGAGTGAAAGTTCAGATATTGGTCAGTGTGGTGGGTTTCCTATAGACGGTGGTCTCCACCCTGTCGTCATGGGTTCGGGTGATGAGTGTGTACAGGAACAGGATCTTCCCTTCTGCATCAGTTTCCGAAGTGAATTGGATACTGTCGTCGATGGAATTCAGGTGAGTGATGAAGCTGTCCTCACAGCTTGCCCTCCCTGGAGTCTGGTGTCAGGCATGTCACCATTGGTTGTCCCCCTTTGTCCTCCTGTTGATCTCATTTTTCTACATGTACTTGCTTTGCTGATGATCTTTTTTTCCATTTCAGGTAGAGCATATGGCCTGTCAGAACAGTATTGAACATCATTATAAGTGAGATCATGTTACACTCATAATAATGATAATGATTAAAAAAAATAACAAGAAAAACAATAACAACAACACTGGTCATCATCATCATCATCATCATCATCATTATCATCATCATTATCATCATCATCATCATCATCATCGTCGTCATCATAATGGTAATGAAAATAATGATAACATGTTATGATATTATGGTTATTATTATCATTACAATCATCATCACACGCATCCACTTATACACACAAACAGACGCGCGCTCGCGCATGCCTACACACACACACACACACACACACACACACACACACACACACACACACACACACACACCACACACACACACAACATGCATGCATGCATCCATACATCACTCATACATACATACATACATACATACATACATACTACATACATACGTACATACGTACAACTACATACATACATACATATCATACATACATACATACATACATACATACATACATAATACTACGTACGTACGTACGTACGTACGTACGTGCATACATATCAATTACTTTAATGCAGCAACTTGTCAAATCAACAACAATGCACAGTAGTCCAGATTGCAGGCGCATCGATAAAAGTTCTCTCTCTCTCTCTCTCTCTCTCTCTCTCTCTCTCTCTCTCTCTCTCTCTCTCTCTCTCTCTCTCTCTGTCCCCGCGCCCTTTCTCTCTCCGGCTGGCTCCAATTCTTTGTCTGTCAGTGCTTTAGTCAGCTGATACTATTTAAAGCACAGTTTGAAAGTCATCATCTGTCAGTTTCAATGCTGGTTCATGAGGTGATTCCGCCTTGACCAAACACGCCTAGACCCAATCATGACAGACATGCTCAAGTATTTTGCGAGTTGTTTACATTTGGTTATGGGCAGTCCTAACATTGAAAGTCCTGAAACCACTCTTTTATGAACCATGCCTAGTGAACCTATTACAAGAACAACCACTTTCGTGCTAAATCCATCGTATGTATGTATGTATGTATGTATGCATACATACATACATACATACATACATACATACATACATACATACATACATACATACATACATACATACATACGCACATACGTACATACATACATACATACATACATACTACATACATACATACATACATACATACATACATACATACATACATACATGCATACATACATACACACATACACACATACATGCATTCACACATACATATATACATACATACACACCTACGTACACGTAGACCAGAGTGACCAGAATTTTTTTTTTTTTTTTATCAAAGTAAACAACATTTTGATGGTGAAATCAAGGACAGAAAGAAGTAGATGAAGAAAAAAAAGAAACAACTTTGCAACTCTATGAAATCACATTGTGCAAATACCGATGGCATCAGCAAACAGAACAAAATCTTGAATTATATTCGTTGTGTCTGTCGTGGGCAATGTAATACATGTTGACGATCTATTATGAACCTGACCTGTCTGAGATCAGTAAGTAGTTCCTACCTCTTGCTCAGCAAATGCTTTGTCAATACGCCCGTTTTTAAGTTTGCAAACAAAGATTCCTGAGAGAGAGAGAGAGAGAGAGAGAGAGAGAGAGAGAGAGAGAGAGAGAGAGATCCTATGCTGTGTGTCTGTGCATGTGTGTGCGTGCCCGAACGTTCGGTGCTTCGTTCAGTTGAGCTCAGGGGAATGCAGCGTGGACGAAGGCAAAAAGCTCGTTCCAACAAAATGGAATATCGAACAGCTCGTTCCAACAAAATGGAATATCGAACAGCTCGTTCCAACAAAATGGAATATCGAACAGCTCGTTCCAACAAAATGGAATATCGAACAGCTCGTTCCAACAAAATGGAATATCGAACAGCTCGTTCCAACAAAATGGAATATCGAACAGCTCGTTCCAACAAAATGGAATATCGAACAGCTCGTTCCAACAAAATGGAATATCGAACAGCTCGTTCCAACAAAATGGAATATCGAACAGCTCGTTCCAACAAAATGGAATATCGAACAGCTCGTTCCAACAAAATGGAATATCGAACAGCTCGTTCCAACAAAATGGAATATCGAACAGCTCGTTCCAACAAAATGGAATATCGAACAGCTCGTTCCAACAAAATGGAATATCGAACAGCTCGTTCCAACAAATGGAACATCGAACAGCTCGTTCCAACAAAATGGAATATCGAACAGCTGTTCCAACAAAATGGAATATCGAACAGCTCGTTCCAACAAAATGGAATATCGAACCAAGGAAACGCAGCATAGAAATCGAACCGATGGAACTAGACACGTCCCGATCTCCCTCCCCGCCCCACCTTCCTCCCTCTGTACCCCCTTCCTCACCTCCCCCTTCTGTTTTTCTTTTGTCTTGGGCACATCTGACGCTGTGCGCTCCAGGAACGCGCGATATCCTGGGCCTGAAATTGCCTTCATAGAACAGGGCTCTGCTTTCCTTGGCGGAGAGGCACTCTGCAATATCCTCACTGGCTGCTTTTAGCTTCAGATTTAAACTTTCATGTTTATTCTTTTCAACCTTTATGTCTAAAACTTTCAACTTCCATGCTTCCTCCTTTTAACTTCTATGTTTATATTTTTATTCATTCCATCATCTGTGTTTGCTTCTTTCAACTTTTCTACTTCAATCATCATTGCACCCATATTTACTCATTTCGACTTTCACGTTTACTGTTTGAACTTGCACTTCTCATTTCATTTTCTCTCTATTCTGTTTTCATCCTCCGTTTCTTGTTGTTTACTCCTTTCAACGTTAGTTTTGGTCGCCACAAGTTGTGCGTTTAGTCACTACACTCGAACGTTCACTCCTTTTACCTGTCATGTTTACTCCTTTCAGCTTCCATGTTTACTTCTTTAGACTGACATTTGCTTCTCTAAAATGACATTGACTTGTTTTTTTTTAACTCCCTAGTAAGTCTAATTAGCTTTTGTGTGTATTCCTTTAAATTTCCACATCTTTTCCTTTCAATGTCCAGATGAACTCCATTCAGTTTCCACATTTACTCCTTTCAGTTTATTACATTTACTCCTTTTAACTTTCATCTGTATTCTTTTCAGATCACATTCATTCTTTTCAGATCCACATTCATTCTTTTCAGATCCACATTCATTCTTTTCAGATCCACATTCATTCTTTTCAGATCCACATTCATTCTTTTCAGATCCACATTCATTCTTCTCAGTTTCTTCATTCATTCCTTTCAGCTTCGAAGTTTACGACTGTCAACGACTGTCAACTTCAATTTTTACACTTTCTGTTTACATTTCATGTTTTAACATTCATGTTTACCCTTCTAAGTGATGAATTCGTTCCTGTCAGCTTCCACAACTTCCATGGTTACTCATTTCAACTTACGTTTACTCCTTTAAACTGCTATGTTCACCCATTTGAATATTCATATTGGCTTTTCTCAACTTCTGAATCTCTCTTCTCTCTCTCTCTCTCTCTCTCTCTCTCTCTCTCTCTCTCTCTCTCTCTCCTCTCTCTCTCTCTCTCTCTCTCTCTCTCTCTCTCATCTCTCTCTCTCAATCTCTCCTCTCTCTCTCTCTCTCTCTCTCTCTCTCTCTCTCTCTCTCCTCCTCCTCTCTCTCTCTCTCTCTCCTCTCTCTTCTCTCTCTCTCTCTCTCCCCTCTCTCTCTCTCTCTCTCTCTCTCTCTCTCTCTCTCTCTCTCTCTCATTCTTTACATTAAACTTAGACCAACATTTTCCGTTTAACCCAGCTGTCAAACATCTGTCACGTGTGTTCGCATTCTCTGTCATGTGTGTTCGCATTCTCTGTCACGTGTGTTCGCATTCTCTGCCACGTGTGTTCGCATTCTCTGTCACGTGTGTTCGCATTCTCTGTCACGTGTGTTCGCATTCTCTTGACGTAAGCTTTGCTTTGTCTTTTGTTCTGTTTTGTTTTCCTCGTGAGAAGGATGATGAAGTTAAGACAGGGGTAGTGAGGTGGGGGGATGGAGGGGTGTCTCGGAGAGGTGGGAGGGAGGTTGGAGGGGGTATAAATAGTTAATCATGAATGAATGTCTACAACTTTGACAACATGTAATGTACTTTTTTTCACCATTAACCACCGGACACAATATAAACGGCGGATCAGTGAAGTGCGCCAAAGCTCCTGCACCAACACCCAGTAAATAGATGTTTCATGGCACCAACACCCAGTAAATAGATGTTTCATGGCACCAACACCCAGTAAATAGATGTTTCATGGCACCAACACCCAGTAAATAGATGTTTCATGGCACCAACACCCAGTAAATAGATGTTTCATGGCACCAACACCCAGTAAATAGATGTTTCATGGCACCAACACCCAGTAACTAGATGTTTCATGGCACCAACACCCAGTAAATAGATGTTTCATGGCAAAGTGTTACTGACCACAAAGCAATTCTGATTTGTAAGTCTCTCTTCCCAATTTTCAGAAAAGATAACATTCCTAATTTCTAAGATTAGTATTTCAAAATATTATGGATGAAAATATACTTGTGGATTTTTTTTTTTTTGCCTGTGAAGGTTAATTTCCAAATTCTTGTTAACTATTAGTCAACTACTTCTAGCCATTGTCTGCTATTGTATAAGTTTTGTTCTTTTTTCTAGTTTTGGTATATCAGTGTGTGTGCGTGCGTGCGTGCGTGCGTGCGTGCGTGCGTGCGTGTGTGTGTTGTGTGTGTGTGTGTGTGTGTGTGTGTGTGTGTGTGTGTGTGTTTGTTTGTTTGTGTGTGTGTGTGTGTGTGAGAGAGAGAGAGAGAGAGAGAGAGAGGAGAGGGAGGGAGAGAGAGAGAGTAGTTATGTTTGTGTTTGCATTTACCCAGTCGTGTTCTTATCATATTCAGCATAGCAAAATTGTAGTTTGAATCATGTGAGGCTTTTGTGTTATGTTCATCCGATTCGTGCTAAATTCACTGTATTCAGCAGTGGAATTGTAAAGTGTTTGTCGTTGGTTATTACATCTACTTAAAGTCGGGAAAAAAAATCCCCAAGTTCTAGGAGTTGAATATCCCAAACCTAATATTCAAGGTTGTGAAGGTTCGTTATGTTGAATATCCCAAACCTAATATTCAAGGTTGTGAAGGTTCATTATGTTGAATATCCCAAACCTAATATTCAAGGTTGTGAAGGTTCATTATGGTGAATATCCCAAACCTAATATTCAAGGTTGTGAAGGTTCATTGTCCAAATGTAACAAAGCTAATGTTCCAGAATTGTGAAGGTTACTATCCCTTTTTTTTTTTTCTTTTTTTTTTTTTTTTTTTGGGGGGGGGGTAAACAAAGGAACAAACAAACAAACACACGCGTTTCGACCCATTTTAATATCCTAAATTGTGCAGATTAGTAACCAAAGGTTGTGACGGTTAATATGTTGTAAAGGTTCAAATCTTAAAGTTGTAGAGGTCAATATTCCAAAGTTGTACTGGGCAGTATCCTTAGTCTGTGAAGATTACTATCCGTAGATTGGAAAACGATAATATCCCTAAAGTGCAAAGGATATCATTTCAAAATTGTGACGACGTCACCGTTGGAAGGAAAACCACTCCCTCACAGAGTGACAAATGAAATAAAAGCAGAACCACACTACCCCACCACACACAGACCTGAGCACAATGCCGTGTGTTCCAGAGTACAGCTCAGACAGAGAACAAGGAAACGAAAGTAATTAACTGTCTACTGTCCATGGCCCCAGCTGCCAGGTCTCTATGGATTAGCCAGCCAGACGTCTCCTGTCTGTCTGCTCAATAGTCGGTCGCTCCTGTCAATGCTCGCCTCCCAGAAAAGACAGTCTTGTTCAATACACAGCCACATCGAGGACCTTCTGTCAGACTGTCCGCCCAGCACCCCAAAAAGAGCTGTCAGTATCACGTGGTGATGAGGCTTCTCCAGTGCTGATCTAATAAACACAGATCATTTCCTGCTAATCTAATCAGTTACCGTAGTAATCCTCCACTTCAGATGCCAGACTTAGTTAGCGTCCTCCTCTGGAGGAAGACCCAAGACTATAATATCCCTTCCACAACAGTCCACGTCAATGAGCACATCACCGGATCCCTTTCTTGACAGTCCACATCAATGTGCTAACAGAACCACTCCCAAGACAGTCCAATCAATGTGCTAACATAACCATATCCCTCACAGTCCACATCAATGTGCTAACATAACCATATCCCTCCCAGAACAGTCCACATCAATGTGCCAACAGAACCATATCCCTCACAGTCCACATCAATTGCTAACATAACCATATCCCTCCCAGGACAGTCCACATCAATGTCTAACATAACCATATCCCTCCCAGGACAGTCCACATCAGTGTGCTAACTTAACCATATCCCTCACAGTCCACATCAATGTGCTAACATAACATATCCCTCACAGTCCACATCAATGTGCTAACATAACCATATCCCTCCCAGGACAGTCCACATCAATGTCCTAACATAACCATATCCCTCACAGTCCACATCAATGTGCTAACATAACCATATCCCTCACAGTCCACATCAATGTGCTAAAATAACCGTATCCCTCATAGTCCACATCAATGTGCTAACATAACCATATCCCTCACAAGACAGTCCACATCAATGTGCTAACATAACCATATCCCTCCCAAGACAGTCCACATCAATGTACTAACATAACCATATCCCTCCCACGACAGTCCACATCAATGTGCTAACATAACTATATCCCTCAAAGGACAGTCCACATCAATGTACTAACATAACCATATCCCTCACAGTCTACATCAATTGCTAACATAACCATATCCCTCCCAGGACAGTCCACATCAATGTGCTAATATAACCATATCCCTCCCACGACAATCCACATCAATGTGCTAACATAACCATATCCCTCACTGTTCACATCAATGTGCTAACATAACTATATCCCTCAAAGGACAGTCCACATCAATGTGCTAACATAACCATATCCCTCCCACGACAGTCCACATCAATGTGCTAACATAACCATATCCCTCACAGTCCACATCAATGTGCTAACATAACTATATCCCTCCCACGACAGTCCACATTAATGTGCTAACATAGCCATATCCCTCACAAGACCGTCCACATCAATGTGCTAACATAACAATATCCCTCCCAAGACAGTCCACATCAATGTGCTAACACGAACCATATCCCTCCCAAGACAGTCCACATCAATGTGCTAACATAACCATATCCCTCACAGTCCACATCAATGTGCTAACATAACCATATCCCTCACAGTCCACATCAATGTGCTAACATAACCATATCCCTCCCAAGACAGTCCACATCAATGTGCTAACATAACCTTATCCATCCCAAGACAGTCCACGTCAGTGTGCCAACATCATTATATCTCTACCAAGACGGTCCTCGTCAATGTGCCCACATAAACACATTCTTCTAATGACACTCCACATCAGTGTGCCGACTCACCATATCCGTCACTGACCAGTCCTCAACAATGTGCCAATGCGCACGACTATGACGTTGAGGACAATGACACTGAGGACTATGACACTGAAGACACTGACGCTGAAGACTATGACACCAAAAAATATGACATTGAGGATTATCACAGTGAAGACTACAACACTAAAAGCTATGACATTGAGGATTATCACAGTGAATACTACAACATTAAAAGCTACGACATTGAGGATTATTACAGTGAAGACTACAACACTAAAAACTATGACATTGAGGATTATTACAGTGAAGACTACAACACTCAAAGCTATGACATTGAGGATTATTACAGTGAAGACTACAACACTAAAAACTATGACATTCAGGATTATTACAGTGAAGACTACAGCACTAAAAACTATGACATTGAGGATTATTACAGTGAAGACTACAACACTAAAAACTATGATATTGAGGATTATTACAGTGAAGACTACAACACTAAAAACTATGACATTGAGGATTATTACAGTGAAGACTACAACACTAAAAACTATGACATTGAGGATTATTACAGTGAAGACTACAACACTAAAAACTATGACATTGAGGATTATCACAGTAAAGACTACAACACTGCGGACAATGACACCGAAGACTATGACACGAAGGATTATGACTTGGAAGACTCTGAGACTGAAGACCATGACACTTAGGACAATGACTTCGAAGACTCTAATTCTGAGGAGTACGACACTCGGAACTATGACACTGAAGGCCACGAGACGATGACATTGAGGACAACAACACAGGAATATAACACTTAGGGGTGTGGCAATGAAGACCATGACAGTGAGGACGATGACTTCGAAGACTAAGACACAGGTCTGTGACACTCAGGACTGTCTCACTGAAGTTTACAAAACTGAAAACTGTTAGATTAAATTTAGAAAGAGAGGGGGTTAGTTAACGCCAAGGACATAGACAAACAAAGCACAGGACAAGGTCGGCTATGTCATTGGCGGTAACTAGCCCCCTCTCTTTCTAAATTTCACTTCATTTTCCGCCCTCACTCACTCCGTTTTGCAACTGTTGAATTAAAGTTTGACACTGAAGATTACATCTGTGACACTGAAGACTATGAAACTGAGAATGATGACCCTGGAGACTATTACATGGAGGACAATGATGCTGAAGACTGTGACACTAAACACTATGACACTGAAAACTATTAAATTACATAGTATGACACTGAAGATTTTGACACTGAACACTTTGACATGAAGTCTTTGTCATTGAAGATCATGAAACTTAGAGCAATAACACTGAAAATTTGACAGGAAGGACAATGATACTGAAGACTATGAAACTGAGGACTATGACTGACAATAAAGACTATGTAGCAGAGAACAATGACACTGAAAACTGTGCACACTAACGACAATGATACTGAGGACAATAACATTGAAGACTATGACACAGAGCACCATGGCCTTAAAAATTATTACCCTGAAGACTATGACATCATCATCATCATCATCATCATCATCATCATTATCATCATCATCATCATCATCATCATTATCATCATCATCATTATGGAATTTAAATAACGATGATAATGCTGATGCTGATGCTGCTCATGATTATGATGTGATAATAATGATGATCATCATGGTGATGATGATACCAATGATGATGATGATTATGATGATGATGATTAATCCTAGTACCATTATGATTATAGTTACCATCATCATCACCATCATCATCATCATCATTATCGTCATCATTTTTATCGTCATCACCATCACCATCACCTTCATCATCATCATCATCATCATCATCTATCATCTCATCGTATCACGTCACCATTTTTATCGTCATCATCATCGTCATCATCATCATCGACATCATCATCATCACCATCATCATCATCATCATCCACGCCTGATATATACAGCCAGCCCGAGCGTTGGCTAGGGAACTGCAGCACCTCTCACAGAGACCAGTCTTTCCAGTGGACTGCAGCCACACCATCTCCAATACAAAAGAGCCTCAAAGACAGTCCAGGCCAGAACCACATTCATTTCACATCCCACCCAGACAGAGGGCCAACCATCCGTGCTCAAAGGAACGTTCAGACCCAGGGAGAGAGAGAAGAAAGTAATGAAATGTCCACAGTTGCTCCCCTTCCGGTGTCAAGGTCTGTATTGATCGACGCCTCCTCTTTGCTGCTCTCCTTCTGCTCAACAGTCACTGTTGATGACGACAGAAACTCTAGCGGGAGACAGCGTGCAGAAAATGACAAACAAGAAGGGTAACTCTTGCTCCCATGACGAGACAATTTCACGGCTATAATTTCAAACGAATGCTGCTTACAACACCAGTTCGCCTGGCATCAAGAGCGAAAGACAGACATAAAGCTCAAAAAACGAACAAGGAAACATTTCTAACCAGAACACAGAGAGGGAGAGATTGTGCGCACGCGCGCGCGTGTGTGTGTATGTATGTATGTATGTGTGTGTGTGTGTGTGTGTGTGTGTGTGTGTGTGTGTGTGTGTGTGTGTGTGTGTGTGTGTGTGTGTGTGGTGTGTGTGGATCAATGTCAATGGACTTTTGGTGTCTGATTGTACAGCAATGCATATGTGTTTCGTTATGTTTGTAGAATGCAGTACATATGTGTTTCATTGTAATTGTTTGTAGAAGCAGCACATATGTTTCATTATAACTGTTTGTAGAATGCAGTACTTATGTGTTTCATTACATTCATTTGTAGAATGCAGTACATATGTGTTTCATTTGAACTGTTTGTAGAATGCAGTACATATGTGTTTCATTTTAACTGTTTGTAGAATGCAGTACAAATGCGTTTCATTATAGTTGTTTGTAGAATGCAGGACACATGTATTTCATTATAACTGTTTGTAAAATGCAGTACATCTATGTTTCATTAGAACTGTTTATAGAATGCAGTACAAATGTGTTTCATTATAACTGTTTGTAAAATGCAGTAGGAATGTCTATATTGTAACTGTTTGTAGATGTATTTCGTTATAACTGTTAGTAGAACGCGATATAAATGAGTTTCACTATTTTTATTCGTAGAATGCAGCATAAATATGCTTCGTTATGACTGTTTATAGAATGCATTATAAATGTGTTTCATTACGCCTGTATGTAGAACTCCGTTTAATGTTTTTCATCATGTCTGTTTGTAACACAGTATAAATGTGTCCCACTGCAACGTATTGCAGAATGCGGTATAAATGTGTTTCGTTATACCTATTTGTAGAATGCAGTATAAATCTTTTTCATATTTACTTTTTGTGAAAGCAGCGATATGTTTTTCATAGGATCTGTTTGTTTTCTTCTCTGAAGACCGTTTGCCGTCAGGTACTCGATAGAGTTTTCGTCCTATTGTAGAATGTGGCGGTTTTCAATAACTGTTTGTAGAATTAGGTATATCTGTGTTTCACTTTTATTCTTTGTAGAGCAGACATACATTGTTTCATTGTGATTAGGTTCAAAGTGAGATGGCAGCAAGCGGAAATTGCAACAAATTCAAAAGAAAAATTTCTGTTCTGCCGAACCAAAGAGACAAACAAATTACAAGACAAAACACGACGCGTTTCGACTTATTTGGTCTTCTTCAGGTATGATGAACAACATTCAATGCAATCAAAACGAAACTGAACACTTATCTCCTAAACTTGGCGTGGAATACATTTTGCGCCAAAGTTGAGGAGAAATGTGATTGTTTGTTCTTCGTTTTCATTGTCTTCAGTGTTGTCTGTCTTGCCTGAAGAAGATCAAATAGGTCAAAACGCGTCGTCTTTTGTCTTTTGATTTGTTTATCTCTTTCGTTCGGCGAATACTAATTTTTTGTTAAGTTTATTTCTTTATAACTGTTGAAGAAAGCAATACAAATGTGTTCCTTGATAACTGTCTGAAACAAGCAGTTACATGTGTTTTCATTGGAACTCTCTGTAGAACGCGGTATAAATGAGATAGTATGGAAGCTGTTATCAGTGACAGATATGAGCAGGTTCACGCATACTAACAGCTCGGTTAGAATCTCGGTTTTCACGCACATTACACTCACAGACACCAGCATTCACGCACATTACACTCACAGAAAACTTGGCATTCACACACAATGAAACAATCACAAGATGAGACAAATGAGCATTCATGCACACTAACATTCACAGTCAGACAAAAGAGCATTGACACACACTACCACTCTCAGTCAGAGACAAATGAGCACTCACACTATTCCTCTTCATCAGACAAATAGCACTCACACTGCCACTCTCAGTCAGACAAATGAGCACTTACACTGCCACTCTCAGTCAAACAAATAGACATTCACTCACACTACCACTCTCAGTCAGACAAATGAGCACTCACACTATCACTCTCAGTCAGACAAATGAGCACTCACACTGCCACTCTCAGTCAGACAAATGAGCACTTACACTGCCACTCTCAGCCAGACAAATGAGCACTCACACTGCCACTCTCAGCCAGACAAATGAGCACTCACACTGCCACTCTCAGCCAGACAAATGAGCACTCACACTATCACTCTCAGTCAGACAATGAGCACTCACACTGCCACTCTCAGTCAGACAATGAGCACTCACACTGCCAACTCTCAGCCAGACAAATGAGCACTCACACTGCCACTCTCAGTCAGACAAATAGACATTCACTCACACTACCACTCTCAGTCAGACAAATGAGCACTCACACTATCACTCTCAGTCAGACAAATGAGCACTCACACTATCACTCTCAGTCAGACAAATGAGCACTTACACTGCCACTCTCAGTCAGACAAATGAGCACTTACACTGCCACTCTCAGTCAAACAAATAGACATTCACTCACACTACCACTCTCAGTCAGACAAATGAGCACTCACACTATCACTCTCAGTCAGACAAATGAGCACTCACACTGCCACTCTCAGTCAGACAAATGAGCACTTACACTGCCACTCTCAGCCAGACAAATGAGCACTCACACTGCCACTCTCAGTCAAACAAATAGACATTCACTCACACTACCACTCTCAGTCAGACAAATGAGCACTCACACTATCACTCTCAGTCAGACAAATGAGCACTCACACTGCCACTCTCAGTCAGACAAATGAGCACTCACACTGCCACTCTCAGTCAGACAAATGAGCACTTACACTACCACTCTCAGCCAGACAAATGAGCACTCACACTATCACTCTCAGTCAGAAAAATGAGCACTCACACTATCACTCTCAGTCAGACAAATGAGCACTCACACTGCCACTCTCAGTCAGACAAATGAGCACTCACACTGCCACTCTCAGCCAGACAAATGAGCACTCACACTGCCACTCTCAGTCAGACAAATAGACATTCACTCACACTACCACTCTCAGTCAGACAAATGAGCACTCACGCTGCCACTCTGAGTTAGACAAATAGACATTCACTCACACTACCACTCTCAGTCAGACAAATGAGCACTCACACTACCACTCTCAGTCAGACAAATAGACATTCAATCTCACTACCACTCTCAGTCAGACAAATAGACATTCACTCTCACTACCACTCTCAGTCAGACAAATAGACATTCACTCTCACTACCACTCTCAGTCAGACAAATAGACATTCACTCTCACTAATACCCGCTGTTAGACAGTCACTGCCTCGCAACAGCAGACCGCGGGGACTAATAAATGATCTGGAAAGAGAGGAGAGAGAGAGAGAGAGAGAGAGAGAGAGAGAGACAGAGAGAGAGACAGACAGACAGACAGACAGAGAAAGGGAGGGAGAGAGAGGGGGGTAGGTAGAGAGAAAGATGGGGGAAGAGAGAGAGAGAGAGAGAGAGAGAGAGAGAGAGAGAGAGAGAGAGCTGAGAGAGAGACTGAAAGAGAGAGAGAAAGAGAGAGGGAGGGAGAAAGATAGAGAGATCGAGAGAGTTAGAGAGAGAGGCGGGGCTGACAGAGGGAGGGAAATCCTTCACAGACACAGACAAATAAAGACCTTATTGATGGACTGGTTCAGACAAACGAGGACTTTGCTGATGGGACAGAAAATGATGAGAAACACGTTCCCCACTACTACTAGACCCCGCAGTGCTAACACTCCCCACACAAAGAGACAGCAAGCACACACACACACACACACACACACACACACACACACGCACGCACACACATACACACACACGCGCGCACGCGCGCACACACACATACACACACACGCACGCACGCACGCACGCACACATGCACGCACGCACGCACGCACGCGCGCGCGCACGCACGCACGCACGCACGCACCACACACACCACACACACACACACACACACACACACACACACACACACACACACACACACGTGATGAGAGGGAAAAGAGATGGAGAGAGAGGGAGAGAGAATAAAGAAAGAGACAGGCAAAGTGAGAGAGAGGGGGAGCAGACAGACCGACAGACGGACAGACTACAGAAAAAGAGACAAAAATAACATGAATAGCACCCACACCCACACCACACACATACACACACACACACACACACACACACACACACACACACACACACACACACACACACCACGCACGCACACGCACACACACACATACACACATGCACGCACGCATACACACACACACACACACACACACACACACACACACACACACACACACACACACACACACATACACAAACGGTAACCAGCGTAGCAGTGCCATGGTGCCAGACTGGATGATTCATAGAGAGGCAGGCAGCACCCTGCCCTAGGCCTGTAGCTGGCGCAGGCACAGGGGACTGCAGGCAGCACCCTGACTAGGCCTGGACTGCAGGCAGCACTGATAGGCTGACTGAGGCAGCACCCTGACTAGGCCTGGACTGGCAGGCACAGAACTGCAGGCAGCACCCTGACTAGGCCTGGACTGCAGGCACAGACTGCAGGCTGCACCTGCTAGGCCCGGACTGCAGGCAGCACCCTGACTAGGCCTGGACTGGCAGGCACAGGACTGCAGGCAGCACCCTGACTAGGCCTGGACTGGCAGGCACAGGACTGCAGGCAGCACCCTCACTAGGCCCGGACTGGCAGGCACAGGACTGCAGGCAGCACCCTGACTAGGCCTGGACTGGCAGGCCACAGGACTGCAGGCAGCACCCTGACTAGGCCTGGACTGGCAGGCACAGGACTGCAGGCAGCACCCTGACTAGGCCTGGACTGGCAGGCAGCACCGCTAGCTGACTGCCAGGCAGCACCCTGACTAGGCCTGGACTGGCAGGCACAGGACTGCAGGCAGCACCCTGACTAGGCCTGGACTGGCAGGCACAGGACTGACCCACGTGATCAATAGTCTGACATGGACTTTCAATCACACGTCACTTGATGACAGAGTGCCGCAGACAGACACACTGATGGAAACCAGCGCCCTCTACACTTGAATAGGGTGACGCCTTAGAATAATGGTTGCCATTTTGGTTTTGCTGCCATCACTTGGTTGTGAAACTAGCATTTGGAATTGGGGGAACATGTTAATACAACAATACAAAGTGACAAAAACTGTAAGTTTTCAAAATCTATTGCAATGACATGTTAGTAGCAACAGAATAAAGTGGCCGAAGCTGTCAGCATTCATTGGAATAATGTCAAAATCTATTGGAATGATCTTTCAGTTCAACAGAGTAATGTGACAGGAACTATCAGCATTCAAAATTCTATGGAATGACATGTTAGTATAACTAAAGTGACAGAATTAATATCTCAGCATTTAAAATTCATTGCAATGACATTTGGGGATGAAGGAATGAGCTGAATAAAAGTTATTGGCATTTACGATTCATCGGGGTAATGATTATAACAACAGAATAAAGTGGCAGAAACTCTCAGCATTCATTGGGATGACGTATTAATATAACAGTATAAACAGACAATAAATCATTGGCATTTAGAATGCATCAAGATGATCTATAGCGATAACAAATCAAAGTCAGGGAATATTCGCCGTTTAGATATCGTTGGGATGATGTATTGGGATAACAGAACAAAGTAATCGAATATTCGCCGTTTAGATATCGTTGGGATGATGTATTGGATAACAGAACAAAGTAATGGAATATTCGCCGTTTAGATATCGTTGGGATGATGTATTGGATAAAAGCAAGTATGAATATCCCGTTTAAACGTTGAATATGTCAGCAATAATGGAATTTCGCCGTTTAGATATCGTTGGGATGATGTATTGGATTAACAGAACGAAGTCAGGGAGTACTCGCCATGTAGATTTCATTGCGTGACATTTGGGAATGAAGTTCGGAAGCGACGAAAATAATGAGTTCCAAAATTCGTTGGAACGACAGATTAGGATAACGGAATAAAGTCACAGAAATGGTTGCCGCTCAGAATGCAGCTTAGCGAAATAATGGGACACAGTAACAAAGTGATCGAAACTGCTCTGATTTAGAAGTCGTTAGGATATGTTATAACTTAGAAAAAGACACAGAAATTGTCTCCCTTTAGAGGTCATTGAGGTGACATGTTAGGATTAAGGAATAATATAACGGAAACTGTCAACATATTAATCAAAACTCTTGCATGGATCAGGTGAGAGGAGGGTAGAGGACATAGGGATCCCCAGTCCTATTTTAAAAAGCGAAAAAGGGAGCGCATTTCGGGAACGAAAAAAAGAAAATCAACCTAGAAACTCGCCCGATCCCCCACCTTTTCCCCTATCCCTTTTGCTCTACCATCCACCATTTCCATCCCACCCTGCCTGCACCTCCCTGTCTGCTTCATAACTCTGGCTCCACTGTCCACTCTGTAAAATGAATCTCCCCTCACCCTGCCTGCACCTCCCTGTCTGCTTCATAACTCTGGCTCCACTGTCCACTCTGTAAAATGAATCTCCCCTCACCCTGTCTGCACCTCCCTGTCTGCTTCATAACTCTGGATCCACTGTCCACTCTGTAAAATGAATCTCCCCTATCGCGCGCCTCAAAAGCCTCCGGCTCATGGGACATTAATCTCACCTACCACCACCACCCCTTTCTACCATCACCGTACCCCCCTCCCATCCCCCGGCCCCTGGACGTAAATCTAAATGCACACATGTATATCTCAGACTTGTCAAAAATAAAAATAGAAAATGATTGTCTCGTTCATCTCCATTCCCAATGACCAGCATGAAGATATGAATATGGACAAATAAAAACCCATACAGATTGTGCATAGTAATAATCAGAGAGAGGAGAAAATGGAGTGGGGGATGGGGACTATATTTTACTCGAGCACGCGGAGAAAAGGCTAAATGTGAAACATTTAAACAGATAATTTTAAAATAGACTTTAGAGATACAGACTCCACAAGCGTCCTCCTCCCCACGCTCTGCCACTTAAGGTCTGGCACTGCTGACGCCGATGCCAGACGTGAGGGCCCTGGGAGGGAATGTCAATGACTGCGGGTGTCGGACAGTCAGACCAGAGCCCTGTCTGCCGTCAGACCAGTGACCTCTGCCCTCTCTCTGTCGGCTCTGAGGAGAGCTGGACTTCGCGCTCATCTCCCTGAGGCTCGTTCAGACATGACGACATTTTGCTACTGTGTGCTGTGTCGTTCAGTCAGTCTAGAGTTGCATACTTAATTAATAATAATAATAATAATGAATACTTATATAGCGCCTATTCTCGGCTAGAGACCAAGCTCTAAGCGCTTTACAATCAACACACGCTTACACACGCTTACATTGACTGCACGCATCTTTTGGCTTGCTGTTGCTGCACGAAGAGATAAGTGACTGTTTGTCCTCCGTGTTCATTGTCTTGAATGTTGTTTGTCTGGCCTAAAGAAGACCAAATTGGTCGAAGCGCGTTGTGTTTATTTTCTGATAGGTTTGTTCTTTCGTTCAGTGGGGCAGTATTTTTTTCTTGCAGAAATACAGGGAACACGTGTACCACACCTGTGCTAGGACTGTGGTGAATACTACACCGCAGTTCCTTTTGATGTAATATTGGTGGTTGCCCAGCCTATGGCAGGGCGCTCAATCAAGGTTGTTATCATGTCAATATCGATTATGTGCATGTGTGGCAACATCATGAATAAAAGCTGCATTCCAGGCATGCTAAAGACCTCTATACACCTGTCATTTTTTCCACAAAATCTTAGGTCAAATGAAAACAAAATACCTGGATTTGTTGGGGGAAAATCCCACTTGGCAAAACGTCCATGAAAAAGTTCCTTGTGGAGTCTGCTGTGGAATCGCAAAGTGAGGCTGGTCTCAACATCCTATTGGAACATTCTTCATGATGAGTGAGGCTGGTCTCAACATCCTATTAGAACATTGTTCATGATGAGTGAGGCTGGTCTCAACATCCTATTGGAACATTGTTCATGATGAGTGAGGCTAGTCTCAACATCCTATTAGAACATTGTTCATGATGAGTTAGGCCAGTCTCAACATCCTATTGAAACATTGTTCATGATGAGTGAGGCTAGTCTCAACATCCTATTAGAACATTGTTCATGATGAGTGAGGCTGGTCTCAACATCCTATTAGAACATTTTTCATGATGAGTGAGGCCAGTCTCAACATCCTATTGGACCATTCTTCATGATGAGTGAGGCTGGTCTCAACATCCTATTAGAACATTGTTCATGATGAGTGAGGCCAGTCTCAACATCCTATTGGAACATTCTTCATGATGAGTGAGTGAGGCTAGTCTCAACATCCTATTAGAACATTGTTCATGATGAGTGAGGCTAGTCTCAACATCCTATTGGAACAATCTTCATGATGAGTTAGGCCAGTCTCAACATCCTATTAGAACATTTTTTATGATGAGTGTGAGTAGTCTCAACATCCTATTGGATATTTTTTATGATGAGTGTGACTAGTCTCAATATCCTATTAGAACATTCTTCATGATGAGTGTGACTCGTCTCAACATCCTATTGGAATATTTTTATGATGAGTGTGACTAGTCTCAATATCCTATTAGAACATTCTTCATGATGAGTGTGACTAGTCTCAACATCCTATTGGAATATTTTTTATGATGAGTGTGACTAGTCTCAATATCCTATTAGAACATTCTTCATGATGAGTGTGACTAGTCTCAACATCGTATTGGAATATTTTTTTATGATGAGTGTGACTAGTCTCAATATCCTATTAGAACATTCTTCATGATGAGTGTGACTAGTCTCAACATCCTATTGGAACCTTTTTTATGATGAGTGGCTCATCACATGACGTGCACTGCAGACCCTCCTCATCGTTTGATAGAAAAGAGTATGAGTACAGGGAGTGGCCTGTGTGCAATGGGCACAACACTTGGTAATGGTAATGGTAATGTTGCTTATTGTCCAGCCGACCGCGAAGCGCCGTATCAGGGCTGTCACTGCATTGAAGTCAAGTCACAAGTCTAAAAAAAAAAAAAAAAAAAAAACAAGGGAAAAATATTCACGCACCCCTTTAAAATACACCCTCTAAAAACACATCAGAAATTTTGCTGAAAATATTTCTTCTGGAAAATCTTAAATCAGATGAAAAATGTTGATTTCCCTCAGAAATTTAAGATCACATCAAGTGAGACATCTCTGAACAAGATCTTCATGGAGTCTGCTGCAAATGTTTATGTCTCACATCATGCAAGTCCCAACACTCTAAAAGAATATGCTTTACTGTGAGTGGTATGACATGGAATACACAACAGAGCTTTCTTCTTTGTGACTTTTAGTGGCTGATAGTGGACACTCTTTGATGATGAATGGATCTGCAAATGAGTGTTCCAGTTCTCTTGCCAAAGACGTTTGACGCAACCATAAACTATGAGGTTTCAAATTGTGTAGCAGACAAATGATCTGGCCATCTGTTCTTTCAGGGCATTATTGGCATAATGACTGGTCAGCTAATTACCTCGAATGCCAGCATGGTCTGGAATCCAGGGGAGAACAGCATATGAAGTGTAGAATGCTACACCACAACATGGCGACCTATTGAATGTACAATACAAAACTACAACATGATGACATGTGAATGCAGAATACTACACTGTAACATGATGGACTATGAAATGTGGGATACCAACTATACCATAATAACCTATGTAATGTAAAATACTCAACAATACCATGATAGCAAAACATGGAGAATACTAAACAATACCATAATAGCTTACAAAATGTAGAATACTAACTACAAATCACGCCCATAGAATTTAAAAAAAAAAAAAAAAAAAACAGTGATGGCAGTAAATGTAAGAAAAAGCCAACAATGGCAGAAAAGTTGAAGAAAGTACGTACAGACAGAAAACGCAGAAACAAGTGTGGAAAAGATCCGCAGTAAAATGTGACAGGTCGGGCCCTGTAGTGAGGTGTCTGGAACTGTTTAGCTGAGTGATGTTTGTCAGAAAACTCAGAAAACTAATTGTTTTAGCTGAGTGATGTTTGTCAGAAAACTCAGAAAACTAATTGTTTTAGCTGAGTGATGTTGTCAGAAAACTCAGAAAACTAATTGTTTTAGCTGAGTGATGTTTGTCAGAAACTCAGAAACTATTGTTTTAGCTGAGTGATGTTTGTCAGAAAACTCAGAAAACTAATTGTTTTAGCTGAGTGATGTTTGTCAGAAAACTCAGAAAACTAATTGTTTTAGCTGAGTGATGTTTGTCAGAAAACTCAGAAAACTAATTGTTTTAGCTGAGTGATGTTTGTCAGAAAACTCAGAAAACTAATATGGTCCGGCGATTTCTCCATTCCAACTTAAAGCACTGTGACCTACTAACCTCTCCCTGTCCTGGGCACGTGCCACACGCCGTGCTGACGCCTGCCCTTTCCATGCAGGCTGTGCTGGGTTGTGTCAGTCTCAATAAACTCACGTCGCGGACCGTCTCGTGAGACT
>CM065714.1:2493337-2505837 GCA_033310375.1 Conus canariensis | reverse complement strand
GTTCTGACAAGAATCCAGGCATAATAGTTGTTCTGTAGGCACTTAGATTCTTACATAGGTTAAAACGTGTTATTTTAACACTCCGGTTCTGACAATTTTCTTTTGAACAGTAAACAAGTTGGGTATTTTTCGCTCCCATAAGAAAACCTAACACAGAGTAACTTTTATTCAAGACTGGCACAGCCTTTTAAACTTGAATAAAGTCAGACAAATACATAGACGAACAATCTAATAGTGGGGGAAAAAACAAGCGCAGGCCAACAACTGAACTCTCTCCATAATAATGACTTGGCAAAGATTTGGACTTAAGGAGGGAGGGGGGGGGGCAGGAATTTGAAGATGGAGAAACTGGGAACATGAAATTAAGAAAATATGTTACAGATATGAAAACTCTTCACTAGCTGCATAAGGGAACCATCGCAATCCCTTTTGAAGGCAGATATATTTGTATTGCCTGCTCCGAGGCCTTTCGTCCGCTGGGTCGGACTCATCAGGGAGACACGGCTGGTTGTGTCTGTGCTCCTGGCGTCAAATAGAGACACACCACAGTCCATAATACTGTGGTATTCTCACCAGTATTATGGACTGTGGTGTGTCTCTATTTGACGCCAGGAGCGCAGACACAACCAGCCGTGTCTCCCTGATGAGTCCGACCCAGCGGACGAAAGGCCTCGGAGCAGGCAATACAAATATATCTGCCTTCAAAAGGGATTGCGATGGTTCCCTTATGCAGCTAGTGAAGAGTTTTCATATCTGTAACATATTTTCTTAATTTCATGTTCCCAGTTTCTCCATCTTCAAATTCCTGCCCCCCCCCCCCCCCCCCCTCCCTCCTTAAGTCCAAATCTTTGCCAAGTCATTATTATGGAGAGAGTTCAGTTGTTGGCCTGCGCTTGTTTTTTCCCCCACTATTAGATTGTTCGTCTATGTATTTGTCTGACTTTATTCAAGTTTAAAAGGCTGTGCCAGTCTTGAATAAAAGTTACTCTGTGTTAGGTTTTCTTATGGGAGCAAAAAATACCCAACTTGTTTACTGTTTATCGTTTACTGTTCCCTGCCTCATTTCATTTCCAATTTTCTTTTGGTTAACACATTATATGTAGACATGAGGATACAGAGAGAGAGAGAGAGAGAGAGAGAGAGAGAGAGAGAGAGAGAGAGAGAGAGAGAGAGAGAGAGAAGAAAAAACAATCGATAAGCAGACACAGCAGATATGGGAAGAGGGCACATCCAAGCATCACACAACTTCGTTTTGTTGACACAGCCAATTCAACATGTCTGCTGTTTAAATGTCACGTCACTTCCGTTTCTGAAGTGTTGACCAAACCCCCAGCAAGTTGTTGAGCGTTGACACTCGAATGATTTTCCAGTTATTTTTAGGATTCAGAGTTGGAATTCCGAGCAGTTTTGAAGACGTGAGCTTGTTCTGAGTAGCATTGTCGCCAAGTGTGTGTGTGTGTGTGTGTGTGTGTGTGTGTGTGTGTGTGTGTGTGTGTGTGTGTGTGTGTGTGTGTGTGTGTGTGTGATGATGATGATGATGATGATGATGATGATGATGATGATGATGATGATGATGATGCAAAAACAAACACAAAAACAAACAAAACAAACAGATCGCAAGTCATCAGCTCTGCTCTCATCACGGTCAGATCCCAAGTCATCAGCTCTGCTCTCATCACGGTCAGATCCCAAGTCATCAGCTCTGCTCTCATCACGGTCAGATCCCAAGTCATCAGCTCTGCTCTCATCACGGTAGCATGAGCCTTTATTCTGCAGGATGTGTATTTTCTCTTTTGGTTTCCTTGGTTTCAAAACATTGGGGGAAGTGGGTAGGAGATGGGGGCGGGAATGTCTTGAGTCTGCCATGAAATGTAGATTGCGCCGTTTCCTGAAGCATGGATAGAACCCTTCATGTCACTGGTTGTTCAGAGGGGTGAGGGTGGTCAAGGGGACGGAAATAAGGAGTGAAGGGGGGGAGTGTAAGGTGGTAGGGCATAAATATAGACCCAAGCAATAAAGGTATCCAATAAGGACAGGAGGGTGTTCAGGTACCCACAAAATACAGGAGGGTGCTCAGGTTTTCACAAAGGACAGGAGGGTGTTCAAGTAGTCAGAAAGGACGGGAGGTTCTTCAGGTATCCACAAAGGACAGCAGTGTTCAGGTATCTACACAGAACAGGAGGGTGCTGAGGTATCCACAAAGGACATCAGGGTGTTCAGATATCTACAAATGACAAGACGGTGTTCAGCTATCCAGAAAGGACAGGAGGGTGTTCAAGTATCCAGAAAGGACAGGAGGGTGTTCAGGTAACCACTAAGGACAGGAGGGTGTTGAGGTAACCACAAAGGACAGGAGGGTGTTAAGGTTTGCACAAAGGACAGGAGTATGTTCAGGTATCAAGGAAGGACAGGAGGGTGTTCAGGTATCCACAAAGGACAGGAGGGTGTTTAGGTATCCACAAAGGACAGAAGGTGTTCAGGTATGCAGACACGAGGGTGTTCAAGTATGCAGAAAGGATAGGATGGTGTTCAGGTATCCATAAGGACAAGAGGGTGTTCAGGTATCCAGAAAGGACAGGAGGTTGTTCAGGTAACCACAAAGGACAGGAGGTGTTCAGATATCCAAAAGGAAAGGATGGTGTTCAGGTAACCACAAAGGACAGGAGGGTGTTCAGGTAACCACAAAGGACAGGAGGGTGTTCAGGTAACCACAAAGGACAGGATGGTCTTCAGGTAACCACAAAGGACAGGAGGGTGTTCAGGTAACCATAAAGGGACAGGAGGGTGTTTCAGGTAATCACAAAGGACAGGAGTGTGTTCAGGTATCCAGAAAGGACAGGAGGTTGTTCAGGTAACCACAAAGGACAGGAGGGTGTTCAGATATCCAGAAAGGAAAGGATGGTGTTCAGGTAACCACAAAGGACAGGAGGGTGTTCAGGTAACCACAAAGGACAGGATGGTGTTCAGGTAACCACAAAGGACAGGAGGGTGTTCAGGTAACCACAAAGGACAGGAGTGTGTTCAGGTATCCAGAAAGGACAGGAGGTTGTTCAGGTAACCACAAAGGACAGGAGGGTGTTCAGGTATCCACAAAGGATAGGAGGGTGTTCAGGTAACCAGAAAGGACAGAGGATATTCAGGTATCCACAAGGACAGGAGGGTGTTCAGGTAACCACAAAGGACAGGAGGGTGTTCAGGTATCCACAAAGGATAGGAGGGTGTTCAGGTATCCAGAAAGGACAGGAGGATATTCAGGTATCCACCAAGGACAGGAGGGTGTTCAGGTATCCACAAAGGACAACCGGATATTGAGTCGTGAGATGGGGGCAAACACTGACAGTCATGATTCAGATCTAGGATTCCTCAGGTCACAGGCTGAGTTAGCTTGCCAGTCATCTTCACCTGCACGTGACTATCACCGTCAGGACGTCACTATCGCCCTCAGCAAGTGACTATCACCCTCGGGACGTCACTATCGCTCTCAGCACGTGACCGCTGGCCTACTGCCCTGCTGGACCTGCTCGGACACGGCGTTCTGTGCACACACGTGACTCCCCAGGCAATCAATACACCGGGCAGACCAGTGCCGTGCATTCTGCCCTTCCTGGTCTTTACTTCTCTATCTGTCAAAGACTCGGCACTGCCACGCACGGCAAATAATACAAAGCAGCTAATTTCGAAGTCAAACACGTGTGCACGCCTGCGTGCGGACCAGAGCGTGCGTATATCTGTACGACGTACGTGTGTGTGTGTCTGACTGATGCATGGAGAGAGAAAGAGAGTGAGGGGTAAACTGACAGAGACAGAAAAAGGGGTGAATTGGACAGGAGAAGGGAGAGTGAGGGGTAAACTGACAGAGACAGAGAAAGGGGTGAATTGGACAGGGAGAAGGGAGAGTGAGAGGTAAACTGACAGAGACAGAGAAAGGGGGTGAATTGGACAGGGAGAAGGGAGAGTGAGGGGTAAACTGACAGAGACAGAGAAAGGGGGCGAATTGGACAGGGAGAAGGGAGAGTGAGAGGTAAACTGACAGAGACAGAGAAAGGGGGCGAATTGGACAGGGAGAAGGGAGAGTGAGAGGTAAACTGACAGAGACAGAGAAAGGGGCGAATTGGACAGGGAGAAGGGAGAGTGAGAGGTAAACTGACAGAGACAGAGAAAGGGGGCGAATTGGACAGGGAGAAGGGAGAGTGAGAGGTAACCTGACAGAGACAGAGAAAGGGGGTGAATTGGACAGGGAGAAGGGAGAGTGAGGGGTAAACTGACAGAGACAGAGAAAGGGGTGAATTGGACAGGGAGAAGGGAGAGTGAGAGGTAAACTGACAGAGACAGAGAAAGGGGGTGAATTGGACAGGGAGAAGGGAGAGTGAGGGGTAAACTGACAGAGACAGAGAAGGGGGCGAATTGGACAGGGAGAAGGGAGAGTGAGGGGTAAACTGACAGAGACAGAGAGAAGGGGTGAATGGACAGGGGAAGGGAGGTGAGAGGTAAATGACGAGGACAGAGAAGGGGCGAATTGGACAGGGAGAAGGGAGAGTGAGAGGTAACTGACAGAGACAGAGAAAGGGGGCGAATTGGACAGGGAGAAGGGAGAGTGAGAGGTAAACTGACAGAGACAGAGAAAGGGGCGAATTGGACAGGGAGAAGGAAAGGGATGGAAAAGAGAGGCAGGGGGAAGGGGTAGATAGCAAAAAAAAGAGGGGGGGGGGTCATGTTTGTATTCCCATTCTACATGGATGAAGGATTCTTCTCTGCAGTTTTCTTTTCCTATGGAAGGAGGAGTGGAGGGAACATGGGATGGAGGAGTAGGGGTGGGAGGAGAAAACGTGGAGTTGGACGTGGGTGAAGGTGAAGGTGGCGTGGAAGGGTGGAAGGGAAGGGGAGAAGAGAAGGTGGGGTTGAAGGGGTTGAGGGGAAGGGGTGGAAGGGAAGGGAGAAGAAAGGCGCTGGGTGGAGCATGATGGTTAAAGGCACAGGAGTAGAACAATGCATTCCTGTCTCCGTCCTTTCGCTCTGCACAGCGCGTCTGGCTGTGAGGATTCTGACCATTCACACTGACAGCAGACTGCTCAGTGGGCAGCACGCTGCATCAGCCACGCACACTCTGTCACTGCAACATTGTGTTTTATGTTCAACGTTGGTATAAGGTCGAAGATTTCATGCCACTATTGTTTAGTCCTTGATGAAAATAGATGCAGGTCATACAGTCTTTTACGAATCCCAAGAGACGGGGAAAATACCACAATGGGCGGTCTACGGATTGGTCGCATGTTGGTATCCACAAACTGAAATGGTCATAAATGCTGCAATGGCGGTCTACGTATTGGTCATTCTTTGTATCCACTTACTAAAATTTTCATTTTCATGGATACCACATTTGCAGTCTACAGGGTGGTCACTCTTTGGTGTTCAGATACTAAAATGGTCAGACACCATAACCGCAGTCTACAGACTGGTCACTTTTGGGTAACCAGATGCTACAGACTGGTCACTTTCGGGTATCCAGATGGTGAAATAGTCACAGATACCACAATGGCAGTCTAGAGACTGGTCACTTATAGTCCGCACACTTTTTTTCAAGCAACTACTCTGTGAACAGCCAATGTGTTATCTATATCACCCTTTCAGTATGTGGAAACCCAAATGGTCAGGAACACTACAACTGAAAGGCAACAGCCGCCGTGTGGCGTTGTTTATAAACATGAATTGTCAAACGTCTTGTCTCCAGCCCTTGATGTCTCTGCCTTGTGTCGCTGCCTTCACCGCACGGCCAGTGGTCTCCTCTTCATCACTAATTCAGGGAAATCCTTACACACTTCCCGCCATTTTCCCTCACCACTGGGCTGTTACACTGCAAGTCACCATTGATTTTCAATGCCGTGCTTGGAGATGTAGGATTAGTCAAAACACACAGGTCATCTTCTTAACGCTAGCGCGTGGGAACATATATTCACGACACACACACAACACACACACACACACACACACACACACACACACACACACACACACACCACACACACACACATGCACTCAAACACACACACACACACACACACACACACACACACACACACACACTCACTCACCACATACGCACCACCACCACGCACGCACACCACGCACGCACCACGACACACACACACACACACACACTCACTCACTCACACGCACCACGCACCACGCACGCACGCACGCACCACGCACGCACGCACACACACACACACACACACACACACACACACACACACTGAAAGGGAGAGTGAGAGAGACAAAGACAGAGACAGACAAACAAACTGGTAGAGTGAGAATGGGGATAGGGCTGGGTGAAGGGTGGAGACAATATCCCACCTACTGCCCAGGCTACAGTTAACTGTTTACTATTCACAGTTTGAAAAAATACACCTCCTTATCTCACCATACTACCAGCACAGGATATACTCTGCTCACAACAAATCAACACACCACACACACACACACACACACACACACACACACACACACACACACACACACACACACACACACACAGCATACCCACTTGCGCCACCCAACCCTTAACCATTCTGACATAAAATATACTCCGCACAAACGAAAAGTATCCTTTCCCCACTCGACCCTCAGCACTAACAGAAACTGTATTCCACACATACACACTGTTCTTTTCCTCCATCCCATCCACCACTCTGACAAGGCCCCTCTCCCACCCCACTGACACCACATGCATTCCACCTATACAGAAGGACTGTTGTCCCACCCCACCCATCACACTGACACAAAATGTACTACACACACACACACACACACACACACACACACACACACACACACACACACACACACACACACACGTGCTAGCACGCATGCTGTGTCCATGATAATCAACAGCTGTATCAGCTGCTGTGGTGTTGTGGTTAGGGGTGTGGACTGGGGGCTGGGAGGTTATGGGTTCGGTTCCTGTCAAAGTTATTTATTTGTGACATTTGCCTCGAGTGGCTCCTACCCAGTGTTGAGTTTGCCATGGGCTCAGTCTGGAAGAATGAAACCATACAGTCAAGTTTCATCCAATTAATGGATGGGTCTCCGAGAGTGTTGCTCAAATTGGTTGACCAACCCTGCAGGTGTCTGTGTCTTTCAGGCCTACCTGATGCCGGGATATACTATGAAAGGAAATGTAGAGCACAGCCCTGTCATGTGGTCTGTGATCATAACGGAACTCCATTACATCGTCTTTGTCATCCTCATCAGCAGTCAGCACCACAGAAATAAGTTTATGAACAAAAAGGAACCCATACAGATTGTGCATCGTGATAATCAGACTGGTGGGAGGAGGGAAGGGAGGGGGAATGGGGACTCCATTTCATTCGAGCATACTCCACAAGTGTGCTCCTCCCAGCATCCTACCACTAAGGTCTGGCACTGCAGACGCCGATGCCAGACTGGGAGCCCTGGGAGGGAATGCCAGTGACTGCAGGTGTCGGACAGTCAGACCAGTGACCTCTGCCCTCTGCCTGTCGGCTCTGAGGAGAGCTGGACTGCGTGCTGATCTACCTGAGGGTCGTTCAGACACAGCGACATTTGACTGTCGTGTGCTGCACGTGTCGTTCAGTCAGCCCAAACTTGTACTACGTTAACTGCATGCGTCTTTCACTTTGCTTTTGTTTTCACTGTCTTGTTTGTCTTGCCTGAAAAAGACCAGGCAGGTCGAAACGCGTTGCGTTTGTTTAGTTACTGGTTTGTTCTTTCGTTTGGCAGGGATACAGCGAAGACTTTTTACTACGCCTTTTTGAGGACTATGAATTGTAGAATACTGTACTACACGTTCATTTCGTTGGTTGCCCAGCCCTCAGCAAGGGAGCTAAATTAAGTTTGTTACCGAGTCAATATCCATTCCATACACGTATCGCAACATCAACAAGAAAAACTGCATTCCAGACGTGCTATAAACCTCTGAAACCCGTTTATTTTTCCACTAAATACTAGTTCAAATAAACCAAATACCTAACTCTATTGTAAAAGAATCCCATCTGGCGGAACATCCATGAACAGAATCAGTCTGCTATGGAATCGCTAAGGGGAGGGAAGTCTGTACATCTCATTAGAAAATGCAGCGAGTGGCTCGTCACATGACGTGCACTGAAATCCTCTCCATCGTTCGACAGGACTCAATGTGACTACAGAGAATGGTCTGTGTGTAATGGGCACAATGCTTTATTCTTTGTGGACTGCAGTGAAGAACTGAATGTGACTACAGAGAGTGTTCTGTGTAATGGGCATAATTCTTTATTCTTTGTGTACTGCAGTGGCTGATAGCGGACACTCTTTAAAGTTTGAACAGATCTGCAAATGACTATCTCCCCTTATAAATGTTCCAGTCCTCTTGCCAGAGATTTTGACGCAACTGTGAAGTATGGGATTTGAAATAATGTCGAGTATGATGATCTGGTCATCTCTTCATTTATGGCATTATCGGCATTATGATTGATCACCTCATTGCCTTGAATGTCACCATGGTCTGGTATCCGAAGGAGAACAGCATATGAAGTGCAGAATACTACACTACAACATGGCGACCTATGAAGTGTAGAATACTACAATACAACATGACAACCGATGAAACATATAATACTACATTACAACATGAAGAATAGAATACTAGTCGACAACATGGCGACCTATGATATATAGAACACCACACTACAATAATCATGACGACCTACAAATTTAAAATGCTATACAACATGATGACATATGAAATGTAGAATACAATAGCTTGGCTGTGTCTGGAGTGGCACTGTCTTCATCTGTCCGTGGGCAGGGGTGGTTGGGTCTGTGGGGTGTGCTCGACAGCAGGAGGGTGGTGTTTTTCGCCAATGGGCTCTGCAGTCATGAAACACGGGCTGGTACACCCATGGGGATGCTACTTTAAGGCTGTTATGAGTTGCATCCTGTAGCCTGATTTACCTCTGTTCAGGAGCAGTTATGTCCCTTGATATCTTAATGGAGTGTCCTGCGCGTGCCTGTACCCATCGTCAACACAGCGCAGGCCTCCAAGGGTGGTACAGGACTGCTCTAAAGGCAGATGGGGACAGTGCTTCTCTGGGTCCTCCCCAGCATCTTCGGGTGTTTCTTTTTCTTTTTTTTTCTAAAATGCTATACTACAACATGATGACATATTAAATGTAGAATACTAGACTACAACATGGCAACCTATCAAATATAGATTGCTAAACTATACCCTAATAGCCTGTAAAATGTACAATACTCAACAATGTCATAATAGCCTATAAGATGTAGACTATTACACTAGAAAATGACGGTTTATGAAATGTATAATACAACACTGTACCATGATAGCCTTTAAAATATAGAATACTACACCACAAAATTGGCCTATGAAATGCAGAACAACAATGATAGGAAATGTAATAAAAAGTCCAAAGAAGCAGAAAAAGTGTGGAAAAGTACGTAAAGATAGAAATAGTGTGGAAAAGTACGTAGATAGAAACAGTGTGGTAAAGTACGTATAGATATAGAAATATGCAGGAATGTTGAAACAAGAAGGCAAAGACGAGAAAAAGAACAGAAGTAAAATGTCATGTGGTTGGGCTTGTGTCAGTGAAGTGATGTAATGAATTGTTGTGGCTCAGTGATGTTTGACAGAAAACTCTGGACATTGGTATGGTCTGGCAATTTCCCAGTCCTACGTAAAGCACGAAGAAATGACCAGCTTGTGACAAGTCGGACACACTGTGACCTACTAACCTCTCCCTGTCCTGGGCACGTGCCACACGCCGTGCTGACGCCTGTCCTTTCCATGCAGGCTGTACTGGGCTGTGTCAGTCTCAATAAACTCACGTCGCGGACCGTCTCGTGAGACTCGACGAGAGTTTAGATTTCACAGCTGTGTCAGTCTCAATAAACTCACGTCGCGGACAGTCTCGTGAGACTCGACGAGAGTTTAGATTTCACAGCTGTGTCAGTCCCAATAAACTCACGTCGCGGACCGTCTCGTGAGACTCGACGAGAGTTTAGATTTCACGAGTCCGTCGTAAATTGGATCCCTAAGGAAGGCGTTGGAAATTCGATCAAGAATCGGGCACTTCACTGTTTGGCTACGCATCCACCTTGTTTACGTTGTTCAGGCAGGCTAGATTACCCCCGAATAAGTAGGTCAGAGGCAAGTGCCCTGTGTCTGTGCACAGAGGTAGAATGGTTGAGGACTGGACACGGAGTGCAGGATACCCGACTGACCCCCTTCCCTTTTACGTGCTGGTGACCTTAGTCTAGACCGGAGGATGGCAGGCAGGCTGCAAACTCTCTCACTGCTAGACCTGCTGCATCTGGCACTGGAGCTGCATTGATGAAGTGGATGGGACTTGTGCTTAGGAGCGTGGGGCATGGAGGATGCCACATACTCTCGAAGTCTCCACAAGACTGTAAAAGAAATATATGTGGGAGAGAGAGAGAGATCATTTCAGCTACGTGAACTGTTTCTTTACTGCGAGTGTGTGTGGAATGTTCCAACTGAGTATCAGGTGATCAAGTTTCCTGAAAGAAAGTAACATCCTCAACATGTGCCTGGTGTAATCGTTTCATTCTATCGTTCTTTTACTTCATGGGCTTGGAAGAAAGACAGTGGTAGCCACTTAAATTTTCGGAAGTTAATTAAAGTTTACGTTTCTTGTTACAGGAAAATGAAAGTTGTGTCAATCCTTCTCATGCGCTTGTCTTTTCCTTTGGAGTGTTGTTGTCGCTTGATGGCCCATTCTCGTTGCAGCCTTTGCTGTTTGGATAAGTAAGACCAGTGCCTGTGACATCAGAAAGGTTTGGGAAAAGGTAGAAAGGAGAACAATGAAATGTAGGAAAGGTAGGAAAACATCAAGAAAGCTGACAGGGGAGTTTCCAAACTTATGAAAAACTGGTAAAAAGAAATAGAACATGTCGAAAACATGAAATTGAAAGAAAGCTGGGAATAGTTGGGAAAGGTGATAAATGTACAAAAGGTAAGAACATAGAGCGGGTCCAGGGGATAGCTGGAGAAAGCAGGAAAAGAAAGGGAAAAGTAGGCAAGGAGAGGAAACGTAGGAATTTAAGATGTGAAACAGTGTATGAGAAGAGAGAGAGAGAGAGAGAGAGAGAGAGAGAGAATGGGAATAAGTAGGTAAGGGAGGGAAATGTAGGAATATGGGGCATTGTTGGGAGAATTTGGAAAGTGAAAGAGAACAGAGGCAGGGGGAGGGGGGAGGGGAAAGAGGTGAAGGCAGGAAAACGTCACGCTGGAAAAAGGCGGTAATGTTGGACCCCAGAGTTGTGTCCCTTCAGCCCTCAGCCACCAATGGATTAGCTCCCTGTCTGACCCTCTATAGACCAGCAGAGTTGTTTCCCTTCAGCCCTCAGTCACCAATGGATTAGCTCCCTGCCTGACCCTCTATAGACCCCTAGAGTTGTGTCCCTTAAGCCCTCGCCACCAATGGATTAGCTCCCTGTCTGACCCTCTATAGACCCGAAGAGTTGTTTCCCTTCAGCCTTCAGCCACCAATGGATTGTCTCCCTGTCTGACCCTCTATAGACCCCTAGAGTTGTGTCCCTTCAGCCCTCGCCACCAATGGATTAGCTCCCTGTCTGACCCTCTATAGACCCCAGAGTTGTTTCCCTTCAGCCCTCAGCCACCAATGGATTAGCTCCCTGTCTGATCCTCTATAGACCCCTAGAGTTGTGTCCCTTCAGCCCTCGCCACCAATGGATTAGCTCCCTGTCTGACCCTCTATAGTCCCGTAGAGTTGTTTCCCTTCAGCCCTCAGCCACCAATGGATCACCTTCCTGTCTGACCCTCTATAGACCCGTAGAGTTTTTTCCCTCCAGCCCTCAGCCACCAATGGATTAGCTCCCTGTCTGATCCTCTATAGACCCCTAGAGTTGTGTCCCTTCAGCCCTCGCCACCAATGGATTAGCTCCCTGTCTGACCCTCTATAGTCCCGTAGAGTTGTTTCCCTTCAGCCCTCAGCCACCAATGGATCACCTTCCTGTCTGACCCTCTATAGACCCGTAGAGTTTTTTTCCCTCCAGCCCTCAGCCACCAATGGATTAGCTCCCTGTCTGATCCTCTATAGACCCCTAGAGTTGTGTCCCTTCAGCCCTCGCCACCAATGGATTAGCTCCCTGTCTGACCCTCTATAGACCCGTAGAATTGTTTCCCTTCAGCCCTCAGCCACCAATGGATCAGCTCCCCGTCTGACCCTCTATAGACCCGTAGAGTTGTTTCCCTTCAGCCCTCAGCCACCCATGGATTAGCTCCCTGTCTGACCCTCTATAGACCCGTAGAGTTGTTTCCCTTCAGCCCTCAGCCACCCATGGATTAGCTCCCTGTCTGACCTTCTAATCTATAGGCTGACTGTGCCTGACACTACATCACATACACGATTGTGTGTGTGTGTGTGTGTGTGTGTGTGTGTGTGTGTGTGTGTGTGTGTGTGTGTGTGTGTGTGTGTGTGTGTGTG
>CM065714.1:2480837-2483337 GCA_033310375.1 Conus canariensis | reverse complement strand
GAAGCATGGACAGAACCCTTATGTCATTGAATGTGAAGAGGGGTGAGGGTGGTCAAGGAGACTGAAAGAGGGGGGGGGGGGGTAAAGTGGTGGGGCATAAAAAAGAACCCCGCTATAAAACGTTCCTTCTCCAGAAAGAACAGGAGGGTGTTCAGGTATTCAGAAAGGACAGGAGGGTGTTCAGGTATTCAGAAAGGACAGGAGGGTGTTCAGGTATTCAGAAAGAACAGGAGGGTGTTCAGGTATTCAGAAAGGACAGGAGGGTGTTCAGGTATTCAGAAAGGACAAGAGGGTGTTCAGGTATCCAGGAACGACAGGGGGGTGTTCAGGTATCCAGAAAGAACAGGAGGGTGTTCAGGTATCCAGAAAGAACAGGAGGGTGTTCAGGTATCCAGAAAGGACAGGGGCTGTTCAGGTATCCAGTAAGAACAGGAGGGTGTTCAGATATCCAGAAAGGACAGCAGGGTGTTCAGGTATCTAGAAAGAACAGGAGGGTGTTCAGGTATTGAGGAAGGAGAGGAGGGTGTTTAGGTATCCACAAAGGACAGGAGGGTGTTCAGGTATCCACACAAAGGACAGGAGGGTGTTCATGTATCCACAAAGGACAGGAGGGTGTTCAGGTATCCACAAAGGACAGGGGGGTGTTCAAGTATCCACAAAGGACAGGAGGGTGTTCAGGTATCCACAAAGGACAGGAGGGTGTTCAGGTGTCCACAAAGGACAGGAGGGTGTTCAGGTATCCACAAAGGACAGCACGGTGTTCAGGTATCCACAAAGGACAGCAGGGTGAACAGGTATCCACAAAGGACTGCAGGGGCAAACACTGACGGTCATGATTCAGATCTGGGATTCTTCAGGTCACAGGCATATCCAGTCATCTTTACCTGCACGTGACAATGGCCCTCAGCACGTGATTGTCGCCCTCAGCACGTGACTATCGCCCTCAGCATGTGATTGTTGGCCTGCTGCCAAGCCGGACCTGCCCAGACACGGCGTTCTGTGCACACACGTGACTCCCCAGGCAATCAATACACCGGGCAGACCAGTGCCGTGCATTCTGCCCTCCCTGGCCTTTACTTCTCCATCTGTCAAAGACTCGGCACTGCCACGCACGGCAAATAATACAAAGCAGCTAATTTCGAAGTCAAACATCAGTGCGCGCGTGTGTGCGAAGCAGAGCGTGCTTGCGTATGTGTGTCTGTATGTCTGTCTGTATATATGAATGTATGGAGAGACAGAGAATAAGGGAGAGATTGGCAGAGACAGAGAAAGGGAGGGAGGTGGAGAAAGAGAGACAGCGACAAACAGACAGACAGACAGACAGAGAGAGAGAGAGAGAGAGAGGAAGGATCATGTTCTTCTCCCCATGTTGCAATGATTAAAAACTTTTTCCTGGCAGTTTTCTTTTCCTGTGGAAGGAGGGAAGCAGGGGGAACAAGGCGATGGAGAGGTGGGACTGGGAGGAGAAGAACGTGGAATGGAGTGGGGAAGCGGATGAAGATGAAGGAGGTGGGATGGAAGGGATGGAGGGGAAGGGGTGGAAGAGAAGGGGAGAAGAGAAGGTGGTGGGTGGGACGTGATGGTTAAAGACACAGGAGTAGAACAATGACATTCCTGTCTCCGTCCTTTCCGCTCTGCACAGCGCGTCTGGCTGTGAGGATTCTGACCATTCACACTGACAGCAGACTGCTCAGTGGACAGCACGCTGCATCAGCCATGCACACTCTGTCACGTGCAACATTTGTGTAGGGTCGAAGATTTAATACCATTATCGTTTACTCTTAGATGAAAATAGATGCACGTGACACCGAGTCTTTTACCTAATGGGAATCCAAGTTACGTAACCAAATATACCGGGAAACTGTCTTGAAAAATGTCAGGAAATAACAGAAACAAAACATTTTCAGCTGAAAAAAAGTTTCATAGATTCTCTCGTGAAATATCACGCTGCAAAAACAGAGCCTCTAATGAATAAGAATGACTGCCATTTTTGTCCAGCTGAAGTAGACATTTTGTTGTTTTTGTCCAACTGAAATAGACACTTTGTTGTTATATTCGTGGCATTGATCTAGAGCGCAGGATGGGATGGAAGGGGCACGTGACAGACAACAGCAAACAACGTGTCAGATCGCTGTGTCATGGTGAACTGATTTGGTCTGGAAAACAGGCCCTTCTCTGTCGTTTTGTTCCCCGACATTTGACCTTTGGTTTTGTTCTTGTATTTTGTCCTATGGCTTAGGGGGAGGATTTGCGCACTTTCAGTCATACACTGTCTGGCCTGGCAGAGAGAGCTCATCACCCCACACCTCCATGTTAGATCTCTGGTCAATGAAGGCACCACTCCGGCTGACAGGCATCACGACAATGTGACTGACTGTCATGTCATCACCCAAACCAACCCAGATGATCATGGTTCCATGGTGTCAGCATTTACACATCAAATGGTGGCCTACTGTCCTTACTGTTTCACTATCCGTGACCATTTTGGTATGTACATACT
>CM065714.1:2373337-2475837 GCA_033310375.1 Conus canariensis | reverse complement strand
CCAGATGGCGCAGAGATAGGGTCACGGGTGAGTGCAAAGCCTGAAATATGACGTCAACTAAGGAGAAGGTCATGTCTTTGAAGTTGTTCTTTTGATCAATTATTAGTTCAATATTAAATGCTGGCTCAAATTCAAGCTAGGCCTCGATACGCTTACACGGATCACATACTGATTTAGTGCAATATTAAATGCTGGCTCAAATTCATGCTAGGCCGCGATACGCTTACACGGATCACATACTGATTTAGTGCAATATTAAATGCTGGCTCAAATTCATGCTAGGCCTCGATACGCTTACACGGATCACATACTGATTTAGTGCAATATTAAATGCTGGCTCAGATTCATGCTAGGCCTCGATCCACTTACACGGATCACATACTGATTTAGTGCAATATTAAATGCTGGCTCAAATTCATGCTAGGCCTCGATCCGCTTACACGGATCACATACTGATTTAGTGCAAAATCCCATTTGTGGCGTGTGGCCACAACAATTCAGGAAAGGGGGGGGGGAGATGGGGGTGGAGAGGCGGGGAGGAGGGGTAAGGAGAGGACGGGAAAGAAGAAAGAGCAGAAAAAGAATGAAGACGAGGGTCGAAGATGAAGAACAGAAAGGTGAGATGGATGACTGCAATGGGTCAGAAGGATGTCAAGAACAAAAAAGGTGAGATGGAATGACTGCCATGGGTCAGAAGGATGTCAAGAACAAAGAAAAGGTGAGGATGGAATGACTGCAATGGGTCAGAAGGATGTCAAGAACAAACAAAAGGTGAGGATGGAATGACTGCAATGGGTCAGAAGGATGTCAAGAACAAAGAAAAGGTGAGGATGGAATGACTGCAATGGGTCAGAAGGATGTCAAGAACAAAGAAAAGGTGAGGATGGAATGACTGCAATGGGTCAGAAGGATGTCAAGAACAAAGAAAAGGTGAGGATGGAATGACTGCAATGGGTCAGAAGGATGTCAAGAACAAAGAAAAGGAGTGAGGAGGAGGAATGACTGCAATGGGTCAGAAGGAAATGTCAAGAACAAAGAAAGTGAGGAGGAATACTGCATGGTCAGAAGATTCAGAACAAAGAAAAGGTGAGTGGAATGACTGCAATGGGTCAGAAGGATGTCAAGAACAAAGAAAAGGTGAGGATGGAATGACTGCAATGGGTCAGAAGGATGTCAAGAACAAAGAAAAGGTGAGGATGGAATGACTGCAATGGGTCAGAAGGATGTCAAGAACAAAGAAAAGGTGAGGATGGAATGACTGCAATGGGTCAGAAGGATGTCAAGAACAAAGGGCTGGGAACAAAGAACAAGGAAAGGTGTGGACAGGAAGGAGGAGAGGAGGGTGGGTGGGTGGAGAAGGACGAAGAGGTTCTGCCAGAGAACAGAGAGTATGAGGAGGGAAGGCTGCAGAAGAACAGCAGGGGACAGAGAGTATGAGGAGGGAAGGCTGCAGAAGAACAGCAGGGGACAGAGAGTATGAGGAGGGAAGGCTGCAGAAGAACAGCAGGGAACAGAGAGTATGAGGAGGGAAGGCTGCAGAAGAACAGCAGGGGACAGAGAGTATGAGGAGGGAAGGCTGCAGAAGAACAGCAGGGGACAGAGAGTATGAGGAGGGAAGGCTGCAGAAGAACAGCAGGGGACAGAGAGTATGAGGAGGGAAGGCTGCAGAAGAACAGCAGGGGACAGAGAGTATGAGGAGGGGAGGCTGCAGAAGAACAGCAGGGGACAGAGAGTATGAGGAGGGGAGGCTGCAGAAGAACAGCAGGGGACAGAGAGTATGAGGAGGGGAGGCTGCAGAAGAACAGCAGGGGACAGAGAGTATGAGGAGGGGAGGCTGCAGAAGAACAGCAGGGGGCAGCGGAAGAGAAGAAACAGAAGAGGAAATGCAGGAAGAGGGAGGAAAGGAAGAGCAAAGAGACAGAAGGGCTGGAGAACAGGCAGACACAACACACACGAAGAGCAAAGAGACAGAAGGGCTGGAGAACAGGCAGACACAACACACACGAAGAGCAAAGAGACAGAAGGGCTGGAGAACAGGCAGACACAACACACACGAAGAGCAAAGAGACAGAAGGGCTGGAGAACAGGCAGACACAACACACACGAAGAGCAAAGAGACAGAAGGGCTGGAGAACAGACAGACACAACACACAGACATGAGGAGGACGGAAGAAAACAAAAGAGAAAGAGAATGTTCAGAAACGTCAGAAGAAGAACAGCACAGAGGGCGACAGGAGGAAGAAGAGACACCACAATCACGATGACGGAGAGGACATGAAGATGGAGAACGACTGCAGACGAAGAGAAGAATGTAGTGTGGTGATCAATGAGAACAGCCAGCGAAGACGACAGCATGCGCGCGCAAAAGAGAGAGATAGCCAGACAGACAGACAGATAGACAGATAGTCAGACAACGTGGGGCGGGAGGGAGATAGGAGAAAGAAAACTGAGGGGGAAAAAGGCTGTGCGACAAACATACAAAGAAGCGCAGCGACAGAGGAACGAAGTGCATGAATGAATGAAGGAATGAAAAATGTGACATAGTCTGAAGAAAAAGGGGAAAAATTCCAAGACAGAAAACGTGTACGCTTTTTCCATCACTGGTGGACAGATCATTGCAACAGTTGTTAGTGTGTTGGGCGTGAAACGTGGATTCCAGGAAGGCAGACTTGGCGACTGGGACACCCACGAGTAACATTGTAGAATAAATCCCACAGTGACAGTTCATCTTGTCCGAAGTCTCTGATACTGACTGCTGACTGTGAAATGACTGTCAGTGACTGTTGGAACAAGACACCGTGCTGCCCTGCACCTCGCTGCCCTGTCCACGGGACGCAACTGTCGAAAATTCACAATGAGAAATACTGGGTTGTATCCCATGACAGCTTGAATGCAATCCGTGGTCCAGGGCGATTCATTATCCTGTCTCTCCTGTCCACTGAACCACATCCACCCCCCCCCCCCCAACCCCCCGCCTCCCCATCCTTCCCTCCTAAGCTCTACCGCCCCTATGCCCACATTCCATCTTCCTATTCCTCTCCTCTTCCCATCTTTTTCTGAATCATTTGAAGCCTATGCACGCACGCGCACGCGCACACACTTACACACACACACACACACACACACACACACACACACACAACAGATGCAGACGAAAATGGAATCAAAAACAGGCAAACCAAAATAGATCAAAAGACAGGTCGACTAAAACAGACAAAAAGACAATAATATATCAAGTCTCTGCAACCGCTCTGACAAAGTGGCACTTTTTCACCGGCTCTTCCTGCCTGTCGTAAAGAACTTGATGAATTTGACAAATAGTCTGATGTATGTGCATGCGTGCGTGCGTGCGTGCGTGCGTGCGTGCGTGTGTGTGTGTGTGTGAAAGCCAGATGAGAAAAATAACAGGAAGCCTCAACAATCCGATTACTCACCAAATTTCCTTCTCTGTCAAATCCACACCCTGTCCAGTATGAACAAGGTAAATGTTGTCTTAAAGACTTTGAGCTCAAGAAAAGAAACTCTTGGAATTCTGTTCAGCCGTTGTTTGTGTCCCCATGCAGCACAACTAAAGGCGTCCTCCAACTGGCTGGAAGAACCGGCCTTCCACCTGTGGCCGTTGTGTCTGTCCCCATACAGCACAACTGAAGGCGTCCTCCACCTGGCTGGAAGAACCGGCCTTCCACCTATGGACAGACAGACAGACAGACAGACATGGCCGACAGGGGTGGACGTACCGGAAGGGGCGAGGATAGACTCCACGACTCGGTTGTAGCCCAGGCAGACGAAGAGCGGCAGGCAAGAGGCGGCATCCAGGAGAGAGGCACAGCCATAGCCCAGCAAGGCTATAGTGGCCAGCACCTGGACCCACAGCACCATCACTCTGTCTGCAACAGTCAGCATCATCATCATGATGATGATGATGATGATGATGATGATGATGATGATGATGATGATGATGATGACACAGCCATACCCCAGCAAGGCTATAGTGGCCAGCACCTAGACCCACAGCACCATCACTCTGTCTGCAACAGTCAGCATCATCATCATGATGGTCATGATGATGATGATGATGATGATGATGATGATAATGACACAGCCATAGCCCAACAAGGCTATAGTGGCCAGCACCTGGACCCACAGCACCATCACTCTGTCTGCAACAGTCAGAATCATGATGATGATGATGATGATGATGATGATGATGATGATGATGATGATGATGATGATGATGACACAGCCATTGCCCAGCAAGGCTATAGTGGCCAGCACCTGGACCCACAGCACCATCACTCTGTCTGCAACAGTCAGCATCATGATGGTGATGATGATGACGATGATGATGATGATGATGATGATGATGAAGATGATGATGATGATGATGATGATGACGACGACACAGCCATAGCCCAGCAAGGCTATAGTGGCCAGCACCTGGACTCAAAGCACCATCACTCTGTCTGCAACAGTCAGCATGATGATGATGATGATGATGATGATGATGATGATGATGATGATGATGATGGTGATCATGATGATGATGATGATGATGATGGTGATGGTGATGATGATGATGACACAGCCATACACCAGCAAGGCTATAGTGGCCAACATCTGGACCCACAGCACCATCACTCTGTCTCCAACAGTCAGCATGATGATGATGATGATGATGATGATGATGATGATGATGGTGATGATGATGATGATAATGATAATGATGATGATGATGATGATGACAGCCATAGCCCAGCAAGGCTCTAGTGGCCAGCACCTGGACCCACAGCACCATCACTCCATCTGCAAGTCAGCATGATGATGATGATGATGATGATGATGATGATGATGATGATGATGTTGACAGCCATAGCCCAGCAAGGCTATAGTGGCCAGCACCTGGACCCACAGCACCATCACTCTGTCTACAACAGTCAGCATGATGATGATGATGATGATGATGATGATGATGATGATGATGATGATGATGATGATGGTGATGATGATGATGATGGTGGTGGTAGTGGTGGTGGTGGTGATGATGATGATGACACAGCCATACCCCAGCAAGGCTATAGTGGCCAACACCTGGACCCACAGCACCATCATTCTGTCTGCAACAGTCATCAGCATGATGATGATGATGATAATGACGGTCATGATGACACAGCCATAACCCAGCAAGGCTATAGTGGCCAGGTCCTGAACCCACAGCACCATCACTCTGTCTGCAACAGTCATGATGATGATGATGATGATGATGATGATGATGATGATGATGACACGCCATAGCCCAGCAAGGCTATAGTGGCCAGGTCCTGAACCTACAGCACCATCACTCTCTCTGCAACAGTCAGCATCATGGTGACAGAGAGGAGAAGGCTGGGGCTGAGGAGGAGGATGGTGATGATGATGATGACACAGCCATAGACCAGAAATGCCAGAGTGGCCAGGACCTGGACCCACAGTACCATCACTCTACCTGAAATACAGTCATCAGCATGGCAGACAGGATGGTGACGATGATGGTGATGAAGATAGACAATAATGATAGTAATAATGATAATGATAATACCGTCACAATCAGCCTCGCCAACGTGCTTCTCCTCTCTTCTCTACTTTTGGTAACTTACACACACGCGGGCACGTGCGTGCATGCGTGCGCACAGGCATAAACGCAGACACGCATGCAGGCACTCACGCACCCTTCCTACACACACACACACACACACAACACAACACACACACACACACAGACACACACACGGGTGACTAGAGAGAGAAAGAAGGACAGACAGACAGACAGGGAAAGACAGACTGAGACAGAGATAGAAACAACGAACAAAATGTGTTTCATGAGGAGAGTTAATATGCCCACAACAAGCTTGTTTACATCTTGCGGTCAAAAATGTTTTTAGAAAAAAGTGTTGGTTTATTTGTTTTTTTGTGTGTCTTTTCGTTTATTTGTTTGTTTGTTTTGTTTTGTTTTGTTTTTGTTTTTTCCCATGTTCTGCACAGACGTATTTTTCTTTCTTTTTAATTTTCTTTATGATAAAAAAGCACGGTGGAAATAGCCTCTTCAGTCCGTATCAGCCGTTACTTCCAAAGCTGGACTACAGTGGGCTTTTCCCCACTCCTGCGCAGACTCAAAGTGGAGATTCAGGATTTTGTTTGGTTACATTCTGGTTTGTGTGTTTGGATGACCTGCCATGATGCTCATGTCTTCAGCAACATACTGCAAAAACTACCCAATCTCTTTCAACCACACTTTTATCCACGGACTGAGCCAAGACATGTTGTGTAGATCCGAGGTGTGCAGCCCCCAATCATACTTCTCATCAGAGAACTAGATGACCAAGACGATCACATCCTGGATGACGCAAGAACAGCTGGAATGACTGTACGAAACTGGGAGCAAAGAGGATGTGTGGTCCAAAGATGAAGCCAATACATTTTCGCGCGGGTCCGCGGTGTGGGAATCCGGATTAAATGGCGGCGGCTGGATCCGTTCAGCAAAATGTCCACCGAACACTGGGCACTGCCAGCTCCTCTCCCATCTCCAACGTCTCAAACTCTCTCATCCTGACCAGTGCCCTTCTGTGGCACAGGCTCCCAAACTCCCACCCACATCTTACAGTTCTGCTCCTCCTTTGAAGCCTTGAGACGCCAGACGTGGCCCAGTCTAGTTGAGGTCCAGGCAGGAGAAGCTGTGAGGACCGGCGGGACTGCTGACTTCGCCTTACTAACCGGACTGAGGATCTAGCATGGCCGGGGACGCGAAACATAAAGAAAAGAAAAGTCCACAGAACATGATGTTACGATACAAACTGACAACTGTCAACAAAGCCATATCTTTTCGTAGGAATATTAAACCTTTATAATGACAAATTTTAAGAATACTTCTTAATGAGTGCGCGAAAATACAAGGGCAAACAAGTTACAAGAAAAAACATGACGCGTTTCGACCTCTTAGGTCTTCTTCAGGCAAGATAAACAACGTTCAAGACAATGAACACGAAGAACGAACAATCACTTATCTTCTCATATTCGGCGCAAATGGGCGTTGAATCTAATGACATAAACATTCACAATCCGAACTGTTTTAGTCCTGTCAGGAAAAAAAGGATATGGGAAGTAATTCTTTCAGTCTGAACAAACTGTTACTTCCCCTAGCGTAAAACCATCTTTGTTTTTGTTCAAGAATCGACTCAAAAGTCGTACCGGCTCAATATCAGCGGAGACCCGCCCTTTTTCGAGTGTCATTGTAGCTGTCTTTGGTTTTGGAGAATCCAGGAATTCAAGGTGTGAAAGAGCCTGTTGGCTGTAATCCTCAACACTTCCCATGACGGCGGAGAGTGGAACGGTCAGTTCATCTGCCATGTGAAGAGGGACGCGCAACTGCCAGGCACTGCCCAATACGGGGCTCTGTGTGGCTGTAAGAAAACTCACACTGAAAGCAGTGTCTGAAATATCAGGATTCGAAGCTAATACATTCTGCTAGAAAGACACCACGGTTGCCAACGCTATGGATCTATGGAGAATAAAGGTGCGTTGCCTTGTGTGTTCGTGTGACCTAAAGAAGGCTGACGACAGAAATCATTCATACTTTCATGTGTGACGTGGAATAAAGACGGAACTGGAAACTGAATCTGCTATCTTTTTCGGGAATCCTCTTGTCCTGGCCGTACAGAATAGGAATGCTAGAGTCAGCAATGGCCACTCTCGTAAAAAAAAAATGCAGTTCTGTGATTAACTATAAAACTGGAGATGCGGGGGTGAGGGTGTGTATTTGTGTGTGTGCGTGTGTGTGTGTGTGTGTGTGTGTGTGTGTGTGTGTGTTGTGCATGTGTGTGTGTGTGTGTGTGAGTGTGTGCGTGCGTGCGTGCGTGCGTGCGTGCGTGCGTGCGTGCGTGGTGTGTGTGTGTGTGTGTGTGTGTGTGTGTGTGTGTGTGTGTCTGTGTGTGTGTCTGTGTGTCTGTGTGTGTGTCTGAGCATGCGTGCGTGCGTACGTGCATGCGCGCGAGCGTGCGATCGAGTGTGCGTGTGTGTGTTAGTGTGCTTGCATGTGCCTGTTTGTGTGCCTGTATGTCTATCTTCTGTCTTCCTAAGCTAAAAAAAAAACAAAAAACAAAAAACAAAAAAAAAACGTTTCGTTGCAGACTGGATCTGCTGTATGATTTTGTTGTCATGAATGTAATTTGTTGAATAATTGATAAGGAGTGTGTCACTGTGTGTGTGTGTGTGTGTGTGTGTGTGTGTGTGTGTGTGTGTGTGTACGTGTGTGTGTGTGTGTGTGTGTGTGTGCGTGTGCGTGTGCGTGTGTGTGTGTGTGTGTGTGCGTATGCGTGTGTGTGTGTGTGAGAGAGAGAGAGAGAGAGAGAGAGAGAGAGAGAGAGAGAGAGAGCGGGTGTAAATCGGCATTCACAGTTCACATCAGCGGCGTGACAGCCCTGAGCTATAAGCAACACGAACTGCATTGATATGAGGGAACTGTGGCGCTATATTGATCGGCGACTTGACCAAGGAGGCTGAGCTATGGAGCTGGGAGCGGGGTGGGATAGGTGTGGACACTACGGGTGGAAAAAACTTTAAGAAAACTGTAGTGTGACGGGAATGTTTGATTTAGAGAAGAAAGGACAGGAGGGGGAGGGGGAGGGGAATGGAGGGGGAGCGCTAGAAAATGAAAGCTTGTGAAACATCAGAACACTGTCAAAGGCGGGATTAAAAACCGTAGCAACAGCAATCGGAAGATTCCGAGGAGGTGGGGTGGGGTGGGGGAGGGGCTGGGGGGAGGGTTGACAGCACTGGAATGCTCATGTCACATTTTCAGAATGGTTGCGAGCGATACTTTAACGTCACGAGATCTGGTTTGAACTGTATAGCGATTGCGAGCGACACTTTAACGTCACAAGATCTGGTTTGAACTGTATGGCGATTGCGAGCGACACTTTAACGTCACGAGATCTGGTTTGAACTGTGTATGGCGAGAGCTGGCAGTGGCCAAGTTGTGTGCAAGGCTGAAGGCAACATGATGTCGTGCTCTCACTTCCTGTGGCCATACCCCACAATTTGGATTTTGAACCAAACCACTATGATAAAATAAAATTATAATCCATGTAAGCGTTTTGAGACCTAGCGTCAGTTTGAGCCAGCATTTAATGTTGAACTGATAATCGATCAAAAGAACAACTCCCCACCAACGGGGACTTTCACCGTTAACATCACATAGAATCTTCCAGTGTATGACCTTCCTCTTAGTCATATTTCTGGCCTTTGCATTCAACCGTAACCTTATCTTTGTGTCAGGTGGTTGCCCCCACATAGTCCCATTCCTATGATTTTAATCCGTCTGCTCTTTGTGTCAGGTGGTTGCCCCCACATAGTCCCATTCCTATGATTTTAATCCGTCTGCTTGGAACCACCTGGCTTGTACCTTGATGGCCGTATGAACGAAAACGAGAAGAATCAACTTTCTGACATAAAAAAAAAAAAATTCTCAAAACAATCTAATTGCGCCAATCTATAAATACTCGATTCCTCAAGTTAGGCCTTGGTGTGTTAATTTTTGGTGTGCAGCCTGTACAAGGCTGAAGGCAAAGTCATGTCATGCTCTCACTTCCTGCGTCAGCGAGGCACTGCGAAAGTGAGACTGACAGAAGTTGTACATACAAGTAATCTGTACGTTGTGGTTGACCATAAAAGTGGACAGTAAATTGACAGAGTGTTCGTCAGTCCGACCCAGAAAGCCTCATCACCATTTCATATCATCATGATAACCATCATCATCATCATCATCATCATCATCATCATCACCTTCATCCTCATCATCACCCTCATTATTCTCCTCCTCCTCCTCCTCCTCCTCCTCCTCCTCCATCATCATCATCATCATCATCATCATCATCATCTTCATATTCATCATCGTCATCATCATCATCAATATCATCATCATCACCATCATCATCATCATTACCATCATCATCATCACCATCATTACCATCATCATCATCATCAACATCATTACCATCATTATCATCATCATCATCATCATCAGCATCACCTCCATCATCCTCATCCTCATCCCAGACAGAACTCACTGACGCCCGGCACCATTTTCCAGATGTCGTCACAGTGGCCGGTCTGCAGGCAGGCGGTCCACACGCCGAAGCAGTAGAGCTGCTGTTTGTTGAAGGCAGAGGCGTTGGCCCATGGTCTGTTGGCATTGATCACATGCAGCATGCCCTCCGCCCCGCCGCTCAGTAACTCCGAGGGGTCAAATACCCGGCACACCTGCCACAGTGACAGTGCCCATCACTCCCTCCACCAATCACAGTGCCCATCATTCCCTCCACCAATCACAGTGCCCATCACTCCCTCCATCAATCACAGTGCCCATCACTCCCTCCACCAATCACAGTGCCTCTCCATTCCCTCCACCAGTCACAGTGCCTCTCATTCCCTCCACCAATCACAGTGCCCATCACTCCCTCCATCAATCACAGTGCCCATCATTCCCTCCACCAATCACAGTGCCCATCACTCTCTCCACCAATCACAGTGCCCATCACTCCCTCCACCAATCACAGTGCCTCTCATTCCCTCCATCAATCACAGTGCCTCTCATTCCCTCCACCAATCACAGTGCCTCTCATTCCCTCCACCAATCACAGTGCCCATCACTCCCTCCACAATCACAGTGCCCACCATTCCCTCCACCAATCACAGTGCCTCTCATTCCCTCCACCAATCACAGTGCCCATCACTCCCTCCACCACTCACAGTGCCCATCACCCCCTCCACCAGTCACAGTGCCCATCACTCCCTCCACCAATCACAGTGCCCATCACTCCCTCCACCAATCACAGTGCCCATCACTCCCTCCACCAGTCACAGTGCCCATCACTCCCTCCACCAATCTGTCATGCTTCCCGTAGTCGTGCCACACACGCACGCACCACCGCCAAAGCAAACTCCGCAAACGCACGCAATCACTCCTTTCACCCAAGGTGCGTTAAATAAATACACAACACCGAAAAGTTGGTTTTTTCCTTCCCCTCCTCCTACGGGAGAACAAATATAATTAGTACATACAATTCTTAAATCCTCAAATTAACTTATCCACACCTCCTCTTCAATGGGGAGGCAACACAAAATAAACTCAAACACACCTCCTCTCCACCAGGGAGGTAACACCTGGTACTGTTTCCCCTTCAATAGAAATATTCATAAAACATGGGGGTTATGTCACTATGCATCATCACCGTATTGATAATATATACATTATCTTGTAACCTCAGCACAGAAGATCAATCAAACCACGATTCACAACAGTTGAGGTTATATAATAGAGTCATAACATCATGGGGGAATGCGCCAGAGTCATTCTTCAGCCACACGGGGAAATGAGCCGGTCATTCTTCATCAACAAAGGAGAATGCGCCAAAGACATTCTTCATCCAGTTTCTTCAGTCCCCAATAATACCACCAAAAACAGCCCTCTCCGGCCCAAAGGGGCGCTGCCTGGCTGGAATCCTCCTCCGTGAGGAAGGGTACAGCAGGTGAGGTCCGCCACCCGTCCCAGGCTGGGGTCAGGTCCGGCACCTCCACCACCTCCAAACACTCACACCCGTGGCCCAGCGTGAGACAGGCAACCTGTCAACACACTCGGAAACACGTGCAGTTCTACAATAACTAAGGAGACTCACTTCAACGTGAAGATGTAAACAGTCACCTTTTCTTATAAGTTTTTACTTTAAATATTACTTTTCCTTTCTTTTCCCCATTCTTTTATAAAGAAATGTTACAGGTGTAACCACACTGGTTCTTATTCTTTTCTTTTCTTTTGAATACAAATGTTTTCTTTAATTTTTCCCCAAAGATTTCACTTCTCTCTAATTAAACATTAATGACAAAAATACCTCAACGATGCATCAGCCTTGCATCGGTCTTCAGTCGCCATAATCAAACAGACCATGCGACTCCCCCGGCTGGCGTAGAGCAAAGTGATTATAAAATTTTCTAGCTAAGTTAAATAGCGCGCGCAGCGCTCCCAAGCAGTACTCACCTTGGCCCGCCCACTACCAATAAATCAACGCCGAACAATCACATGATCTTTTTCTCTCAATACCCCAATACCGCTGACGTTCAATCTTAAAACACAAAACAACATGTGCACACGACACCTTCACACATCCTGTGCACATGACACAATCACAGTGTCCCTCATTCCCTCCACCAATCACAGTGCCCATCACTCCCTCCACCAATCACAGTGCCCATCACTCCCTCCACCAATCACAGTGCCTCTCTTTCCCTCTACCAATCACAGTTCTTGTCATGCACACGATCATTTCAATACAGGTCATTCAGCAAATTTTACGAGTATGGAATGGAGAGAGAGAGAGAGAGAGAGAGAGAGAGAGAGAGAATGTATCTTTGTGAGTGTGTTTGCGTGCGTTCGTACGTGTTTGCGAGCGTTCGTACGTACACGTGTGCGCGCGCGCGCGCGCGTGTGTGTGTGTGTGTGTGTGTGTGTGTGTGTGTGTGTGTGTGTGTAAGAAGTCACCGATCCACCTGGCCTCAAGGGAGAAATGCAGGCGATGGAGAAGACGAGGAGTGTGTGTATGGAGGTTGGGGTCAGCGTAGGGGGTCGGGGAAAGGTGGCACTGACCCACTTGGGGGAAATATAGGCAGTGAGGAAGACGAGGAGGGTTGTGTTGGGGGGGGGGGGGAGGGGGCACTGACCCACTTGGGGGAAATATAGGCAGTGAGGAAGACGAGGAGGGTGTGTGTTGGGGGGGGGGGGGAGAGGGGGGCACTGACCCACTTGGGGGAAATATAGGCAGTGAGGAAGACGAGAAGGGTGTGTGTTGGGGGAGGGGGGGGGGAGGGGGGCACTGACCCACTTGGGGGAAATAAAGGCAGTGAGTAAGACGAGGAGGGTGAGTGTTGGGGGAGGGGGGGGGGGGCACTGACCCACTTGGGGGAAATATAGGCAGTGAGGAAGACGAGGAGGGTTGTGTTGGGGGGGGGGGGGGGGGGGAGGGGGGCACTGACCCACTTGGGGGAAATATAGGCAGTGAGGAAGACGAGGAGGGTGTGTGTTGGGGGGGGGGGGGGGGGGGCACTGACCCACTTGGGGGAAATATAGGCAGTGAGGAAGACGAGAAGGGTGTGTGTTGGGGGAGGGGGGGGGAGGGGGGCACTGACCCACTTGGGGGAAATAAAGGCAGTGAGTAAGACAAGGAGGGTGAGTGTTGGGGGAGGGGGGGGGGAGGGGGGCACTGACCCACTTGGGGGAAATAAAGGCAGTGAGTAAGACAAGGAGGGTGAGTGTTGGGGGAGGGGGGGGGGGGGCACTGACCCACTTGGGGGAAATATAGGCAGTGAGGAAGACGAGGAGGGTGTGTGTTGGGGGAGGGGGGGGGAGGGGGGGCACTGACCCACTTGGGGGAAATAAAGGCAGTGAGTAAGACAAGGAGGATGTGTGTTGGGGGGGGAGGGGGCACTGACCCACTTGGGGGAAATATGGGCAGTGAGGAAGGCCAGGAGGGTGTGTGTTGGGGGGTCGGGGGAGGGGAGGGGGAGGGGGGGGCACTGACCCACTTGGGAGAAATATAGGCAGTGAGGAAGACGAGGAGGGTTGTGTGTGGGGGGTGGGGGGGGGGGGGGTCGGTGGGGGGGGGGGTCGGGGGGTGCCCTGACCCACTTGGGGAAATATAGGCAGTGAGGAAGACGAGGAGGGTGTGTGTTGGGGGGGGGGGGGGGGGGGGGCACTGACCCACTTGGGGGAAATAAAGGCAGTGAGGAAGACCAAGAGGGTGTGTGTTGGGGGGGGGGGGGGGGCACTGACCCACTTGGGGGAAATGAAGGCAGTGAGGAAGACCAGGAGGGTGTGCGTTGAGGGGGGGGGGGGGGGGAGACAATGATCCACTTGGGGGAAATGAGGACAGTGAGGAAGACCAGGAGGGTGTGTGTTGAGGGGGGGGGGGGGGGGACAATGACCCACTTGGGGAAAATGAAGGCAGTGAGGAAGACCAGGAGGGTGTGTGTTGAGGGGGGGGGGGGGGAGACAATGACCCACTTGGGGAAAATGAAGGCAGTGAGGAAGACCAGGAGGGTGTGTGTTGAGGGAGGGGGGGGGGGGGGACAATGACCCACTTGGGGGAAATGAAGGCAGTGAGGAAGACCAGGAGGGTGTGTGTTGAGGAAGGAGGTGGGGGGGGGGGGGGACAATGACCCACTTGGGAAAAATGAAGGCAGTGAGGAAGACCAGGAGGGTGTGTGTGGAGGGAGGGGGGGGGGGACAATAACCCACTTGGGGGAAATGAAGGCAGTGAGGAAGACCAGGAGGGTGTGTGTTGAGGAAGGAGGTGGGGGGGGGGGGACAATGACCCACCTGGGAAAAATGAAGGCAGTGAGGAAGACCAGGAGGGTGTGTGTGTGGAGGGAGGGGGGGGGGGGGACAATGACCCACTTGGGGGAAATGAAGGCAGTGAGGAAGACCAGGAGGGTGTGTGTTGAGGGAGGGGGGGGGGGGGGGACAATGACTCACTTGGGGAAATGAAGGCAGTGAGGTAGACCAGGAGGGTGTTTGTTGAGGGAGGGGGGGGGGGGGACAATGACCCACTTGGGGAAAATGAAGGTAGTGAGGAAGACCAGGAGGGTGTGTGTTGAGGGAGGGGGGGGGGGGACAATGACCCACTTGGGGGAAATGAAGGCAGTGAGGAAGACCAAGAGGGTGTGTGTTGGGGGGGGGGGGGGGGGGGGCACTGACCCACTTGGGGAAATGAAGGCAGTGAGGAAGACCAGGAGGGTGTGCGTTGAGGGGGGGGGGGGGGGGGACAATGATCCACTTGGGGGAAATGAGGACAGTGAGGAAGACCAGGAGGGTGTGTGTGAGGGGGGGGGGGGGGGGGGGACAATGACCCACTTGGGGAAAATGAAGGCAGTGAGGAAGACCAGGAGGGTGTTTGTTGAGGGGAGGGGGGGGGGGGGTCAATGACCCACTTGGGGAAAATGAAGGCAGTGAGGAAGACCAGGAGGGTGTGTGTTGGGGAGGGGGGGGGGGGGGGACAATGACCACTTGGGGGAAATGAAGGCAGTGAGGAAGACCAGGAGGGTGTGTGTTGAGGAAGGAGGTGGGGGGGGGGGGGGCAGCATGGGAATGGGCAGTGAGGAGACAGGGTGTGTGGGAGGAAATAAATTGGGGATGAAGGCATGAGGAAGACCAGGAGGGTGTGTGTGAGAGGAGGGGGGGGGGGGGGGGACAATGACCCACTTGGGGGAAATGAAGGCAGTGAGGAAGACGGAGGTGAGAGGGGTGTGGGTGTGTGAAGGAAAGGAGGTGGGGTGGTGGGGGGGGGGGGGGGGGGACAATGACCCACTTGGGAAAAATGAAGGCAGTGAGGAAGACCAGGAGGGTGTGTGTTGAGGGAGGGGGGGGGGGGGGACAATGACCCACTTGGGGAAATGAAGGCAGTGAGGTAGACCAGGAGGGTGTTTGTTGGGAGGGGGAGGGGGGGGGACAATGACCCACTTGGGGAAATGAAGGAGAGTGAGGAAGACCAGGAGGGTGGTGTTGAGGGGGGGGGGGGGGGGGACAATGACCCACTTGGGGAAATGAAGGCAGTGAGGAGACCAGGAGGGGTGTTGTGAGGGAGGGGGGGGGGGACAATGACCCACTTGGGGGAAATGAGAGGCAGTGAGGAAGACCAGGAGGGTGTGTGTTGGGGGGGTGGGGGGGGGGGAACAATGACCCACTTGGGAGAAAATGGAAGGGTTGGAGGGGAAAGACCAGGGGGAGGGGTGGGGAAGGAGGGGGGGGGGGGGGGGGGGGACAATGACCCACTTGGGGAAAATGAAGGCATGAGGAAGACCAGGAGGGTGTGTGTTGGAGGGGGGGGGGGGGGGGACAATGACCCACTTGGGGGAAATGAAGGCAGTGAGGAAGACCAGGAGGGTGTGTGTGGGAGGGGGGGAGGGACAATGACCCACTTGGGGGAAATGAAGGCGAGGGGGTGGGAGGAGACCAGGAGGGTGTTGTGGGGAGGGGGGGGGGGGGGGGGACAAGACCCACTTGGGGGAAAATGACTGGCGAGGAGGAAGACCAGGAGGTGGTGTGTGTGAGGAAGGAGGGGGGTGGGGGGGGGGGGACAATGACACTTGGGAATGAGGGGAGGAAGACCAGGAGGGTGTGTTGAGGAGAGGGGGGGGGGGGGGGGGCATGACCCACTTGGGGAAATGAGGCAGGGGTGAGGAAGACCAGGAGGGTGGTGTTGGGGGGGGGGGGGAGGGACATGACCCACTCGGGGGAAATGAAGGCGGTGAGGGACCGAGGAGGGTGGTGTTGCTGGGGGGGGGGGGGGAAGGGGGGGAGGGACAATGACCCACTTGGGGAGAGGTAGGCGGGAGGAAGACGAGGAGGGTGGTGTGTGGAGAGGGGGGGGGGGGGAGGGCGCTGACCCAGTCAAAGGAGAGGTAGGCAGGGAGGAAGACGAGGGGGTGGGTGTGGTGGGGGTGGGGGGCATGACCACTTGGGGGAGAGGGTAGGCGGGGAGGAGACGAGGAGGGAGAGGTGAAGGAGGGGGAGGGAGGGGCACTGACCCATTGGGGGAGAAGTAGGTGGGGAGGAAGATGAAGAGGGTGAGGTGAAGGAGGGGGGAGGAGGGGAGGGCACTGTCCCACTTGGGGGAGAGGTAGGCGGGGAGGAAGACGAGGAGGTAAGATGAAGGGGGGGGGGGGGGGGGGCATGACCCACTTGGGGGAGAGGTAGGCGGGGAGGAAGACGAGGAGGGTGAGGTGAAGGGGGGAAGAGGGGGAGGGGGGACTGACCATTGGGGGAAGAGGTAGGCGGGGAGGAAGACGAGGAGGGTGAGGTGAAGGAAGGGGAGGGGAGGAGGCACTGACCACTTGGGGGAGACGTAGGCGGGGAGGAAGATGAGTATTGTGAGGTGAATGGGGAAGGAGGGGGGGGGGGGGCTGTCACCGATCGGCGGTATTGAACCAGCACGTCCATGTGTTCAGAGTGGTGGTTCAAGATACAGAGCGTGTGCGCATATGCGTGCGAGCGTGCGTGTGTGCGTGTGTGTGTGCATATGTATATATGTGTGTGTGTGTGTGTGTGTGTGTGTGTGTGTGTGTGTGTGTGCGTGTCGTGCGTGCGCGTGAATGGGGTTGGGATTTTAGTTAGGTGGGGGTTAGGCTAAGTTCCTCGGGGTTAGGTAGGAAGGTTAGGGCTAGGTAGGGGGGCAGGGAAAGTAGGACATATAATATTCTTGCTTTCCAGTCTGCATTTATTGAGGGTGTGGAAGGGGGAAGTTGGTTTCGTTTCCGACTGTTATCCTTTGTTGCTTTGGTTCCATATGAGAGAGGCTGTGGCAGGATATCGGCTGTTGTTATTGTGTTGTAAATCGTCGTGTTGTTGCACGAGCAACAACTAGTCCGTTGGTCGGGTGTGTCAGCTCTGCGGAGGGATACACTGTTCTGACCAATGGTTGCTTTGTGTTGTGAGTGAAGCTCACTTGATTCCGACCAGGGCGGAATGCGTTGGGGTAACTTCACTTCGGTCCCTGGTGTTCGTCGGAGTGGACGTGCTCCTTGTAGTTGCGGCGGGAGCGCCGTTAGTTCGTGCTGAGTGACTTCGAGTCATAGTTAGGGCCAGGTCCTCGTCGGGTTGGTGTGCCTTTGGCCTGTGCCGAGTTCTGTGTTGTCCTTGTTGGCAGCCGCTTCTAGCCAGTTGCAGAACTGGTGTGGTTGATCGTCTGTCTGTCCAGGTTGGTGATCTGTTATGTTCGTGGTGTTGTGGTTCGTCGTGTTGTCTTGTAGTATGGTCGAGTTGTACTGTGGTTGTCTCATGTTGTGATTAGCTGGTATTGTGTTCGTTGCGTATACTGGTTGTCTGGTTTGATGTCTTGGTTTCGTGGTTGAAATTTGTTGTCAGCCGGTTTGTATTGTCACCTCTTTTCTGTCTATCTTGTAAGTAGTGTACATAGTAGTTCCGGAGTTCGGTTGTCATGGGACAGTTTGTCTAGACAATTTGGGTTCGAATAATAACCATTGATGGACGGTGAGGCAGATATTGATTGTGGCTAGCTCATGTTAATTTCAGTCGGTTCAATAAGAGGGTAATATGAGGTTGCATTTTGTTGAGGATCATACGAGTCAGGTGCAGATGTGTCTGCGTGAATCATAAAGGGGTGTGATGATTGTGCTCAATTTTCAGTTGTAAATAGTAGTAGTGCGTTGAAGTTGAGTAACGATTTCGGAGTTGCCCTGCACAGCACTGGAATCGGTTAACTGTGCAGTAGGGCCAAGGCCGATTTGTGGGTGAGTGGTTTATACCGGGGTACGGTCGTGACCATTCAAGTTATGTTGGTGTCCTTACTCTTTCGTTAGTCATGGCTCTTAACGCGAGTGTCGTGCGCGCGCAGACTGTATCTTTGACGTGTGTGTGTGAACACGCGCACCAGGTTTGTTGACAGCGATATGCGCGTAAAGACAAGTTTTTTTATGACACCCTTCAAGGAGACTGGCGCAATGACAGGTGTTAATATGCACGTTGTGACGTACGCATTTTGCACAGGACAGTGAGTCCAGATGGTTGGGAGTTTTCTGTAGAGCAAGTGACGGTCATCACACGTACGGGGATATATAAAATTGTGACAAACAGGGTTGGAGAAAGATACCTTAGGTTGTGGGAAGACAGTCCCATTATGAATTTCAGTAGTCAGGAAGAAGGGAGAGGTAAAGTTAAGGCGAGTGGCTTAGCAGTCGGTAGGATAAAGAATGGATGGTGTGCAGCATGTAATAATGTATGAAGTGTGGTTATGTTGGCATAACAAGTATTAAGAACTGGGTTAACGAGAGATGACATGAGAGTGGGGTGATGGATGGAAATGTTGGTGAGCGAATCATGTTTTTGGAATATGATTATACTTGACAGTGCAAGAGGGGTAAGAATGTGAGGGATTGTGGCCAGGAGACAATTCCCTTGTGTGAGCATTGACCCAGCAGAAAATGGATAAGTTTTTGTACAGAGATGTTCATTACTACTGAGTATTATGTGAAGACATCTCCTTGTGAAATTGCCCACTTCCTAGATTACTTAGTATTTCCCAAGGGGGCCCATTAAGTCTGCATTGGGGTCGCTTGGGTTTGTTTTCTTTCTCCGAGATTTGGGTGTGATTCCTAATTTCATGTGTAATAACGTGGATTGGCTCAGGGAGAATATTGCTTTAACTGCTGTGGTAAGGGTTGGCAGGAGATGGGTCTGATAACCCCAAAGGGAGTAATGGGTTGGGGGATGTATTCGAAATATTAAGGAATCACTCTCATATCCAAGTGGGAAGTAAGCAAGGGGGATGGAGAGTTAAAGCCTTACCAAGTAGGCTATGTGCCTTGATGACTCTGGTAGTAGCGACACTACAGTAGTGGCCTACAGTTTTTTCAGCATGTATCCCGCTTCCATGCCGAGTTTGGGGCCTGATCACCGCAGCCTACTGCCGCGTGCTGGCAGGTGAGCGGCGGCTTCCCGTTACCTGCTGCTCTTCCAGAAGGGGAAATCCACCCAGGCTGTCTGCCATCTGTGAGGCAGTTCTCCAGCCACCTGTTCCTCTTTCCAGGAGGGAAGGACCGCCCTGTTCAGGCGCCTTGTGAGGGGGTGCTGCGCAAGGCCTTCCTTCACCCTCAGTTCCGGCGGAGCCTTCAGTGGAGGAGGGGTTCCTTCAAGAGTTGGGCCTGTTGAGAGGGGACCGGGTGTGTGTGTGTGTTGTGTTCCGCGGGGAGGAGACATCTTGCGTGAGGCCACGGTCAGCGCCGAGGAGCAGGGTCTTCCCTGGAGGTGTCAGCCTGCATGGAGCCACGGACAGTGCCGAGGAGCATGGTCTTCTGGGGAGGAGTCAGCCTGCGAGGGGCCACGGGCAGCGCTGAGGAGCAGTGTTTTCCGGGGAGGAAGGGTGTCATATTTTTGTGGTAGGAAGGGGGTGTAGCAATAGGCAGTAGGGTTAGGGGTGTTAGCTACTGCCTCCTTTAGGGACGTAGTGGCCAGCACAGCATAGGGTACCTGTCGTTGCCTCCCTTAGGGACGCAGCGACTGGTGTGGTAGTGGTCCCGGGTCAAAAAGGGAAGTGTGGGTCCCGGGGAGAGGGGTGGGTGGTAGTAGTTTAGAGATTAGAGCCCCTTGGGTTGGTCCTTGTCCCTGGTAGTTAGCCACCACGTGTGCGGGCTATCGCTGCGTCCCCAGGTCGCAGTGATATACCGCAACTGGTGCTTTAGGATAGGTTAGGGTCTCCCAGGTCATTGTAGCAGGGAAGGGTGGGCCAGCGGGGAAGTGGGATACTTGTGTGCGGTTGTGGGTTACGGGTGTGGTGATTGCTGGTGGTGGCGCCATGGTGTGTATGTTGGAATAAAGAAGTGTGCATGATTGTAAAGCTCTGTTAGTGTGCTGTGTTGTCTGACCTAGTGTGTGATAGGCGTGGGTAGGGGTGGTAGGGCCGACCGGCTTAGCGATCGTGACAGGGGCACTGACCCGCTTGGGGAAGAGGTAGGCGGGGAGGAAGATGAGGAGGGGGAGATGAAGGAGGGGGAGGGGGGCACTGACCCACTTGGAGGAGAGGTAGGCGGGGAGGAAGACGAGGAGGGGGAGGTGAAGGGGGAGGGGGGCACTGACCCACTTGGGGGAGAGGTAGGCGGGGAGGAAGACGAGGAGGGTGAGGTGAGGTGGGGAAGGAGTGGGGGGGTGGGGGGGAGGGCACTGACCCACGTGGGGGAGAAGTAGGCGGGGAGGAAGACGAGGAGGGGGAGGTGAAGGGGGGATGGGGGCACTGACCCACTTGGGGGAGAGGTAGGCGGGGAGGAAGATGAGGAGGGTGAGGTGCAGCGTCAGGCGGCCCACGTTCTGCAGCCTCTCCTGGGTCACTGTCTTCAGGCCCAGCACGGTGGCCGCTGACGTCATTCTGGTCTTCCGCTTCCCCAGGGGCCTGCACAACCCCCATACCACAGCCGTGCAGGGATACAAGGTCAGTTTGTAACGACGGGGAGGGAAGGCGTGGGGTGCACTCGGCAATTAATGACTGTAAAGGGAGATAATCCTAGAGCATCCCCTGCCCCTTCTTCCCCGTTTTCCTTTTTTTTTTCTTTTTTTTCTTTTTTTTTTTTTGTCTTGTTTTGTGCTGTGGGTTTTTGTTTTGTTTTGTTTTTAAACGAATGGTGCAAATCTGAGCAATGTGGCGATGACGGCGATGCCATGTTTAGCAGTACGAAAACGTGTCCCCACTCCAATGTTATCATGTTGTTTCTTATTTCAGCTGGAGATGAGTGCAATGCATCCAGTGCACCCCCACACCTCCACCTCACCTGCAAAGTCAAAACCAGATACTGTGTTGTTTTGCTTTGATCGACTTCTTCAAAACGGTTCGACACACTTTGTGGAGGCACTGGAGCAAAAACGTCTGCCCTGTCCTCACTGCATCAGACTGTTCAACGTGAGGATCGGCCTGATCAGCCATCTCCGTACACACACCACCACCCAATGATAGCAGAAGCCGTGGTCATCTTCACCCGCGAAGGACAAACACCACTACCATTAATCGTAGTGTACAGGGGGACCAAGGGGAGGGAGGGGTGAGGTCATAAAATAAAGAACATCTAAGGAACAGATGAGAGTGGGGGCGAAAAAGTGGAGGGGCTAAATCCTTCCCCTACCTCTTATCTGATCCTGCCTGGTGTTGAGCCTTGAAAAATGTTTTGGTATTTTTCAACCTTAAATTGTCGAGGAGAGAGAGAGAGAGAGAGAGAGAGAGAGAGAGAGAAGAGAGAGAGAGAGAGAGAGAGAGAGATTGATTGATTGATTGATTGATTGATCTTTAATACACAAGGATGGAGATTTTAGGCCAAAGCCTAGTCTTACAATCTGTCCTTGTCATGCATACATTATTTCAGCACATATCATTCATACTGACCATTCAACATAGCAACATGGTAATCTAATTCTACAATGATAAGCAAACTATTCATAAAAGCACTAATAAGATGGGGGATGGTAAAACAGAAGGAAACTTACAAACAAACAAACAAAACTACACACAGAGAGGTCAGAGGAGGGTGGGGAAGAGAGAGAATGGTAGGTAGGGGGAGGAGAAAAGGGGTGGTAGACAGAGTGGGAGTGGGGATGAGCGATTTTAACGGAGTAGGTTTTATGTTTAGACGATTTATTCAAAGATTGGTTCACAGAAGACTTTGCGAATGGGCGCTAATCATTGTAATCGAATAATTTAATTACTGAGACATAAAATGTTTATGCAAATGTTCCTTGAAAAGTTTTAAAGTATTCATGTTTTGTAGATTCGGTGGAAGTGAGTTCCAGACATGTGGTCCAGAGTAAGCTAGGCTTGTTTTGTATAGATCAATGCGGGGGTAGGGGAGATGAATTTCGTCGAGCCAGAAAAGCTGTTCGATCTTGTAAAAAGGGCATTGATATAACATGGCATAGTAACTGTCAAGATTGAAAACGTAAGTGATGCCTTGTTGAATTCCAATTGCCTATTCAGAGGAAGTATGTTCAGCCCTTTTAGTTTTTCGTCTGTTGTTAGAGATACAGCTGGATGGAGTAGCTTTGCTGCACGTCTATGGAGAGAATTCAGCCTTTTTTTTTGTGGACGTCACTACTTCCGTCCCACACTGTTGAGGCGTAATTGATACGTGACATTATGTGTGCATTGAAGAAAAGTTTAAGCACATTACTGTTGACGTAACGCTTTAGAGAGAGAGAGAGAGAGAGAGAGAGAGAGGAGAGAGAGAGAGAGAGAGAGACAGACAGACAGAGAAGAGGGTGGGGGGGGGGGGGAGTCAACGACCGCTTTATTTGCTTGGCATCATAAGTTAGAGAGAAGCTCTTTCTCCAAAGCTGAACATCATGCTTGCCGTTGCAAGTGGTCCAAGCTGGTTTCGTTACTTTGTTTAGTTGTTTGTATGCTTTGTTTAGTCTTGTGGGGTTTTTTGTTTTTTGTTGTTGTTTTTGTTTTTTGTTTGTTTGTTTGTTTTTGTTTTTGTTTTTTGTTGTTGTTGTTGTTGTTTTGTTTTGTTTTTTTTTTGGGTGGGGGGTGGTTGTTGTTGTTGTTGGTTTTTCTTTCCTACAAAATGTCATACACACAAACCATCTATATGCTTGGATTTAGTCTTCCGAATCAAATTTTTGTGTCCTGGACGTTGTTTGCCTAAATAGTGTCTCTTAAAACTGTTTAGAATCAGTCTCTGACCTGGAATTGTGCTAGATTCAGAACATTTGAATAGACATCTGGGCCAATCTTCAGTAGCCTAGGTCCCCCCCCCCCCCCCCCCCAGGTGATTTGAATTACTGTGTGCTTCATAAACACGTTACATGTTCTACAACACCAAATAAACGCACATGTTTGCATATTTCAATTTATTCGGCTTTGATGTTTGACGGAAAGTGGCCGTCTTTCAACCGGAAATCATATGAACGGATTTAGATCTGTCGTCATCTAGCCTATCGGTAATCGGGCCAGCTCTTGACACTTCTATCATTGCCGAATACCAGCCCATCGATAAATAAATGAAAAAGTGTAGTTTAATTACCTTCTGCTGGCTGCTCCATTATTGGACCTGTCGGCTTTGGCAGCCTTGAAGTGAACCTTCTTCACTGCTTTCTCACAAGTGTTCGTCACACCGAATAACTCGGCAACACATTTTCTCGTCATGGCTTTTTCAGTTGCCATCATCGTCCAAGGGAGAGAACTGGCTCCGATTGGAAGGGGTACACAGTCTGTTCTCTCCCTTTCCATGTCTGTGTGGGTCTCCTTTTCCGCGTCTGTGTGTGTGTGTGTGTGTGTGTGTGGAGACAAAGCTTACCTAGCGTGCTTTGGTCCGTAGGTGCGGAACTTGATTCCAAGTAGTCTACAGAATACGTATTCACTAAAACATTTCAAGGAAAGTGTACATAAGCTTTTTTATGTCTCAATAAGTAAAGATCATAAACCTCTATTAGTAAATTCCTCTGTTCGTCGTATCTGGAATACACCATCTAAACATCCGCTTCATTTAACATCTCTCTCTCTCTCTCTCTCTCTTACATTGTTTCATTTCACTGGATGTTGTAGTCCCTACTCAGGGCGAGGACTGGATGTAAAAAAAAGCGCGTCAGTGCTTATCTAGCCTATTATCCTCGTAAATAAAGAACTCTCACTCTCTCTCTCTCTCTTTCTTTAAATCATGTGTGCACGACGCAGACAGATTGTAAGACTAGGCCTCTTCCTAAAATCTTTATCCATGAGTATTAAAGGTCAGCCAGTCAATAAGTCTCCCTTGTACACGCTCTAAATTCGGCTTATCTGTTGAGCCTATCTATGGTGTGGAAGATAAAAGCAAAAGGAACACATATCACAGTGACTATCGTTTGACTGGGAGCCAGTTCCCGCGCAAGATGCTGGGTAGTGTGACTCCTTTCCACAAACAACGCGTGTCCCCATGACTGACGTGACGTCGGGGGATGGATGTGATGTGATGCACTGGACGCACCAGTACAAGCTAACTAAAGTACCCAGTGTATTCAACCTGCACACATCTAGGCTTGTATCTTATTGGGTTTCATACTCGTTCAACAACTGTATTTATTTCGTTATTTCGTCAGCTTTTACATGGCTACTTCTTTTTCGTTTTTGCTTTCCTTCTTTCTCTTCTCCCATCTTTCTTTCTTTCTATCTGTCTGTCTTTTTTCTTTCTTTCTCTCATTCTCTTTTTCTTTGTTGTAACAAACAGAAGGAATGTGTCAGTAACTAAAAATCAGCACATTAATAAACCCAGACGCTCTGTATCAAACACTATAAAATTCTGAAGAATCCTTAGAATGTCCATCGGAAATACAACATACAGATTTGCCTGGTGAAGAAGAGTTGATAAAGCAAAAAGAAAAAAAAAAAGTGGGAAAAATAGGATGGGCTTGTTCATGTAGCCCCCTACCCGCCCAAGAAGGCTGAGGATGTGGGTGATGGTTAGCAGCTCTGTTTGGTCGTCCAGATGGTTCCACTCTATGTCAGTTTGGGACGATACAGATCTGTCTTGGATGGAGGAATGTTGACGCAGCGACAAGCTTCTTGACTTGAATTGTCGCTTGACATCACGTGCTCTGGAAGACCAGAACTTAAAAATCACAATTCTCGGAGTCTGGTGCCTAGGTCTGGATCTGGATCTGGATCTTCCGCATACAGGCGGTGTCTGACGGTGGGTGGCACGGTGATGGAGAACCGTGTTAACGGTCAGACTGGATAGGTTTGAATTCCCGCCGGCGTCCCACAGGAGAAAAACCTGTCATCACGAATCGTTAAAGAACGCCACTCTGAGCTGGTTGACGAGTCTGACGGCTGTCCAGGCAGTTCACCCCGTCCCCTGGCTCTTGATTCAGCTCTGACCTTAAATTTCCATGCAAAGTCCACTCTGGACTGGCGTGAACTTTCGCTTCTGTTCAAAATACAGAGTTCTGTGGTTCCCGTAGCTGTCGGTGAAGGATCTAGTCTCTGTACTTTCAGGCCGTTCTTTTCATTCCATCTCCTTGGACAAGTGTCATGTATTATGTCAAAGGACATGAAGTGTCATGTATTGATATCAAATATTCATAAACTGGTGTTATGACATTGTTGGCATTGCTTGCTTCTGTCGGAAAAAATTACTTGGTGCAGTGTTTAATCCTTTTTTCCCGCAACATAGTTGTTGAAGATTTCCATGTTAACTCTCCTTGGTTTGAGGGGAAAAGTGCCCATGCTCCTGGTGGTTTTGTGTCTGTTTATTTGAAAGAGGAGTATGTCAACGTAAACCATGGGTCGCTTGTGCAATCTGTCTAAAACAAAACACACCAAACCAAAACAAACAAGCAAAAAATGAACGAAAGAAAAAAAAAGTATGATTTTAGGTCTAGTGCCTGGCCTCACCTGGTCAAGGAAACCGTGCAGCAGACACGAGGAAAATCGACAGCGAGGCTTTAGCTAGAGCGCATGCCTCTTGGGGTTTGGATGTTTGGGGATTTTTTGTTTTTGTTTTTTTGGTTGTTGTTGTCTTTTGCAAATGACACGGTACATATCCCAAATGTAGATTAAATACCATGTCTGACATACGTCATGCTCGGAAAACCTCCATGTGAGATATGATGAAGAAAAATCAAGAGGGGGTAAAATGAGGACGGTGTATATTCTTTAAAGGTCTACTTTAGAGATTTTCGATAATTCGATAATTTGTTAAAAACAGGTCTACATGTCATATAACTACAGTATGGTATTCATTTTTTTTTTTTTTTAAATCGCCGGAAGAATTTAATAGATAAAGAACGACTTTTGCACATCTGTTCAAACCCCGCGCGGAAGACCGAAAACCGTGACGTCACTTGATGGTGTGGCCGTCAGCCGCGACCAACACAACATGGCAACGCCAAGTGAAATCAACATGAGTTGCGATCCCCCACAGCCTAAAAAGTCACGCGGGGGTGGCAGATATTGTGCTGTAGGCGAGTGCAGCAGCTCTGCAGGAGATGGTTATTCTTTGCACACATTTTCATCTGATCCAGATACTCGAAAGAAGTGGATTCAGTTCGTGCAAACATGCCGGACCGCTAAGTTCTTTTCACACGTCAGTTCCAGCTGGACCACGGAAACGCGCTATTCCGACAATTGCCGAGCACGTTCGAGTGGATCAAAAACTTCGTCTGCATTGTGCGCGTATACTTTGAAGGCGGAGTGGCGAGCTCGTACAGATGAGTATGATTGTCGCACGTTTATTCTGTTCTTATCTATGGCCAGGTCACACTTGTTAAATTGAATGAACGCGTTAAGGCTTGAGGAAGGAGAATCTCCGCTCGCCGTCCACGCGTGATCGCATCAAGAAGTCAGTCGGTAGCCTCCCTCGAGACTTCGGTAAAGTCCGTACGCCTTCGGAATGCTGTGTTCGGGCGTCCAGCTGGAACTGAATAGCTCGTTTCCGTGGTCCAGCTGGAACTGACGTGGTAAAAAGAACTTAGCGTTCAAACTGATAAGGTAAAGGCCTTGCAGAAACATCCCCAGAGTCACATTGGCTGTCGCAAGCATAGTCACTGCTTTTACATGATAAATTAAATTCCGAGCGAGATGTGCAAGAACCATCAGTCGCTTTCCGTAGCCGTCGCCGACACACGTGACGTCATATCCAAGAGCAGTTAAGCCATGCCAAGATTTAGTTGATTACCTCCCGTTTTCTTAATTACAGGTGAAAATGCCCACTTTCGCGGGTCGATTTCGTGTGATCGGGAGCGATTCGGATGTTTATTTTACCAATTTATCAAACATTTCATATTTCTGCATAAGCTGACCAATTATCTAAAACCTCTAAAGTAGACCTTTAAAAAATGTTACCATTTTTAAAGAAATGATTGTTTTTCTCTTTTCAGGAATTCTTCCCCCCGAATAAGAGGAAGCGTGTAATGTTGTTGTTGGGTTTGTTTTCAGAGGCACAGGTGTGCGTGTGCGCGCGCATGCATGTGCGCATGTTTGAGTGCACGCTAGTGTGTTTAATAAGTCGACGAGAGTGCCACGTTTGTGTCTGTGGAAAAGGCAACACCTTTCTGTGTTCTCTTAATTGAAACAGGACACAACCTGCAAGATGTACGAGTGTGAACGCCAAGGTTTCTGCAATATTCCTGTTTCCATACTATTTGTGCGCATGTGTCAATCCTGACATGCCAGCGTATTTTCAGCTAGGAAGCAACAATTCAGCTGTGGCGTCAACCATAGGCAATCCAAGCTGTCCAGTTCAGTCATTGAAAGCAACTCGGCATCGCCATAGGCCAACACAGAGTTTTTCTTACTGGATGTGGAGTGGGTTGTTTCAGCTGTCCTCGTTTCTCGGAAGTTCCAAGAAGTTCTCTTCAACTAGTTCAAGCTGGTTCCAGAGATCATACAGGGAAGCAGCATTTCTGCTGTTCTGCTGTCTGGCACCAGGTAATGATAAGTGACGTTGGTGGCTTGCTGAGCAATGTTGTTTTAGGTTTTATGATCAGTGTTATGTGGCTCTTCTGTGGGTATTGCTTGGTGTATAGAGTCCTGTCGCTGTGGTCAAGAACACAAGCTTTGTTAAAGCATCTTTTTGTTCATTTCATTGTCATCCGAAGAGAAATCTAACAAAGCTGGCTAGTGTTTTCACAAGATGCCCGGCTTACCAATGCAGGGTTCCCACAGATGTGACCAAAAAAAATTCCAGACTTTTTCCAAGGCTTTTCATAATTTTTCCAGACCCCAGAATGTGTGTGTGTGTGCACCTCTGTATGTGATTACCATGCTAAACACATCAGAAAAGAACTGAAAGCTGCCTGCCGCATGGCTTTTCAGAGCAGCTTCGCCCATGTTCCCGATGTGGAAGTCTTTTTTGCACAGCAGGACGGTCCAGACCTGCCAACCCCCTAAGAGACCAATGAGTAAGAATTGAAGCTCAGCGAGGCAGAAATGTGTAATTTCTGAGAACTAAGAGTAATCAAGCGCGACACTTACCTTTTTTCAAACAAATACAATGCGATGAAATTGTTCGCACAATTTGTGAACTTCACTTTTCTTCAAAAACAAGCTTTTCTTTTTTAAGTGTCACAAGAAATCTTTACAAATTATGAAAATGTAGAATACACTGGAAACACACACAAATCCCCTACACCATCATGGCATGGCACACCAAGGCTTGATAGTGCGCCGGAAACAACCTCAAAAATGTTCTCCCCTGTTGCTGACTCTGTGCATGTGGGGTTAGCTATCAGCTCAGTGGTGATTGTGTCATTTTTTAAAAGTATCGCTCCACCCCAGTAAAGAATTTGTGCCCCCCTTCCCGACTTCCATCAGTCCCCAACACAAACGGTCCAGTCTGCAGTCAAGATGCAGCAGCAGTTTGGGCTTCCATGGCAAGGGTCCTCACAATGTGTGTTGTCTTTGTTCAACCGCTCTTGAACAGTTTGGCGATCTCCGAATCTGGGAATGTTTCTTTAAAAAGCTGGGATGCATGGTTGGCTGCGCTAAGAGCGATGTTGTGCTTGACGAAAAATCCGGCCACCAATGCTTCAGCCCGAATTACCCTTTTCCTCATTTCATCCTCTTTTGAGGTGTCTACAGTCTGAGAAAACTGTGCGATGCTGGAAAAATTTGGCGCGTTAGAGGAATCGATGTGCTTGCGCGACTCAAGGTGATGCTTCACATCCACCATCCCGCCGTGGGAAATTGTGAAGTCCGACTCGCAAGTGGTACACCGTGCACAGTATACACCTTTAGCCGAAGGTCGTATGCAGGGGAACTTTTCCCCCCGAGTATTCTTTTCGGAACTTTTGACCAAGTTTTTTTCTTTTTCGCATCTTGTCCAGAATTTTCTACTCCACGTTTCAACATTTTCGTAGCTAAAACTTCAAAAGGATGCCAACTTCGCTGAATGGTAAAGATGGTGAAACGTACTGCGCATGACCGGAAACGCTTCTTGAAGATTACTGGTTATACGCACAGCGCAGTGCGTGTCTGTACATAAGCCGATTTTTTCGTCCTTTTTTTTTTTTTTTTTTAAACTTTCAATGCGTAAATTTTTGGCTAAATGCGTAAGAATTATCACTTGGGCGTAATAAATTACGCTAGCTGTGCAGTGGTATAAATCACTCAAGTTTATAAACAGAAGCGAAAAAAGTGGCATATGCAATGTGAATGTATTACTACAAAGATTGGGCGTGAAGAGGAAATGTCTTGCCGACTAACAAAGTAATGGAAGCACACATAAATGACAACAAAAAACAACATATACTGGGGCAGATTATTCCTTTATTGAACTTCACTTTTTGCTGGCCTCCTGAGCTTTGAGCACACGCACCACAATCTTCTGTTCTTCAATCAGGAAAGCACGGACAATCCTGCAACACACAAATCACTTGGATAAGCGATAAGAGACCATTATATCATCATTATGAGCATCATTAACAGCATCATCTTCACTACTCATACTTTACGAAGAACTTTATTCCTTCTGCATTTTCGAAATTTCTATCCATTCACATCCCTCAGATTTTATTTTACTATCATTCCCCTTCTCTGCATCATCATCACTACTATCACAGCTATCATCACTAACATTTACTATCTTCCCCATTCTCTACATCATCAATATCACTACTATTACAGCTATCATCACAAACATTTACCATCTTCTACCTTGGTCCGTCCATGTGGAATGATCTTCCTTTTCCTGTCCGCCATGCTCCATCCCTCTCCACATTTAAATCAAGGCTAAAAACACATTTATTCCAAAAGTACTTTCCCCATTCCGTGTCATGAAAACTATAGCACTGTCAGTTATTGTCCAGTTCAGATTCTTCCAATTTCGCAGAGCTGTCAAATGTTCAGTTACATGTAGTGGTGTCTGTCTGTTCATGTGTCTGTCTGTGCAGGTCTGTCCGAGTGTGTCGGTGTGTGTGTGTGTGCGCGCGCGCGCGCATTTGTGTGTGCGGGCGCGGGCGCGTATGCAGCCTTTGTGCGTGTGTGTGCGTTGCTTACTTCTCTTCTGTCTTCTTGTTTAATACTTTACAAGATTTTGTTTGTTTCCAACAGAAATTTTTATTAGGCCTATGTTAAAATGGTGCGATGTTTTTTTTTTCCCCCTTTTTTTTCCCCTTGCATTTCTGTGTCCTTTCTTTTTCAAAATATCTTTTGACATGCTATTCATGAAATGTGATCGTGTGTGTATGTGTGTGTGTGTGGTGCGCGCGCGCGCACGCACGCTTGCATTTTGTATATTAGATATTCATCATGTCACTGAGTGATTTTAATTATGTGAGATATTTGTGACTTATTTCTTGCTTAATATTTATGAAGTTTGCCTCTATTTTCTTTCTATCTTTGGCATGAATACAGCCGTTTATTGTAGTTTATGCTTTTATTCACACTTTGTAAGCGCTTTGAGCTCATCAGAGATGGGGCGCATATAAAATTTCATTATTATTATTATTATTATTATCTTCCCCCTTCTCTACATCATCAATATCACTACTATTACAGCTATCATCAAATCCATTTACTATCTATATACTATCTTCCCCCTTCTCTACATCATCATTATCACAACTATTATAGCTATCATCATAACCATTCTTCTTCTTCCCTTTCTCATATAATTGAATTTTTATCATCATTCTTATCATCTTCATTTTCATTTGTGACCTTCTCCCCTTCAGCCTCTTCCCTTTTTCTTAGTTCCATCCTGCAATTTTAGTTGTTCACCCTGGATCGTACATTACACTGAGGTTGAGACACAAAGAGACTGTTCACTCTAGATCATATCTTACACCGAGGCTGAGATACTAGGCAATTTCAGTTCTTCGCCCTCGATCATATCTTACACCGAGGCTGAGACACTAGGCAATTTCAGTTCTTCGCCCTCGATCATATCTTACACCGGGGCTGAGACACTAGGCAATTTCAGTTCTTCGCCCTCAATTATATCTTACACCATGGCTGAGACACTAGGCAATTTCAGTTCTTCGCCCTCGATCATATCTTACACCGAGGCTGAGACACTAGGCAATTTCAGTTCTTCGCCCTCGATCATATCTTACACCGGGGCTGAGACACTAGGCAATTTCAGTTCTTCGCCCTCGATTATATCTTACACCCATGGCTGAGACACTAGGCAATTTCAGTTCTTCGCCCTCGATCATATTTTACACCGTGGCCGAGGCACTAGGCAATTTCAGTTGTTCGCCCTAGATCATTTATTACACTGAGGCTGAGACACCAAGAGACTGTTCACCCTAGATCATATATTGCACTGACATTGAGACACAAGATCATAATAATATATTACACTGAGGTTGAGATACTAAGCAATGTTTGTTGTTCACCCTAGATCATATATTACACTGAGGTTGAGACACTAAGCAATGTTAGTTGTTCACCCTAGATCATATATTACACTGAGGTTGAGACACTAAGCAATGTTAGTTGTTCACCCTAGATCATATTACACTGACATTGAGACACTAAGCAATTTCAGTTGTTCACCCTAGATCATATATTGCACTGACATTGAGGACACTAAGCAATTTCAGTTGTTCATCCTTGATCATATATTACACCGAGGTTGAGACACTAAGCAATTTCAGTTGTTCACCCTAGAGCACATATTACACTGAGGTTGAGACTCTAAGCAATTTCAGTTGTTCACCCTAGATCATATATTACAGTGAGGTTGAGAAACTAGAGACCGTTTTTGTTGCTTTTACTATTTTTCAAGACCAAACCCCTTGCATCTGTTTTGTAACTTATAATTCAGGGTTCCCACAGATGTGACCAAACAAACTTCCAGACTTTTTCCAGACTTTTCCCAGAGCTTTTCATGATTTTTCCAGACCCCAGATTGTGTGTGTGCATGCACCGCTGTATGTGACAGAGTGTGTTTGTGTGTGTGTGTGTGTGTTTGTGTGTGAGTGTGTGTGTGTGTGAGAGAGAGATATGGTCAGGTCAGGTCAGGTAATTAGGACACTAGGCCTCGCGGCCTCTCAACTGTCCTTTCATTTTAATTTGGATGTTCAACATGGCTGAGTACTTACAAGCCAATGTGCTCTCTATTCAATTTCGTATTCAAATTTTGAAATTTTTGGATAAGAGAGAGAGAGAGAGAGAGAGTGCGTTAGAGACAGTGTGTGTGTGTGTATGTGTGTGTCTAAAAATAGACCAGTGTATCGCCCTTGGGCCCTTTGATTTTCTCTACCTCCCTCCCCATTCAATGCATGTTCGCATCCCATACTGAAGTAAAAAAAATAACTTTCTTCAATGTAGAACTCATCTTTCACAATTCTTGGGCTGAAAATAATCAGTCACGGTCATTGTTGGAGTCCGAGTTGTTTTGTCTGAAAGCTGCATCATTTCTTGATGTTTCTTGCCTGCCGCGTGGCTTTTTAGAGCAGCTTCGCCCATGTTCCCGATGTCGAAGCCTTTTTTGCACAGCAGGCACCGTGCTTTTGTCTTGCATCCATCGGAAGCAGGAGCAATCCATTTGCGATAATTTGTATTGTCCAGCCAGGCTAGGCTAAACACACATTTTCCCATGTTTTCTTTAATACTTCGACACTATTTTCCCTCGCAGCGCTGTTGACTCGAAAGGAAGTTAAACAATGGTGCCAACTGCGCATGCGCAACGCTTTTCACAGTAAAGGGGAGCTACTCTGCAGAAAAAAAAATGTAGTCTGCTAAACCCCCCGTGTTGCACCGAGGCATCGGCCTTCGGCCAATGGCCTATTAAAAACTGAAAAGTCCGATCGTGTTTCCCCAGCCCGGACTCGTCCAATCGAAATGTAGCGCTGGCGGCCTCGGTCCGATCGTTTCACGTCACTCGCTGACACGTCAATCTACATTTTCCCAGACAGATTCTCGACTGCAATGCTCAACATTATTTCACTCGCCACAGCTATTCTTAGGCAAAACCAAAAGTAGACGGTGCTGATCGAAATACTTGGAAAAAGTACAGTATGGATTTACCCTGAATCAAGGTAAAGGTAAGGGAAACAACTCTGTCTTCGTTTCGCCATTTTTTGTTTCTGCTTGGAATCACGCTTTACGATTGAAAAACGACAATGCCACCGAAAAAGAAGCTCAAACCTGACAAGGGACAAAAGATTATAGGCTCTTTTTTTTCGTCTTCAACAAGTGGTGGATCAACTGTTCAATCTGACGCGGGGGCTGTACTTGGAACTGGTGAAAGTGACACTGACAGTGCTATTGCTAGGCCTCCAGACGATATGCTAGACAATCATCCATCGACTTCGTCGGAACAAACAACTGGCCCGCGTCACTTTCAGGAGCATTGGCTCAAAGTTTATCCACGGATAATACACGTGGAAGGAAAAATGTTTTGCACTTCCTGCAAAAGAGTGGGTGCACGGAATTCGTTCACAAATGGTTGTGCAAACTTCAGAACAAGTGCCATAAAGGACCACATGAAAACCAGTGATCACATCAATGCTCTACAAGTTCCAGGACTGCAAGTAAATAAGGCCAAAGTGGAAGCTGTCGTGCTGTCAAAGAAGAAGGCTGCAAGTCATGCAGTGAGGGCTATGCACTGGCTCATCCAAGAGGACTTACCTATAGCAAAATATCCAAGACTGATGGATTTGCTGAGGGAATACGAGGTCCAGGATATAAGAGAGCTGAATGTCACAACACAGGTCACCTACAGCTCAAGACGTACCATCACTGATCTACTGGAAGTGTTCTCAGAACAGGTGGACGATGAAGCTCTGCAACAGCTGACTGAATCGCCGTTCATTGCGGTTTTAGCTGACGAAACAACAGATACCACAACCAAGAAGAGAATGGGACTCTATGTGAAAACAGCTGATAAAAATCTCAAAGCCAAGACCAGGTTTCTGACCAATGTTAAACTTGACAGTGGATCAGGACAAGCGATTGCAAATGCCATTGAGAAAGAAATGAACAGCAGAGGTGTTTCTCCCGACAGAATCATCGCACTTGGATCCGATGGGGCTTCTGTTATGACAGGACAAGGTAAAGGCGTTACTTGACTACTTCGTAGGAAGAACCCACATCTCCTGAACATTCACTGCATCGCCCATAGACTCGCTCTGTGTACAAGTCAGGCAGCTGAGAAAATACCAGCCATGCAAAACTACCAAGAAACTCTGACTTCAAAGCATCAGCAAGTCGAACACAGGCCCTGTCAGAAATCCAAGACATCTTAGACTCTCCTCAGCTTCAGATCAAAGAAGTGCACAGTGTGAGGTGGCTCTCCTTCTACAATGCCTTGGAGACTGTGTACAGAAGCCATGCTTGTCTACCTTGGAACAGAGCGGAAGCAAGATCTCAAGGCAGCTGGTCTCAAGAAGAAGGTTGCCACACAAAGGTTCATATCGCTCACCTACACACTGATGGATGTGATACCTGTTGTGGGAGCACTGAACCTCTTCTTTCAAGGAAAGGACATTGATGTGGCCCTGATCAAGCTGAAAACAGAGCAATGCCTTGAAAAGCTAGAGGATCTGAAGAAGGAAGACGGAACCCACAAGAAGCAGCTCCAGGAGCACATCATCAGGGATGCTAATGCAGTCAAGAACAAAGACCATGTGATCACAGGTTGCAGTGAAGCTGAAATATCTTCAGCTGAGAACAAGTTCATAGACAGCCTCATCTCAAATATCAAATGCAGGTTTCCAGAGACTGATCTGATCTCATCGTTTGGTGTTCTGGCATTACGTCCCATCACCTTGCTCAGTGACAGTGAACACGATCAACGAGGTGTTGAGCAACTGACAACGCTGTTTGACCACTTCGCTGAGACGAAGAAGTCAGTGTGGAAGGATGAAGATGGTCAGGAGCAGTCCCAGGAAGCAGCAGCACTTGTGGACAGAGCAGAAACTGAAGAAGAGTTCCGTGAGCTGAAGGCTGTGGTCAAGGCTCAGATGTATCCACGTGACCAGTTCTCAACCCTCTGGCAGCTGATTGCAGAGTTCCAGTGACAGCTTCCCCAACATGATCAAACTCGCACAAATTGCTCTTGTGTTACCTGTCCATACAGCCGATGTTGAAAAGGGTTTCAGTGCGCAGAATCTCATCTGCACTTCGAAACGAACAGACTGAATGTTGAGACACAAAATATGCTTCTGAAACAAAAACTGGAAGGACAAGCAGAAAGAAGCGAAGCATACACTGCTTCAATCGTCAAGAGATGGCAGGCGAAGGAGGACAGGAAATTGTTCAAAGTGAAGGGCGGGGGGAAGGGAAAAGGCACTGAGACTAGTTAGGTGGCCTGTGAGGGAATGAGACAGTAGCAGAGAGATCATGGCTTTATTGAGAACATTGATGATTAAAAAGCTGTAGCTTCACAGATATTTTAACTTTTTTTTTTACTTCACGTTTTATAGCAGAATGAATCAATGTTTCGTAATGACTTTTTCATTTCAATGTTGTGTGGTAGTTCCCATATAATCCGATTTTGTTAACATAGTAAAGAACTTAAGCCTGTTTTGTACTAAATATCTTATTTTAATTTTCTTTTAACTCTTGCATATAAAGGTTATAAATATTCCCTGGTATGTTAATTTTTTTTTTCCATCACGTCAGTTTGTCCTATTGCTTTCCAAGGTTCAGGACATTATGGCCTATTGATTTCTTTCCTTCAGGACAGTCTGTCCTATTACTTCTACAACCTCGGTACATCACTGAACCCCCGGCCAGAGGAAATCTGAAAACGGCAATCACTGTGCGTGATTTAATTTGTTTTTATTCCTATTTCAATGTTTTTGTAAAGAAACTTAAAGTGAAATTAAACATCATGAAAATGTTTGCACAGCGTTTACAAAATTCCAGGACTTTTCCAGACCCACAGCCACAAATTACAAAATTCCAAGACTTTTCCAGCCCTGGAAATGATTTTTTCACTTTTCCATACTTTTTCCAGACTTCCAGGACTCTGTAGGAACCCTGCTTATTTCTTCCATTCATTTGGCGGTCCAGCATTTCTACTTTTGCTCTAAAACAGACATTTTTCAGTATTAAATCATCTTCGTGTTGTCATACTGCTTTACACCACTAAGCTGGCTTTTATCAACACAACATGAACAGCCATTCTCCCTTATAATCCCACAAAAACAAAAAACAGAAAACAAAAAAAAACAACCCTTCTACACACAAAACTAGGTCGTACATCAACTATGAAGACACTATGTTCTCCACAATTTTTCTTTCTTTTTTTTTTTTTTTGGTTTCCTTGTGCAAATGAATAGACTTCTTGCTTTGTAAGTTACAGAGAGAAAAGGGGACTGCAGACCTGCTCCTGACACACTTGTGGCACACGGATCCCCCGTAGGTTCTGCTCACAGTCTTATGGCGCTTCGACATCGCCGACAGTTGGCGGGGACGGGCAGCGGTCAGCTGAAAACCACAATATTCCATATGAGAGGTATATTTTTGTGTTTAATGGACGCTAGAAAAAAAAAAGAAAGACAATCATTACAACAGTAGTCTTAACGAAAAAGTAACTGAATTTTCAATACTTTTTTTTTTTAACAAAATATCCCTCCTATTTGGGCATCAGCTATACAGCCATTAGCACGCATATGATGGCACTCGACACAGTAACAGCCAGTGAGTTATGAATGAGTGAATCCAGTTTAAGACAGATGTTCCAGTAATATGATATTATCGCTGTCAGGTTAGTTCAGCATAATTTCTGTAAGTTGATAAAACCAATCAAGAATAATCAAGCAAAAATGTAGACACGTCATCATAATGCCATTTGCAAGCACATTATGACAACTCACCACAATAACAGCCTGCATGTAGTCGGTGATATTATTTCCTAAAAATTAAGGGGTCAGACTCAGTGCAAAAAACAATTCCAAACTTTCAGGTGGTCTCAAAATATTTAAAGGGGGGGGGGGGGGGGGGGGGGGGGGGGCACACTTTATAACTGCTAGAAAATGCGCTGCAAACCACACACGCATACACAAATGCGCTGTGTCTAGCTCTCACATACAAATACTTGGAGAAAGGGAATCTGACAAAAATAGAAAAGAAAAGAGATGCTAATATCAAAGTTAACAAAACGCTTCAGATTATGCTAAACACACACACACACAAAAGCTCTGCTTGGCTCACACACATAAATACACAGAGAAAGAGAATAAGACAGATAAGAAAACAGGTGCAAACAACAAAGTTAACCCTTACGCTGATTGTCACGAAGTAAGGCGCTGTTTGTATAATATGCATAACTTTTCAACCGAGTATTTGAACATGACGTGCAGAATCAAAATTGTGAAAACAGGTGCAAATAACAAAGTTAACCCTTACGCTGATTGTCACGAAGTAAGGCGCTGTTTGTATAATATGCATAACTTTTCAACTGAGTATTTGAACATGACGTGCAGAATCAAAATTGTTTGTAACTGAATAAAGAATACTATAAAACAGAATTGGTGTGCTTGTGAGCGTTTGATTAGGTGCTCAAGTGTCTAGAATGTGAAAATAGCAGGTGAAAACAGGTGTGCCATCCTGCTCATTATACTTGAGCTTGTTCACAAATAACCCAGTCTATGATGTGCCACAGTATCCAGAAATAAACTACATCCTTTTTCAAAGGTACGTCAGTGTGGATTATACTTGTTTTCCATGCACTTGTACTTGTTTTCCATGCAGGTCATCCAGTAAGAATGAATGAGGTACAGTTCAGTTTTCACATTGAAATCATGTGCTGATAACACAAAAACACCAAAAAATGGTCACTATCAACAAATGTAATAGTTAGCCCACACTGTCGTCGTTTACATTTGAAAGGGTTAGGATCATCTGGAAGCACTACACTGAGTTTTTCTTCCCCACTGAATGTTATGCTGACATTCCCCTCACCCTTATCACTCACCCAGTCATTGTCCATGTCGATCTCAAAATCACGATTATGTCGTGCGTGATCTAAATCAAAACTGTCACACACCACACCCAGTTCATTCAAAATGTCCATATCATATTAGATAACTTCTTCTTCGCCTACTTTGTCCACAACAGCATCAGCAAAAATATCTTCAAACAAGTTCCCAATTCTGTCACGTTCTCCTGTGGGCGCCACCATTGTTGTTGTTTGCCAAACAATTCGAATCGCGCTATGCATTACAAGCTGCTACCGACTATAAACTAAGCTAATATGCTGAAAATCCATGTTCCAGGGCTCATTCAGTCATTTATGCCAATTAGTTTACCAATAAGCCATAGTTTCGTATCTGTGTGTCAGTGAAACTTGGTTTGCAGGGCTAACCCTACAACGTGAGATAAGTCAAGACAACCAGTGACGGCCATGACGTAATGGCACGACTTATGTCGCAACCACAAGTGTTAACACTATAACAGCCTATTAGTGAATATGGGAATCCAGCTATAAGACAGACATTCCAGTAATATAAGATTGTTGGCGTCATGTTAGTTCAGCATGATTTCTACACATTGCTAAAACCAATCAAGAAAAATCAAGCAAAATGGCAGATACACATCACAGCGTATGAACTTCACATGAACAATCAAACCATACCCTACACCCAGAATAAACAATTGCAGATGCGATAAACTCATCAAAGTTTCTTGTGTCTCCGAAATCTTCCAGAGTTGTAGGCAACTGCCTGACTATATCCTAAACAGGTGAACAACACAGAAGCCCTGTGGTATCTTTTCATTCCACTCTGAACAAGCTGCTACTGAAGATGCATAGACTGGGCCAGCATCTCAGCTCACCCCACTAAAATGGAACACGTGGTGTCTATTCATTCCACACTAAAGCAGAAGTTGTGTAATCTAGCTGCACTGTCAGCATTTCATTGACCATCATCAGTCAGCTGGAATAGAAAGCAACCTGATTAGTAACTGGCAGCACCGCTTCATTAAAGCAAACAATTTCAATCCGTCTGATGGAACGGCTGACGCAGTTTCACATGTTTTCAAGATTGTGAATTTCAGAACATCCTAGGACACAACAGAAGGAACTTAATGTGACCATCCAAAGTGGCCCACAGGCTACAAAGAGGAACAAGGGCTGAAAGAAGACAGCTACATATACATGACACAGACTCAGAACCACAGGCAGACAGACACTTTTTAAAATCAGGAAAAAAAGCTTACCCCACGAAGTGTGCACTTGCAGTCACCGCATTTTGGTGTAGTGCCCAACTTCTTTGTGTACAGGTACACCAGTTTGCCACCTGATCACACACACACATGCATGTCCCTATCATCAGGTATTCCAAAACACTTTTTTTCCTTTCATTTTTTTTTTCATATACATTTTTTTTTTTTTTTTTTTAACATGAAATGGTGCATAGATTCTCCCATGTTATTAAAAAAAACTTTTTCCTGATTAGAATGATAGTTTAATCAGGTCTGTATCACAATAAACAGCCAAGCTTAGATTTTTTTTTATTTAATTATTGGACCTAGAACTTTTTAGACAAGTAATATTTTAACAATTCTTAACACATCAGTCACACATACTATATAGTATGAAACACAAAAATAACTTTAGAAAAAATGAAATTTGTTTATAATTACTCTCATGACTCATAGCACACAGAAAAACATTTTGATTCACTTTTTTTTTTTTCTATTTTAGAGGTATCTGAATTTTAAAAATGGACAAAATGTTCATCTGGCGTAGGAAAAAACCTCAAATACACAAATACTTAAGTTTCGAGTTTGCTTACTACAGCTACTTGTCAAATCCCACACACAAAGGCTCTTTCATAAACAGAAAGGAATGCAGTACTCAAGCTTTTCCCCCCCCCCCCCCCCCCAAAGATCCAGTTATGTATGTAGAATAATTCTGCTATGGTTTGTACAGAACAGCCCAAAATAAAATTTTGTATGAAAAGACAAATTGCCCAAATCTCACATTTTCGACATTCTTTTTCAATAACTCAAAAAAGTTTTCAAGTTCCAGGACTGATTTTTATATGTAAATGATAAGAACAATGTGCTTTATCATCACAACATAAAAACTGCACAAAACTTGCTTCCACTGAAATCTTGGGCCAAATTTTGTCAGTTTGTTACATTTGGCAATTTCATGAATATTCTTCAAGACTTCTCAAAAGCCACAAAATCCATGACTGCATTAACATGCAGACTATGCTGTAAAAAGATATTTGAACAAACTTTCTTCATTTCTGCATCTGTCATATTTAACCTTGCCAGATTCTGCTGGTCTATTTGCAGCATTATCAGTGCAGCCATCTTTTTCTTTCATCTTCTCCTATGCTCAGTTGTTGCGACAAAATCAAGAGCAACTTGATGAGAAAGAGAAGACTTCCCTCCTACTTTCAGTATTTTTCCAGACTGAGAAGTACAAATACAAGATCATAAGAAGTCTATTCAAATTAATGATTTTTTGTGTGTGTGTATGTAACTTTTCAACAATTTCAGTGTGCAAGGTACTTGTTGGATAGAGAATTTTTTCCATACTTTAACATTAAACACAACGTTTTTTTGCAGGAAAATGTCAGCAAAATTTGTGAAAAAATGATTTGCAACTGGCTTTCTTGAATGCTGTAATTCAGATTTCAACAGCACATACAATTTCAAAACATAATTCAGAAAATAAAAGTGCTTTAAATGACAGTCTGCATTAACTATTCAAGACCAGTCTTCAAAAATGTGTGTACATATAAATATTATAAAACAAATATATAAATTTCCTGGAAACCATTCACTTCAATTGTCAAGTTGCATGTACAGAGCTGTCATGGCTTACAATCACAAAACATGGCTGCCAACTTTCTGGAGTCAAAATTTGTGAACAAGGAGACAAAGTGTGTGAGAGGTGGGCTAAAAAGGAGCAGTTCGGCTTTCTGCAAAAAAGCATTTCAACCCCCATTATGTTTCAGTTCACACATTTGTTACAACTGCCAACATTCACTAACATCATTTGGGCTTTATTCTCTGCCCTACATACAATTTTAGTAATAAAAACTCTTGGATCCCTTTTGTCACACTCTTGGTGCCAGCACTTGACAGGGAGCCATCACTCCAAGACTATCAAGACACAACCCACCCCAGAAGACCACACAACAGCAGAGCCACAAGGTAAGTGTTCAAAACTCCTCGTTCATCTCCAACATTCGCAGGATATCTTCCAAAAGATTAGTGTTCAAAACTCCTCGTTCAGTTCCAACATTCGCAGGATATCTTCCACTTGCGCCAAATTCAAGATGATATCATACATAAATGATTGCTTGTTCTTCAGGGTTCCCACTTCCTCATAGGAAAAAAATTCAAGGGTTTCTAAAGGGGATATTTTAATTTCTAAGGGGCAAATTTAACCGTACAATTGAAAAAAAAAAGTGAATAATTACCTTACACATGTAATTCAACCATGATGATAAGGTGATTACACTTCTGTAGTCTTTTCCACGCTCAATATCATATACAAAAAATAAAAAATGAAGTCTTTATACAGAAATTGAGAAATCAGAAAAAGAAAACTTTCAATCTGCTTTCCGGACCAGTATCTCACATGGATGTCCAGCTGCTTCTGTTTCAAGTCCTTATTCAATGATTCATCAAAAAGCATGACATATTCATTAATTCTCTACCGGCAGCTGCAGCCGAGGCCCCCTCTCTGGCACATTTCAGGATGGAGCTCAGCAAACTTTACTTTTAAAATACAGCCACTGTATGTGTTGTCACGTGGAAGTGTGTGTGAATGGTTGGCGGGCCTGGACAAGCCTAATGCTTGTTCTAGGGCAGGATACCTCTCTTGAAAAGATGAACGTGGGTAGCCTTCCTGCAGCTCCACACTTAACTGTTTTGTGTGTGTGTGTGTGTGTGTGTGTGTGTGTGTAGGCTAGCTGGTAGGTAAGGTGGAGAGGGGGGGGGGGGGGGGGGGGTATGAATGCTGTCTTTTAAACTTGTAAGAAAGTAGGATTTTTTTTATTTTTTTTTACAAATGCGCACACACGAAGTCACTTAAAGTCTATGGAGACGACGTGACGACTGATTTGAAGATTCAGTCTGTGATTTCACTCTTCTTTCAGTTCTGACAGAAAAAGGAGCAATGCCAAAAGTTGCAAGATATCTGCTTCTGGTTTCCCCACACCGATAGTTCGTCGCAATCGAGGAATATGGAAACATTGCTGCAAACAGTTTCGCATTGTCTTCAGCAGATCGGAAACTGTGATGATTGTTGATGGCATGAATCGTCCACAACGCTTCAGCTTTCAACACATCTGTCCCACTTGCTGTTATTGTGGATTGGCTGACGATTCTTACTGAGGAAAGGATCTGACCCGATGTTGATGATTTTGATGATTGCCGAACGAAGTCCGTAAGACTAACGACCGGCCTACTCGCTTTTTCCAATTCCACATATTTTTTCCTCTTTCCGTGACTTGCAACCGCCGATTCGCCCATTGCCCGAACATCAACGGTCTTTTAGCACACTTTACAGGAAAACGCATGTTTGTTGTCTCTGCATTCAGTGATCCAGCTTCGATATTCTTCCTTCTGTAACCACAACAGATCAAATGCGCAATCTCCCCAGGCATGATGACAGACGCAACAGTATTGGACTTCACCGAAGATGAGGGAGCATGGCGCTCTTTGTCGGAAGTCAAACTGCGCATGCGCAAACAATAACTATTGCATTGCTTCCCTTTGCTTGAAAAGCAGACGACACACAAAATGATTCGAGAGGCGAAAATCGAAGTCCGAAGTCTCGTTCGCGTTTGTTCTCCGATTCGTCTTCAAATGTTACGGTCAGTTCTGGTCCGAAAACAATTTTTAAGGGGATTTCAAGGGATGGTAGGGATATCTTCAGTTTTCAAGGGCCTTTTTGACCCATTTGAAATTTAAAGGGTTTTCAAGGGTCTTCAAGGGGCGTACGAACCCTGTTTTTTGTTTTCATTGTCCTGAATGTTGTCTACAGGTCTAGCCTGAAGAAGACCGAAGAGGTCGAAATGCATGTTTTGTCTTGTAATTTGTTTGTCCCCTATGTCTGGCAGATCAATTATAACTTTTCTTTAAAAAATCAGGGTAGTTTTTTTCTTTTAAACAGCCCAGCCTACCAAGCTGAGGTGCAAGCACGCATATTTTGTTTAAAGTGTATTTCAATTAGCAACTGTTTTTCATGTCTCAGTTAATAGCACAGTTCACATGAATTATAGAGCACTAAACTGAACTGAACTTTTTACATACCTGGTGTCTTGGACCTGTTGTTTGTCAGCACATGAAACAGAAGGGAAAAAACACAATTATAAAATGCAAGTGATCACACAACTGTCACAAAACCAATACTGCAAACTTCTGGTGAAAAAAAAGGAAGAAGAAAATTCACTGTCAGCAGACAATAATTCAACAGATTATTACATTTTCTTCTTTTGTTCAACGACCCATCAAACACGGCAAGCTCTGGACGTTTTCTGCCAAAGAAAGCTGTCAATGCTTGCAGAGACTTTAATTCATGTTGGTCATGGCCAACCACCCACAAAGGGCCATTATCAGGGTTGTCACCTCTCCACAGTCTCTCACTATTAGGTATCTTGAGGAAAAAAGAAGAAGAAAAAGAAAAAGGACAAGTACAAAATATGACAACAAAAGAAGAAGAAGAAGAAAAAGAAAAAGGACAAGTACAAAATATGACAACAGGTGGCGATGTTCATTCCTGTATTAATGCAAACTATGGCGGACTGAAAGAGCTACTTTACCACTTTTTTTGTTGACATTGTTTTTGTTCTTTTTAAGTACATAATGCTTATTAACACTTTTTTTTCTCCTCTTTTGAAGTACTTAATATTTTATAACACTTTAGTAACTTCTGGAAGAACACATGCACATGTTATGTGCACACTGCTCTACTGCCTATGTGACTTGTGAGGCATGCACCCTGTGGTCCTATCCAAATGATGCTGTTGGGGGGACGGGGGACGAGCGCACTGCTATCGTGGGGAACTTCTGATTGTCAACCACTGGTGGTGCCCAAGTCAAACACAGGGTTCCTACAGACTCCAAAACACAAAATTCAAGGAGTTTTCAAGGAATTTTCAAGAAGCATTTATTTTATTTCAAGGCAAGAGGTGGCACAAAAATTAAACCATTGTTCTTTTAAAACTTCATTTTTTTCCTATTATGTTAAAAAAAATGGGGAAAAAAAAAAATATTTGGGCGATTTCAAAGCTCTTGTGTGATTTGGGGACCACAAATGGGGGCAAAATTATGAAAATTGGGGGAAAACAGTTTCATGACAAAAACTGTATTTGTATCACAGCAGACATGTTAGGCTTTTGAAACATGACTTTCTTGTTTTGCTGAACTATAGTAATACAATTACAAAAGGATTTTTATGTATTGTTTTGCTAAACTAAAGTAATGCAATTACAAAAAGGATTTTTATATATCTAAACTGCTTTTTTTTTCAATAATTTTTTTTCCAGATGGTGGCCATCAGGCTTCGCGTTGCATTGCTTTCGAATTATTCCAATAGAAATAGCAAATGATACATGCAGTTTTGACTTATAAATAAAATGTAATTGCATGCAAAGATCATTTCTGATCAAAAGAAAAGAAATTACCAAGCTAGCTAGTCTGGATCCAGAGATATTGTACTCCTTGCACATCAACCATTGTTGAAAAAAGTGATTTTGAGAAAACGCGTTTGAAAATAAAGAAGTTAAGCAATTTTCACACACACCTCCTTCAAATAAAGTCATTTTTTACTAAGAAAAATGTGAAAATAGACTAAATGAACACCACTGATGGTTTCAAGAGACTTTCTTGAGCACAAAAACACATAACACCCCAAACACAATTTTTGAAAGAAAATGGTCAAATTTTTGTGCCACCTCTCCACAGTACTTGCATAAAAATTGAAAAAAGAAATGGTAGTTTGATTTTTCTGCGTTCAGGTTGAAGAAAATTATTATAAAACAAATTTTTACAAACACCATCGCGATGCTGGATTGTCGTTGGCGATTTAACCAAGGGAGATAATTTGTAACATCATCAATTTTGATGAAGTTTCAAATTATCTCCCTTGGAAAAAATCGCAGACGATCCAGGAAGGCTACGATGTTTGTAAAAATTTGTTTCAAAATAGTTTTTCATTAACCTGAACGCAGAAAAATCAAATCGCCATTTCTTTTTGCCACATTAAAGATTTTTGGAGCCGATGGCTTGATTTTCAAAGGTTTTCAAGGTGGTTTTGTCAAGAGAACCACATTTTATTGATTTTCAAAGGTTTTCAAGGTCTTGAAATTCCCTGTCAGAATTCAAGGAGTTTCAAGGAACGTATGAACCCTGAAACAACTCATACGTTTGTTATTAGAGGAAATTCTGATGGTCAAGCCTTACAGGTGCAAGTGAAATGACTGATGCTGCGAAAAATGGCCAACTCTTCTCTTTCCTTTACTGTGTGTGTATGCGTGTGCGCTTGTGCATGTGTGCATGCATATGTGAGAGAAAGAGCGAGATGGGGGCAATGGGTGTCGGGTCGGGAAGGAATGAAGCTTTTGTTTTGCAAAATTTTAACATTTTTCCGTACAAAATTTTACTTTCCCATACCCATTGAAGTGACACTACTTTGAATATCATCACCATCACTGTTCTTGTTGCTCCTGTTACTGAAAAAGCTCAAGAACTGAATTTTCCCTTAAAAGTTGGTCTTGACCAAAGTTGCAAAACGGACAGCTGGAAGAAAAAAGATGGTGGAGAGAAGGGAGGCACAAGACAGATTAGAAGAAAAAGATTTAAACGAAAATGTATTTTCAACAACAATAACGGGAACCTGACAGAACATGCAAATATATGTAGGGCACAGGGCTAGTCACTTTGCTGCAAACATACATGCGGACTGCATCATTATATTCATGCAAATAACAACTGTAGGTTAAGTTTACGTAACGCATTTAAGCTAACTACATCACTGAAATCTGCACCAAATTCTACTGATCAACTGGTCAATGCCAATGCGGACACTTGAAGTTTTGTCAAGAAGCAAAGGCAGCAGTTTTGGCATGAATTTCACGCAAACATCAAGTTATTCTACATACATGAACAGAAGAGTTGACACAGATGTGTTTCAATAACTTTCATCGTGACTTCTGTTCAGAAAGGAATTTGTTTTGTGCAGAAACATTCGGAGATTAATGTCAACTAAGCCGACTTGATCAAGTTAAAATTTTTGCGATCTCCTGACCTCCTAAGTTTGGGACAAAGCCTCACTGATTTGATTGTGAAACTTCAGACTGATGCAGCTTAGTCTGATAAAACTATTAAAAGAAGGCAGAAGAGTTCAGCTAGTCAACTTTGTACCAAAATTTGGTCATTTCTGTTATTTTTGTGACTTAACCTAAAAAGTGTTGGCAGTTTGCAGGGCAATAAACATGACTGGCAAATTCCACCTGATCTTTGTACTGAATCAAGATCAAAGCACTGATGGACTAAAAAATCAATGCCTGAAATTGTTTTTGGTGGCAAACAACTAACCATATTGAGCTCTGAAATCGTGGGCTGACCAAGTCACCAACTGCTGAATCCAGATCAATTCACAGATGGCCTGATATTTTTTCTCTTCTTTGTATTTCATTCAGCAATTTCTTATCCCCCCATATTTTAGATTTTTTTCCATGCTAAATACAGAAATATCGTGTAAGTGAACAGATCTGGGTAGTTTGAAACCTAGCTAACACTTCGTTGAGAAGGCAGAGTTCTTCTGGGTCCATGCTTACAACTCTGACTCAGTCGCCCACCTAGAAGCAGTTCACTGGTCAGACTTCAGATGAAATCATTGAATTTTGATTCCTACAGTAATTCCTGGCAGGCACCTTGTGCATGGATCATGACATCATAGCAGTAGGTTGCTGAATTTAACCACGTGTCTCACAGTTCCTCTTACTGGGCATTAACCCGTTCACTGCCTGAAAATATTACAAACAAAGGCTTTCCCAGTGCCAGGGAAATCTAATGATTTGGGGGTAATAATTTACAAAAAATTCTAGCTCAGAAACTACAAAAGGTATAAAAATGAAATATATATCATTTTTGAAGGAAATTGAATGAAGATTTTGAATCTGGGCTTCTTTTGTTTTAATTTTGATAATAAAAGAGTATTTAGGCATTTAGATTTGGATAGATTTTTTTGCACGATCAAAAACATACGTATTTACCACTACATCTTCACATCCAAACAAGAACACAAAGCAAAAAAGTTGAAAATAAAGTTTGTATTGTCACACTACACCTGTAAATGAAAGTAAAACAGTTTAGAAGTCTATCAAGACGCTCACACTCTAAGCAGACAGGTCAGTCCACGACCATGCCCCCCTCTCCCCACCACGCCCCCTTGCTGGACTTCAACCCTCTCTTTCACTCCTCCTCTCCCCCTACCTTTCCCTCTGCCCCGTGTCACGCCGCCTGCTCGCAGGCAGCGCTCCCCTCTCGCACTGACTATCACGTCACTGGCCACTGGCACACAATGCAGAATACACACTAGGCTGGCTCATTCGACACTGGCGAGCCGTCAGCTGAACACACACTGAGGTCACAGAGCCCGACTCAATAACTGACGAATATAGTCGGCAATTCCATCACTATCATCATCTCACCTTCTTGCTCGAGTGAGTCATTGAATAAAAGATTATTGTCTTTGTCAAAAATCATTAGCAGAGCCTGCTCAGCTGTGTAAATATGCTGATTTGGTCGCTGCGCTTGCCGAAGGTTGCGCCGTCATCTTTGCAAGCGAGACGAAGAGCTGGCTGGTCATCCCGTCAGTGATGAGAATAAATGGGCTTTCCCCTCACGTGTGGTCATTTACATATCATTTTAATAGTACAGACATATAAGGCTTACTACGCACACTCTATTTGAGTCCGTTGATAGAAATAGTAACGAATGAAAATTCAAGAAAAATGCATGACGTCAGTGGACGGCCCATAGGCACTGGGAAAGCATTTTTAATGCGGCGTCAGCTGACGGCTTAAAGGCACTCTACAGGTTAAATTCAACATAAGATTACATTTCAATTTTATAAAACCGTGCGATTTTATTAAAAATCACTGTCAAATTTAAATACTAAATCAGTTTATAAATCTTTTTTCACCCAAATTTTGCACCCTTTTCAGCTTCAACTTCCACTGTCATTTACTATATAACAAAGTCCTCATTGTGTTTTATGTGCTTTGAATGTGAAATACAAGAATGTTTTGGACGACTGCTGGTGAAAGATGAAGACCCTGTGCGAGTTGCACAAATATAATGCGACTCAAAAAGCTAAACAGATCGCATGTGACGAGACTAAAGAAAGCCTTAAGTTTATGTATGTGCTTAAACCTCTACTTTCCTCAAGACAATATCGGATAATGATATGGAAAACTATCATTTTGAAAAAGTTTCAAGAGAAGAAAAGGAAGGGGATGGGACATAAACGTGCATATAATACGCATGTGCCCATCTTCAGGTTTAGACTGGGTGCACTCTGTGTTTAGGTTTATCTGAATGCCTCACTGGGCATGTTTGTGCGTGTGTGTCGCTGTGTGTGTGTATGCGTGTGCAGGAAGATGGAAGAGGAGACGGGTATGGGGTCTGTGTGGTAAAAGAACTCCATTCAATGTTTTACAGATAAATTTTTAATAGGCACGGTGTGCGCTCTCTTAAACTTGTTTGCCTACAACAGAAATTGTATGAACTTAGTAAACATGCCTACTTTTGTTGATTTCATTGTTCACTACTGAAGTGTGTAATCACATTACTATTTTTCTTCTACGATAACATAATTGCTCTGATTTTATTTAACATCATCTTATGAAAAACTGTTTCAATCACAAAACCCAGAACTGCTGCATGAAGTCGCCATTTCTGCCAAATGTTTGGGTGTTTACAATTCCCCCCCCCCCCCCCCCCCCCCCCCACCTCCCCAATCCCCCAACAACAGACTGTCCTGTTATCCACCATAAGTAATGCACATGACAAAAAGTGACCGTGTGCTTCCGCTGCACATATAGGCACACACTGTCTCTATTTTTTTTTTTTTTTTTTTTTTTTGCATGTACTTATAGAAGTCTGGAATTTGTTGACACCAAATTTTAAATCAATAAATATTAGTGATTGCACACCACAAAAAAATGTCAGCACCACTAGTCAAAGAAACCATCAGGGGCTACAACTTGCAGCACAAAATCTAACATGTGAGAAACATGGACGGATTTGATAGAGCTGTGTTGCATCTTGATCCACACGTTTTCCTCTCTCCCTCAGTCAGATTGCACAACAAACGAGTAAACATTAATTCCTTGAATAAATGAAAACGTTGGCACCAGTTATCAAGGAAACCATCAGCTCTAGGTTTTGTGATTTGAAACAGTTCTTCATAAGATGACGATGTGATCTGAAACAGTTCTTCGTATGATGACGAGTATGACAGTAATGATCGGTGTTTGAATCGATGGTCATTTTCGGAAGAAAAAGAAGAAATGAACTACAGCAGAGCTGAAGTAAGATACAATACAAACTTGGGGTGAAAAAAGAACACGTCGCTTTATGCTATTGATCTACAGTTGGATATCTTTTAGCGACAGTTTCACTCATTGTTTGAGGCTGCATTCAAAAAGATCCTTCCAACATGGACGTGTGCGAGCAAGGCCTGTGCATGAGCAAATTCGCAAGGCACCCTCCTGCTCCTTCCAACCAAAAACAAGTAAATCCGCATATATGTACTAAATGCCAAAGAATACTTACACACGTCGGCGGTTGGATCGTGTGTTGTATGACAAACGTCTTCGCAGAGTCAGTCTCTGAGCCATCTGAAAATGAACGTTGTATGAGCACATGAGAACATGTCTCGATCCACACACAAATAAAAATGAAACTAGATTTACACGCAGTGAAAATAACGACTCACATTTTTTTTCTTTGGTAAAAATATATTTCAGAAATAAGCTTAATGAATTTCACCCCAAACCTTACTTTACCAAAGAAGATGTTCCGAGATTTAATCCACACCCAACGAGCCACCAACTTCTTACCTTGCTTGCCCGGAAGTAAGAGAGAATATGTACCGGAAGTCATCGAGCACGCATATTCAGTCCCAAAATGGTTTATGGTGAATCTCAAATGGGTACACATTAGGCCTATTAGCTGAACACTTCAGCCCACCGCGGCACGCGCTGGAAGACATGAGATATACGATGACTCAGCATATCTGTATGTTTGCCTCAGATTTTATTTTATTTTACTTTTTAACATGCGCGCTGGTGACCTCGTTTTTGAGTGAACCAGTCTTCTAGGAAGAAGAAGAAGAAGACAGTCAAACAAGGAGAGAAATGTTATACAGACCTGTACAAACTTCATTCTAACTGTCCAAAAGCACGTCATGCCTTTGACTAATCAGTGCATCCTCGCAGCTTCCATACACGCAGCAATATGCTGCCTGATGAGAATATTGAAAGTTTGCTGCGTCACAGAAAATAACTCAAAATACAAATGAACACACAAAACATGATGTAAAGTAACATAAATTTAATAGACTGTATAAAACAGACAAGTGAATTTTCGACACAAAGTCTGCATCAGACGTGACAAGTTGAAAACAAACACCAATCATAAGCAAAACAGTACTTCCCTTTTGGCTGTCAGGAGAGAAAACTGAGTAACAATTTATACACCAGTAGGGAAGACAGTGAGGACTGTTCAGAAAAACTCAGTTAAGAAGCAGGCTGCAGGGAGAGGTCAAGGTCAGAGGTGGGAAGGTAGAAAAAAAAAAGAGTGGGGGGAGGGAGGGGGGCTCTGAGTGTAGGTATGGTGTCTGCAGTGAAAAGGGAAACTGTCAGGGAAGTGAACAGTAGATGGAAATAAGGGCAGAAAATGGTCAGCCGCCTATAGCACCCAACCAAAGTTTGACACCAGGATGGGTTGCCTCATTCTGGCACCAAGGGGTGAGATGGAAAACGGGAGAACCCCGGGAGAAAAAAAAAAGGAAAAAAAACCCATCTAGTCAGACGCAGCTGGCCTTTTGAATACAGCTGAAAACCTTCCCATGGGAAAAAATCTATAATGAGGGTAGGGGGGAGGAAAGGGAGTGGAAATGGAAGGGAACGTGGAGAGGCTGGAACAGATGCGGAAAGAAAGAAGGAAAGAAAAAAAAGGAGGGGGGGGGGGGGTAGGATGGAAAGGAAGGTAAGAAAGGAAAAGGACAAAAATAAGTACAGACAAATGGGTCAGATGATTAACCTGCAATCCAAAAGACAAACCGGTCATGGGCTCGAATTCTCGGAAGGGGGCTACGTCCCAGGGAAAGACACCTCACTACAGCCCTCCCCACTCCACCGGGGTATAGAAGGGTACCCGGCTTAGGTTGAGGGGAGGTAAAGATGGTGGGAGGAGAAGGAGGGGACCACCCTCCAACACCGCACTCCAGACACAATGAATGGTTCATTAACCGCCCCCAGGGCACTCCACACCCCAGACACAATGAATGGTTCATTAACCGCCCCCAGGGCACTCCACACCCCAGACACAATGAATGGTTCATTAACCGCCCCCAGGGCCACAAACAGCAAGGGACCTTTAGCCTTGAATCTTGAAAAGGAGATGCATAAGACTGAAACACGCCGTCATTGCCTGAAAGAAAAATATGAAAACAATTATAGTGTTCAACGTTATCAGTGGTACCTAATAACAGTGCTGACTGGCTATAGGCAGCTCATGGATTGTCATTCAGTCCAAACGGTTTCCTTGTGCCCAGTTTGTCTATGAGATACATTCCATGTCTCTTCTGTCGTAAGTAGTGCCTTCAAACATGACCCACAGTCTCCTCACACGAACATCTGATGCAGAATGGTCAGGCTGGTTGAAGTGATGTGCAACAGGTTTGTCTCTGTGATGTAGAATATCAGCTAGATGGTTTTTGGAACAGGTGGCAAGGGTACCACCTGTCTCCCCAGTGTACAGTTTGCTGCATTTTTGACAATGGATAACATAGGCCAAGTTTTCAGTCTGGCAAGAGAATAGTTTGGCAACAAGTGTCCTTGGATTTTGGTTGAGCTGCAAACAAAGGGACACAGTTTGCACTTGGGTTTTTGGCAGGAAAATGTACGGGGGGGGGGGGGGGGGGGGGGGGGGGGCGGCAAAGGGATTTATTGAGTTTGGAGTGTACAAGGTGGTCACAATGTTAGTGTCACGTTTTTAGGTAATCACCAGTGGTTTGTTGAAAATGTCTGCCCCATGCTGACAGGACTGTAGCAGAGACCAGTTGGAGATTATTATTATTATTATATTGGGTATTTATATAGCGCCTATCCTCAGTCACAGACCAAGCTCTAAGCGCTTTACAATAAGCGCACTACCCCTCTCACTCATCGGGCTGCCTACCCAGGTAGAGCCGGCCGAAGAGCAGCCTACTGGCACTCATTCAGTCGTTTCCCGTACCAGTCAAATATCAGTCACTCATTTTCATTTATCTCATTTATTCTTCCAGTTTCTCACATAGGATGCATGCGATGTTTATACGTGTCCTCTATTTCCACTGGTACACGATGGGACACAATAACAGTAAGTGACAATTTTTGTGGCTTGGTAAGAAATACCAGGCGGCTATCTTCAGTCTACATCAATTTTGCCAGGGCAGTGGGGAACCCCCTGCTGTTTTCGATTTTCAACTGCCGTGGGTTCTTTAACGTGTGCATGGGGCCAGGAAGGCACACGGGTCCGACTCGCTTTTAGTCCCCATCCGAAGGACTTGACGTTCAGTTCGATTTGTCATTCAAACTGGGAAAGAAAGGGCGAGAAAGGCAGGGCTCGAACCCACGCACTTCTCACACGTTGGATTGGCAGGCGAACGTCTTAACCATTCTGCCACCTTTTGAGGATATTGCACACCTGGCGAGTGGAGGGATGGCACAGAAGGCTCACAATGGGTCTTTCTTCTGTGTCTGTTCTAGCTTTGGGTTTGACGAGTGATGAGAACATTGTCACCCCTTTTAATCTTCCGACAATGCCACTGCCCCTAGACAACAGGCTTGAGTAATGGTTTTTGACAATGCCACTGCCCCCAGACAACGAGCTCGTGTAATGTCTTCTGACAATGCCACTGCCCCCAGACAACGAGCTTGAGTAATGTCTTCTGACAATGCCACTGCCCCCAGACAACGAGCTCGTGTAATGTCTTCTGACAATGCCACTGCCTCCAGACAACGAGCTTGAGTAATGTCTTCTGACAATGCCACTGCCCCCAGACAACAAGCTTGAGTAATGTCTTCTGACAATGCCACTGCCCCCAGGCAACAGGCTTGAGTTATGTATTCCCCCAGCTGGGGGCAGAAATCAGCCGTTAGAGAAACGCCAAGGAAGGAATTCGTCTTTAAAACAAACAAATAAACAAACCAATTAAACTTATTTAACTAACTTAACGGCCTCGTTTTCATCCAACAGTCATTTCGCGCCGAATTTGAGAAGATAAGTGGTTTCTCGTTCTTCTTTTCATTGTCCTAAATGTTGTTTGTTTTTGCCTGAAGAAGTCCCAAGAGGTCCAATTGCATTGTGTCTGTGTCCTGTGGCGGTACTAACACGTTTTCTTATTAAATTTTGCTTCATTTTCCACCCTCAGTCACCTCGTTTTGAAACTAAAATTAATCTAAAACAAAACGTTCCTGAAAACGCACCCAGAAAGTTGATTATTGTTACGTGTGTTTTGTATTGTTATTATCGTTATTGTTGAAAACGCCCCCCAAAAGCTGAATACTCTTATACGTGCTTTTGTGTTGTTGAAAACGCCCTGAAAAAGCTAAATATTCTAATATGAGTTTTTGTGCTGTTGTTGTCCATTGTTCAGTTTAGTCTCACCCTGCCCCCCTCTTTCTGTTACTTGTGGGTGAATGTTTTATACCTTGAGTCTCACCCTGCCCCCCTCTTTCTGTTACTTGTGGTGAATGTTTTATACCTTGAGTCTCACCCTGCCCCCCTCTTTCTGTTACTTGTGGTGAATGTTTTATACCTTGAGTCTCACCCTGCCCCCCTCTTTCTGTTACTTGTGGTGAATGTTTTATACCTTGAGTCTCACCCTGCCCCGTCTTTTTGTTACTTGTGGTGAATGTTTTATACCTTGAGTCTCACCCTGCCCCGTCTTTTTGTTACTTGTGGTGAATGTTTTATACCTTGAGTCTCACCCTGCCCCCGTCTTTTTGTTACTTGTGGTGAATGTTTTATACCTTGAGTCTCACCCTGCCCCCCTCTTTTTGTTACTTGTGGTGAATGTTTTATACCTTGAAGTCGAAGACAGAACGCAGGAAACGAAACAGACCTATGAATGAAAACGTTAATGAATTTGATGCTGTTCCATTTCTTTTACAATATTGACATATTTAGTGAAGAAAATAGCATTTAAGGCTGAGTCCTTGTACTTTACTGGACAGCCTCTTTGAGGCACTGTGTTGTGGTTTCTGTCCGGCTTCCAAAGTGCTTCAAATCTGTCTTTTTGTTTATACAGCAAAATCCGTGTTTTGCTTCGGTTCCAGTCACATTTCAGGTCAAAGAGAAGAGAAGTCAATTCACATTTTAATAATTGATAATGATCTATTATTGTCCAACCGTATTTTCATGTTAAGTAAAATATCACACACACACACACACACACACACACACACACACACACACACACGCTATAAAACATATTAAATTTCTTCATGCACAATTTTATTCTTTAAAGAACTTTGCTTCCACAGCCCCGGCACCGGCAATCCATGGAGAGCATCAATGCCAAGTCATCAAGGGGCAACCCACCGGAGGAGACACTGCACTGCTGCCGAGTCACTTCGGTGGTGTTCAGTGGTGCCTGTTCTGATCCAACATACGCAGGACACCACCAACTAAACCCTCTACAGACGACAATAATTGCTTAGTTGCGGAGCCGGAGTGAGTGAGCTGTTCCTCCGGAGGGCTCCACCACGTCCGTCCAACGATGGTCCCCATGACTTTGCCGATACCGGTGACCCCGACAGAATCAAATCAGGGTCATAGACGTGGACAGTGCTGTTGGTCTTGATGATCCTGAGAAAAGTGGACAGTCCTGTGACAAAGTCTGTCCCTGGAAAAAGACGGACAGCTGAGGACATCCGTCTGAGGAGGTTGTTGATGTGGGGGAGGAAAAAAGCGGGGCCCAGGACTGATCCCTGGGGTAACCATGGCACTCCACAAAGATGGCATCAAATGTGATACTATCCACATCGCTTTTAACTCCCGGTCTGTCAGGAAGTTCTGGATCTATGAGATAATTGGGCCACAAGTCCCATGGTGCTGCAACTTGTGAGTTAAGCGGGAGTGGCTTGCTTTGTCAGACGACTCTGAGGACTCCATGACAAGAACCTCGCCCAATTTGTCTGCCTTTCTCCATCTTGCCTGAACACTTGTCCTCAAGTCGGGAAGGAAAGGAAATCCATAGCATCAATTTCATCATCCTCATTTTCATCGATCACCATACAAAAAATAAACTCAAATCCTATGGCCTTTCATGCCCTGCTCTCATGGTAACCTCACTTTTGAATTTATAACCACATATTTGGCCTTGGTTTGATTCCGTCGGGGTCACCAGTGTCAGCAAATTCGTGGGGATTGGACGGACGTGGTAGTGCCCTCCGGATGGAGGCTCACTCACACCGGCTCCGTGACTAGGCAATTATCGTCGTCAGTAGGGGGCTTAGTAGGTGGTGTCATGCTTATCTTGGATCAGAAGAGGCGCCACTGAACACCACCGAAGTAACCCAGCAGCAGAGCAGTGTCTGCTCCGGTGGGTTGCCTCTTGACGACTTGACGTTGACCGCTCCCAGAGGATTGCCGGTGCCGGGGTGTGGCGGCCCGGGCCGTGTTATGACTGTGGAGGAGGGGGTGGGGTGGAGGGGGGGGGGTGAATGAGCGGCGTTGGTGCGGCACCACTGGGGCGAAGACCGTTTGCTGTCAAGCTCGACCTAGACAGTTGTGTTTTTTTCGTTTTTTTTTCCAGCCTGAAGATCAGTGAGCTAACATCTTATTTATTTATCCTAAAATGGATGAACCGACAATGAAAACAACACACTAAGCGCTGTGTTTTCCTTTCTTTCTTTTTCCCCCTTTATGGAAAAGGTTCAGTTGAAACTTCGTTATTTCCCATAGCACATTCATCAGGCCGTTAGTTTGCTTTCCTTTTGCGACGGTCATCAGCGACACACGGTCTCAACTTCTCAGTTCTGAACTGGTATAAAAGTTTAGTCTAAGTTGGCGCAGAAGATGTGAACCGGAATGGCATTTCCTCCATGGGTCTTTACGTCCATGGTGGTGGGATCATGGCGAGCCTTCTACAGAATTTTGAGCAGCAGTATTCGACTGTTACCGCTGACATAACGTTTAATATCAGCAGAATATCAAGTACAACTGGTGGTATGTATCTTTGTTATAATCAATTAATTTCTTGTGAGACAAGGTATAGTTCAGAAATCATCAAGATAATGTAAGAACTTACTGAAAACATGTAATGTGTTCGAAAAGAAAATTCGTCTGCTCAATTACTATGACGTCATCTCTATTCACGCTTTTAAATTGATTTCCCCCAATCCCCCACTCTTGCCCATTTCAGTGAAGGTTCTCCCCTCTCCTCCTCCCATCCCCCCTTCCTCTCACCAACCGTGACACCTCTCTCCTGTTATACAATAATCAAATTGTTGATTGTTGTCACACAGCACGAGATCTGAGCCAAGCTGTGTTTCTCGTGCTCACATGATGTCGATTGACACAGCACTTATGGCTCACAGGGCAGGGTTTGATTTACTACGGAAATGATGATATTGGATATATTTGTTTAGCTCACATTCTAGAGACCTACTCACGATGCTTCATGAGATTTAAAAGGACAAACTTACAGTCAGTCAGTCATTCATGTATTTATTCTTGGTTCACTCATGTAGCTTGGTCATAAAGATACATAACAAACTGCCCTATCCCTATCCCTACCAATACATGGGTCAGTCACCATCATATGTATAGCTTGATGATAAAGATACTATACAAACAGCCCACACCCTACCCGTACATGTGTAGCTTGATGATAAAGATACTATACAAACTGTCCACACCCTACCCGTACATGTATAGTTTGATGATAAAGATACTATACAAACTGCCCACACCCAACCCGTACATGTAGCTTGATGATAAAGATAGTATACAAACAGCCCACACCCAGCCTGTACATGTGTAGCTTGATAAAGATACAAACTGCCCACACCCTGCCAGTGCATGTATAACTTGATGATAAAGATACTATACAAACTGCCCACACCCTACCCGTACATGTAGCTTGATGATAAAGATAGTATACAAACAGCCCACACCCAGCCTGTACATGTGTAGATTGATGGTAAAGATACTATACAAACTGCCCACACCCTACCAGTGCATGTATAACTTGATGATAAAGATACTTTACAAACTGCCCACACCCTACCAGTACATGTATAACTTGATGATAAAGATACTATACAAACAGCCCACACCCAACCCGTACATGTATAGTTTGATGATAAAGATACTAATAAACTGCCCACACCCTACCCGTACATGTATAGTTTGATGATGATGATACTATACAAACTGCCCACACCCTACCTGTACATGTATAGCTTGATGATAAAGATACAATACAAACTGTCCACACCCTACCCGTACATGTATAGTTTAATGATAAAGATACTATACAAATTGCCCACACCCTACCCGTACATGTGTAACTTGATGATAAAGATACTATACAAACTGCCCACACCCTATCTGTACATGTATTGCTTGATCATAAAGATACTATACAAACAGCCCAAACTCTACCTGTACATGTGTAGCTTGGCTATAAACAGCCCAAATCCTACCTACACATATGGAGCTTGATCATAAAAATACTACATAAACAACCCTGACCCTGCTCATACATGAAAGATGCATACACACAACTTATTTTGTATGACAGAAATCGAATACTGTTCCTTTGTCCATGTGGTACAGATTTAAAAAACAGTGCACGGTGTGTGTGTGTGTGTGTGTGTGTGTGTGTGTGTGTGTGTGTTTGTGTGTTTGTGTTTAACATTATATTACTTTTCTTTTTTCATGACTGAAACAACAGTGGTGGGAACCGGAAGCCTATGTATGTCACTGTATCAGAGATTATCCCTTTGAATCATAGGTCGAATCATGTAAGATTTGAAAAAAAAACAAACTGACCCATATTTAGGATTTCAATCTGTATTTTAATGTGCTAAAAGCTGTTCTGGGTGTAAATGATGATCACGTATCGGCACAAAACTGATGTGGACATTTTGAATTTTGGTGTTGCAGCGGAAAAGCAGGACCATGTACGACAGGCGGACAAGCTGTTTGAGGAGGCATCAGAACTGGTGAGTGTCAGATTTCATATCTCTTATTGCATACATGTGTTTAACAAAAATCAACATCTCCATCATTTCTTAAATACTTTCTTTTAAATACACATTTGCATCACTTGTTAACAGTCTGCAGCACTTTTTCTTATATTCATCTAAAGATCAGGAGTGGGGTTGACATACAGGCATTTTTTTGTATGATGTCATAGCCAGGTAATGTATTGGTCTGCCAGTGTGAAGACCATGGATTTGAGCCACGGCGGTGTGTGTAGGATAGAAAAGGAAGATGTAGAGACATTCAGTGTGTGTTAGGCGGATGGGGATATGTTGAGACCTGTCAGTGTGTATTAGATGGAGGGAGATATTAGAGACCTGTCAGTGTGTGTTGGATGGAGGGGGATATGTAGAGACCTGTCAGTGTGTATTAGATGGAGGGGGATATGTAGAGACATGTCAGTGTGTATTGGATGGATGGGGATATGTAGAGACCTGTCAGTGTGTATTGGATGGAGGGGGATATGTAGAGACCAGTCAGTGTGTATTGGATGGAGGGGGATATGTAGAGACCTGTTAGTGTGTATTAGATGGAGGGGGATATGTAGCGACATGTCAGTGTGTATTAGATGGAGGGGGATATGTAGAGACATGTCAGTGTGTATTGGATGGATGGGGATATGTAGAGACCTGTCAGTGTGTATTGGGTTCAGGGGGATATGCAGAGACCTGTCAGTGTGTGTTGGATGGAGGGGGATATGCAGAGACCTGTCAGTGTGTATTGGATGGAGGGGGATATGTAGAGACCTGTCAGTGTGTGTTGGATTTGGGGGGGGGGGGGGGATATGTAGAGACCAGTCAGTGTGTATTGGATGGGGGGGGATATGTAGAGACCTGTCAGTGTGTGTAGGATGGAGGGGGATATGTAGAGATCTGTCAGTGTGTATTGGATGGAGGGGGATATGTAGAGACCTGTCAGTGTGTACTGGATGGACGGGGATATGTAGAGACCTGTCAGTGTGTATTGGGTTCAGGGGGATATGTAGAGATCTGTCAGTGTGTATTGGATGGATGGGGATATGTAGAGACCTGTCAGTGTGTATTGGATGGAGGGGGATATGTAGAGACCTGTCAGTGTGTACTGGATGGACGGGGATATGTAGAGACCTGTCAGTGTGTATTGGATGGAGGGGGATATGTAGAGACCTGTCAGTGTGTATTGGATGGAGGGGGATATGTAGAGAACTGTCAGTGTGTATTGGATGGAGGGAGATATGTAGAGACCTGTCAGTGTGTATTGGATGGAGGGGGATATGTAGAGACCTGTCAGTGTGTATTGGATGGAGGGGGATATGTAGAGACATGTCAGTGTGTATTAGATGGAGGGGGATATGTAGAGACATGTCAGTGTGTATTGGATGGATGGGGATATGTAGAGACCAGTCAGTGTGTATTGGATGGAGGGGGATATGTAGAGACCTGTTAGTGTGTATTAGATGGAGGGGGATATGTAGCGACATGTCAGTGTGTATTAGATGGAGGGGGATATGTAGCGACATGTCAGTGTGTATTAGATGGAGGGGGATATGTAGAGACATGTCAGTGTGTATTGGATGGATGGGGATATGTAGAGACCAGTCAGTGTGTATTGGATGGAGGGGGATATGTAGAGACCTGTTGGTGTGTATTAGATGGAGGGGGATATGTAGCGACATGTCAGTGTGTATTAGATGGAGGGGGATATGTAGAGACATGTCAGTGTGTATTGGATGGATGGGGATATGTAGAGACCTGTCAGTGTGTATTGGGTTCAGGGGGATATGCAGAGACCTGTCAGTGTGTGTTGGATGGAGGGGGATATGCAGAGACCTGTCAGTGTGTATTGGATGGAGGGGGATATGTAGAGACCTGTCAGTGTGTGTTGGATTTGGGGGGGGGGGGGGGGGAGGGGATATGTAGAGACCAGTCAGTGTGTATTGGATGGGGGGGGGGGATATGTAGAGACCTGTCAGTGTGTGTTGGATGGAGGGGGATATGTAGAGATCTGGCAGTGTGTATTGGATGGAGTGGGATATGTAGAGACCTGTCAGTGTGTACTGGATGGACGGGGATATGTAGAGACCTGTCAGTGTGTATTGGGTTCAGGGGGATATGTAGAGATCTGTCAGTGTGTATTGGATGGAGGGGGATATGTAGAGACCTGTCAGTGTGTATTGGATGGAGGGGGATATGTAGAGACCTGTCAGTATGTATTGGATGGAGGGGGATATGTAGAGACCTGTCAGTGTGTATTGGATGGAGGGGGATATGTAGAGACCTGTCAGTGTGTATTGGATGGAGGGGGATATGTAGAGACCTGTCAGTGTGTATTGGATGGAGGGAGATATGTAGAGACCTGTCAGTGTGTATTGGATGGAGGGGGATATGTAGAGACCTGTCAGTGTGTATTGGATGGAGGGGGATATGTAGAGACCTGTCAGTGTGTATTGGATGGAGGGGGATATGTAGAGAACTGTCAGTGTGTGTTGGATGGAGGGGGATATGTAGAGACCTGTCAGTGTGTATTGGATGGAGGGGGATATGTAGAGACCTGTCAGTGTGTATTGGGTTCATGTACAGAGAGAGGTGTGTGTGTGAGAGAGAGAGAAAAACGTATGTTGTAATGGTGTCGGTCCCCACATGTCATTTGTGGTGGTTAGGGGCTATCGGCAACAGAACACATGGAGAGTGCTGACTGACATGGTTTGTTGCAGCTGGAACAAATGGAACTGGAGGTCAAAGGCCATGACCCCAAGGACAGACAGAAGTACCAAACCCGCATCCGCAGCTATCAGGCTGAGCTGACCAAGCAGCAGGCTGACATGGTGAGTGACCTTTGTCACTGAGTGAGTGACCTTTGTCCTTGACCTCAGTGGACAGTAACATTTTTCCACTGTAAAATCGTCTCTTTCAAAAATTCAAAGATCACATCAGGTGGAGCATCTCTGAACAAGATTTTCATGGAATCTGCTGTAAAATGTTTATGTCTCACATCATGCAAGTCCCAACACTCTAAAAGTATATGTTTCATTGTGAGTGGCACATGACATGGAATGCACCACGGAGCTTCTTCACTCTTTAAAAGGTATGAATGAGTAAAATACGAATGGCCAGTGTGCAGTCGGCATAAAACCGTTTCTTATTTGCGACCACCAGAGGTAGATGAGAGGAACTCTTTTAGGTTTGGACAGATCTGGAAAAGTTTGTTATCCGTCTGTGTATTCCAGTCCTCCTGCCAGAGGTCTCTGCCATAATCATTATTTTTCGTTTTTAGATCTGTATAGGGGATAGACATGTTAGTTTCCCTGTTGTGGCATTCATGGCCAAACGATCAGCTGGAGGAAAAAGTGATGAGCATTTCTGTGAGTGCTTATACATTGTTGACTGGATGAGTTGAAAAAATGTGGAAGTTTATGTTTGGCATTTTTGACATGGAATTTTGATCACAACACATCAAGCAGTGAGATCGTTGGGGGAGGAAGGGGGTGAATGGGTGTTAAAGAAGTGAATCATACCAGCCGCCATGGCGAAGTGGTTAGCGTCGCGGACTCCCGGCTGGGAGGTCGTGGGTTCGAATCCCATCAGAGTCATGTGGGTTTTTCTGCCCCGACCGGCTCCTACCCAGAGTTGAGTTTGCTGCGGACTCAGTTGGGAAGACTGGGACCACACAGTCGAGTTTCATCCACTTAATGGATGCGTTTCTGAGAGTGTTGCTCAAATTTCCTGACCAACACTGCAGGTGCATGTATTTCTCGGGCCTGGTTGACGCCGGGATATATTATGAAAGGAAGCGTAGAGTACAGCCCTGTCATGTAGTCTCAGACCGAAATGGAAATCCGTGGCATCATCTTAATCATCCTCATTCTCATCGATCAGCATAAAAAAAAAATGTCTCAAGTTCTGTGGCCCTTCATGCCCTGCTCTCATGGTGACCTTAATTTCGATGTCCTCTCTACGTCTGTGGCCTTGGTTTGGTTCCCTCGGGGTCACCGATATCAGCGGGTCCATGGGGGGCTGTCGTTGGACGGACGTGGTGGCGCCCTCCGGAGGGAGAGCTCACTCACGCCGGCTCCGCGACTAAGCAATTATTGTCGTCAGTAGGGGGCTTAGTAGGTGGTGTCCTGCGGATGTTAGATCAGAACAGGCGCCACTGAACACCACCGAAGTGACTTGGCAGCAGTGCAGTGTCTCCTCCGGGGGTTGCCTCTTGACGGCTTGACATTGACTGTTCCCGGTGGATTGCCAGTGCCGGGGCTGCGGCGGGGCCGACCAGGCTGTGGCTGTGGACGGGGTGTCCGAATGAGCGGCGTGGGTGCACTGCCTCTGAGGTGGCGCAGACGTTGGGACAGCAAAAAAAAAAAAAAAAGTGAATCATATTCTCGGCTACCCCTCCCCACCCTCACCCCTTACCCCTGGCTTGGTTCCTCATCTAGCAGCTGTTCATAATTATCAAGTGAATGTTATGCATCCCTCTTTCCACTCCTGCACGCCCCCCCCCCCCACCCCCCCCCCCCCCCCCCCCCACCCCCTGCTTTTCCTCTTTCCACATCCCTTTCCTTTCTGGTCAATAGTTTTCCACTTCCCTTTCCTTTCTGGTCAGTAGTTTGGGTTTGTTGGATGGTCCTGCCTACTTCTGCTCTTTCCACTTCCCTTTCCTTTCCCTTCTGGTCAGTAGTTTGGGTTTGTTGGATGGTCCTGTCTACTTCTGCTCTTTCCACTTCCCTTTCCTTTCCCTTCTGGTCAGTAGTTTGGGTTTGTTGGATGGTCCTGCCTACTTCTGCTCTTTCCACTTCCCTTTCCTTTCCCTTCTGGTCAGTAGTTTGGGTTTGTTGGATGGTCCTGCCTACTTCTGCTCTTTCCACTTCCCTTTCCTTTCCCTTCTGGTCAGTAGTTTGGGTGTGTTGGATGGTCCTTTCTACTTCTGCTCTTTCCACTTCCCTTTCCTTTCCCTTCTGGTCAGTAGTTTTGGTTTATTGGATGGTCCTGTCTACTTCTCCTCTCTCCACTTCCCTTCCCTTTCCTTTCCTTTCTGGTCAGTAGTTTTCCATTTCCCTTTTCTTTCTGGTCAGTAGTTTGGGTTTGTTAGATGGTCTGTCTACTTCTCCTCTTTCCAATTCCCTTTCCTTTCTGGTCAGTAGTTTGGGTTTGTTAGAGGGTCCTGCCTACTTTTCCTCTTTCCTCTTCCCTTTCCTTTCTGGTCAGTAGTTTGGGTTTGTTAGAGGGTCCTGCCTACTTTTCCTCTTTCCACTTCCCTTTTCTTTCTGGTCAGTAGTTTTGGTTTGTTAGATGGTCTGTCTACTTCTCTTTCCACTTCCCTTTCCTTTCTGGTCAGTAGTTTGGGTTTGTTAGAGGGTCCTGCCTACTTTTCCTCTTTCCACTTCCCTTTCCTTTCTGGTCAGTAGTTTGGGTTTGTTAGAGGGTCCTGCCTACTTTTCCTCTCTCCACTTCCCTTTCCTTTCTGACCAGTAGTTTTCCACTTCCCTTTCCTTTCTGGTCAGTAGTTTGGGTTTGTTAGATGGTCTGTCTACTTCTCTTTCCACTTCCCTTTCCTTTCTGGTCAGTAGTTTGGGTTTGTTAGAGGGTCCTGCCTACTTTTCCTCTTTCCACTTCCCTTTCCTTTCTGGTCAGTAGTTTGGGTTTGTTAGAGGGTCCTGCCTACTTTTCCTCTTTCCACTTCCCTTTCCTTTCTGGTCAGTAGTTTGGGTTTGTTAGAGGGTCCTGCCTACTTTTCCTCTTTCCACTTCCCTTTCCTTTCTGGTCAGTAGTTTGGGTTTGTTAGAGGGTCCTGCCTACTTTTCCTCTTTCCACTTCCCTTTCCTTTCTGGTCAGTAGTTTGGGTTTGTTAGAGGGTCCTGCCTACTTTTCCTCTCCCCACTTCCCTTTCCTTTCTGACCAGTAGTTTTCCACTTCCCTTTCCTTTCTGGTCAGTAGTTTGGGTTTGTTAGATGATCTGTCTACTTCACTTTCCACTTTCCTCCCCTTTCCTTTCTGGTCAGTAGTTTTGGTTTGTTAGATGGTCTGTCTACTTTTCCTCTTTCCTCTTCCCTTTCCTTTCTGGTCAGTAGTTTTGGTTTGTTAGATGGTCTGTCTACTTTTCCTCTTTCTACTTCCCTTTCCTTTCTGGTCAGTAGTTTTGGTTTGTTAGATGGTCTGTCTACTTTTCCTCTTTCTACTTCCCTTTCCTTTCTGGTGAGTAGTTTTCCACTTCCCTTTCCTTTCTGGTCAGTAGTTTTCCACTTCCTTTCCTTTCTGGTCAGTAGTTTTCCCTTTCCTTTCTGGTCAGTAGTTTTGGTTTGTTAGATAGTCCTGCCAGCTTTAGATTCATGTTTTGTTTTGTTCAGGGTTTCTTCTTCAAGGGGTGGGTTTCATGACCTATCTATTACATGAGAATTTGGGGTTTGACTCAGACCTGTGACCAGTTCTCTTCCTTGAGATTAGAAAAAAAACAAACAACTGACAGTGGCAATTTCCACTATTCTTCAATATGTAGAACACAGGCATCAAAGATTTTGTGAACCCCTTGTGATGAGGTGTACAGAAGTGAGCCAGGCTGGGTATTGATGCCAGATGTGATGAGGTTCTATGTTGTGTGCAGAAGCGAGCCAGGCTGGGTATTGATGCCAGATGTGATGAGGTTCTATGTTGTGTGCAGAAGCGAGCCAGGCTGGGTATTGATGCCAGTGGTGATGAGGTTCTATGTTCTATTTTGTGTGCAGAAGCGAGCCAGGCTGGGTATTGATGCCAGTGGTGATGAGGTTCTATGTTCTATGCTGTGTGCAGAAGCGAGCCAGGCTGGGTATTGATGCCAGTCGTGATGAGCTGCTGGGGGAGGACACCCATGACTCTGAAGACCAGGTGAGACACAGGTGTGAGTTTGGCATGCTTCACACAGCAAAACATCACCACCTCTCTAACACTGACATTGCAGAGAACACACTGTTGTTTTATTCCAGTGTGGGCTGGTGGACTGTTTCTCCTTTCCTTTCCTTTCTTCCTTTTTGTCCTTTTCTAGATTTTTTTAAAATTTGAGCCCATAGCTAACATGACTCTGGGTTTTGAGCCGGTCAGGGCAGAAAAATCCTGCCCCTGAAATCGATCTGACGGTAATTGAACCCACACCCTCCCAGCCTGCCACCCGCGAAGCTAACCACTGTACCATGATGGCGGGTTTCTTTTTTTTTCTCTTCTTCTCTTGTTTCCCTTCCTTTTTTTAAAAACTTTAAACTTTAAATTTAAAATAAAAGTAAAATGAAATTACTTCTGAAGTTGCTGAAGTTTTGTGATGTAAACACAGCATAGCTGTGGAGGCCTAAGGAGTGTCATGGTTTGTGTGTTGTCACAGCGTGCCAGGCTGTTGGACAACTCAGAGCGACTTGAGCGGTCGACCCGTAAACTGGAGCAAGGCTACAGGATAGCCGTAGAAACAGGTAGAGTTTCTCATCCTTTTCTTTCCCTTTGACTCTTAGACTGTATGAATGTGTGTATGTGTATGTAACAGAGAGTGTGAGGGTTTCTGTGTGGATGTGTCCTAAATCATCTGAACTGTGCAGGGTTTTTGTATAGTATTTACAACCTCCACCTTGAAGTCTTTCCTGATCCTTGGACTGTGTGTGTATGTAACAGAGAGTGTGAGGGTTTCTGTGTGGATGTGTCCTAAATCATCTGAACTGTGCAGGGTTTTCTGTATAGTAATTACAACCTCCACCTGGAAGTCTTTCCTGATCCTTGGACTGTGTGTATGTGTCATGAATCATCTGAGCTATGCAGGGGGTTCCAGTCACAATCTGTGGACTGTGGACACATGTCCTGAGTCATTTGAACTAAGCAGGGTGTTCCACATGGTAATACTGCCTCTGCTATAAAGTCTGTCGCTATCCTTAAACATTCTGTCAGATCTATGGAAGATCTGAAAACTGCAGTGACCACACTCCATGGCTTTAGACATTTTGTTTCTGTAAACTACAAGCTTAAATTGAAAAAAACAAATCACTGTGTGTGTGTGTGTGTGTGTGTGTGTGTGTGTGTGTGTGTGTGTGTGAAGGCTGCCTAGTCTGTGATGTATATACCAGGGTTTGTACGCTCCTTGAAACTCCTTGAAACACCTTGAATTCTGAGAGCGAATTTCAAGGCTTTAAAACCCTTGAAAATCAATAAAATGTGGAACTGTTGACCAAACCACCTTGAAAACCTTTGAAAATTAAGCCATCAGCTCAAAAAAATTTTAATGTGGCAAAAAGAAATGGCAGTTTGATTTTTCTGCGTTCAGGTTGATGAAAAATTATTTAAAAACAAATTTTCACAACATCGTCGCGATCCCAGATTGTCGCATGCTATTTAACCAAGGGAGATAATTTGTAACTTCGTCAATTTTTAGCCATGTATTGTAGCCTTGAATTCAAAAAACAAATCCTTGAAAACTCCTTGAAAACCCCTTGAATGTTATTATTGGGAGTCTGTAGGAATCCTGTATACATTGTGCTGGTGTAATCTGGCCAGGATCATTTCATCCAGCAGGGGAAGAGAAGGGAGGAGGAGGGGGGAAAGTGTATCTTGAATACTGGATAGTTACAGAAGGGTAAACAGGTCTGTGTGTTTTAGACTTGAACATTGGGAACTGTAAGATACAGCAATAAGAAGTGTTGACAGTGAATTTGAATGGAAGCCAAGAATAACAGTAACTATAAGGTGACTTTCTTTTTATGATTTGATAACACATTTTTTTTTAAATGAATGTTAGAAAGGTAACAAATTTATCTTTATTAATCCCTTTTTTTCTTTTTTTTTTAGGTTAATTAAAGATTCCTGACCATGCATTAAATAACAACTGGTTGACAGGTAGCAGTAATGCAGGTCAAGCCATACATTTCTCAACACCATGGATTCTAATGATTGCAGAAGAAATCGGAAGTCAGATTATGGAAGATCTCCACACCCAGAGGCAGACCATCCAAAGATCAAGGAGCAGAGTATGTATATATGTGTGTGTGTGTGTGTGTGTGTGTGTGTGTGTGTGTGTGTGTGTGATAGATAGTAAAGCTTGGTGTGTGTGTGTGTGTGTGTGTGTGTGTGTGTGTGTATGTGTGTGTGTGTGTGTGTGTGTGTGTGTGTGAGTGTGTGTGTGTGTGTGTGTGTGTGTGTGTGTGTGTGTGTGTGTGTGATATGGACAGTAAAGTTCGGTGTGTGTGTGTGAAATTTACAACTTACATCTTGGTGTTGTGTGTGTGTAATTTACAATACAGGTTGGTGTGTGTGTGTGTGTGTGTGTGTGTGTGTGTGTGTGTGTGTGTTTTATAATACAGCTTGGCGTGTGTGTGATTTATAATACTTGTTGGTGTGTGTGTGATATATAATACTTGTTGGTGTGTGTGTATGTGTGATTTATAATACAGCTTGGTGTGTGTGTATGTGTGATTTATAATACAGCTTGGTGTGTGTGTGTGTGATTTATAATACAGCTTGGTGTGTGTATGTGTAATTTACAATACAGCTTGGTGTGTGTGTGTGATTTACCATACAGGTTGTGTGTGTGTGTGTGTGTGTGTGTGTGTGTGTGTGTGTGTGTGTGTGTGTGTGTGTGTGTGATTTATAATACAGTTTGGTGTGTGTGTGTGTGATTTATAATACAGTTTGGTGTGTGTTGTGTTTTATAATGCAGTTTGGTGTGGTGTGTATGTGTGTGTGATTTATAATACAGCTTGGTGTGTGTGTGTGTGTGTGTGTGTGTGTGTGATTTGTAATACAGTTTGGTGTGGTGTGTATGTGTGTGTGTGATTTATAATACAGCTTGGTGTGTGTGTGTGTGTGTGTGTGTGTGTGTGTGTGTGTGTGTGTGTGATTTGTAATACAGTTTGGTGTGGTGTGTATGTGTGTGTGTGATTTATAATACAGCTTGGTGTGTGTGTATGTGTAATTTACAATACAGGTTGGTGTGTATGTGTGTGATTTATATTACAGTTTGGTGTGTGTGTATGTGTAATTTACAATACAGGTTGGTGTGTCTGTGTGATTTATAATGCAGTTTGATTTATAACACAGTTTGGTGTGGTGTGGTGTGTGTGTGATTTATGATACAGTTTGGTGTGGTGTACAGCTTGGTGTGGTGTGGTGTGTGTGTGTGTGTGTGATTTATAATACAGTTTGGTGTGGTGTGTCTGACAGCTGCAGGAGATGGACAGCACTCTCGGCAAGAGTTCCCGGGTCCTGTCAGGGATGATGAAGAGGTCAGTGCTCTTGTCCGTGCTTCCTTCCTCTGTGCTCCTTTGCCATACATCGTATTACCTTGTGCCAGAACATATCTTATGGAGCGGTGGACAGCTTGCGTCCTGTCTGTCTGCATGTGTGTCAGTAGAGTTTCTTTCTGTTTGGCAAGTGCTCTTTGAGTTGGACTGGTGTTTTATGACAGTTATCTTTTTATTTTCTTCACAAGACATTTGTTTTTATTTACGATAGTAGATAAGCACTGATGTGCTTTTTTTTACATCCAGATCCTGAGCATGGTCAACAATGCAAAATGAGACAAGGCAATAGATGTAGAAGCATGCTAAAGATAGTTGTCTTCTTCCTCATGGTTCTAGGGTAGACAGGTCACCCACACAGACATGTTGTCCACCGAAGGGTGTCTTGGTCTCCCTTGGCTTGAGCCAGTCCGTTGGTAGACCTGGGTGTGGCTGTGCTGCCTGTTGTGGACCGTTGTGCCATGTGTGGTGTTGGTAATGTCAGCATGGGCAGGGTATACACTGTGGAGATCTGTTGTGCCATGTGTGGTGTTGTGAAGATCTGTTGTGCTGTGTGTGGTGTTGGTAATGTCAGCATGGGCAGGGTATACACTGTGGAGATCTGTCGTGCCGTGTGTGGTGTTGGTAATGTCAGCATGGGCAGGGTATACACTGTGGAGGTCTGTCGTGCCGTGTGTGGTGTTGGTAATGTCAGCATGGGCAGGGTATACACTGTGGAGGTCTGTTGTGCCATGTGTGGTGTTGGTAATGTCAGCATGGGCAGGGTATACACTGTGGAGGTCTGTCGTGCCGTGTGTGGTGTTGGTAATGTCAGCATGTGCAGGGTATACACTGTGGAGATCTGTCATGCCATGTGTGGTGTTGGTATACACTGTGGAGGTCTGTCGTGCCGTGTGTGGTGTTGGTAATGTCAGCATGGGCAGGGTATACACTGTGGAGGTCTGTTGTGCCGTGTGTGGTGTTGGTAATGTCAGCATGTGCAGGGTATACACTGTGGAGATCTGTCATGCCATGTGTGGTGTTGGTATACACTGTGGAGATCTGTCATGCCATGTGTGGTGTTGGTATACACTGTGGAGGTCTGTCGTGCCGTGTGTGGTGTTGGTAATGTCAGCATGGGCAGGGTATACACTGTGGAGGTCTGTTGTGCCGTGTGTGGTGTTGGTAATGTCAGCATGTGCAGGGTATACACTGTGGAGATCTGTCGTGCTGTGTGTGGTGTTGGTAATGTCAGCATGGGCAGGGTATACTCTGTGGAGATCTGTTGTGCCATGTATGGTGTTGTGAAGATCTGTTGTGCTGTGTGTGGTGTTGGTAAAGTCAGCATGCGCAGGGTATACACTGTGGAGATCTGTTGTGCCGTATGTGGTGTTGGTAATGTCAGCATGTGCAGGGTATACACTGTGGAGATCTGTTGTGCCATGTGTGGTGTTGGTAATGTCAGCATGGGCAGGGTATACACTGTGGAGATCTGTTGTGCCATGTGTGGTGTTGGTAATGTCAGCATGTGCAGGGTATACACTGTGGAGATCTGTTGTGCCGTATGTGGTGTTGGTAATATCAGCATGTGCAGGGTATACACTGTGGAGATCTGTCATGCCATGTGTGGTGTTGGTATACACTGTGGAGATCTGTTGTGCCGTGTGTGGTGTTGGTAATGTCAGCATGGGCAGGGTATATGTTGTGGAGATCTTCATCAGTGGGCAGCATTTGTAGGTTCAGTATCTGAAAGTTATACACTGTGGATGTCTGTAGTCTATAAGTACCATTTGTAGGGTCTGTATCTGAAGTGACATCACACATTGTGGATGTCTATAAGCACCATTTGTAGGGTCTGTATCTGGAAGTGACACAGTGTGGATGTCTGTAAGCACCATTTGCAGGGTCTGTATCTGGAAGTTATACACTGTGGATGTCTGTAGTCTATAAGCACCATTTGTAGGGTCTGTATCTGGAAGTGACACAGTGTGGATGTCTGTAAGCACCATTTGTAGGATCTGTATTGGAAGTTATACATTGTGGATGTCTATAAGCCCCATTTGTAGGGTCTGTATCTGGAAGTGACACAGTGTGGATGTCTGTAAGCACCATTTGTAGGGTCTGTATCTGGAAGTGACACAGTGTCGATGTCTATAAGCACCATTTGTAGGGTCTGTATCTGGAAGTTATACAGTGTGGGTGTCTATAAGCACCATTTGTAGGGTCTGTATCTGGAAGTGACACAGTGTGGATGTCTATAAGCACCATTTGTAGGGTCTGTATCTGAAGTGACATCACACAGTGTGGGTGTCTATAAGCACCATTTGTAGGGTCTGTATCTGGAAGTGACACAGTGTGGGTATCTATAAGCACCATTTGTAGGGTCTGTATCTGAAGTGACATCACACAGTGTGGGTATCTATAAGCACCATTTGTAGGGTCTGTATCTGGAAGTGACATCACACAATGTGGATGTCTGTAAGCACCATTTTTAGGATCCATGTCAGGAGGTAATACAGCAAGGAGGTCTGTAGTCTTTGTGCCACTTTTGTAAGGTCTGTATCAGGAGGTAATATAATACAGAGATCTGTATCTGTAAGTATCATTCATAGGATCTGTATCTGGATTAATGAAATGCTGCTGTCTTTGTGTAGCACTAGGGTAAGGACAAAGGTTAAAGTCTAATGGCCCTAGTGGCAGTGAGCTGTTCAAGATTCACCATGTCTATGGCAAAACATGATGAAATGCAGCGCCCATGTCTCTACAACTTTGGCCTTTACCTTCTGTGATTTGAATCATGATGAAATGCAGGGCCCATGTCTCTACAACTTTGGCCTTTACCTTCCGTGATGTGAACCATGATGAAATGCAGCGCCCATGTCTCTACAACTTTGGCCTTTACCTTCCATGATGTGAATCATGATGAAATGCAGGACCCATGTCTCTACAACTTTGGCCTTTACCTTCCATGATGTGAATCATGATGAAATGCAGCGCCCATGTCTCTACAACTTTGGCCTTTACCTTCTGTGATGTAAATCACGATGAAATGCAGCGCCCATATCTCTACAACTTTGGCCTTTACCTTCCGTGATGTGAATCATGATGAAATGCAGCGCCCATGTCTCTATAACTTTGGCCTTTACCTTCCGTGATGTGAATCATGATGAAATGCAGCGCCCATGTCTCTACAACTTTGGTCTTTACCTTCCGTGATGTGAATCACGATGAAATGCAGCGCCCATGTCTCTACAACTTTGGCCTTTCCTTCCGTGATGTGAATCAGGTTCTTGTTTACTGCTAGATGAACAGAGGGGTTTTGAAGGTGGCAGTATGCCACTACCCTTCTAGAGGTTCAGACTCATAACTCTCAACTGCACAGGTAAATGTTCTAAATATTTGACAACAGGCCTTTTCTAACTAGTAGGATCAGCACTGGTAGGGTCAGTATCTGGAGTTATTGAATGTGAAGATCTGTAGTCTGTTTGCAACATTGGTAAGGTTAGTATTTGTAGTTATGAAATATGGAGGTCTGTAGTCTGTGTGTAGCATTGGTAGGGTCAGTGTATGTTGTTATGAAATGCGGAGATCTGTAGTGTGTGTGTAGCATTGGTAGGGTCAGTGTTTGTAGTTATGAAATGCGGAGATCTGTAGTGTGTGTGTAGCACTGGTAGGGTCAGTGTTTGTAGTTATGAAATGCGGAGATCTGTAGTGTGTGTATAGCATTGGTAGGGTCAGTGTATGTAGTTATGAAATGTGGAGGTCTGTAGTGTGTGTGTAGCATTGGTAGGGTCAGTGTTTGTAGTTATGAAATGTGGAGATCTGTAGTGTGTGTGTAGCACTGGTAGGGTCAGTGTTTGTAGTTATGAAATGTGGAGATCTGTAGTGTGTGTGCAGAGTTGGTACGATCATTATCTGGAATGATAAACTGTCGGGTTCAAGCTGAAGACTACCACCAGCCAGTGTGGACTGGTGCTGGGTTGGAAGTGTTCGTGTCTCTGACACTGCTTCCATTGCTTATTTATATTGGAGTCCAGTGAAGACAAACCTTGATGATAATTGTCCCAACAAAGTTTGTAATAAAACGTCTCAGTTTTTCTTAACACCACTCCATGGTGAATGCAGTGATTTGAACACAGATTCTTACTTGTGGTGGGTACCTGTTCTAGTTCCAGAGGGCCTAACGTTCTGTTGTCAATCTGTTCAACACAACAACAAAAAAGTCTCCCTGTTTTCATGCATTTTTGCTTATGACATATCTTTTATGAGAATATTGACCTTTAGATGCCTCTGTGTGTGTGTGTGTGTGTGTGTGTGTGTGTGTGTGTGTGTGTGTGTGTGTGTGTGTGTGCAGAATTATCCAGAACCGCATTCTGCTGTTGGGGGTGGGGCTGATCCTGGTGGTGACTATCATCTTAGCCATCTACTTCATGGCCCGTCCCAGTTGACCTCTCTGACCCCTGACCTCTTCCCTGGCCATCTACTTCATGGACCGACCCAGCTGACCTTACTGACTCCTGACCTCTTCCCTGGCCATCTACTTCATGGCCCGACCGAGTTGACCTTACTGACCCTTGACCGCTTTCTTGACAAATGTCTTCACAGCCTGACCCAGTAGACCTCTCTGACCCCTGACCTCTTCCCTGCTCATTTGACTGGTGACTATCATCTTAGCCATCTACTTCATGGCCCGTCCCAGTTGACCTTATGACCCCTGACCTCTTCCCTGACCATCTCCATCATGGCCTGATACAGGTGACCGTACTGATCCCTGACCTCTTCCCTGACCATCTGCTTCATGGCCGACCCAGTTGACCTTACTGACCTCTTCCCTGACCTTTACTTCATGGCCTGACCCAGCTAACCTTACAGACCCACAATCTACTTGACATTACTACCCCTCTGACGTTTCTTACGTCACTTACTTCGTGCCCAGCCCATCCGACATTGACATGTACTTTGCTGTATAGCCCAGTTCAAGGGGATTGCTGTTCTCCTGTCTTCGCCCTCTGAAGGGGCAATAGACAGCAAGTAGAGGGACACCCTTCTCCATAGCAGCCTCACTGCCTGTCACCCTCACTATGGTGACACCGCTTCTTCACAACAGTTCACAGCCTGTCATCTTCGCTCCCTGGCCCTGGGTGAGGCAATGGACGGCAAGACAAGGGACACCCTTCTCCATAGCAGTTTACAGCCTGTCATTTTCAAGATTGGACTGTGGGGTTACATGTGTGCAATGAATTGAGGGCAAAACATGGAGTTGGTAAGATGTGAAAAGGAAGGTATGGACTTTACGCAAGTACGGTGAAAACAGCTGAATTTCAGTTACTGGATGATTTCAAGTTTCTTTAATGTCGTAGCCAAAGGCGTTATTGCTCTCTGTTACATAAGATCAAATTATTTCATTTCTCTGAATTCAATTACTGTTCAATTCAATCTTATTCAGTCTTTGTCCCCAGTGACACAGGGTTTGCTTCATTTCTAGCTGTTTGTTTTAATTGTAGATCTGCACAGTTTTAAAAGGAACATTTGTTTTTAATCTATCTGGTTGCTTTTCTTCTTTTTTTTTTCTTTTCTTTTTTTCTATTTTATTCCCAAATCTTGTATCTGGTCTATACTTGCTTTTTGAACAGGTTTTTGCACCGACGTCTTTAAAAGACTGTGCATATGTAGGGTGTGTGTGTGTGTGTGTGTGTGTGTGTGTGTGTGTGTGTGTGTGTGTGTGTATGAGACAGATCCAGAAAGAGAGAGAGAGAGGGAGCTGAATGACAATCTGGTCATTTGTAACTTATCTAGATCAGAAGAATAGAAACTGAATTAATGTTCCTGACTATATCAGCTGGTTTAACTTTGGACAAGCTCAAGTGCCCCCTCCACCATTCCTTCTCTCCCATTCATGTAAAGCTATGAGCTATTGTAAGTCTCCATTTTCACCACATGATCTACAATTAGACAATTATTGTAAACACATTAACAGTTTCTTTGCCAGTACATGTAAGCCTTACTGTCATCGAACATATCTTGGTGAAGAAAGTTTCTCCAATGTGGCAGCAAGCTCTATTCCTGTCTGTTATCAGAGGACTGTTAAAAAGTGCACATGCACAATATACCCTCGTCTTAAATTGCTCTAAAACATCTTCAGCAACACCACCACTGTACACTGCTGTCAAAAACATATGATAACTGATACCACAGTTAGTGATGCATGTTCATCTCAAGCAATAGTCATTATCTTTTTGCATGTGAGAGAGCAGTCAGTATATGTTGTGGTAGAATTACACACTTATTTATTATCAGTGCCAGAATTTTAAAGTAATGTTTTTGAATATGTATGGATTGCACTGTATTATTTCATACTTATTTTGCAATATTTTGACACGTTTTGAGAAAGCCAATCCTGTTATTAAGAAAGCAAAATAAGTGTCATTGTATATACTGAAATACAAAATGTATGCAAGTTCTGGTTTCATATTTTCTTTTATCGTGTGATATCTGACACAAGGAGATTGTTTTTGAAAGACAAAAATATAACTTAAGTTTAGAATTTATGTGAAAACAGTTTCTGATGACTGTAAAACTATGTTGTGCAGAAGATGAAGTTGCCTTTCTTATGTTGTTCAGAATACATGTAGTATGGTGTACAGGTTCAAAATTCTGCCAGCTGGAAAGAAAACACATTTTACCCGCACAGACTTATTCGCTGGTAAAATTCTGTGTGAAAACAAGCTTGCTTCATGACATTTACCCATTGTAAATTGATCACTTAATTTTGATTTCATGCCAGAGCAAGTGAGATTGAAAGTAATAATGATTTGATGATTTAAAGTTTGAATAATTTGAAGCCAATTGGATGTCCCAAGGAACTTGAAATTAAGCAGTTTTCACTTTATTGCGCATATTCTGTCATGTTAAATGGAGTGGATGTATTTACTTACCAGGCATTGTTTATGGATTTGTTGTATGGTTTTGACTGTGAGTAGCCCAGTGTTGTACAAAATATGAAGTTGGATTTAAAGTGTGGAGTTGGGGTATGTTATGTAAGCAGAGCGAGTCTTGAGCTCATAGTCATGTCTGGATAGAACCTCCTCCCCACCATTGCTCGCTACCCCATTTTGCCCCATCAAGAGGTCAGTTTTCTTTCCATTACCGTAGCTGGAATACAAGATATTTGGAAAGAGTTGAGCTTTAAGACAATTCACTTCGACCTGGTAGCTTCAGTCCTGTGCTAGCTGTTTGCATGGCCTCCAGAATGAACTTGAAAAAAAATCTTTTTTTTTGTTTTTTGTTTTTTCTGTTTCATCGTGTATGGAGTGTGACTGACAAAAAGCAACAGAAATAGTGGCAGTATGTATGGCATAACAAACCAGGTGCCATGAAATCCACAGTGATGACTCGGACATTAGTGTACAGCAGACAGAAGCCACTGATGTGGTTTGAAATGTGGATGACAGTGATGTAGGTGATGTAGATGTGGGGAGTTGGCATGGATGTGCCGAGTCATGGCAGTGCATGTGAAGGAGCTCTGTGGTTGGCTAGGTCGTCAGAATCACACAGACTTTTGCAGGTCAACCTGCATCAGTAACTACAGTTTTGTAATATCTATATATGCCAAATTTGTTGAGATTTTGGCAAGCAGGCTTTCTGGTAATTTTGTTAAAAACTGAAAACAGTACCCCATTGTGTCTAGCGCTGTAGGAGGTTAATCTGATGATCTTGTTGCTCCAAATACTTTGATAGTTAAAGGGCAAGGTTTGTGTGTAAAGTGGGATGAAATATGGCTTTGTGGTGTAAAGTCACATCTGTGACGATGGGGTCAGTAGCATCATGAAAGCAATACACAGACAAAGAAGTTGTAGTGCATACACTTGGTTCATTGTATTAAGTCAGAACTATGAAGGCAGGTTAGTAGTTTCATGAAAGCAAAATGGACAAAGCAGTTATAGTGTAGCTGCTGTAGAGGCTGTGTGGGTGTTGGTGTATGTTGATCTGTGGTGCTCTAGCTTTGATTGTCTATCAGGCATTCCACCGAACATAATTGCTATATATGGTCATCTAGCATTGGATTTGTGATTAGACATCATTGTTTTATGTGGTCATTTAGCATTGGATTTGTGATTAGACATCGTTTTATGTGGTCATCTAGCATTGAATTTGTGATTAGACATCGTTTTATGTGGTCATCTAGCATTGATTGTGTGACCAATTTCAGTTGTATGATGACAGGAATAATGTTCCACTTACTGATTTGGATTAATTCATCTTTATGTTCTTGTACTTCGGTAGTTATGTTGCTTCAGATAACATCTTATACATGTTATGGTTTATACATAGGTCTGTGTTGGAAAACAAAAATCAGACACTCCCATAGTTACACCGCACACACATCCTTGTTCTCACGCACAGTGTACTGCCCACTGTCCATCCACATATGTACATGACCAGATCGCATCAACATGCCATCCAGTATTTTTAAATGACTGCAGATAACGTGAACAAATACTGGGGGGTTTACTCATACTCCCTGTTTGGCTAAATGTACTTGTCATGTCCAACACAAGCTGTATTTGGCCCAATGTTCATGGCTAGCCTAGCATTAATACACCATGCTCACTGCCTTTCCTCATTCCATGGCTAAACCAAAGAAGCCCCCCCCCCCCCCCCCCCCCCCCCCCCCCGGGACCATGGCTATACCAGAGGGAGAATGAAGCAGGGTGATGAGGTTGGCATGCAGGTATGTGAAACCAAACAGGGAGTATGAGCAAACTCCCTATTTTAGCGCTATAAACTCTACCAAGTCAAACTCATGCACAATTTACAGAGGAGGAGAATGAACTGCCCAGATGATTCACATGTAGGAAGTAAAGGTGGATGAAAGAGATCCCCTCAGGATCATCTGCTCCGGTCATGTGGATATCCCTGAGATAGAAGTTAAAAAATGAAGGGATTCTCCGAGCACCAGAAAGCTGCCTCCAGGAGGTGGCATAGAGGAACCCAGTTGTAGAACACAGACTTAATTGGCTGAGGTCAGAAGCATGGACCCTGGGAGTCATGCCCCAGGAACACTGTTGGTGAATCTTCTGAAGATGGTGCCTGCCAGTCTGACCTTCCTGTTGTTGATGTTGAGGGAAATGAGAAGTCAACATTGAGAAGAGCGCCGAGGGAGAGATTTGCTGCGTTGGTTCTTGTGTTGATCTATTACCCCCCTCAGTGTTTGCAGCAGGGCAGTGTCTCTATTAGATCTGCAGGCACTAGGGGGGAGAGGTTCTGTTCATACACCTGGTAGAGCGTATGGCACAAAAAGAGCTAGAGGTGCTCATACTGACCACCACACCAGCTGTTTTGTACTGACAGCGGAACATTTGTTGAATGCGGAATGTAGCTGATATTCAGTGTCCTTTTTACCTATTGTTTTTCTCATCTTTCTGTCTTTCACTTTGTGTGCAATTTGTTCATTGACTGTTACCATCTAAGTATACATTCTGTTAGTAGCCATGCTTTACATCATAAAATGAGCAAACTGTTCCTGAACATATCATCATTCAATATGTCTTGTTGGATTATGCGAAGTGTCATGAAAATATGACAGAAAGGGATTTTTAGACTTTTCATCAGTACTAGTTCAAAACCTTTACTTGGTCAGCAGCTCACGCCAGTGACACTGGTTCAAAGTGGCATGGCACACACAAGGTTAAAAGGTCGTCATGAATATATTTTGTGATTACGTGTATCAATTGCCGATTTATAAATGAAGATGCTTAGTTATTGTGGATACTGATGCTGTGTTCTGTCTGGTGTGTGTGTGTGTGTGTGTGTGTGTGTGTGTAAACAGAGGCAGGGAGAGAGGGGGGGAAAGTCCAAATAGCTGTGATGACCTACATGTAATGTAAATGTGTTAGAGATAGAGAAGGAAGGAGAATCTGTTGTATGTGGCTGGGCTTCTGAGGTGATCACCAGCAGTTTTGAATGTGCCAGTAGTCCTCTCACTGTTCCAGGAATATATACTGTTCAGGTCTTGCTTTGACTGAGTTTGTCTTTAATACTGGCTTGTCCTTATCATCTAGACTGTGCTCATACTTTCCATTGCAGGAGGCAATGCAAGCATTCTGTCATGTTTACTTTGATGAGTTATGATGTAATGCTGTTGTACATATATTAAAAGTCTGGAAACTGTTCAGAATAAACTGGAGTTCTGTAACACACAAAGTTTCAGAGTTGGATGTCTAATTTTGTGGTTTGCCATTGCGCATGTTTTTCCATCAACATGTTGTTCATCAACCATTCTATTCCAGTGCTGGTCATCAGTGTGTACTGCTGACTTTCAAAAGGTAATGAACATGTCCATTGTTTCGAACCAGGGATGGATCAGTTCTTTATGTTCCATCCTTACTCTGCGTTAATCCCTGCAGGAATCTCCGCTATCTCCAAGGTCACATACCTTTCGACACTCCACAAGCATTGACCAGAAAGTATTATACTGCACCCACAGGGAAATTGTACTGGCACACTAAGAATCGATGAAAAGACACCATTAAACCAGGGATTGCACAGTGTATGTAGATATGATGGCCATGGACATTTCAGCCTGAACTAAAAGAAATGTCAACTTTTTGATCCATGACAGCTAACATCCCCACTTGTACATGACATGGGATTTAAAGGTTGGTATTCATATTTCTAAACGCAAATAAATTCGAATTTGAATTTCAAACAAAGTTGTGTTGCAGAACAGTTTCAGAAAAAAGTCATTCTGAAACAGACATGGCAAGTGTTTAAATTATTTTATTGATGTACAAATTTATTTTTCCTGTTACCATTCAGATACAAACATGATGAACAATACAAGTCGACAAATGGACTCTTACATAAACATACACCAAGGATGTAGTACAATGGAAACTGTATGACAGATGGAAAAGACTGACTGACTGATCAACTCAACCAGTTTATTGTCAGATTACCCTTTGGTTGTACAGACAAAGAGGGAAAAGAGGACAATGATAGTGACCATTGCATCAGACATCCCGTCAATGACAGTGACCATAATCATGCACCAGACATATAGTCTGTCAACAAAGTAGCTAAGTAACTATCATTCAGTGGCTTACAGACTGCACTCATTTTTTTTTTTTACCATGGGACTGAAAATACATCCTGGTCATACTACATTCCCGTAGTGGATATCCACACCATAATTAGGCATCTTCAATACCTATTTGTCCATCACAGCAGCAAACAAATCAGTTGGCAGTTTCTGTTTTATATACAGTTGGCTTCAAGTCATCTGGCTGCTAATGATGTTCATAAACGACAAATGAACTGGCTTCCAAACATCTAATGATGTTCATAAACAACAAATGAATCGGCTTCCAAACATCTAATGATGTTCATAAACAACAAATGAATCAATTTTCAAACATCTAATGATGTTCATTAACAACAAATGAATCGGCTTTCAAACATCTAATGATGTTCATAAACAACACATGAATCGGCTTTCAAACATCTAATGATGTTCAGAAACAACAAATGAATGGGCACCCAAACATCTAATGATGTTCATTAACAACACATGAATTGGCATCCAAACATGAAGACCCTAATGGACGGAATCGGATCATGTTCCAGCCACAAAGAACATGGAATTCAGACACTGGAAGGACAAACAAAACACGGACAGATGATGTCTATGAGCACTTCCACACGCAGATGGCCATATTTCCCCCAAAGAACATGTAGAGAAGGTTTTTCACTTCATGTGTGATCTCAAAGCCGTAGCCTTCCCCCACCACAGCATGCCAGGACGCTCCAAACTTTTTGTCCATGGTGTCCTTGATCATCTTAGCTGCATTCTGCACACACAGCATAAAGATAATGGTATCTGTGATCATCTTGGCTGCATTCTGCACACACAATCCACACACACAAACACATGCCTGGTGTATTCATCCTTTTCACATGACTGATCTGTCTTCCTCTGTTCAACTAATATCCAGACATTAGTCGACAGATCTATTTTCCTCTGTATAACCAATACACAGAAATCAGTCAACCTGATTTACCTATGCTTGTAGCCTCTGAGTCAACCTGATTTACCTATGCTTGTAGCCTCCGAGTCAACCTGATTTACCTATGCTTGTAGCCTCCAAGTCAACCTGATTTACCTATGCTTGTAGCCTCCGAGTCAACCTGATTTACCAATGCTTGTAGCCTCTGAGTCAACCTGATCTACCAATGCTTGTAGCCTCCGAGTCAACCTGACTTACCAATGCTTGTAGCCTCCTAGTCAACCTGACTTACCAATGCTTGTAGCCTCTGAGTCAACCTGATTTACCAATGCTTGTAGCCTCTGAGTCAACCTGATTTACCAATGCTTGTAGCCTCTGAGTCAACCTGATTCACTTATGCTAGTAGCCTCTGAGTCAACCTGATTTACCAATGCTTGTAGCCTCTGAGCTCCTCCTCCCCACTTCCTCTCCCAAATTAAACAATTATATACATAAAACAAGCTACTGATGTTGCTGGTGCTGCTTTTGTGTGTGTGTGTGTGTGTGTGTGTGTGTGTGTGTGTGTGTGTGTGTGTGTGTGTGTGTAATTTAAGACTTGACTGAGGGACAGAGAATCAGGACTATACACACACTCTCACACTGTTACTGACAACCTTCCACACTCTAAGTTTACTGACAACCCTCCACACTCTACCTCTCTCTCGCTCTACACAAGTTCTTTTATATGTATCCCCCTTCTAAGGGGCTATGGCCTTTACGAATATGCATCTGCATCTCTCTCGCTACACACACACACACACACACACACACACACAACACACACACACACACACACACACACACACACACATACAGCCAATCAGCCTACAAACAATATGCCACACTCCAGGCTCTGCTTACACATAACACACAACTCGTCCTACCTCAGTTAATCATGCAGCAGTATTATGTTTCAAAATGTAGAAATATCTAACACTCCATGGCCAGAATTTAACCGGACTGTTTTACATAAATTGGGCATGGATCATATCTGGCAAAATCAATCAACACTTAATATCTGAGAACAAAATATGCCTTCAAAAATGAATTAGAATCTAAATACATAGATTTCTAGAAACAGCAAAAAAGAAGCTAATCAAGACACTACTTTTACGATAAAATTACAGAAAACCACCAACGAGAACCATGCATAATAAACGTAAAAAACTTTGTGATCTCAGCAGACTTTGCATCAGTGCTCATGACCTGCAAATAGAAAGGAGCAGGTACACAAAGACTCTGAGAAAAGACCAAAAATGTTCAGCATGCGGTGTGGTCAAAGATGAAATTCATTTTCTGGACAGCTGCACTAGATACAAACTACTATGACTATAGCTAAAAGAACAGCTATCAAAAGATATGCAAACTTGGAACTTGTAAAAACTATGACCAAGTGAAAAGCTAGGCAATGATGACCCACAAATTCACATTGCAACACAGTTCATGATTGCATGAATCTGAAAAGACAATAAATGTGGGGCCAGAACAGCTCAGTGGTAGAGCGCCGGACTTGTAATCTTGGTGATCCTGGGGTTGCGGGTTCGAATCTTCGTCAGACCGTTCTGGTACAGGGGGATTTTTCCCCGCAGTTAACATTGGTTCTGACTCCATTTCCCATACAGTCCTTTGAATGAGACTTTATAAACTGAGGTTCTGTGTGTGAATGCACCCATAACATCTTGCACACATGTAAAATCCCATCACCAACTTCTGGAAGAGAAGGCCAGTTCGGCTGTTGGTATGATAACATGTTACAGTTACACATAGCATACACCCTATGTGAAAAATGGAAAGAATGAAGTTAAGGAAACCAAGTGAACGATATTGAACAATACTGACTGGATGACACGGAAAACGACTGAATGAAGCGCCAGCTAGCAGTTTGTCAGTCATTACTACTAAGGTAGGTAGCCCGTTGTGTAAACGAGAGTGGATTGTAAAGCATTTAGAGCTTGGTTTCTAGCTGAGGATAGGTGCTATATATAAGTATTCATAATAATAATAATAACAATAGTAACAATACTAACAATAATGGCTCCCTATATGGACCCACATGAATTTCAATTATGGTCTATTATCTATCCATTAATTATGATTTCTCATAGTCATAATATCATGCTGTGTCTCTACACCCTTAAAGGTTCTTGCACATATGACAAAGTCTGAATCTGAGTCTGAGTCTCACACACACACACACACACACACACACACACACACACACACACACACACACACACACATATATATATATAGATAGATAGATAGATAGATAAGACAAGTATTAAAAGAGGTATTAAAATATCTACAAATTTGTTTCTAGCGCTTGGCTATCGTCAGGATCAGGATCAGGTCCTGACGATAGCCAAGTGCTAGAAACAAATTTGTAGATATTTTAATACCTCTTTTAATACTTGTCTTATCTAATGTTGCTCCCCAAGAGGTTGAGCACTTGTAAAATTACTCTAGGCTTTTTAACCACACTGATATATATATATATATATATATATATATATATATATATATATAATGGAAACAATACTTTGAAACAAACAGAAACCAAGAAACCGGTTGAAAGAAAAACTTAGAATTTCCAGCACATATTTGCTGAATGAAGAGGAGATGCTTGTATTGGTGTTTTGCAAAATGACTGAGATTTCAGGTACAAAGGGGGAAGAAGAGGGATAGGGGGTGGGGGTCAGCCAGAGAAGCACAGAAAGGGAAAGATGAGTAAAAGAAATAAGTGCAAAATAAAGATTTCACTCCATATACGTGAAGAAAATATACTTGGTTCAAAACAGCCTCTGAAAAATGGCTTCAGTGCAAATTATTTTAAAACTGTAAACAAAGAACAAGGACCTCCCACCATACACACTATACAAACAGGGAGAAACAAATGACTATTCCTCTTTTAAATTTGTAAAGAGAGAACATGGGCCATCCATCAAACACACCATGCAATTACGGATAAATGGGATTATCTGCTTTTAAAACTTATCAAAGAACATGCTCCTCCACACTCCATAGTCCATACAGCTATAAACAGGATTATTCTTCTTTAAAAAACATAGGGAAAAAAAACACAGTTCCTACACCACTCTATGCATTTAAAGATAAACAGGACTATCCTACAAAAAGGTTAACAATGAACAATCGCCACTATTCCACCACTCCATACATTTAAGGATAAACAGGATTATCATATAAAAAAAAGTCAACAACGAACAAACACCAGTATTCCACCACTCCATATATTTAAGGATAAACAGGATTATCCTACAAAAAAAATTAACAACAAACAAACATGGGTCTTCCACTACTCAAAACAGGATTATCCTATAAAAAGGTTAACAACAAACATGGGTCTTCCATCATTCTAAGGATCTATTCTAAGGATAAATAGGATTTACCTTCTCTTAAAAGATTAACAGAAAAAACAAACTTGGCTCCTCCACCACTCTGTTCAATTAATTAACTATTGAAAAAAAAGTAAACAAAAGACATGGGTACTCAGCCATTCCAAACAAGTAAGAATAAATAAGATTATCCTTCATTAACACACCATCCTTTTTTGTTTGTTTTAGTTTTGCTTTGAAACAACATGATGTCCTCCACAACTTCCAGCAATCAGGAATAAACAGCGTTTTCACCTTTTTATCTAAAAAAGAAAAAACAACTGACAAGAAAGAACATGGGTCCCCCCCCCCCCCCACCCCATGCAAACTGAAATAAAAAAATCCTTCTTTCAAATCTGTTTTAAAAGAACAGGAGTCCTCTGTTATTTCAAAGTGTGGGTCAGGAGGACTGTAATCAGAGGATGCAAAGTGACATCTACAGCTACACGTGAACAAGAATGAAGGGGACAGAGGAGGTGAGAACACACAGAAACCAGAAGAGTTTGATCAGGGGGCTATGTATGGATCGCTTATCAGACAGCAAGGAAAAGTTCATAATCTTTGCTTACCTCGTTGTTGTTGGCAAATTTTTCACATGCTGTCACACATAACTCCATGGCCTCTGTCTTCATTTCATCATTCATGTCTGAATGCTGCACACACACACACACACACACACACACACACACACACACACACACACACGTATATCACATGCACCACACACACACACACACACACACACACACACACACACACACACATACACACACATATCTTATTTCTGAAAACAGCAAAAGCTTTCTATCTTTTTGTTTTTTTATCCACCCCTCACGCTTACATCAACAACCTGTGGTAGAATCATATCTACTCATAATCTGATCATTGATAGCACCCAAACAAGACATGAAAAGCATAACAATGGCAAGTTAAAAAGGCAGACAGGCAGACAAATAGAAGAGAGGAGAAGAGAGAGAGAGAGAGAGAGAGAGAGAGAGAGAGAGAGACAGAGATTGGACAAGTAGATTGATGACAAATACTGACATACTGACTGCATACTTATGGATTGGTTCCATTGGAGACTTACACAAAGAGATTAAATGAATAAATTGTGAAAGAAAAAAAAAAGAATGATCCGTCACTATGCTTCCAGAACCTCAAAGAATGCAACTTCAAAGGAAGTCCAATACCTCATCAGCAACAATCCCAGGGTCATCCCTCTTGTAGAATAACCTTAGCCTTGTCAGTCTAACCACCATGACCGGTGGCTATAATTTGTGAACAGTACACTTTACTTGGATCTTCTATGAATATCCCATCAGTCAACCAAATTTATTATTTACATACTGAACAAATAAATAATGGAGAAAAAGTTCAAATGATCTGCTTCCGAACAGATCTCCAATGACCTGTGACACCCTAAATCATGGTTGACCAAATCCAAGCACACTGAAATATAATGGAGGCAAACAAGTTTGAAGTAGGCAACAGAAAAATATCATTCTGTCATAATGGAATATGCCAATCAATCATTATTTAAAGTTTCAAATATTAATTGCATGCCATTGATACTTAAACAAGAAATATCTGGAACAATTAAATGAACTGAATAAAAATCATGAATGTGTTCTGATCAAGATTTAACAATCAAATCTTATTCAGTGACCAAACTTCTTGGTCAAAACTAAGGACAATGACAACTAGATGTTGTAGATCAAGATGTTGACAACCGAAAACGTTGTTGTTTTCAAGTGTAGTGTACCCGGCTCTTTCAAACATTCAAATGAATTCACCTTACCTCTTATAAATGGATATTTTGAAATGGATATATTGAAATGAATTTGCCTTACCCTTATAAGTGGATACGTGTGTACTCTCTTTGTTTCGGCTTCCTTTTTTTCTTCTGTAGCCTCCATGATTGAAGATTGTCTGTTCGGTATCGTACACGCTTAGCACCCTTAAAATCAAAAGTGGTTACTATGTGTGATACGCATGCGTGAACAAATTCCCAAAATAGATTTGTTAGTCTCGTCAGTTGCTGAGAAAGTTATGTGGCACGTTAGTTTGACACCAATGTCGACATTGTGAGTTGTCTCTCTTGGTCGCTTTTTATGAGACGATGGTTTGTTATAGAGTTACCTCCCCCCTTAGCCCCTTTGATTGTTGAATCCGTATTATTTTGTGTAAAATATTTAAAATATGAATGTTTCAGAACTACAAAAGTTATAACATATTAACATATGCATCAATAATCTTACCCCCCCCCCCTCCCAAAAAAAAAAGAAAAAAAGTTTTATTTGTTACATCAATATTGGAGAAAATATTCGATGCGAAAGCCCACATTTTCTCAAAATTGACTATTTGCACAATAGAATCTCGGCGCCAACTTGAGAGTTCTCGCGTCTATGAGACTCGCCTTTGCCCAACGCTCAGCAACACACTTCCAAAGAAATCGGTGTACAAAGGATTAACTGTAGGTGATGAGAATTTGAAAGGAAATATCAATCAGTATTACTGAAAATATTGCAGAAAACCAATCCCCAATTTGCCGCCTTTAGCAGTCGGTGACACCTTCCTGCAAGGAATGGCTGGACAGGGCTGGTACCATAAATCATCCTGCAGACTGTGGTACCATGAATCATCCTACAGACTGTGGTACCATGAATCATCCTGTAGACTGTGGTACCATGAATCATCCTGCAGACTGTGGTACCATGAATCATCCTGCAAACTGTGGTACCATCATCCTGTAGACTGTGGCACCATGAATCATCCTGTAGACTGTGGTACCATCATCCTGTAGACTGTGGTACCATGAATCATCCTGTAGACTGTGGTACCATGAATCATCCTATAGACTGTGGTACCATCATCCTGCAGACTGTGGTACCATGAATCATCCTGTAGACTGGTACCATGAATCATCCTGTAGACTGTGGTACCATGAATCATCCTGTAGACTGTGGTACCATCATCCTGTAGACTGTGGTACCATGAATCATCCTGTAGACTGTGGTACCATCATCCTGTAGACTGTGGTACCATCATCCTGCAGACTGTGGTACCATGAATCATCCTGTAGACTGTGGTACCATGAATCATCCTGTGGACTGTGGTCTGGCTAGTGCTCGTATTAGTTATATGTAACGGCTGAGAAAATGCCAATGCTGAAGTTTAACACATGCACCCACACCGACCCAGCCCCTCCCCTTTCCCTCCCCCCCCCCAAAACTTTTGCGTGCATGCACGCACGCATGTACACACACACACACACACACACACACACACACACACACACACACACACTCACACACATGCACGTGCACACGCACCGTGCACACACATATATACACACACACGCAAGGCGCAAGGGCATGAGTGAGTTTGTCTTGAGCTTGTATGCTGACAGTGCTGTCATGATGCGGTGTCCCTGGATGATTTTGTGTATAGTAAGTGGTGATCATTGAGTTATCTACCCTTTTCTGGACTGAGTTTGTTTTTTGTTTTCTTACGTCTTCACTTTTTGCGTGGTCTTCGCGTCAGACAGGCTCCCCAACCCCCCTCCCCCACCCCACCCTGTCCCCACCCCCATCCCACTAAACAGCTTTAGGCCTATACGGCGACACCGACTGCCGTAGTCTGTCCGTACGTTCAATGGAGAAGTTGAAGCCTGTTCGACAGGTGTTTGTCCAGTCTGTGTTCGTGCTGTAGTCGTCCTGGTGGACCCTCCTATCCTTGCACACACACACACACACACACACACACACGCGCGCGCGCGCGCGCGCGCGCGCGCGCATACACACACACACTCACACACACAAACAAATGCGCACACATGCCTGCGCGCGCACACACACACACACACACACACACACACACACACACTTGCGCCCATGCACACACATGGGCCCATGCCCACACATCATATACACACGTGTACATCCCCTACACAAAAAAAAAAAAAAAAAAAATGGTAGGTTGGTATTCAAGGTCTGACCATCGCGTTGGGCTAATAATAATAATAATAATGTTAATTTATATAGCGTCTATTCTCTATAATTTAGGGCTCTAAGCGCTTTACATTACCAACAACAACAACAACAACAACAACACACACACACACACACACACACACACACGCGCGCGAGCTCACGCATGACAACACACCCACGCTCTCAGACACCAGCACGCACGCACGCAAGCACTCACATCAACACGGCCTGCACACACAAGCAACACAACCACCAGGCACTCACGCGCGCACGCACAAACCCACTCAAGGTGGATTGGGAAGTTGGGGGGGGGGGGGGGGGGGGAGAGGGGGGGGTACGACTGATGAAAGAAGTTAGTTTTGACCGCAGATTTGAAAGAAGAGGGTGAAGGTAGGTGTCTGACACTGATGGGAAGTGTATTCCAACAGTTGGTCCTTGGAAGGAAAGAGAACGTTGACCAAAAGATTTTGTTCTGACAGAAGGAATGCGCATGAGGCGACTGTCGGCAGAGGAACGAAGATGACGGGATGGGATGTAGATGTGGAGGATGTCGGAAAGATATTTTGGTCCAGTACCAGAAACAGAAGAGAAACAGACGGACGCCAGCTTAAGGTTAATGCGTAGGTCAGACATCCGCTGAGTCGTAGCCACGAGACCCTCCTCTTCAATTGTCTAGTCTTTGTTGTTAATTCATTTTTCCATCAGCTTCAAATCATGCGTAGCGTGGTCTCAAAACTTAGCGGATGTGGTGCAGCGTTTATGGACTAGTCCGCACGCAGTGACGCCTCCTTGATGAAACTGAAACCTATCCTTGGTGACTGGATGTCCACCCACTGTCTGGCAGTCCTGTGGTTGGTTCTGGACATCGCCACTGTTCGGATCGTCGAGTCCTCAGGGTGGCTGTAGACCCCTATCTTTGTTTCGTTCTTAGCCCGTTCAGTGCTGGTCGGCGGCTGAGCCAGTGAAGGTTTGGGTAAGTAGGAGGTACGTTGCTATGTGCCAGCTTGGCTGTTCCGTCATGATTTGTCTGTAGGAGATACGTTCCTCTGTGCCAGCTTGTCTGTTCCGTCATGATTTGTCTGGCACAGAATTGACGTGTGACTCCAGTGAAGGGTGGTGGTGGTGGTGGTGGTGGAGATCGGGGTAGGGGGACGAGTGATAACTTAGTCATGCTGCGGTGACTTTTATCGCGAGATTCTTTTCAAAACAAACACATTTTATGACGTGTCCAGACAAGGATTCCCTTCCTCTCCAGCACTAACACACACACTGCCTGTCTCTTCCCTATGTTTGCGGAAATTCGTGAGAATGCCGTCCATTGTTCTTGAACTTTTCTTTTAAACATGTCATAGTTTGTTCCCATTCTGTTGCTTTGCTGAGTCGTAAATTCTGCTGTAAACTCGTTGTCAGCATCCGATCGGTTGTCACTCGTCTGCTGTGTGTCACATTTTCAGTTTGTTATTGTATCACAATGATTGGCACACTACAATTCAACCGTCCAGATCTCCTCTAGTCTGGTCAATTTTTTTTCAATCCTGCCTCTGTTTTCTAACACAGACTGACTGTCAGGGAGCTCTGTCACTGTAGGCTGGGCGGGATAACATGTCAGGGGGCACTGTCACTGTAGGCTGGGCGGGATAACATGTCAGGGGGCACTGTCACTGTAGGCTGGGCGGGATAACATGTCAGGGGGCACTGTCACTGTAGGCTGGGCGGGATAACATGTCAGGGGGCACTGTCACTGTAGGCTGGGCGGGATAACATGTCAGGGAGCTCTGTCACTGTAGGCTGGGCGGGATAACATGTCAGGGAGCTCTGTCACTGTGGGCTGGGCGGGATAACATGTCAGGGGGCACTGTCATTGTAGGCTGGGCGGGATAACATGTCAGGGGGTACTGTCACTGTAGGCTGGGCGGGATAACATGTCAGGGAGCTCTGTCACTGTGGGCTGGGCGGGATATCATGTCAGGGGGCACTGTCACTGTGGGCTGGGCGGATATCATGTCAGGGAGCTCTGTCACTGTAGGCTGGGCGGGATAACATGTCAGGGAGCTCTGTCACTGTAGGCTGGGCGGGATAACATGTCAGGGAGCTCTGTCACTGTAGGCTGGGCGGGGTAACATGTCAGGGAGCACTGTCACTGTAGGCTGGGCGGGATAACATGGCACACTTGCAGACTGACTTGCACACTCACCAACACTGGTAATCTGATTATCTTGTGATGTGTCAAATGCGGTACTGTTGGCAGTAGAAGGACATCTGGGAGTCATGACCTGGATGTGGCCCGGCACCCTTATAGTGTAAGGAGTTCAGATCGGAAACACCTGTCTGAGGGCTGTTTCTTCTCTGAAGACCTTCTGCTGTCAAGCTCCCCCTCGAGCTTCTTCCTACACTTCACTGTAAAACAAACTTGGAGGGCTTGGAAGAAAGACCGCAGAAGGGGGAGAGGGTGGACCTGCCTTTTGGTGTTGAGTCCTGTGGGACCCGGCTCTCCTCCTGTCCCTGGACACTTGTGATGGACATTTACGGCGGTGCACTACAGTGTTATTGAGCGGCGGCTGTGAAGGTGGACTCACTGGTGTTGGCTGAAAAACCACTACCGTATGAATCCTTCTTCCTTCTATTTTAAAGGGAGACGGTGACAATTCCTGCATCATAGTGTTGAGGACACTTTCTGCCGGGGTCGGGATACCATGAACAGACATGATGGACAAGTTCTTCACGAAAAATTGCGAACTTCAACCGCAGTTTTAAAACTGTCTTGCTGGCAGCCAAGCAAGGAAAGCTACTCAGAGAGAGAGAGAGAGAGAGAGAGAGAGAGAGAGAGAGAGAGAGAGAGAGAGAGAGAGAGATGGGTGTAAAGTGAATTTTATAAGCAGACAAACTGAACATTACTAATACTCTTTCAATTTTTGAAATAAAGTCGAGAATTAATAGATGAGGACCAGCTGTCTTTGTGATATTTAGTTTGGCTAATTTATCATCAATTCCTTTTCCAGTAATATTCACAGAAGAGATTATTCTGACTGCAAGTTTTGGGAAGGGGGAAAGGTTACCCGAATCGGGACCTCACTTGTGAAAACATTATTTATCACCTCAGCCCTTTCTTTGTCATTGTGCGCAAATGAGCCATCAGGTTTCATAGCTTCTCTGGGTTTCGTCTTTGATGACATTTAACGCTAAAAACTGTTGGAGTTGCTTCTTTTTCTATTTCTCGCAAGTTTGATTTCTTTTTGTTTAGTAGCTTTTCTTAATGCCCTTCATCCGGTTCTTCGCTATAGCATATACATTATCGGTTTTTCTTTCTAATATTGTTTATACATCTGAAAATCTCAGTGTCTTGTTCTCATCCTATCAAGCACTGTGCGCGGGAATTGCCTTTTCTAGACCAGCTACTAAAAAGGTACAAGTCTGTCTACCCTGTCATAGTTTTGTACGAAGCACTCAGTCATATCCAAACAAACCTCTAGAAGATCTTTCCACTCACTATTATTAAAATAACTGCCTCAGTCCATTATAATTTCCATTATTTAGTAGATACTTTTTACTTTTTTTTTTCTTCCTTCGTATCCTGCCGAGTCAGCCCAGAAAGGCAATGGTGAGAAATATCAGAACTCAGTGTCACACGATGATTTTTACCCAGTGGTTGAAGGTAAGATCGATTCGTGATTTGAAGACTGTGTGTGTGTGTGTGTGTGTGTGTGTGTGTGTGTGTGTGTGTGTGTGTGTGTGTGTGTGTGTGAAATAGATTAAGAATGTTCGCTTGTTTCAGGCGTCCACAGTGTGTTGGCTCTAAGATTATTTGAAGTAAATAAAGTTCACTTAGGATCTCTAAAAAAAAAAAACTGGATTGTGTTAAGGATTTTTAGAGCACACTTCATTCTTCCAGTTAATTTCATGTAAGTTGAAATCGACAGTTATAATTAGTGTCTTCAACAGACGCTGCAGTATACATTTTCTTTGTTAATCACGTTATTTAGTGCTTTATATTCAAGTTCAGAAGTATTTGGTGATCTGAAGGTTAATGAAATAATACATCGTTCTCAGCTCACCACGAGTTCAAATAACAAAGAAGGATGAAAAAGTTCTAAATCTGGTCTTCATTTAACATACAAGTTGTTGATAAAGGCTGATGTCTCCTACCAATTGGAAGCACTGGAAGCCGATTATCAGCATCTCTTGATTGTGACACTTCAGGCTGGATTTCACTTAGAATTAATTACATCAGGTTTCATTTCAATAGTAACAGATTCTAATTCACTCACTTTAGTTGGTAAAGAAGCAGTATGGATAGAAATACACTTCGAAAGCTTACTTTTGTTGAGTTTGTATTATTCAAAGGATGAACACTTACAGGATAACATTACCTCCATTTGCCTTTGCTTTGTCTCATGAAAAAAGCCCATAAGGTGCAAGATTTTGTAATTTTTGATATATTGCCTAGTCATTAGTCTGAATAAACTTTTTTTCAAAGAAACTAGTGGTTGGCAATGTTAAGATCTGATGCAACGACATAGCTTCGCCTCAAAAAACAATGGTTGGCAATGTTAAGATCTGATGCAACGACATAGCTTCGCCTCAAAAAACAATGGTTGGCAATGTTAAGATCTGATGCAACGACATAGCTTCGCCTCAAAAAACAATGGTTGGCAATGTTAAGATCTGATGCAACGACATAGCTTCGCCTCAAAAAACAATGGTTGGCAATGTTAAGATCTGATGCAACGACATAGCTTCGCAGCGAAAAACAATGGTTGGCAATGTTAAGATCTGATGCAACGACATAGCTTCGCAGCGAAAAAACAATGGTTGGCAATGTTAAGATCTGATGCAACGACATAGCTTCGCAGCGAAAAACAATGGTTGGCAATGTTAAGATCTGATGCAACAACATAGCTTCGCAGCGAAAAACAATGGTTGGCAATGTTAAGATCTGATGCAACGACATAGCTTCGCAGCGAAAAACAATGGTTGGCAATGTTAAGATCTGATGCAACGACATAGCTTCGCAGCGAAAAACAATGGTTGGCAATGTTAAGATCTGATGCAACGACATAGCTTCGCAGCGAAAAACAATGGTTGGCAATGTTAAGATCTGATGCAACGACATAGCTTCGCCTCAAAAAACAATGGTTGGCAATGTTAAGATCTGATGCAACGACATAGCTTCGCAGCGAAAAAACAATGGTTGGCAATGTTAAGATCTGGCGCAACAACATAGCTTCGCCTCAAAAAACAATGGTTGGCAATGTTAAGATATGGCGCAACAACATAGCTTCGCCTCAAAAAACAATGGTTGGCAATGTTAAGATATGGCGCAACGACATAGCTTCGCCTCAAAAAACAATGGTTGGCAATGTTAAGATATGGCGCAACAACATAGCTTCGCCTCAAAAAACAATGGTTGGCAATGTTAAGATATGGCGCAACAACATAGCTTCGCCTCAAAAAACAATGGTTGGCAATGTTAAGATCTGGCGCAACAACATAGCTTCGCCTCAAAAAACAATGGTTGGCAATGTTAAGATATGGCGCAACAACATAGCTTCGCCTCAAAAAACAATGGTTGGCAATGTTAAGATCTGGTGCAACAACATAGCTTCGCCTCAAAAAACAATGGTTGGCAATGTTAAGATATGGCGCAACAACATAGCTTGGCAGCAAAATACAGTGGTTGGCAATGTTAAGATATGGCGCAACAACATAGCTTGGCAGCAAAATACAGTGCTTGGTAATGTTAAGATCTGGCGCAACAACATAGCTTCACACAAATAACTGCTGTCCCTTTTATCTCACCTTTGTTGACATGGTATCCCCCCCCCCCCCCCCCCCCCCCCCCCCGTCCCACCCTTCTAAACCAGACTGACCATCCAGGCAACGGAACCATCAAAACGGTGATGGTGGTCGTTTCAAGGAAGAATAGAACAACTGATAACCACCCTTAACTTTTGTCCCAAGTTGCGGGTGGTTTTGTCAGTTCTTCTTTTCAAAAATAGTAACGTCATGTGATTGGTGAACAGAACCGCCGGTGTTACGGAGAATATTGACTCCGTAGAAAATTGACTCCCCTGTTCTTTTTTCTCCGGAGAAAAATGAACCGTTCAGTTTTCTACATGTTTTGGAGTCAATATTCTACGGAGAATATTGACTCCTTCTGTAGAATATTGACTCCCATGGCTACGGAGAATATTGACTCCCGTAGAAAAATTACTCCTGTGTCAATTTTAGTTGCTACTATGTTTGATTTGTAAGTATATATACGTATCTTGATAATTATTCATCCATCCCAATATTCTTCTTATAAAACACAATGGTTAATTAATTTGTAGATTGTTTCAGTTGATGAATTTCAAAATTATCTATTATTATTAACATTAGTAGTAGTAGTAGTATGTCATTATAATTGTCTGTTAGTGTGAATGCACATGTTGACGTGAGCGTGCGTGTTGGGTTAGCACACGGCGCTTTGGGCTAAATTCATTTGGAACTGCGCCTGTCGGCATCATCATCATCATCACTTTTGTTGCTGGTGGTGGATTTTTGTTTGTTTTATTGCTGACGCTGCTGCTTTTTCTACAACTATCACTGTTTTATGCAGATTGTTATTATGATATTAAGTAGAAACGAATAGGTAATGACCACTATTGTGGTCTCTGGTCAAAGTCCTGTCATTGCGGCAAGTTGCAAGGAGCACAGCTTCGTTTGTCGGCTAAACGACATCCGTTTTCAGACTGTGAAGTTACGATAAAAGCGCATAAAGACTGGAACATGTCGCAGGACTTCTAACACGCTGACACGGCCAAGGCATTAGCTGAGTCAGTCTATGCTCAAGCCAAAAAGTTCAGCAACCGAGCTCTGAAAACAAGGAATCAAAGAATTTTTATGTAGTAATCAATAAGATTTCTCAGACTATGTTTAACACGAAATGATAGTTCATTAAATGTTACAAGGGTGTGCTTTTGAGGAAAAGTTATCAGACTTGGCAGTAAACTTTCATTACTGGAACCTTGCATGTGTTTTGAAAAATATGCATATCTGAAACAAACTAGCAAAAGTATCTGGCTCTGGTAGCATGCAACTCCGCCTAGGACGGTCCCAAGCCCGGCTGAAAAAGGAGGAGGGTTGGGCGTGGGGCTAGCAACCCCACCCCGTAAAAAAAAAGTCGTGCTACAGAAACTGCAACGACAACTACGACCCAACAACTGCCTGGACGGGAAGACGCCTCTTCAGCTGGGTCCATGACGCGTGCTGGTGAAAGCCTCCGGGAAGCCAGCTCGCCGACTAGTCTTCTTACGACCAAGGCCAAGACCAGGATAGGGACCTGGAACATCAGAACCCTATACGAGAGCGGCAAATCAGCGCAGGTGGCCAGAGAGATGGAGAGATACAACATCAAGGTTCTCGGACTATGTGAGACCCGATGGAACGGAAACGGCCAGACCAGATTATCTACAGGAGCAACCATTATCTATTCCGGACATGAAGACATGGACCACGACCACACCCAAGGAGTCGCGCTTCTGTTGGCGCCAGAGGCTATGAGAGCGCTGGTGGCATGGGAACCGGTCTCATCAAGACTTATGGCAGCCAGGTTCAACTCCAAGGGAAGGAAGACCTCCACCATACAGTGTTACGCACCAACTAACGCAGCACAGGAAGAAGAAAAGGAAAACTTCTACAGTTCTTTGCAGTCGCTTTTGGACCGGACTCCGAGAAGAGACATGAAGATCGTCATGGGCGACTTGAACACCAAGGTGGGGGATGACAACACAGGCAAAGAATTCATCATGGGCAGACATGGCGTTGGTACCTGCAACGAGAACGGAGAGCTACTCACAGACTTCTGTTCCTTCAACGACCTAGTCATAGGCGGTACCATCTACCCACACAAAAAGATCCACAAGACCACTTGGACTTCACCAGATGGAAAGACTGACAACCAGATCGACCACTTCACCATCGACCGTAAGTGGAGACGCAGTATGCAGGATGTCAGAGTAAGGCGCGGCGCTGACGCAGCTTCGGACCATCAGTTGCTGGTGGCGACACTGAAGACCAAGCTGAGATCCTTCTGTGACTCTGCTGGAAGACCACACCACAAGTTCAACATACAGTTTCTGAAAGACAAGAAGAAAGCGGAAGAGTTCAACTGTGAAGTCAGAAACAGGTTCGAGGCGCTAGCAGAGCTGGCCGAAGAGACAGTGGAGAACTACTGGACAGAAGTACAGAAGACCTGGAAGGAGGCGTGCACCAAGGTTCTGGGGAGGAGAGAGAGAGAGCAGAAGGAGTGGTTGACGATGGAGACGTGGGAGAAGATAGAGAGGAGGAGAGAGGGAAAGCAGGAGATCAACAGATGTCACGACCAACAGATGAAGGCGGACCTCAGAACACAGTATTGGGAGATGAACCGAGAAGTGAAGAAGAGTGCAAGGCATGACAAAAGACAATTTGTGCACAATCTGACAGAAGAGGCAGAATCAGCAGCCAGACAGAACAACATGAAGAGAGTGTATGAGATCACCAGGGCCCTGTCAGGAAAGAGATTCAACCCGAGTAAACCAGTCAAGGACAAGAACGGGAAAATCATCGCAAGCGACGAGGAGCAAAGAAGAAGATGGGTGGAGCATTTTGAGGAAGTCCTCAACCGACCACCACCGCAAGCAGTGTCCGACATAACACCAGCAACAGAGCCCCTCAGCATTAACACCAACCCACCAGCCAAGGCTGAGATCATCAAAGCCATCAAGTCCTTGAAGAACGGCAAGGCAGCGGGTCCGGACGGCATCCCCCCGGAAGCTCTAAAGACCGATGCTGCAACAACAGCAGAAATGTTACTTCCTCTTCTAGCAAAGATATGGGAACAAGAGCAAGTGCCTGCCGACTGGAAGCTTGGTTATCTGGTGAAGCTTCCCAAGAAAGGCAACCTTTCCCAGTGCGGCAACTGGCGAGGAATCATGCTGCTGTCCATCCCCAGCAAGGTGCTCACAAGAATCATCCTGGAAAGAATAAAGGAGGCATTAGACAAGGAGCTGAGAGCAGAACAGGCAGGTTTCAGGCAGGACCGGTCATGCACGGACCACATCGCAACGCTGCGTATCATCATTGAACAATGCGCAGAGTGGCAGTCTCCCTTGTACATGACCTTTATCGACTTCGAGAAAGCATTCGACAGCGTCGACAGGGAGACTATCTGGAAGCTGATGCAGCACTACGGAATCCCACAGAAGCTCATTAACATCATCAAGAAGCTGTACGAGGACTCAACCTGCCAGATCATCCATAACGGGAAGCCGACCAACCCCTTCGCAGTGAAGACAGGAGTGAGGCAGGGCTGTATACTGTCGCCGACAATTTTCCTGATCGCCATAGACTGGATCATGAGGAGAACTACAGAGGGCAGCAACACCGGCATCCAGTGGACCTTCACCAAACATCTAGAGGACTTGGATTTTGCGGATGACATCAGCCTTTTGTCTCACAAACAACAACACGCCCAGTCCAAGCTAACCAGACTCGCAGAGGAGGCAGAAAAGACCGGCCTAAAGATCAACACCAAGAAAACAGACGTGATGCGGATGAACAACCGACTCAACCAACCACTGCAGCTACACGGAAAGGACCTGACGGAAACAGACCGTTTCGTCTACTTAGGAAGCGTGGTCAATATTGATGGCGGCGCAGACGATGACGTTAAAAGCCGGATCAACAAAGCAAGGGTAGCGTTCAACACCCTGCGACCCATCTGGAACTCCAAAGCCCTATCCCAGCGCAGCAAAGTCCGCATCTTTAACACCAACGTCAAGGCAGTCCTTCTCTATGGAACCGAGACATGGCGGGTAACCAACACCATCACCAGGAAGATACAGACATTCGTCAACAAGTGCCTGCGCCACATCCTCAACATCAGGTGGCCGGAGAAGATCTCGAACGCTGACCTATGGAAAAGAACCAGCCAGAATCCGATCGACCAGGACATCAAGAAAAGAAAATGGGGCTGGATAGGCCATACGCTCCGCAAACCCACAGACAACGTCACAAGACAAGCACTAGAGTGGAACCCACAAGGAAAAAGGAAAGTGGGACGGCCAAAACAGTCGTGGAGAAGATCCGTCGAGAGCGAAGTGAAGGAAGCCGGAATGACATGGACTCGGCTGAAGAGAACAGCCCCAAACAGAGTCCGTTGGCGTGGTGTTGTTGCGGCCCTATGCTCCACTGGGAGACAACAGGACTAAGTAAGTCAAGTCTGGTAGCATGCAGGATGGGTACAGCCATGTTGGTTTATCTCCGCATCAACAGGTCTCCCGTATAATTATTTTGACAGTTTTGCAGCGTGCAGGATGATGCAGGTCGATAGATCTCCACTATAAAATAAGCTTGAAAGGATTCTGGGTCGATGATTGACTATGGTCTGAACTTCTGTCCAATTTTTGAGAACCATATTAGCATCCCTACTCACACACAGAGACATACAAGCATACTTACCTTAAATACATAAGGACAAGCAAGCCAAAACATGAAATAAATAAAGTTTAAAAAGTAAAAATCAATCAAACCAGACAAACCCTGCAGAAACTGTGCATTTACAAACTCAGTAATAAAGTAAGTTTATACATAGATCTATCGACATGGAGACCTATATTGCTGTGCAGATCTACTAATGCGTGGATCTACCAAACAATCCAGTCAGTGTGCTGCGCAAATGCAACGAGGGGTTCATTATAATCTGGCTTGAGTATAAATTGAACAGTTCGAATGATGAATTAAAGAAAACAATTGCGTTTGAAGGCAGAGAAGCTGTCTCTATAAGTGTTGATGATAATTTAATATACCCAAGCAAACAAGTTAAGTTTCTCGGTGTAATCTTCCACTATAAACTTTTTTGGAGTAAACATATTAATTACCATGTAGAAAAGGCTAAGAAAAAAAATGGTTTATTATGTGTTCTTTCTGCTATACCTCTGATTAAGTGGGGATCTAATCTCGTCTATGTCGCCTCAGGGCTAGTTCGTTCAATTCTGTCGTATGGCCAAGAAGTTTTTTTTGTTTTTATTTTTTAACAGCTGGAAAGACAGATTTACACAAGCTAACCAGTATTGACTCGTTAGCCTTTAAAATAGCATTAGGACTTCCCCGATGGGCTTCAATTGATTTGACGTACAAGGAGGCTGGTGTGTTACCCTTAAATGAACACAGGCTAAGTTGCGCCTGTAATTTTACAGTGAGAGCTAGAACCATCCCAAATTCAGTAATGACTGAACTGAATGAAGTACGTATATTTCAAGAGAGATCCGTAACAAATCGGTATACATGTCCCAAGGTGATTATGTTTCCCCATTGTTTCAGAACTGTAACCTGTCTCTTGATGGTATTGCCGAGGTTCCATGTTGTTCATACCCTTCGTAATTGTCTGGGCAGGCTGAAATCATCGACACTTACGGAGATCTTAATAAAAATAATAATAATAATAATAATCCTCTGTTACTATCATCCTATGCCAAAGACTTGATAGATAGGAAATACGATTCCTATCTACACATTTTCACGGATAGTTCTGTTTTAGATTCTTCCGATGTTGGGGTTTCCTTTGTAACACCAGCGCTTAGCATTAGAAAGAAATTCCATATTACAAAAGGATGTTCTATATTTACAGCAGAGTTATTTGCCATTTTGAAAGCACTAGATTTTACGCTTGACATGCCTGTTATACATAGACAAATACTTATACTATCGGACTCAAAATCAGCGCTTACGGCTCTACATTGTCAATCAAAATCTAGTCGTTCAGACTTGGTATGTGAGATCTCATTTCTCATTCATCAATTAATAACCCGGCGTATCGATGTAACTTTGTTATGGGTTCCAGGGCACTCTAGTTTACGTGGCAATGACTTAGCTGACTTTTATGCAAAGGAAGCTGCTAGAAATACATCTGATGTTTTGAATTCTGATGTCCTTCTTTCTTCATCTGAAGCTATCCACATTCTGACAAGTTCAGTCTGGAACATAAGACAGAAACAATGCCTTGAAGATTCAGCTCGGAAGCACAGATGGGATATGACTAAACCAACAAGCAAATGTTGTAATCCTCCAGGGCCAATCCCAAATCGTAACCTTGTACATAGGCTGCGGGTTAATGGTTGGTTAGGCAGGTATTTAAAACCGGCACCTGTTTGTGCATGTGGTCAGACTCTCGATATCCCTCATGTTTTATTTGACTGTACTAGTACAAGAATTCACTTTCAGCCTTTTCATGATAAGATGAAGTCCTTCAAGCTTTCGCTGACTATGTCTAGTGTTTTCAATCCCAGTTATGAGAACGGTTGGAGTCTGGCAATGTTGGCTGTTTATCTTATTAAATCTCATCCACTTGGAAGATATTTTTAACTCTTCCACCACCCCTCCGCCTCCACTGCCTCCCTCCCCCCTAACAGTTTTTTTAAAATTTTTTTTAAACCAATTCGCGAATTTTTAAAATGTTAAAATCTTATTCTAGGCATATACCATATCAGCATGGTTCGGCGTCTAATTTGCACGTAGAGCAAGGCTTTTTCATTCCCCCACCCACTCTCTTCCTCCCTCTTCTCCCCTTCCCCAATCCATATACACCCATAAGCTGTTCGACTCTTACGAGTAATATGTCAGCCAGTTCCATACTTTGATGATCCTTGACTCCCATGTACTGGATATACATGTGGTCACAAAGAACCGATCTCCGTCTAATATCACTATGTGGACAGACGTTAAATTAAAGACAACAACAACAGAATTGATGTTTCTGGATACCGATATATATGGGCTCTTAGCGCGCGCGCGCGCGCGTGTGTATGTATGTGTGTGTGTGTGTGTGTGTGTGTGTGTGTGTGTGTGTGTGTGTGTGTGTGTGCGTGCATGCGTGCGTGCGTGTGCGTGTGTGTGTGTGTGTGTGTGTGTGTGTGTGTGTGTGTGTGTGTGTTTATGCGTGTGTGTAGAAATTATTTCGTCCATAGGCTTATTGCTTTGATGTTTGGACGAACGAACGAACGAAGTTTAATGCTATTAGGCTGTAAAGCTCATTAAGCAAATCGGCGCGATGTACAACAACAAAACGCGACTCGATTTCGGTTTCATTAACATGGAAACCACAGCAATGTCCTTTTCTTTCACTTTACATGACGAAATCGAGAACGAGAAAATGTCACTGGTATTCACTGTCAGTTCTGTAGACGACGGTCACCCCAGGTAAAACTGGATCAGTCCGTGGACAGCGTGCAGCCGCCATAGAGCACATGCTTGGGTCTCTGCATGCTTCGTGTTGCCGATGCGTCTTCCTTTCCGAAGGCAGGCCAATTCAACACATTCCTCCGATGACATGTGTCTTTCTTCCTGCTTGTCAAACCAGAATAAGCAATCGTCTTCCGAACACGGATCGCAGGAATATTCTAGAACGACGTCGTCTGATTCACACAGCAGCACACCCACATCATCCGTTTGATGGAACACGACCTTCCGAAATGCTTGATTTCTGTGCGGATCTCGGAATCGTCTCTGCACCTGTCGTTCTGTCAGAGTAGCATCATAATCCTTAACCATTCCCGTGTCAAAACCAGCGACAGTTTTGTCTATAGCTTGCTCCAGACTTGTGTCGATGTCCGACGGGTGGATTTCTGGGCCCCTGCTGTTACACTTCGACAGATCGGAATGCAAACAAAGAAGCGTATCCTGAATATGCGACGTGTCATCATCACCTCGAGTCGGCTTGATGTGTTCCTCCTGTGCTGTGTACTGTGTTCATCCAACGGTGTCAGGCACGGCCAGTTCATTTGCGACACAAGTGGTACCGAGACCAGCACCAACCTGTTCATGTCGTCTGTTCTGCTGCTTCGATCTCTCTTGATCCCGTCGCACCTGGCTGGGGGGCTTCTTCCTGTAGTAAT
>CM065714.1:2273337-2370837 GCA_033310375.1 Conus canariensis | reverse complement strand
TTACACTTGGCATCAAAACTACGCCAGATAATAATTAATCAATCAATAATTAAATAACGAAATAATTCCCTAAAAATGAAGCTCTGAGTCCGATTGGGTGTTTTTTTTTTTTCTGGGTCCAGGTTATCTTAGGCATATGTACTGCTCAAGGAACAGCCTGCTTAATATGTGATTTAAAGCAACAGCATTATCACTTGGAAGGAAACCATCTAAAAGAGCTGTTCAGCTGCATGACTATCTTCACACACACACGCACGCACGCACGCACGCACGCACGCACGCACCACACACACACACACACACACACACACACACACACACACAATTGCAATTATAAAAGCCGCTTTACACGCCAGCACATGCCCATACGCGCAGTTTAACATGGCCAGAGTGATCTGACCTTTCACTCATAGACTTTATTTTTCTTGTGAGGTTTATGGTTGTGAATTACAACGAACCAACCAAGTTTCCTTTAGATCCGTTTTATAAATCCCAAGAAACAGCTGTGAAGAAAAATAAACGTGGCCATTGCTACCTTAATCTCTGAGTCACAACCCTCCCTTTCTTTTTTTTTTCTCTTTTTCTTTTTGTAAAGGTGATAATTGTGGATAGCAACTAACCCACCAACATTCGTTGAGATCTGTCCAATAGTTCCGAAAAATCCCCGAGAAACAGCTACGAAGGAAAATTAACGTGACCAGTGACTTTCACCTTTGACCCATAGACCTGATCTTTCTTGTGAGCGTGACGAATGTGAAACATGTACAAGCAATCCTTCAAGTTAATTCAAGATCCATCCAGCAGTTTACGAAAAACAGCTTTTTTTTTGTTTTTTTTTGCGTACTGTCATACAAAACTGTGACAGACAAACGGATCTGAAAACTTACCAGAGTTTGCAAACTGCGACAAAATTGACACAGGAGTAATTTTTCTACGGGAGTCAATATTCTCCGTAACCATGGGAGTCAATATTCTACAGAAGGAGTCAATATTCTCCGTAGAATATTGACTCCAAAACCTGTAGAAAACTGAACGGTTCATTTTTCTCCGGAGAAAAAAGAACAGGGGAGTCAATTTTCTACGGAGTTAATATTCTCCGTAACACCGGCCCAGCCACTTTCCAACTAATGTCGGAGGATCAAGTTTGAAATGTATAATTTTTGAGCGGAAATGACATCAATCACGAGGTTGTATTCCGGTAGTGATTTGGCATTAGAAAACATGGCGGCTGTTACTGAATGTCTTCTTTTGCAACTTCTCTTGGTTGTTTTTATTCCTGTTCCTTCCATTTTTTCACTTCCAGTTGAAAATCATTTAGATGATGGGTCTCTGGGAAAGAGGTATGCACTTATGAAAGGTATCTGGCAGAAGGAGAACTGCTTCTTTCCGAGTGCTGAGTTGTACAGGGACACAGTCTCGGTCCCGAGTGATGGTTTTGGGGGAATTCTGAGCGCTGGTCAACCTCCGGACACAGGGATTGGACTGAGAGCTTGTTCAGTAGATCAAACCTCTGATGATAATTTGAGCTTCAGATCGACGCTTTGCGGAACGTTTTTTAATTTAAGCCAACAGTTTTGCCATGAGCTCAAAAAGCCGGACAGGGAAACAGAAATGGAGTACCTTAGTTTATCCAAACTCAGACAATTGGTTAAGGAAAGAGGTCTACTTCCTTTGTGTGATGAGACTAAAAAGGTGTCTGAGAGGTTAAGGATCTTGATCATGAAGCCAGTGTTTTCAGATTGAGGATTCATGTGGGCAGTGTGCAGAAGATGAGGAACTTGGACAAGTGTGCAGCATCTTGTTTTCATCTATCTTGAACTATGTGGAAGCAATGAGAAAGAAAAAGGAAGCCGCAGGTGAGAAATCTAAAGTAGACTAAGAAGCATGTGTGGATTATGCCATTAGTTACTGACTGGCCAAGTTAATTATGTTTTTCCTTTGGTTTTATCATTATAAAACTTTCATCAGTGAAAATGGACATTAGCAATAGTCTGAATATAACACTATGATATGATGTTTCAGTTTGAAATGTACAAAGTATTGTGTAGTTAGGTCTAATTGCGAGGAGAGTCTTTTTGTGAGTGGTTTGTTTATCACATACCACTGAAGCATTCCTGCTACATGGATTGGTCCATTTTGTACCTTGTTCTGGTGGTTTGAATGGGGATGACTACAGATTGAGCAGGGCTTCTGCTAAGATAAAATTTTTTGGGGTCCCAGGGACCCCTTTTTCAGATTTCCAAGGGGTCCCAGGCTTACTTCAAGGGGTCCCTACTCCATGTTAAAAAAATCAATATACATTGTAAAATGGTATTCGTGCACAAGTACTGTGGTACCTAGTCACAAGCGGCGATGCCTTTTTGACAGATTGGGTCATGTCAGCTTGCCTTTTATTAGCTGCACTGGCAGATTTGTGGTTGGCAGTCAACTCATGTCTTACTAGAGCATTTCTTTGAAAGTTTGTGCAACCACTGATGAAAGTATTTTTCTGACCAGTCTCCACACACAACGAACACTTCATTCCCTGTGACAATTCGTCAAACTCAAACCAGGAAAACACTTTCTCCCACCCAGAATTGTAGGCTCAGACTTTTTTCTTTTTTGGGAGTGTTGTCATCACATGTAGATGTACTCGATGGTGTGGGTTCACGATCTTCATTATCTCGCTCCTCTGCTTCCCCCCTTTTTTTTTGTTTTTCTGACGATGATTTTAACCATGCTGTCAAAGACATTTTGGAATCAGGCCAGAGGGTCTCTTTCCAGTGAGAGTGAATTGGGTTGTGGGAAGGAACAGCAAGGGAAGCTACTCTTGCATTGTAGCTGACGAGCTACTCTTGCATTGTAGCTGATGACAACAGTCAGAGGTTATGATGTTGGATGAGCACTGTCGTTTCCCGTGTTCTTATCTGTTCTTCCCCAAAATGTCAAGGGGTCCCTGGGTGTCAAGGGGTCCCCAGGAACGCATTTGACACGCATACAATGGGTCCTCGCCCGTTTTAATGCGTACTGTACGCATTTTTTTTGCGTTATCAGAAGCCCTGTGGAGATCGTAACATAAGAGCAAAAATAGGATTATGAGCCGCCAAATGAGGATCAAACAAATTTCAAAGCAGACATGATGCGTTCTGACATAATGGGTCTTTTTCAGGCTGGACAAACTACATTCAGAACAGTGGAAAACGAAGGGCAAACAGTCAGGTATCTCTTCAGTCTTGGTGCAAACTTATCGTGGGTGAATTTAAACTAAAAGATTGAAATTACAGGATGGTAAGAGAAAAGAGAAGAGGTTAAGGGTACAGATGCAAACAAAAATGATATTGAAAGAATTGGTATTATAATTGTATGGTAATAATGATGGTCTAATGTCAGAATAATGATAATAATAGTGATAGTAATAAATATTTGATAATGATAATCAGATAATATTCATAATAGTAATCAGTGATAATGTTAATGATAATTGTGGTGTAGATGAAACTGAAAGACTCAAAATTACAGTTTGAGGGAAAAGGTTGGAGTAGAGAGGAAACAGATTAATGTGATGATAATTTTAAAAGAAAGGGAAAAATAATGTTAAAATTGTATTCAGTGATGATGATGATGATGATAATGATAATGATAATTTATACAGAATGATAAAGAAAAGGAAGAGGAGGAAGAAAGAAAAAGATGATGAAGGAGAAGAGAATAAGGAGGAGGAAAAGTAATAATAATAGTTATAACTGTGTCAACAATGTTGAAATAAGAATAAAGATGATCATAATCGTAATTAAGATGGGGAAAATAGTTTTATGGAATCTAAGAAGCATACAGCTAAATACAACAATTTTTTTTTTTTAAATAGAAGAGGAATAAAGTTCATTGTTAATTTTAAATTTTGATATTGATAATAATTTATAACAATAAATTTGCTACTACTAATAGTACTGTTGTTACTACTGGAACACATACTCTGATAATATAATGAAGTAAGAACATGTGACAATAGGAATAAAGTTACTGCTGCTGCTGCTACTCCTATTGCTACCACTAAGAGACTGCATTTGTAGATTGAAAAAAAACTTATGATGTGTCAGTGTATGTGTGTGTGTGTGTGTGTGTGCGTGCGTGCGTGTGTGTGTCCGTGCCTGTGTGTGCGTGTGTGTGTGTGTGTGTGTGTGTGTGTGTGTGTGTGTGTGTGTGTGTGTGTGTGAGAGAGGGACACAGTCTGAGTGTATGACAGGGAACAAGTGTGTGTGTGTGTGTGTGTGTGTGTGTGTGTGTGTGTGTGTGTGTGTGTGTGGAGAGAGAGAGAGAGAGAGAGAGAGAGAGAGAGAGAGAGAATGGATGCATGGTCATTGCATACATGAAGATTTATTATCATAATAAGTTTTTTTTTAAGTGTAATGTTTGATTTGCTTTTAAAAAAAAATCTTGTTCAGGCTCTTGTAAGTGGTTTGTGATTTTGCTAGTTTCTGTCTTGCGTTCAGTGGCGTTTGTTGACTTTTGCTGTTCCACATGATTGAGAGTGGAAAGAAAGAGTGACTCCAGAATTGGAATGGACATATGATGTGCACTAATATGGTATGTGATGTGCCAGGCAATCTGAAGGTTTGATGACGGCACCAAGAATGCAGGATTTCCTGTGGAGTTTGAGAGGATGAGATGGACCCTCTGTCATTATGTCAAAACTTGGGTACAGATGCTGAAAAGTAGGGGTCAAACACAAGTGTTACTTGTCTGTTAGTGTGGAAACTGCTTAATTTCAATTTCAGATTAAAAAAACAAACAAACAAATAAACAGAAAATTCCTATTGCCTGATAATTTTAAGTATCCATGATATCCTAGCCAAAGGCGTTCTTTCTGTTACAAGAGATCGGATTATTTGTCCCAGTGATGTAGGATTTACTTGATTTTTTTTAACGGAAACTGCTCTACTGAAAATTGTGAACGATCTCATATATTGGCCCTCGATGTAATCAAGTATCTCTGCTCTCTTATCTGCCGCTTTTGACACCATTGATCACACAATTCTTTTGTCTGGTCTGCATGACACTTTCGGTATTTCTGACAAAGCACTGTCGTGGTTTCCATCTTATCTATCTGATGAACTCAACTTGTCTTTGTTAATAGTTTCTCCTCTCAAACAGCTATCCTTTAACATGGAGTTCCCCAGGGATCCTTCTTGGGCCCCCTCTGGCCGATCTTTCTGAAAATTTGTAGGTGTGTTCATTATGGGTCTCGGATCCCGATGTTTTATTTTACCGTTATAGCCATTACTATTGCTGGGAAAATATTGGCTCGGGTCCTCCTCAATCAATTAGTCGAGAACATTTCCGAAGGAAACCTGCCAGAAACACAGTGTGGATTTCGCCCAAACCGTAGCACTGTGGACATGATCTCTGTCCGGCAAGTACAGGAAAAATGCCTAGAGCAAAACATGGACTTTTATGCGGTCTTCGTTGACCTCACCAAGGCCTTTGACAGTGAACAGGGAGGCCCTCTGGACCAACCTATCCAAATTTGGATGCCCAGACAAGTTCGTCAACCTTATACGCCAGTTCCATGACAACATGACTGGGCAGGTTCTCTCGGGTGGAGAAGTATCAGAGCCTTTCAATATCAGCAACGGCGTCAAACAGGGATGCGTTCTGGCCCCGGTCCTTTTCAACCTCTTTTTTACCTGCGTCCTTAACCACGCTATCAGAGACTTGGACCTTGGGGTATACCTACGATACAGACTTGATGGCTCACTGTTCGACCTCCGCTGACTGAATTCCAGGACCAAGGTTGTGGAGATCATCATCCTGGAAGCACTTTTTGCTGATGGCTGTGCTCTCATGGCACACAAAGAGACTGACCTACAGCTCATCGCAGATGAATTTGCAGAAGCCTCCCGCCTTTTTGGACTCACCGTCAGTCTCGGCAAGACAGAGGTACTATTTCAGCCAGCGCCTGCTTCAACTGCCCCTCCCCCCTCTATCTCCATGGAGGGCACTCAGCTAAAGACAGTGGATGACTTCAGGTACCTCGGCAGTACCATCAGCAACGATGGCAGCCTGGATAAAGAGATCAACGTCAGGATTTGCAAGGCCAGTCAAGCTCTTGGTCGCCTCCGAGCTCGTGTCCTGAACCAGCACAACATCCAGCTCTCCACAAAGCTCAAGGTGTACAGAGCCGTCGTCCTCACCAGCCTCCTCTATGGATGCGAGACATGGACTGTGTACAAAAGACACTTGAAGCAGCTGGAGAAGTTCCATATGAGAAGCCTGCGGTCAATTATGAAAATCCACTGGCAAGACCGGATCACAAACCTCGAGGTCCTGGACAGAGCTGAGATGACCAGCATCGAGGCCATGATACTGAAAGCCCAGCTTTGTTGGGTTGGTCACGTGGTCCGGATGGATGACCACAGGCTGCCAAAGCAGCTCATGTATGGTGAACTGACCTTGGGAAAGCGGAACCAAGGCAGACCACGCAAAAGGTTCAAGGACTGTGTGAAGTCCAACATCAAACACTCTGGCATCCCTCCCAAACAGATGGAGCTGTATGCTATGGACAGACCAGACTGGTGCGCCCTTACCATCCGGGCGCGTGACAACTTCGAGGAGAAGAGGCGAGCTGCTGTGACTGCAGCACGGGCAAGAAGAAAGGTGTCAACCACCAATCCTGACCACCCCGGACAGTTTCCTTGCTCTCACTGCACCCGCGTCTGCCGATCAAGCATTGGCTTAACCAGCCACCTCCGTGCCCACACAAGACAAGGACTTGCTCATGAGGACTGTCATCATCGGATCGATGGACGACCAAGATAGCCATTACTAACGGCTATAACGGCCCATAACAATTTTCTTCTTTATGGAAAATCTCAGAAAGTACATGGTCGATCTCTCTGGAAATTTGTAGGTGTGTTCATTATGGGTCACAGATGATGACCCGTTACTAACAGCTATAATGGGCCAAAACGGTTTTTCCTCTTTATGGAATATCTCACACATGAAGATAAGCTGGGAGTACGTTTATATGCTTTGCATCTTGTTTTTTTCCATTATACTCTCAATTTTTGCTTTGGTCAAGACTAGCTCTTTGAACAGGTGTTCCTGAACTGGCGAGACATATTCCACAATGGGGCACACCAGCTCTTTTTAAGCTTTTTCTTTGAAGGGAATGGATCCCACTTTCAAATTTTGCCACGAAAAAATGAAAATGTAATCATTTCAATAACTTATGTGATTGTCAGTATTTTTTTTAAGGAAATACTATTCATTTGTCATGAAGTCATCCCTCATTAACTCTGAGATAAGCTGTAACACTAACAGCAGAGTATCACTTCACACTGACTTCTGAGTATACTTTTAACAGTGAGGTCCAACTCCAAAACTTATTTGTATTGAAATTTTTTCAGTTCATCTAGACTATTTAATTTAAGTGAGTTGTTTTCTTTTCACAAGCCTGTCTTCTTTATATGCTTTGGCAGTCTTTTAAAAAAAGAAAAAAATTGACTTTGAAAGTGTCAAAAGGTCCAAAAATTAATTATCCTCAGACCCAGTGAGATGTGTGCATGCGATGATTCTGCTAGCTCATGGAGTAAATAAAATGTCTCTTCCTGTTTAACAGCAGTTTTGTTTGTGTGTGTGTGTGTGTGTGTGTGTGTGTGTGAACACACACACACACATGTACACATCTCACTGGGTCTGAGGACTATTCATTTTTGCACCTTTTGACATTTTCAAAGTCATTTTTTTCTTTTTTTTTTAAAGACTGCCAAATGCATATTAAAGGAAGACATATGTATGTGTGTGTATTACAGCTGGACAGATTTATTGTTTTAACTGTCTTACTTCTCTGTTTACACACTCTGCCTTCTGTTCAAAACTGTAGTGTTAGATTTCTTTCATGGAGGTCTGAATGTTTCTTTTTCTTCTACTCTACCCCCCCCCCCCCCCCCCCTTTTTTTTTTTTCTCTTGTTTTTGTCCTGCTTTGGTGGATGTTTGAAAAGATCCAAGGGTTCAAAGTTCCGGTAGTACTATGTCTTACTGCTATTGTCCTGCATTTTTTTTGGTTTTGATCCCAATGTTGCAACCAGTCATGTTGTGTCACACTGTCACTAGTGTCAGATGGAAGTGATGCTCTGATGACCTAAATGAAGCCCAAACAATACGAGAATGACAACGTGAAATTTTCACCTTTTCCGACAGATCGTCGGGCAGCAGCAAGAATACGAAGCAGTGGAACAGGGGCTGAGGCTGCAGCAGGTCAGGGGAATGAGGCAGGAGCTGCTGGGAGTGGTGTGGCAAGCCAGGGGGGAGGTGGACCTGGTGGGGATAAACTTCCTGATGGAGAGGGCCGGACTCCAATGGAAGGTGGCCTTGCAGATGGAACTGGTGGACCTCAGGCTGGAGCCGGCAGCCGTACCGCTGGAACTGGTGGCCCTGCAGTTCCAGCAGACAAGTCAGGAACTGAAGTTGACAGGTCAGGAGCTGGAGCCAACAAGTCAGGAGCTGAAGTCGACAGGTCAACAGGTGGAGTGGATGGGTCAGCAGAGGGAGGAAGGAGACCTCCAGGTTTGGGTGAGGAGGGCCATCTGCGAGAGGAAGCTGGACGTCTAACCAGTCCTGAAGGTGAAGGCCAGCCACCAGGAACCAACCCTGCACTGACTGCATTTGGTTCTACTGCTGATGGGCCTGTGGACAAACCTTTAGTGGACACACGGTATCCAGGGGGGAGCTCTTGGTAGACGCCAACAATGGTGGTGCTTCTCTAAACACTATGACGGGAGGAAGCTCCTCTGTGCTGAAAGCCAACGAACGAGGGGGCCTGTCACAGCCTACTGAGCTAACCCAGCCTCCAGGTGATGGCCCTGGGAAAACAGGTGGCCAGAACTTTGGGGTTGCAGGAGGAGAGGCAGTCCAGCCCAACAACAATGGATTCTTGGAGGATGGTGCTGGGCGTGTCGGAGACGGTGCTGGGGACCCTGTCTTGACCAGGCCTAGTGGCCTTCGTGCCCCTGATGCTCTCAACACCCTGGGAGCCCAGCAAGGGAATGGAAACGTCCTCAGTCGCAATGACAGACCAGTTGACCAGAATCACCGGGGGCAGCAAGGCGGGGGAAACGTTGGTGACGGCATGGGAAACGGTGACGGTGGGGGAAACATTGGTGACAGTGTGGGAAACGGTGGTGACGGCAGGGGAAACGTTGGTGAAGGCATGGGAAACGGTGACGGTGGGGGGAACATTGGTGACGGCGTGGGAAACGGTGGTGACGGCAGGGGAAACGTTGGTGACGGCGTGGGCATCACTGCAGGAAAATCAGCACCGGGGCAGGGGCTGCCACCCAGTCCAGACCGGCCAGGAAACAGCAGCCCTTCGTCAACTGAGGGCAGGCCTGACAATGAACTGGACAGGGAGGAGGATGATGACGAGGATGCCTTATGGGGTGAGGATGTGAAGTTTAATTGTTCATCACTATATGCAGTAATTGCTATGGAATTGATCCCTGTTCATAGGTCTTAAAGAACTTCAGTTATGGGTCAACACACCTTTTGGTGAATTTTAGATGTAGTGTAAAATTTATAATTTCATGTATGTAACAAAGGTAACTCTTGCTCCCAGGATGAAATAATTACATGCCCCTAACTCTGAACAAAAATTGCTTAGGACACCAAATCGCCTAGCAGTTCTAAATGACAACACAGAGCACTCTGAACAAACATAGAGACATGTCCAAAAAGGATTTTCCTGCTCGCCCATGTATTTAGACAGCAAGAACTGGAGAAATGAACAGACACAAATTAACATTCATCCAAGGCTGGCACAACCTTTTCGATCTTGGATATAGTTAAATGAATACACGGTTGAACAATAACACATAGCCTCCTTTTGACTGGTATGAAAGGAAATCTTAATTAAATAAGGCAGGGAACAGTAAGCTGTAAATATAACCAACAACTAACAAGAGTGGTAACTCTTGCTCGCAGGATGAAATGATTACATAACCCCAAACTCCAAATGAGTGCTGCTTACGACACCAAATAGCCTAACACTGAACAAGATGACAGCACCAAGCGCACAGAACAAGACATCCCCCAAAGGGATGTTCCAAGCTTCCATTTGTTGCTGTGTCGGGTACAGGGCATATGAGCAAGCTTGGAACATCCTTTTTGGGGATGTCTCCTTGTTTGTTCTGTGTGGTCTGTGTTGTCATTTCTGCTAGGTGATTTGGTGTCATAAGTATTAAAGTTGCGTTTGTTACAGCATCCTGTAATTGTTTTCATTCTAGGAGCAAGAGTTACCATACTTGCTTGTCTACTGCTTACTGCGTCAATGAAGATGTCATTTAACACATTTTGGTAGATGAGACATTAAAACATTGAGTACCAGGCACAGTGGCTAACATTATGCTTGGTGGCTGGAAGTTCAGAGTTTAAATCACCCATACCCGTGTTGTCCCAGGGCAGTAGATGTGGGATGGTGTGACTGAGATTAGGACATGGGGTGGGAAGTTTTGGAGTAAGGGTCAACCAGATACATTTTGTCCCAAGGCAGTTGGCTGTGGCAGAGGCTAGGATATTGGTTGAGAAGTCAAGAATTAAAGTCAACATGATCCATATTGTTCTATGGCTGTGACTGTAGGGGTCATAGGATTGCTGTGACAGAGGCTAGGACATTGGGTGAGAAATCAGGGATTAAAGTCAGACAGATCCATATTGTCCCGTGGCTGTAACTGTAGGGGTCATAGGATTGCTGTGACAGAGAGTAGGACTTTGGGTGGGATGCCAGGGTTAAAGTCAGCCTGATCCATGTTGTCCCATGGCTGTACCTGTAGGGGTCATAGGATTGCTGTGACAGAGGCTAGGACATTGGGTGGGATGTCAGGGGTTGAAGGCAACCAGATCCATATTTTCCTGTGGTTGTGACTGTAGGAGTCATAGGATTGCTGTGACAGAGGCTAGGACATTGGATGGAATGTCAGGGGTTAAAGTCAACCAGATCATATTGTCCCATGGCTGAGTGTAACCATAGGGGTCATAGGATTGCTGTGACAGAGGCTAGGACATTGGGTGGGATGTCAGGGGTTAAAGTCAGCCTGATCCATATTGTCCCATGAAGTACCTGTAGGGGTCATAGGATTGCTGTGACAGAGGCTAGGACATTGGGTGGGAAGTCAGGGGTTAAAGTCAACCAGATCCATATTGTCCCGTGGCTGAGTGTAACCATAGGGGTCATAGGATTGCTGTGACAGAGACTAGGACATTGGGTGGGATGTCAGGGGTTTAAGTCAGCCTGATCCATATTGTCCCGTGGCTGTACCTGTAGGGGTCATAGGATTGCTGTGATAGAGGCTAGGACAATGGGTGGGAAGTCAGGGGTTAAAATGAACCTGATCCATATTGTCCCATGGCTGTAACCATAGGGTCATAGGATTGCTGTGACAGAGGCTAGGACATGATTGGGTGGGATGTCAGGGGTTAAAGTCAGCCTGATCCATATTGTCCCATGGTTGTACCTCTAGGGGTCATGGGATTGCTGTGACAGAGGCTAGGACATTGGGTGGAATGTCAGGGGTTAAAGTCAGCCTGATCCATGTTGTCCCATGGCTGTACCTGTAGCGGTCATAGGATTGCTGTGACAGAGGCTAGGACATTGGGTGGGAAGTCAGGGGTTTAAGTCAACCTGATCCATGCTGTCCTGTGGCTGTACCTGTAGGGGTCATAGGATTGCTGTGACAGAGGCTAGGACATTGAGTGGGAAGTCATGGGTTACAATCAACCTGATCCATATTGTCGCATGGCTGTGACTGTGAGGGTGATGGGATTGCTGTGATTGAGGTGAGGAATGTTCATAGCCCTTTGCCTTCGTGTTCAAGTAGGCATCCTTCAGTCTCGGAAGACTATGGAGTTGCGCTCTAGGTGTCTATTCTGGTACAGCGACGGGTGTGGCTGGCCAGTCCGATGCAGGAATGACAGTCCCTGTGGCAGAGGGCACAGATGAAGTCTGACGCTGGTCTGTCTGCCTGGGCTGCAGCCTTTCTTCTCATTCTCTTTTCCCCGTGCTGCTGAGCGAGTGTCTCTTCGAACTTGGAGAGACCTTTCTGCACAGTCTGTCTCCAGGCAGACCGTTCGAGGGCTGTTGCTTCCGAGTTGTTCTGGTCGATGTTCAAGGCTTTTAGGTCCCTCTTGCACACGTCTTTGAATCACAGCTGTGGTCCGCCTGTGGGACGTTTTCCCTGCACAAGTTCTCCATAGAGGAGGTCTTTAGGGATCCGTCCGTCATCCATGTGCACGACATGGCCAAGCCAGCGCATACGTCTCTGTTTCAGCAGCGTATACATGCTGGTGCATCCGGCTCTTTCCAGGACAGTGTTGTTTGGGACCTTGTCCTGCCAGGTAATGTTCAGAATGCGTCGGAGGCTACGCATATGAAAAGCATTGAGCTTTCGCTCTTGTCGGGCACGCAAAGTCCAAGACTCGCTGCCATACAGGAGAGTGCTCACGACGCAGGCCCTGTAGATCTGGATCTTTGTGTGCTCGGTCAGCTTGCTGTTGTTCCATGCTTTCTTTGTCAGTCTGGTCATGGTGGTAGCTGCCTTGCCGATGCACCTGTTGAGCTCTGCGTCAAGTGAGAGGGTGTCTGAGATTGTTGAGCCCAGATAAAGTCATGGATGACATCCAGTTCATGGTCATTGATGCTGATGACTGGGGGAGAGTGAACATCCTGTCCCATGACCTGTGTTTTCTTCAAGCTAATGGTAAGCCTTGGCAGGCATCGCTGAAGCAAGTCATGAGCTGCTGTAGGTCCTCGGCTGAGTGGGCGGTTACTGCTGCGTTGTCTGCAAAGAGGAAGTCACGCAGGCACATCAGCTTGACTTTAGTCTTGGCTCTTAGTCTGGAGAGGTTGAAGAGCTTTCCGTCTGTCGTGGTTCGGAGGTAGATACCTTCAGCTCTAGGACCAAATGTGTGTTTCAGCATCACAGCAAAGAAGATTCCAAACAGGGTGGGAGCCAGGACGCAACCCTGTTTCACTCCGCTCCATATGTTGAAGGCAGCTGATGTTGAGCCGTCAAAGACGACAGTGCCTTTCATGTCTTCGTGGAAGGATCTGATGATGCTGAGAAGTTTGGGTGGACATCCAATCTTGGGGAGGATCTTGAAGAGGCCATCCCTGCTGACCAGATCGAAAGCCTTTGTGAGATCTATGAAGGCAATGAAGAGTGGCTGCCTTTGCTCCCTAGTGTAATATCAGTGTAGACTGATATTAACTTGTGATAACCTCTCCTGTCTGTTGACATCCCTATTCATCCCCCCCACACCATCCCTAGTCTGTACTGTGACCTCCTGGGGGAGGAGAATGAGAGAGAGAGAGAGAGAGAGAGAGAGAGTGAGTGTGTGTGTGTGTGTGCGCGCACGCGTGTTTGTGATGTTCAGTATAAAATTTGCATCCTAGTATTCTTCAAATTCTCTGCTGGTAATAATCTTGCATTTGTCTGTCAGCTGCCTTAGTAAAATCAGTCCCTAAAGTTATACTAATGTGACTGCCTTAGTAAAATCAGTCCCTACTATCAAATGCTAATGTGACTGCCTTTGTAAAATCAGTCCCTACTATTAAATGCTAATGTGACTGCCTTAGTAAAATCAGTCCCTACTGTTAAATGCTAATGTGACTGCATTAGTAAAATCAGTCCCTACTGTTAAATACTAATGCTTTTAATGTGACTGCCTTAGTAAAATCAGTCCCTACTATTAAATACTAATGTGACTGCCTTAGTAAAATCAGTCCCTACTATCAGTGCTAATGTGACTGCCTTAGTAAAATCAGTCCCTACTATTAAATACTAATGCTAATGTGACTACCTTAGTAAAATCAGTCCCTACAATTAAATACTAATGCTAAAGAGGCTACTACATCACTAGTACATGACCTGTAAAATCAGTCCCTACTATTAAATACTAATGCTAAAGAGGCTAGTACATCACTAGTATATGACCTGTAAAATCAGTCCCTACTATTAAATACTAATTTTAAAGAGGCTACTACATCACTAGTACATGACCTGTAAAATCAGTCCCTACTATTAAATACTAATGCTAAAGAGGCTAGTACATCACTAGTACATGACCTGTAAAATCAGTCCTTACTATTAAATACTAATGCTAAAGAGGCTAGTACATCACTAGTACATGACATGATGTCAGCTGAGAGAAAGTGTGCCCAGGAGTTGTGCTGTAAGAATGTGAGAGGGGAGTGAGTTAAAGGAAAAAAGTTCTAGGCAGGGTGCTCACACAGTGATTTGTATTCTGTTTTGTTTCCAAATTTTGATGCAGCTGATGTAAAGGCAGAATAATTGCACAGTGGTAATCATATTCTGATGCGAATGGTAGGTATCAAACATTGAAAAAGGGGGGGGGAGCAGGGAGAGGGAGGTTTGGAAAGGGTGGGGGGTGGGGTGACAAGGTTAGAAAAATCTCACAGTCAAAGAGCTCTGTATTCTGTTCTTAAGGTGGGTTTGAGACTCGGTGGAGCTGGTAACAGACAAGGGAGGAGGAATCATGTGAGACTGAGAGTGTGTGTTAAGCTCGGTCCTTTCATGGGTCGCCTGGTCATTGATCAGTTGTGTGAATTGTTGCTCCACAGCAGTTCAGTTGGGGACTGGTGATTTTCTCTCTTTTAAGAAGAAGGGAGCTGTTGTACTATTGGGGTCATATTATTGATCAGCAGCAGCAGCAGCAGCAGCTGTGTGACATTGATCTTGTGAGTGTGCATGTCACCATGGGTGTATTTTCTGAATGTGCATTATAATGTGTGTGTATGTGTGTGTGTGTGTGTGTGCGTGCGTGCGTGCATGTGTGCATGCATGCATGTGTGCGTGCGTGCATGCGTGTGTAAAACGTACGGGGGGGGGGGGGGGGGGGGTGGAAGACAAACCATTGATTGTGATATTATTATGATTTCAGAAAAAGCAAACGGAAACCAGGGTGTTTTGGGCGATGGACGTGGCCAGGTCTGTTATGTTGCCATTGTACATCTTTTCTTTGAGCTGTCCTAAGAATATGATGTATGGTTGTCAGGCAGAAGCTGATCATTCGTCAGAAGTACATGTATGTCACATTTGTCTGAAGCTTGTGAATCCCAGAAGCTGATCATTCGTCAGAAGTACGTGACTCTTGTCTGAAGCTTGTAAATCCTTCAGTATTGAACTTTCCTTGAGTTGTCCATTCTTTGTTAGGAGTATGTGAACCTTGTACTGTAGTTGTAGTACTGAACACTCTATGAATTGTTCATTGTGTATATGTGAGAAGTTTGTAGCTTTGTATTAGTCTGTTACTGTCTGTTCTTTAGAGGATCTAGTTGTTTTGTGTGTTCTCTGTGACTGATACTAGTGATAGTATGCAAAGCTTGTAATGATGTGAATTGAGGAAGGTGTTCTCTGTGACTGATAGTATGCAAAGCTTGTAATGTGAATTGAGGGAGGTGTTCTCTGTGACTGATAGTATGCAAAGCTTGCATTGATGTGAGTTGAAGAAGGTGTTCTCTGTGACTGATAGTATGCAAAGCTTGTAATGTGAATTGAGGGAGGTGTTCTCTGTGACTGATAGTATGCAAAGCTTGAAATGTGAATTGAGGAAGGTGTTCTCTGTGACTGATAGTATGCAAAGCTTGTAATGAAGTGAATTGAGGAAGGTGTTCTCTGTGACTGATAGTATGCAAAGCTTGTAATGATGTGAATTGAGGAAGGTGTATCAGAACAAGAAGTGGTGAAATTGAGTCTTTTATTAAGGGGTGGTTTCTTTTCCAAACACAGTTTTGGGTCTGGGGAGGTCTTGGGAGTGGGGTGGAGGGTGGGGGCAGCGGTTAGGTGTGGGGTAAGGGTGACTGGATTAAGTCAGGAAAAAGTGTGGAAAGTTGTTGTGACGCCAGAGGGAACAGAGTTGGTGTGTGCAGTGATTGTTATTTCCTCAAAATTAGGGGGTCAGACTCGGTGCGAAAAACACATTTCCAAAATTTCAGAGGGTCACAAAAATATTTATGGGTTCATACTTTATAACTGCTTGTAAATGTACTGAAAACCAGATGCACAGGCACACGCACATACACGCATGCGCACGCACACACACACACACACACACACACACACACACACACACACACACACACACACACACACACACACTCAACACACACACATTCTGACTGGCTTACACACATAAATACACAGAGAAAGAATGAGACAGAAATGGGCAAGAGGTGCTGATAACAAAGGTAATAAAACACTCCAGATGATGCTAAACATTACTTATTTAGGTTCATGTTCCAGTGTTAATGAAGTGGTAACTAAAGTGAATAAATGTAAACACCAGAACTGTTGGGATTTTTGAAGTGAAACTTGATATGTGGGATGCCCTCTGCGATTCTCATCACAGAATTTTCATGACGTGAGCCATTTCCCATCAGTGCTGAACCATTTTATTACTTGACCATATTCCAGTTGGCTTGCAATGATCATCAGAAGAGATGAGGGATGAATATTTGTGGAATCTTTGATGGAACTATGTGGGTTGGCCACTCTTGCACTGTGTGCAAGATATTCCCACGTCCATTATGGACCCAAATAAATTAACTGAACCATCCATGTAGTACAGATCGCTCGATTTTGTTCCATTCCACTGGATTATCACCCACAAGCCACAGATGAACTGTCAGTTTTGATTCTGAAAAGTTGAATTTCATGGTTTTCTATGTTGTTCGCCCATGGCTGAATCACGTGATCTTGTGGTCCGATCATAGACTGGGTAGTTTGATTTGATGACTCTTGTTAATGTTTAAGCAGAGAAGAGTTCTCAAGTGGAAGTTGTTAAAAAAAATTCTGAAACACTGAGGAAAACTGTGTTTTTATCGACTTTGATTGTGGCAGATTGGATGAAAGTGCTTCTATGCGATGCACTGCTGGGAGTTGTAATGTGTACAGGGGAAAATCATTGCATTGCGGTAAATCTTGGTACATTTTAGTGATGCACTGGACTGAATTCCAGTGCATCAGATGGGGATTTTATGTGTCGGAAAAGCACATTTTTGCGTGAGAATGAACACTGGTGTGAGGCCCAACCTGCTGTGTTGGTTTTCTGTGCTGAGCTGTCATGTGATGTGTCCAGCACTGGTCCCAGGTGGTGTTCTGTGCTGTCATGTGATGTGTCCAGCACTGGTCCCAGGTGGTGGTCTGTGCTGTCATGTGATGTGTCCAGCACTGGTCCCAGGTGGTGTTCAGTGCTGTCATGTGATGCGTCCAGCACTGGTCCCAGGTGGTGGTCTGTGCTGTCATGTGATGTGTCCAGCACTGGTCCCAGGTGGTGTTCTGTGCTGTCATGTGATGTGTCCAGCACTGGTCCCAGGTGGTGTTCTGTGCTGTCATGTGATGTGTCCAGCACTGGTCTCAGGTGGGGTCCATGCTTTAGATGGCGCTGTCTTGTTGCAGGATGTGGAAGCCCCTGTGAGGAAGCCTCCAGCGCAGAAGGTGCTGGACATCCCCCAGACGGGGTGCAGTCGCTGGGGAACGCCCTGCAGCACCCCTATGAGGAGTCCTCACCCTCCGGTCACTTCATGGCCTACTTCATCACTGCTGTCATCCTGTGTGTGGCCGGATACGTCATCTACCACAACAAGCAGAAGGTGCCTGACCTCTCACACTGGGGTCACTTAGGTCCAGTCACGGCAAAATCAAATCAAGTGCTGTTGCTGCCAACAGCGCATCTGATATAACTTTTAAAGGAAAAGAAATGTATCATTCGAAAACATCCCAACAAAGATTTACACCGCAGTTGGCATTTGACGTATACGTCTTGAATTGTTTGACTATGAGAGCAGATGTTAAATGAATGATTTACAAAAAAAAACATGTTTAGTGTTTGATAATCATATGACTCTGCAGCACATGGTAACATGTTTCAGTCACAGGTTTGAACAGTGTGGTTTCACATGCATTTCATATTTGGTGTTGAGCAACTCATGTTAATATTGATGCATTTCCTAGGTGTTTCAATGCAAAGTTGTGCCTTGCACTTGAAATAAGTCGTTGATAAACGGTACAGTTCCCTGGTGTGGAGTGAAAGACGGTGGACTGCTGCACATTGTGTAGAGTACAGAACAGGGGACTGTTGTACAATTCCATAGTGTGTAGAGTATAGGACAATGGACTGTTGTACAATTCTATAGTGTGTAGAGTATAGGACAGTGGACTGTTGTACAATTCCATAGTGTGTAGAGTATAGGACAGTAGACTGTTGTACAATTCCATAGTGTGTAGAGTACAGGACAGTGGACTGTTGTTCAATTCCATAGTGTGTAGAGTACAGGACAGTGGACTGTTGTACAATTCCATAGTGTGTAGAGTATATGGACAGTGGACTGTTGTACAATTCCATAGTGTGTGAGTACAGGACAGTGGACAGCTGTACAATTCCATTGTGTGTAGAGTACAGGACAATGGGCTGTAGTAACAATTCCATAGTGTGAGAGTACAGAACAGGGGACTGTTGTACAATTCCATAGTGTGTAGAGTACAGGACAGGGACTGTTGTACAATTCTATCATGTGTAGAGTATAGGACAGTGGACTGTTGTACAATTCCATAGTGTGTAGAGTACAGGACAGTGGACTGTAGTACAATTCCATAGTGTGTAAAGTACAGGACAGTGGACTGTAGTACAATTCCATAGTATGTAGACTAGAGACAATGGATTGTTGTACAATTCCATAGTGTGTAGAGTATAGGACAGTGGACTGTTGTACAATTCCATAGTGTGTAGAGCACAGGACAGTGGACTGTTGTACAATTCCATAGTGTGTAGAGTACAGGACAGTGGACAGCTGTACAATTCCATAGTGTGTAGAGCACAGGACAGTGGACTGCTATACAATTCCATAGTGTGTAGAGTACAGGACAATGGACTGTTGTACAATTCCATAGTGTGAGAGTACAGGACAGGGACTGTTGTACAATTCCATAGTGTGTAGAATACAGGACAGTGGACTGTTGTAAAATTCCATAGTGTATAGAGTACAGGACAATGGACTGTAGTACAATTCTATAGTGTGTAGAGTACAGGACAATGGACTGTTGTACAATTCCATAGTGTGTAGAGTACAGGACAGTGGACTGTAGTACAATTCCATAGTGTGTAAAGTACAGGACAGTGGACTGTAGTACAATTCCATAGTATGTAGACTAGAGGACAATGGATTGTTGTACAATTCCATAGTGTGTAGAGTATAGGACAGTGGACTGTTGTACAATTCCATAGTGTGTAGAGCACAGGACAGTGGACTGTTGTACAATTCCATAGTGTGTAGAGTACAGGACAGTGGACAGCTGTACAATTCCATAGTGTGTAGAGCACAGGACAGTGGACTGCTATACAATTCCATAGTGTGTAGAGTACAGGACAGTGGACTGTTGTACAATTCCATAGTGTGAGAGTACAGGACAGGGGACTGTTGTAGAATTCCATAGTGTGTAGAATACAGGACAGTGGACTGTTGTAAAATTCCATAGTGTGTAGAGTACAGGACAATGGACTGTAGTACAATGCCATAGTGTGTAGAGTACAGGACAATGGACTGTTGTACAATTCCATAGTGTGAGAGTACAGGACAGGGGACTGTTGTACAATTCCATAGTGTGTGAGTACAGGACAGTGGACTGCTGTACAATTCCATAGTGTGTAAAGTACAGGACAATGGACTATAGTACAATGCCGTAGTGTGTAGAGTACAGGACAATGGACTGTTGTACAGTTCCATAGTGTGAGAGTACACGACAGTGAACTGTTGTACAATTCCATAGTGTGTAGAGTACAGGACAGTGGACTGTTGTACAATTCCATAGTGTGTAGAGTACAGGATAGTGGACTGTAGTACAATTATACAGTGTTTAGAGTACAGGACAGTGGACTGTTGTACAATTCCATAGTGTGTAGAGTACAGGACAATGAACTGTTGTAGAATTCCATAGTGTGTAGAGTACAGGACAGTGGACTGTTGAATAATTCCATAGTGTGTAGAGTATAGGACAGTGGGCTGTTGTACAATTCCATAGTGTGTAGAGTACAGACAATGGACTGTTGTGCAATTCCATAGTGTGTAGAGTACAGAACAGTGGACTGTTGTACAATTCCATAGTGTGTAGAGTATAGGACAGTGGACTGTTGTACAATTCCATAGTGTGTAGAGTACAGGACAGTGGACTGTTGTACAATTCCATAGTGTGTAGAGTATAGGACAGTGGGCTGTTGAATAATTCCATAGTGTGTAGAGTATAGGACAGTGGGCTGTTGTGGACTGTTGTCAATTCCATAGTGTGTAGAGTACAGGACAGTGGATGTAGTACAATTCCATAGTGTGTAGAGTACAGGACAGTGGACTGTTGTACAATTCCATAGTGTGTAGAGTACAGGACAGTGGATGTTGCACAATTCCATAGTGTGTAGAGTACAGGACAGTGGACTGTTGTACAATTCCATAGTGTGTAGAGTACAGGACAGGGGACTGTTGTACAATTCCATAGTGTGAGAGTACAGGACAGGACTGTTGTAAATTCCATAGTGTGTAGAGTACAGGACAGTGGACTGTTGTACAATTCCATAGTGTGTAGAGTACAGGACAATGGACTGTTGTACAATTCCATAGTGTGTAGATACAGGACAGTGGACTGTTGTACAATTCCGTAGTGTGTAGAGTACAGGACAGATGGACTGTTGTACAATTCCGTATGTGTGTAGAGTACAGGACAGTGGACTGTTATACAAGTTCCATAGTTGTAGATTACAGGACAGTGGACTGTTGTACAATTCTGTATGTGTAGAGTACAGGACATGGACTGTATTACAATTCCATAGTGTGTAGAGTACAGGACGTGGACTGTTGTACAATTCCATAGTTTGTAGATTACAGGACAGTGGACTGTTGTACAATTCTGGTTGTGTGGTTGAGTGACATGGACACATAGGGACGTGGTGCGATGTATTACAATTCCATAGTGTGTAGAGTACAGTTTGGGCGGTGGACTGTTGTACAATTCCATAGTGTGTGTGTGTTTGGTGCAGTGGATTGTAGTACAATTCCATAGTGTGTAGTGTTTGGTGCAGTGGACTGTTGTACAATTCCATAGTGTGTAGTGTTTTGGTGCTGTGGACTGTAGTACAATTCCATAGTGTGTAGTCGTTTGGTGCAGTGGATTGTAGTACAATTCCATAGTGTGTAGCGTTTGGTGCAGTGGACTGTAGTACAAATTCCATAGTGTGTAGTGTTTGGTGCAGTGGACTGTAGTACAATTCCATAGTGTGTTAGCGTTTGGTGCAGTGGATTGTAGTACAATTCCATAGTGTGTAGCGTTTGGTGCTGTGGACTGTAGTACAAATTCCATAGTGTGTAGTGTTTGGTGCAGTGGATTGTAGTACAATTCCATGTTTGTAGTGTTTGGTGCAGTGGATTGTAGTACAATTCCATAGTGTGTAGTGTTTGGTGCTGTGGACTGTAGTACAATTCCATAGTGTGTAGCGTTTGGTGCTGTGGACTGTAGTACAAATTCCATAGTGTGTAGTGTTTGGTGCAGTGGATTGTAGTACAATTCCATAGTGTGTAGTGTTTGGTGCAGTGGATTGTAGTACAATTCCATAGTGTGTAGTGTTTGGTGCTGTGGACTGTAGAACAAATTCCATAGTGTGTAGTGTTTGGTGCTGTGGACTGTAGTACAGTTCCATAGTGTGTAGTGTTTGGTGCTGTGGACTGTAGTACAATTCCATAGTGTGTAGTGTTTGGTGCAGTGGATTGTAGTACAATTCCATAGTGTGTAGTGTTTGGTGCTGTGGACTGTAGTACAATTCCATAGTGTGTAGCGTTTGGTGCAGTGGATTGTAGTACAATTCCATAGTGTGTAGCGTTTGGTGCTGTGGACTGTAGTACAACTCCATAGTGTGTAGTGTTTGGTGCAGTGGATTGTAGTACAATTCCATAGTGTGTAGCGTTTGGTGCTGTGGACTGTAGTACAACTCTATAGTGTGTAGTGTTTGGTGCTGTGGACTGTAGTACAATTCCATAGTGTGTAGTGTTTGGTGCTGTGGACTGTAGTACAATTCCATAGTGTGTAGTGTTTGGTGCAGTGGATTGTACACCAACTCCATGGTGCAGTGTACAGAATTGGGAAGTACAGTCCAGTGTGTGTGTGTGTGTGTGTGTGTGTGTGTGTGTGTGTGGTGTGTGTGGTGTGTGCAGATCTTTGCCATAGCTCTGGAAGGGCGTCGTGACAGTCAGCGTCGGCGTCCTGCTTCTGGGGGTGAGAGCAGCAGCAGTGCCAAGTACAGCAAGCTGCAGAGCACGGTGGAGGAGGTGGTGCCGGCGCTGGAGAAGTCCACGTCCTCCAAGAACTACATTTACTGAGGGGGGTGCCACCTCATGGAGCCGCTGGGGGAATCTCGCCTTGCCTGCAAATCTTTTTGGTGTTTTTTGAATTGAACAAACTTTTGTTTGTGTGTTGTTGTGTTTTGTTTGGTTGGGATACAAAAATGTGGTGATGAAGCTGGATGTATGGTTTTGAAAATGTTTCAGTTCCAAACTCTTCCTGGGTGGTTGTGAGCTAGATGAGGGGGTAGCATCAGCAGCTTTGGTGTGGAGTGATGTGCCTTGGTTTTCTCAAGGGAAACCAAAGTTATTGCCGTAGTTTAATTGTCCATACGTCTCACCAGATAACTCTTTATATACTGAACAGCAAAAGAAATGCAAATTCAAGGCTGAAGGAGTTTAATTGATTTTTGTTGTTGTTCTGTTTCAAGTTCATAATGATCGACATTTGATGAAAACAAGTTCAGCAAGGCTTTGCAAGGTTATCTTTCTTTCACACTTTCACCAAAGAGTTTGAAGGGGTTATAACGCTTGTATAGCCTCACAGAATTCACCTGTACAATATGAATTGGGCTTCAGTGCTTGGTTGATAAATCCCTGGACTGTCATGCCACTCTCATGGCCAGGGCCGATGTCCTGGAGAGTTAAATACTGGCCAGTCTGTAGAGGTCATCCCACCCTCCTCCTGTCCAGATCATGACATTGGGACCTGTCCAGTAGATGTAGTCAGAAAGGTTTGTGTTATTCCATCAGAAGTGGATAAAATGGACAAATTCTTATCTTGTACTCGGTTGTCGTTAGTATGTATTCTTTTTTCTCTTTTTTTCTTGCATTTTGGAAAAATTGTTTTCTACAGCTTTACACCTGGGGTAAACTGAATTGTCATCATATGTATGAGATTATGTGACAATGTCATCAGTGTTTTGGTCTTACATGTAATGTAAAACAAGGCTTCAGATAGTTGGACAGATCACATGTCACCTGACCCCTAGCTGGTTCAAGTGAGGGACAAAGGTCATAGGTCAGTCAAACCAAGATGTATCGGGATTAGTGTAGTTATGAAAGTCCTGTGTGGCACACACTCAGAGGCATACATATTGTTTGACTTGAACTGACATCATCTCTCCACTGCTGCTCTGCTACACAGGAAGCATTTCTCTTGAACCGTGTTACTGAAACAACCAACCTGTTTTGCTTTCTCTTTGTCTCTCTCTCGCACTCACCTGTGTAACACGCACACACACACTCGTGTACAGACAGACAACAAAAACACACACAACACACACACACACACACACACACACACACACACACACACACATTTCAGCTCCTCACGGTCACCCTCTGCACAGGTGTGGTGTGTTTTGTTCTGTAGGGCAAGAGGATACTTCAGCTCCTCACGGTCACCCTCTGCACAGGGTGGTGCTGGAACTGGATGGTCATTTCTTGGTCACCGTCTTCATGGCGTCTTCTGAGTGACCTTTGAAAAAGTGATAACAATGATCTTGATGTAGTGGACAGGCTGAAATGGCCGATGAGATCAAAGTTTGAGGAATAGGATGGAATGGGCATTGAGATGATCATGATGGATGACATGGAAGGGTAGATGAAAGTTAGTCAGATGATTATCAAAATTGCAATTAAACAGATGAACATGTGGGAATTGTAAATGACATATGGTAGCACCAAGTTGTGGTTGTCTTAGAATTCATCATTCTCAAAAAAAAGAAAGAAAGAAATGGTTGAAATTGGTACATGTGGGTTGAAGATGATGATCATGGTGTTGATGAGTGATCCAATTACCTTGCTAGATGACATGGTGATCCTGATACTAACAATGCTGATACTGAGCTCTTGCGCTTCAGTTGTCTGGCATCTGTCTGTCTTCAATAGATACAGGTATGACTTTTAACTGCAACAGTCAAGGGCATTTAGATGTCCTCTCTACTGCTCAAAAGAGGTTCATAAAGTTGTGCCCCCTTTGTGTCAGTGTTTGGCAGTTCTGGTCGCTTGGCTCCTGATGAGATGGTGGTCATTTGAAAGCAGTGCACATGTGAGCCCATGCTCACCGGCTGAATAAGGTGTCGATTCTTAACCATATGTGTAGTGTTTTGTTTAAACAGAGGCTGTAACAGTTTAAGTGCCCACATATCTATTAATGGTTTTACACATGCACACACACACACACGTGCACACAAGCACACACACACACACACACACACACACACACTTTCTCTCTGTCAGGTCATGTGAAATTGGATGTATGCACTGTTTCAAAAAGGGGTAATGGAAAGAACGTCAAAGTTTGACATTTAAATGTGGAGATGTTTTACAATCTGTCGGTTGTTTAGAGACTTCCTCAACAGATGATGAATGAAAGTTGATATTTGTCATGTCAATATAGTGGTAGTGGTGTTAGCGGGTTGTGTTTTCTTTTCACATGGGTCACTAGTTCCATTGCATTGGTCATGGTGAGTGGAATGATTGTAAGTATGGTAATAGAGACAAGTTCGTGACTTTATTTTACTTCTCTTGGAAAGGTTGTCTGTGCTCACAGTGACAAGTTCATGACTTCAAGTCATTTCTGTTTGAAGGTCGTATCCTCCTCATGGTGACAAGTTCATGACTTCAAGTCACATCTGTTGGAAGGTTGTATCTGACCTCATGGTGACAAGTGCATGGCTTTGGAATGTCACATCTGTTGGAAGGGTTGTGTCTGTGCTCACAGTGACAAGTTCATGACTTCATTATGTCACATCTCTTGGAAGGTTGTGTCTGTTATGGTAATAGCAGTGTCTTAGCTGTAAAATATCTTTTCTTGCGGGAATGATGGCATCTGTTAAGGGTTATCCTAATAGCAGTGTCTTAGCCTTGTAAAGTCTTTTCACTGTAGAAGACTGCTAGATTGTGCAAGATTACAGTGATAATGTGAAAAGAGACTTGATTTACAAACTCAAATGTTAAGCACAGTGATTCAGCGTACAATCACAGGACAACCAAGCTATTCGCTTCGAGGAGACGGACCATGTGTTATTGACAGTGAGAATTTTGATGTAACTCCCTCTACTGCACAAGCTTATACCCACTTGCATCCATATAACCTCCTAATGGTTCAACTTCAGTCTCTGTCATAAAGAAGAAGGGTAGTTTGCCTATTTGGTCTGATGTGTTAGGAACACAATGGCAAGTAGTTGAGACGTAGCATCAGACATACGCATGCAGGTTCACACACAGAAAATTGCGCTCACACACACACACACATGCACACACATGAGCGCACTCACACACGCATGCTCCCTAAACTGTGTGATTACGTAGACTGCTTTGTTTTCAAACATGCTTGAAGAAAAGCATATTGATGGTACAGTTGAGAAGGCAGAATAATGTCTTGAAACAGGACTGGGAAAACTCACGTGTTCCATGTGTTAATGACTATGATAGCTGGGGATGCCCACCACTGAGCAGTGCAGACACCTGCCATGGACAGTGCACAGATGTAGTGTCTGGGAAAGGAGATCCTGACAGGAGGAGGCAATCTCAGAATGCAGCGTGTGCATTTCACCCTGTTGTTCAGGTTGTGGGGGCCGTTGAAGCTGGATGTGGGTCATCAAGAAGCCGTCTGTATTCACTGTGTGACTGTTGACTGCATGAGACATCCATTGAAGAGAAGCCATCTGTATTCACGGTGCGACTGTTGACTGCATGAGACATCCATTGAAGAGAAGCCATCTGTATTCACGGTGCGATTGTTGACTGCATGAGACATCCATTGAAGAGAAGCCATCTGTATTCACGGTGCGACTGTTGACTGCATGAGACATCCATTGAAGAGAAGCCATCTGTATTCACGGTGCGACTGTTGACTGCATGAGACATCCATTGAAGAGAAGCCATCTGTATTCATGGTGCGACTGTTGACTGCATGAGACATCCATTGAAGAGAAGCCATCTGTATTCATGGTGTGATTGTTGACTGCATGAGACATCCGTTGAAGAACCTGGCGTAGAATGTTTGTCTATGAAAAACATTCCACATGTTCCAGTGTCTGCTTTTATTTGACGGAATTGTAAAATTGGTTATGGCTGGGGACTATGTTTGCTCATCGATATTTGATTTCTGACTGCTTCCTTGAGTTGTTACATTGAACAGTTTTTCCCTTGAGTGATTGATTTCCCTGCTTCTACAGGCGTTACTGTGTGTGATTTCTTCCTGCCACCTAGAGGTTTTGTGCTGTGAGATTTTTGCCTGCTTCATACCTGAGGGACGGTGTGTGTGAGGGTGGTGTGTGTCCTGTCATGCAGCAGACTTGCCAGTGTGGCTCGTCACGTCCAGGTCCCTGTGTCTTACACTGGCAGAGACTCGGGCAGTGATGGTTGGAGGAATCAGAACACAGAAGGATGTACATATCAAGTGGCTTGTCCTGTATCAGTGTGTGTGTGTGCGCGTGTGTGTGTGTGTAAAGCCAGTCAAGGCAGTATATATATACCCTTGTGGTTGATTTCATTGCTCTCAACTCACAGAGTGATGTTCCACATGATGATTTTGTTTCAAGTGACTGACATGTTCACAAAAAATAAATCCAGTCAGTCTCTATTTTGCATAGCTGCCAACCCTCCCGAAATTTCGGGAAACTCCTGAAAATGAAAATCTGACAGGAAATCCCGAAAGTTGCCTTTTTCCCCGAAAAATGAAAAATAAAAAATCACATTTCGGTAATTTTTCGCAAGGTGTCGGTAAAAAGACATGTCGGTTTACCAAAACAAATCGGCTTCCACCCAGTAGTCCAGTACTTCCGTCTGCACGAAAATGGCTTCAGGAAAGCACTGCCACATGGACTCGAAAAAAAAGGCAAAAGTCAAGTTTTTGCCGCGATACAATGTCGAGTACGCCTTCATTGATGCATCCAAGAGAGACGAATATCATGCATTTTGTAAAGAATGCCGTACTGACATCAACATCTCACATGGTGGGAAAAAAAGACAATATTGGTGGTATCCATTGTATACAGACTGAAAAATCAATTCTTCCAAGGCATCTATCATCGTAGCTAGATAATCTAGGAGCAAAGAGCAACACAAATGGACATTAGTCTGGAGACTTTTCTTCTCTGCGTAACCTGTCAAACCACACTTTACTTGTTGGACTGAAGTGGTAAGTTGAAGTGCTTTCTAATGTTGAGTAATGTGTGATGACTGTAATATTTGTAATCTGTATGCTTTGCTATCAGTACTGTTCATGTCTAATTCTAGCATGATGAGATGGAAGAAATATCCCCTTTTCGACCCCAGAAAAGCTCATTTTTTACCTCCAAATGTGCATGTACCCTGCAGCCCACCGGGGGCCTACTGCAGCCCCCGGATCCCCGCCTTCTAACAGGAATTTCTGATCCAACAGGTTGGCAGCTATGATTTTGTCATTTTCGACAAGATGCTAACTGCAGATTTGTCATGTTGTTCGTATATCATTTCAAATGACTGTACAGATTGGAGATTATTTCTTTTAATCCCTTTGTTTGTGTTTGTTTTGTGTCAAAAGTGAAAGGTAGCAGTGGGGGATCAGTTCAGAAGAAAAGCAATGCCCTTCAGTGTGACAGGGATCAGCGCTGTGTGATGCAGCCAGTTTGTCAGGAGGCGTTTCATGGTAGTGGAATCCTCAGGTTTCGGGAACAGACTGAAATTTGGTGTGGTGGCTGTGTAGGATGAACTAGCCTGAAGCCACCATTCCTGTCTATTCATGGTTGTCTTGATCCCTGCGAAGAATCATGGAATCCTGTAGGAACTTGTGCACACACTGGACAGGAGGAAATGGTGGTGTCTTCACCAGGGTTAAAATAGCTGTGCATGCTCTAGAAATGTGGCCATGAGAGAGTGTGTGAAAAGACCAATTTCCTGTAGTTGGTACTTTTTCTTTTTTTTTCAATTGTTGTTGTTTTTCAGATACCTCCCTTTTTTTGTCAGTTTTTTTTTTTTTTTTTTAAGATTTGTATGGTGATGAAATGTGTCTGTTTTTTCCTGTGTCACCAGCCTTGTCACATATTTATGTAGCAACCATACTATGTAAGATGATGTAAACGTGATCCATAGTTTTAAAGTAAGTTCTGGGTGACATTTCAACAAATGCAACAAAAATCCACTTTTCTGATAAAGAGCTTTTCTGTTACCAGAATTGTAAATGTGTCCCCACATAGCAGATGATTACTGTGAATCGGTTGGGCATTTGGTGAGATGCGGCTACAGGAATAGTGTGGTCCCGAGCTTTACCTCAGTGCTAAAGTGTCAGCATTATGAACAGGGGCTTGGTGGGTCTCGGGCCATAGGGCCTTTCACACTATGCCCCGTAGCGTACACCGTCGATTTTGGGGCTGCATGTACTTAACACATCCCCTACCACCCGCCCCTGAGCTTTCTCTTGAAGGCTGACCGTGTGAATTACACGTCCAGAAGAGGGATTGGAATTCATATCAAAAGCTTCTGTCAGGGTTGGTTGTCCCCCCCCTCAGTCATATTTTTCTATGTACTTAAAAACATAGGACAACAGTTTGCATACGTTTTCATCTTGTTTAAACAACTGTATGTGCAACACTCCATTTTTTATGTCCTTTGAACTCCATGTTTTTGTACTGGTTGTGTTGTGTGGAACCCTGTGTTTCTATTCCATGTAGAGTGTGTACAGCCCCTGCATCCTTTCCATTGTTATACCATCTGTGGTTTGTGGAATCCTGCATTTCTAGACCCAGTATAGATTGGAGAACTCTTGTGCCATCTCCAGTTCTTGCCCTTTGTCCTGTATGGAATGCTGCATTTCTATACCCAGAACAGCGTGAAGAACTCTTGTACCGTCTCCAGGTCAATACTCTTTGTCCTGAGGGAACCCTGTGTTTCTTTACCCTGTATAGTGTGCAGAAGCCACACACACTCCTGTGTTTCTTTACCCTGTATAGTGTGCAGAAGCCACACACCCAACTGATTTTTATGTCCTTTGGAATATGTGGAAACCTGCATCTCTGCTGATATTTGTAGGGCTCCCCCCCCCCCCCCCCCCCCCCCATACCATGGAGAGTTGTTGAGCTGTCCTCCTTGCAACACGCCAGACATGTTCTCGGTGGGTGGCTGAGGGATGTCCGAGATCTGTGGGGGGTAATCCTTGCCAAGATGGAGAAAGAGCCCTGCTGTACACATGGGGGGTAATCCTTGCCAAGGTGGAGAAAGAGCCCTGCTGTACACATGGGGGGGGGGGGGGGGGGGGGTAATCCTTGCCAAGGTGGAGAAAGAGCCCTGCTGTACACATGGGGAGGTAATCCTTGCCAAGGTGGAGAAAGAGCCCTGCTGTACACGTGGGGGGTAATCCTTGCCAAGGTGGAGAAAGAGCCCTGCTGTACACATGGGGGGGTAATCCTTGCCAAGGTAGAGAAAGAGCCCTGCTGTACACATGGCGGGGGGGGGGGGGGGGGGGGGGGGGTAATCCTTGCCAAGATGGAGAAAGAGCCCTGCTGTACACATGAGGGGGGGGGGGGGGTAATCCTTGCCAAGGTGGAGAAAAAGCCCTGCTGTACACATGGGGGCTAATCCTTGCCAAGGTGGAGAAAGCCCTGCTGTACACATGGGGGGGTAATCCTTGCCAAGGTGGAGAAAGAGCCCTGCTGTACACATGGGGGGGGGGGGGGGGGGGGTAATCCTTGCCAAGGTGGAGAAAGAGCCATGCTGTACACATGGGGGGGGGGGGGGGGTAATCCTTGACAAGGTGGAGAAAGAGCCCTGCTGTACACATGGGGTTGGGGGTAATCCTTGCCAAGGTGGAGAAAGAGCCCTGCTGTACACATGGGGGGTAATCCTTGCCAAGGTGGAGAAAGAGCCCTGCTGTACACATGGGGGGTAATCCTTGTCAAGGTGGAGAAAAAGCCCAGCTGTACACATGGGGGGTAATCCTTGCCAAGGTGGAGAAAGAGCCCTGCTGTAAGCATAGGGACAATCTGTGACAAGGTGTCAGAAAAAGCCCTACTTTAATTAACCAGAGGCAAAATCCAGACCAGTTCATAAGGGATCCCAGGGTAGTTTAAAAAAAGATTTTTTGTGTATGTTAAATCATTAGTGAGATGATTGTCAGTGAGTGGAGGTGTATAGGATGACATGGCGTGCTACAGTCTCACCACTGATTGTGCAGGGCGTTTGTGGAGTTCTGGAAAGAGTGCATGTCCTGCTGGCCATGGCAGGTGAAGGAGATTGAAGGGAAAAGACGAGCAGAATGCAGTTCTGTGAAGACAAACCTGCAGACTGAAAGGAAAAGACGCACAGAGTGCAGTTCTGTGAAGAAAAACCTGCAGACTGAAGGGAAAAGACGTGTAGAATGCAGTTCTGTGAAGACAAACATGCAGAAAAATCATGTTGGGCACAATCAGCTGGCAAGATGATACACCAAAAATAGCAGTTTTGTCAGTGAACAAAGAACGTTATCTGCAAAAAGTCACTTCAGATTGACAAAATGCCAAGTGCATGCCTTGTAATGTGGATAATATCAACATGATAAAGAAATAGATTTAAGTATTGGAACAAACACTTTAAAAGGGGGGAAAAAAAAGCACCAAAAAACTTTGTGATGGATTGTCCCCCTTTTTTTCAGGTGATGTCTGCAATACTTACAAAAATGCTTCATTTCATGGAGTGGACAGGGTGTGTCTGTGTGTGTATGCGTGTGAGTGTGTGTGTGTGTGTGAGCGCGTGCATGCGTATGTAAGCGCAAAACTCAAAGTTGACCTGTTCTTTTTGTTATGGTCAATAATCGGTGTGAAAGAAAGGGACAAATTGTCAACATAGATGCAACACAGAGCTTTTATGTGATTTCTGCTGTTACAAGTGGAACTGGATGAAGAAAGTCTGTTTATCTGTGCAAACCAGAAAAGGGGGATGGATTTGAACTTTTTTAAATCAAGAGGGTATCATTATATCGGCTGCCTTGGTGTTTTTTTATTTGTATTTTTAATGTGCATTATGTTGTGGACTCTGCAGTGTTATACATGTCTTTGTGTCCCAGGATGGTGCGATTATCCAGATGGTTGATGCCTTTCCACTCCCCCACCTCCCCCGCTCCCTTGGTGTATGATTTTTGCCATTCCTTGATGTCTGCTCCATCTTTCCTGGTGGAGTGCATGGGTTGTAGCACATTGGGGCCATCGCAGACATTTGTGTATTTCACTCTTGGCCATTGCTGGGATGTCATGCTGTGTGGGGGTGAATGCTGGTCATCTGTAGCGACCGGTGTTTGTCCATCGGCTGGTATCATGGGGATTATGCACTTCTTTGTTGTGGACTGGCATGGGTGTGTTATGGATTTGCTTATCAGGATGAACATCTTGTGTTTGTATGAGTTGATTTATAAAACACCATGCTTCCAAGATAACTGGGCACTCTTTTCTGCACATGATAATCCCAATGATTTTATTACGTAGTCTTGAATTCAGGTTTCTGTCTATATGGCAATTTTTTTTGTTTGTCTTTCTTTAATGCAGGAACAAACCTGTTTTTGGACCAAAGGGATTGATGAAAAGGTGCGAACTTACACTTTTATTTATTATTTATTTATGTAATTCTTTTGTAATTGTTTCTCGTTTGGATTTGAATTTTAGGTCATTTACTTGCGTGTTGTGGCAAGTGGATTCAACCGTTTACCTAGTTTAGTGATTGCCCCATCTTTATTCTGTGATACATGGCATGGAAACAGTGATATCATCTGACAGTACCGTCAGTGAGCCATGGCCTGTTGCCCTTTGGTTTGCACTGGTATCAAGTTCTAGGACTTTGTTCTTTCTTTGTCAAGACTACTGTGGGAGAACTGCAAGTAAACCAGAGAAAAGGGGTTTGTTCTCTGTTGTGTGGGAATGGATGTAAAGGGATGTGCAGGTCAGCTTGCAGGGTATGTGTCTGTGTGTGCGTGTGCGCATGTGTGTGTGTGCATGGTGTGTGTGTGGGGTGTGTGTGTGTGACACAAGGGATGGGGAGAGGAGATGGCATGTTGGCTGCCCTTCTGACTTGGTGACCACTGTTGGTGTGATCCTCTGTGTTTTTCTGCTTCAGACACTTGCTCCAGGAAAACAGTGCAACACTCTGTACATCACTGAACTGCCCTGCACTGCAGTACACCACTCGCAGAACTTTGTATGTGATCCTTTATTTTGAATCCACATGTGCAAACACTTTGTTAATGTGAAATCAAGCCATTCCATAATTATGCAATACATGTACAGTAAGTCTTGGCATCAGGGTTAACACACCATCAACTGACATTATATCACTACCTTGTCTATGTCCACACATTCACATACTCGTCTAAGAATCGGACTCATACCTCAGAACATAACCAATAAATTTTCTCTTGTATGCAGTGAACGTAGATACACAGTCTGGTGCCTCAGTCCCTCTCCATGCCCCAAGCACCAACTGTTCACTCTTCCCACTCAACTGTATTCAAAAGGACACCTGATAAACAGGTCTGTGCCACGTTTTCTGTGCTGATCACATTCTCCAAACCCCTGCCTCCCCCCCCCCCCCCCCCCCCCCCCATTCCACACCCCCCTCCTGCAAAATGTGGATCAGTCCACTAAAAATGCTGGTAACACATTTCAGTCCTATCAATCCAACCACTCTGTGAAATACCTACAATGTCATGGTACTGGCTTCTTCAGGAGAACAAACAGCAGTTATCACATAATTCTGAAAGACCTGTGCATACAAAAATGACGAAAAAAATAGAAAAAGGAAAAAAAAAAACTAGGAAAGACTTGTCGCCTTGTTCTTTTAATACAATCTTCCATACACTGTATTGGTCCTGTTATTTGAAGGATGAATTTTTACAAACATGATACTAACATGTATCAAGTAATTTTTCTTTCACACCTTCGCTCTGTATTGGTTTTAGTTGTCTGAAGAATGAATTTTTACAAAGCTTGATATACTAACATATTGCTACCTAGAGTTGATCCCAGTCCCAAAAGGAAAATGCACTACTCACAGGTACTTTCGACAGCCATCTTCCTCAATGCTGTTGCTGAGTGACTCTCGATTCAAACTCTTTTGAAACCCTCAGATACTAACATGCATAGCAAAAGTAATTTACTTAACCTTCATCTGTGTGGTTTTGTTGTCTGAAGAATGAATTTTTATAACATGAACTAACATTCCATCTCAATTAATCTGTCTACACACTTTCACAACTACTGGAGGCTCCCCGCAGCCCTCCCCCCCCCCCCCCCCCCCCCACCAAAAAAAAAAAAATGGTGGCCCAATGCTGATCAAGGCCTGTGACAATGTCAGTCATGGACAGACCAGAGATAAGGCAAGATATCAGCTAACAACTGAAAAGGACACAGATGTGCTGCTTCCCCTCCCTTCCCAACATAGCTAACTGCATTACTTCCCCTGACCAGCTTCCTATCATCAGCCAAGCAGTGAAAGACGGGTGTGCTTTATAACATCGGCCATGATATCACTTACACACTTTGTTCAATACCGATTCAAAATCACAGCCAAGTTGTGGTTTGTTGCTCTAAATATCAGTGTTCTGACTGGGTGTTCGGACCGGTGGTGTTTGGCCTTTTCAGCTCATTCAGCTGTGTTGGGGACATCAACAGGATACCATCTTTTCTTTCCAACTGACTCCAGAGAAATGTCTTTCCTTCTCATCGATGCTTCATGCCATGTCAGTTCAGGTCCACAATGGCTGGCTGCTGATCCAGGTCTACAATGGCTGGCTGCTGATCCAGGTCTACAATGGCTGGCTGCTGATCCAGGTCTACAATGGCTGGTTGCTGAATCTCTTCATCTGCTTGACTCATACAAAACAGAACCCCTCTTCATCAGAAACCCTGTCAATGTCTGCAATCAAAAGTGGAACCATGACTTAGCAACTTGCCGTTTTGTTCCACACATTTTACACAGTGCAGAACTCTGCATCAGTTCCAGTCTGGTTGTCTTGTGCTGAACACAGCCTTCAGCAACAAGCGTCTTGTTCCACACACTTCAGTTGCTTGATGTCGCTTTGTCAGGAGTCGAGGGCAGTATGATGTCTACGCCTGTTCAGAAGACCTCTCAATCCAACACCTCTCAATCCAACACATGTCAATCCAACACAAACTGCGTGTGTTCTGTCAAAATGTGGGTCAAAAAGAAAAGGGAAAAAATCCCCAAATCGGGGAAGGTATACAGTCTGAACTTTGCTGGGTCAAAAAAGAAAGGGAAAAATCCCCAAATTAGGGAGGGCATACAGTCTTAACTTTACTGGGTCAAAAAGAAAAGGGGAAAAAATCCCCAAATCGGGAAGGTATACAGTCTGAACTTTGCTGAGGATGCAGTGAAAACACAGCGCACTGAGACACTCCTTTGAAAGGGGGGGTTGGGGGGTCCACGGACAACCATTTGTTGTGTGGCATGTTTCAGTCCAACACCATGCCCTACTGTGACATACATGTTCACACTGACCCTTTTCTCTGTCTTTCATTGATGTACATATCCATTCACCTTTTCTGTTGGCTAGTTGCAAAAATTAAAACCCCTAGAGAATCATACAGGGGATATGGACTTATGAAAGTATATGCATTCTGAAAGTAAAAAATGGATTAAGAATCAATTCATGATCATTTTCATTAATTTACTTCACTGCTATCCGTACCTTGAGCAAGTGTGACTAATTTGTAAAGTTCATTACAACACGGGCCTCCAACATCATCACACCTCTCACTAGTTTCTCATCATTATTCACACACACACACACACACACACACAAACACACACACACACACACACACACAGAAACAAAAACCAGAAAAAAAACACAAACCCAAATACAGCTTATAAGAATCAGAAAAGCACCTGGTTGCCTTGTTTCGTCGAGAAAACATCTTTGTACTCTCAACCTGATCAAAACAATCAAACCAATTTCATGGAAACTGACCCAGAATTTCTCACACAAAGGAAATAAGCTCTATCCTTTGGAGGAAAGCTTGCATGAACAAATGACTACAAGCTATGAGTCATGTGACTAGTCCCCCCCCCCCCCTCCCCCCAACTGCCAAAAGACGCCAAGTGAAAGCCTTAAGTAGTGTTGCAGCAATCCATGAAAGAAAACAAACCACCAGCAGATCTTGTACAGAATTGGTCACAAAGTGCTTAACTTGAAAAAACTGCACTTTGTTTAATATCAGCTCCAAAAGTCTGATGGAAGCAAAGACAATGCGGTATGCACTTATTGTCATTAACATGTATGTTCTGATCTCGCATGAAAAACACATCGCAGCAGATCTGAAGAAAATTGAATTTCCTTGCATGCAAATCTTGAAACGAACAAACAAACAACAACAACACACACACAATGAAAAAACAAAACAAAAAAATGATAAAAACACTAGAAAAACCACCACTTGCAGTTCAACCCTTCCCAGACCCAAGCAGTTAGGACATTCTGTTCAATTCCTTACTCCTTTTATTCCTGGTCCATGCAGTCAAGAATGGGAGGGGAGGGAGTTAACTCCTGGGTTCCATGGGTATGGTTACAACAGGAAGAGAAAAGGAAACCAGAAGAACGAAACTCCACGATAACAGAAAACAGGTCCAGGCAGCACAGAATAATACCATGCTTCTCTCAAGAGACTGGGAGGGAGACTGTAGCAGACCTGTCCAGGCAGCACGGAATAATACCATGCTTCTCTCAAGAGACTGGGAGGGAGACTGTAGCAGACCTGTCCAGGCAGCACGGAATAATACCATGCTTCTCTCAAGAGACTGGGAAGGAGACTGTAGCAGACCTGTCCAGGCAGCACAGAATTATACCATGCTTCTCTAAAGAGACTGGGAGGGAGACTGTAGCAGACCTGTCCAGGCAGCACGGAATAATACCATGCTTCTCTCAAGAGACTGGGAAGGAGACTGTAGCAGACCTGTCCAGGCACCACAGAATTATACCATGCTTCTCTAAAGAGACTGGGAGGGAGACTGTAGCAGACCTGTCCAGGCAGCACAGAATAATACCATGCTTCTCTCAAGAGACTGGGAGGGAGACTGTAGCAGGCCTGTTTACCCATACCATTTCGCCGTTTTTCTGTACACATGTTTGGCGAAAATACGATGAATACAACGAACTGGAACAAATACTTTGGGGAAAACAATCTGGTGACGAAGCTCTTGAGCAGTAGTTGCACTTGCAGTGTATAACCATTGTGTTTGAGCACTACAACCAAAGAGCAACAACTCGCGAAAAAATCGTGCACACAAACTCGCGTCTGGATGATGGAACAATAGCAGGGGCCCTCTACTTTTACAAAAATTCACAAATTTGGAAGATGTGTACGCGCATTTTCAGAAAAATAGACTCATTTTAGTGGAGAAATACAGCAACAGCAGCTGAAGGGTAAACAGGTCTGTTGTAGCACCACATCAATGAATGGGACAACATGGTAACGGACCAAGAAAAGGCTGGGATGACGGGCCCCAAATGCTGCCCAATGCACACACAACAACAACACGGGAATACCACACAGGAACAACTTCAAGGAAGCGACACAGGCCTGAAATGCTGCCAAACAACCCACAGAACAGAATGGGACTGGTGCATGAAATGCCGCCAAACAACCCACAGAACAGAATGGGACTGGTGCATGAAATGCCGCCAAACAACCCACAGAACAGAATGGGACTGGTGCATGAAATGCCGCCAAACAACCCACAGAACAGAATGGGACTGGTGCATGAAAATGCCGCCAAACAACCCACAGAACAGAATGGGACTGGTGCATGAAATGCCGCCAAACAACCCACAGAACAGAATGGGACTGGTGCATGAAATGCGCCAAACAACCCACAGAACAGAATGGGACTGGTGCATGAAATGCCGCCAAACAACCACAGAACAGAATGGGATGGTGCCCAAAGTTTGGTTCAGATAAAGATGACAATAAATACGAATCTAAAGTGCTTTGGTTAGTCTTGTTTGTTTCCCTAGTCAGTAGGTTCAACATTCTCAGACCAGTGATGTAAAAATTCTTCTGTGCCCTTACACTGCAGTTGTGTGTCCTATATCACACTGTCTTGAAGACTGCAGTTATGTGTCCTATATCACACTGTCTTGAAGACTGCAGTTATGTGTCCTATATCACACTGTCTTGAAGACTGCAGTTATGTGTCCTATATCACACTGTCTTGAAGACTGCAGTTGTGTGTCCTATATCACACTGTCTTGAAGACTGCAGTTATGTGTCCTATATCACACTGTCTTGAAGACTGCAGTTATGTGTCCTATATCACACTGTCTTGAAGACAATATCCATATCGCCCAAACTAACAGCAATTGCCAGGCACCTGATGTGACCCCATGCCATGACCCTTCAGAAGGAGCTGGGGGGGGGAGGGGGGGGGATACCCAGATGCCATTGTCCTTGAAAATGCTAGGGGAATAATGATAACCCCACCTGACCCCCTGCCATGGCCCCTGAGAAGCTAGGGAGGACCCGTCTAATATCACGTTTAGTGGAAAGACGTTAAATGAATGACACACACACACACGCTATTAGGTAGCAGGAAACCAAGGCCTGCTGTGCCGGTCAAGCAGTAGGGATACCAGATGTGCCTGGCCTGAAAGAAGTAGGGGAATACGATTGACCTGCCTGGAAAGAAAATAGGGGGAATAATCGATTGACCCTGGCCGGAGAAGAGGGGAATAACCAGATGTGACCTGACTGGAAAGTAGGAGATAACCAGTGTGACCAGGCCTGGAAAAGCTAGGGCAGATAACAGAGACCCGCTAAAGAGCTAGGGGGAAAACAGAGTGACCCTGGCCTGGGAAGAAAATAGGGGGAATAATCAGATTGACCCTGGTGGAGAAGCTGGGGGAATAACCAGGACTACGCTGAATAAGCTAGGCAGGAATAACCAGATGTGACCCCTGGCCCTGGAAGAAGCTAGGGGATAACCAGATGTGACCGCCCTGGAGAAGAAGCTAGGGGGAATAACCAGATGTGACCCTGGCCCTGGAGAAGCTAGGGGAATAACCGATGTGACCCTGGCCCTGGAGAGAGCTAGAAACTAGGGGGGGAAGTAATAACCTGATGTGACCCTGGCCCTGGAGAAGAAGCTAGGGGGAATAACCTGATGTGACCCTGGCCCTGGAGAAGAGCTAGGGGAATACCAGATGTGACCCTGGCCCTGGAGAAGCTAGGGATAACCAGATGTGACCCTGGCCCTGGAGAAGAAGCTAGGGGGAATAACCAGATGTGACCCTGGCCCTGGAGAAGAAGCTAGGGGGAATAACGATGTGACCCTGGCCCTGGAGAAGCTAGGGGAATAACCGATGTGACCCGGAGGAGGGAATAACCGATGTGACCCGGACCTGGAAAAGCTAGGCGGAGATAACCAGATGTGACCCAGGCCTGGAAAAGCTAGGCAGATAACCGATGTGACCCTGGCCTGGAGAAAGCTAGGGGAATAACCAGATGTGACCCTGGCCCTGGAGAAGCTAGGGGGAATAACCTGATGTGACCCTGGCCCTGGAGAAGCTAGGGGGAATAACCTGATGTGACCCTGGACTTGGAAAAGCTAGGGGAGATAACCAGATGTGACCCAGGCCCTGGAAAAGCTAGGGCAGATAACCAGATGTGACCCTGGCCCTGGAGAAGAAGCTAAGGGGAATAACCTGATGTGACCCTGGCCCTGGAAAAGCTAGGGGAGATAACCAGATGTGACCCTGGCCCTGGAAAAGCTAGGGGAGATAACCAGATGTGACCCAGGCCCTGGAAAAGCTAGGGGAGATAACCAGATGTGACCCTGGCCCTGGAGAAGAAGCTAGGGGGATGGGCTGTGTCACCGAGACAGACAGCAGAGCTGACCTCCAAGATCTGACTGCATGGCTGCCAATCCTTCCTGAATATTTCTGGAATTCCCCTAATTTAGACTTCCCCCCCCCCCCCCCCCCCCTGCAATTCTGAATTCAATGAGAGAAATCCAGAATGTTAACCATTTTGTTTAAAAAGATGAGGGGGGGGGGGGGGGGGTCATTTTTGAATCTGGATGATAAAATACTGTGGTATAAAGCCAAATGATGTTAAGTGGATGTTAACATGTATATGTATGTAAAATGCATTTTAAACCCACATTTGTCAACAGAAACACAAGGAGCATGGAAATGCTTTCAGTCAAAAACCAAAATGCCCCTCTTCAGCCCATCCCACCAGTTTCTGTCCCGTGGTGCCAGAAGATTGTCAGCTGTGTGAGACTGACCATCTAAAAGCCAGACAAAACACTGTGAGGCCGGCCAAGATCAAGAAGAGGACAGTCTCAATGGAATTCTCTGGCTCATCCACCATGGTCCCCACACCTGTGAGGTGGTTGCGTGTTTGCAGATAAGTCTGAACATGGGACACACATTTGAAATACACTGACAGATAATGCAGATAAGTCTGAACATGGGACACACATTTGAAATACATGAAGATATGCAGATCAGTCTGAACATGGACCACATTTGAAATACACTGACAGATAATGCAGATCAGTGAAATGGCACTTGAAATACACTGACAGATAATGCAGATCAGTCTGACAGGACACACATTTGAAATACACTGACAGATAATGCTGAACTCTCTGCTTCCATGAGCTGCAGCCATTCAGGGTTGTTTGCTGAGCAAATTAACTCAGTGTTGGCAACATGGAGACCATCCAAGACAAATTTGTTGAAATGAAAGTAATGGAGACATTCATGGCAACCTACAGATTGTTGGTAACTTTACAGACCATCTATACAAACTACTGAATGTTGATAACACCACAGATCATCTACAAAAGCTACAGAGTGTTGATAACACCACAGACCATCTAAACAAACTACAGTGTTGATAACACCACAGACAATCCACACAAACTACAGTGTGTTGATAACACCACAGACCATCCACACAAACTACACAGCGTTGATAACACCACAGACCATCCACACAAACTACAGAGTGTTGATAACACCACAGACCATCCACACAAACTACAGTGTGTTGATAATAGCACAGACTATTCATGACAAACTACTAATTGTTTAAAGTAATACTGAGATCATACAGAGATACAATAATACTGATGACAGAACGATTAAAGAATACTGTTTGATGGATCCTGATCTGGAGCACGGTGTGTTTCAGCGCACCTGATCACACACCTAGCCACTATTGCAGGATGCACGGTGTGTTTCAGCACACCTGATCACACACCTAGCCACTACTGCAGGATGCACCTGAACAAAGGTCAAATTCATTGTGTTTACAAATGCTACATTGACTAACTGTGCAGTAGTTACGTGTACTACTAGGCTGACAAGTGCCACATTTAACTACCAGTGCTACACTCACTGACTTTACAGGTGCTACATTTACTGAGTTTACGACAGTTACACTACAGAGGACTGTGGTACAGCCAAGAAGAGGAGCACTTGTCACTACACCATGAATAAACATGATTTCAGTGCTATGTTCATCATCAGCATTACCCACGGCGGCGCCGGCACACTCAGAGCCACTTCGTTTAGTTCGCTCAACGCTTTGCCTTTTGACCCCAGTTAGGCCCTTACCAGTCAGCCACCGCACGGCCAGATGCTGTGTGTGTTTAGACGCTTCGAGACTGGTGCAACATCACTAAGTTATATTTACAGTACAGCTGTTTTTAGACTATAATTTCTGTGTGTCAGCAATAGCTCAGTGAGTACTTTAGAGTGTGACAAAAGCTGGCATTTCGATCGTCTCTGTGAGTACCACAATTAAGTACGTGTTTAAAACTTTCTGACAGAACTTTGCTACCGGCAAAACCTATAGGCTGCGCGCGCGTGCGTCATTGGCTGATGTGCTTGTAAGCCAAAGTAGGTCAAGCATTGGGAAGCATCTTTGTGAATGAAAAGTTAGCATTTGTAAAGGGGTCGTATTTACACTGTTATATACACATATATTTCTTCATTGTTGCTACATTTTATATGTACTATGGTTGCATGTAGAGCAACGTAGGCCTAATTAAAGGGTAACATAGAGGATAACATAATTACTACAAGCAAAATAATACTACTGATAACAGACTTTTGCAGATCATCCATTTCAGTGCGAGAGAGAGAGAGAGAGAGAGGTATGAAAATTAATATGTAAGATTTGTTCAAATAAAAAAAGCATACAAAAGTACTATCTCAACTGACAAAATCATTATGTACATAATCATCCTACAGAATGTAAGAGCATTATAATGTTACTTTCAAGTTGACATATGTTGACTGATACAAGTTGAATTGCATATTTGTAATGGGTGTATATAATAGCTAGAAATATTGACCTTTATTTCCAAGATTATGCATATATTGATAAATATAGGTTTTAAAATTGTTACATTAAGTGAGAGTAACTACTGAACATCAACTATAGTTTTTTTTAAAGTGTACTTCATGTTAAAGTGTGGGGGTGGGGGAGGAAATGGGGGTGGGGGCGGTTTGAGAGTGGAGAGGGGACAACAGCAGCAAAAGCCGTGTCGGTGTCACACTATTCTGTAACACAAGCCGCTGATCTGAGAGTGTAGGACTCACACCAGGAGACATGTGCAGACAAGACAGTTTGTGTTGTGTTAAAAGTGACAGTGAACAGTTATGTGATGAGAAGTGGATATTGACACAGAACCATGGCTTTACTTCAAGGGTCGTGAGTACACGTGTGTGTGTGTGTGTGTGTGTGTGTGTGTGTGTGTGTGTGTGTTGTGTGTGTGGTGTGGTGTGCTGTGCGTGCGTGCTTGTGTGTGCGTGTGTGTGTGTGTGTGTGTGTGATCTGTTTTGTTCTGTGAAGTCATGCATGCACGTCAGTTTCAGTTCAGCTTTCTCTCTCTCTCTCTCTCTCTCCCCCCTCTCTCTCTCTCTCTCCCCTCCCCGCCCCACCTCAGTCTCGTATGCTGTGTGCGTGTATATGTTTTTTTTTTTTAGTGTGTGTGTGTATGTGTGTGTGTGTGTGTGTGTGTGTGTGTGTGTGTGTGTGTGAGAGAGAGAGAGAGAGAGAGAGAGAGAGAGAGAGAGAGAGAGAGAGAGAGAGAGAGAGAGAGAGATTATCTGTTCAGTTATGAGTGCAAGCCAATGTCATGTGAAACATTTTCTCTCTGATCATGCTTTTATTGATTTTGTATGTCCAAAGCTGTCTGTGCATGTCAATTTCTGCATATATGTATTATTAATCAGTCCTCCCTCCCACCTCCACTCTCCTCCCTCTCTCTCTGCATGCTTTTATTGATTTTGTGTGTACAAAGTTATCCGTGCATGTCTGTTTCTTTATGTATGTATTCTCAATCAGTCATCCTCCCCACCGCCAATCTCTCCCTCCCTCTCTCTCTATGCCAGACTCTCTCTCTCAGTTTTTGCATGTGCGCCGGTGTACACTGTGCATGTTTTTTTCTTCCCTATTGATTTTATAAGTGGTAAATTTGCGTGCAGTGTCTTGTGTACTCATGTTTACTCAATCATTCCTCTCTCACTCTCTCTTTCTCTCTCTCCCACACACACACACACACACAACACACACACACACACACACACACACACACATCGACTTTGGGTTGCAGCAGTTTTTCGTCCAGCGCTGGTTTTTTTGTTTTTTATTTGCATTAGTCAGGCTGTTAAAAGTTGATACCTAAACCCACATCTGTAATGTTAATAATCGTAATGAGGGTATTGACGATAAGTTTCTGCTTTTATGTACATATTGTGAGTGCACGCGCGCAGGCGTACATGCGTGTGCGCACGGTGTGTGTGTGGTGTGTGTGTGTGTGTGTGTGTGTGTGTGTGTGCGTGCTGCGCGTGTCGCCGCGCGCGCTCCCACGCGTACATGCGTGTGTGCGTGTATGTGTGAGAATTCAAGCGCTTCTGAACAGACACTTGTTCCGGCAAGCGAAGGACGGTGAATCTGTCTGGCACTTGACGATATTCCCACACTAATAACCTTCGCAGAAAATAGCTCACAGGGTGTTGTGGACAGAGACGATTCTGCTTTTCTCGGTTAAGCTCTCCAAGTCAAGGAAACTCCTGTGTGTAGTCGTTGTGTAAACATTGGTCAGCTATAGGCGCGATACAGACAGCAAAGCAATGTGTGGTTCGCTATTCTCAACGCTTACAGATACAAGACCGCTCACAGACCGGACTTGTTGGCTGTGCACAATTTGTTTCTTCTGTTTTTCCGTCTCACGCTTTTGAAGACTTTGACTCAAGCGACTCAATGTCGCAGTAAAAACTGCCATGTACCAGTACTGATATAGCACATATCTTCTGTTTTAATCAGTTTCTAAGTGCTCTACAATGCACAATTTCCTTTACACAACAGGCTGCCTACCTGGGTACAGCCAGCTAAAGAGCTGCCAGGTAGTGCTATATTCAGTTGTTTCATGTGTCAATTAATCATTTTTTTCCAAGCACATTTTCATTCTAGTTTATGTGTCATCCATACCAACAGCCAAAAAGGCCTTCTCTTCCAAAAGTTGGTGATGGGATTTTAACTGCGTGCAAGATGTTATGCGCGCTTTCACAAACAGAACTTCAGTTTATTGTCTCATCTGAAGGAATTCTGGAGAAATGGAGTCAGAACCAATGTTAGCTCCAAGAGAAAAATCCCTGTGCTGAAACGCCCCAGCAGAGAGTTGAACCTGCAACCTCAGGATCACCAGTCTGGTGCTGTATCAACTGAACTATTCCGGCCCCCCCGAGGCCAGGGGTCTCAAGCTCTCCTTCATGTTAAACTCTGAACACCTAGCACACAAAACACAACAAAATGGTGCAGAGTCAGTGAGTTTGCTGGCCCAGGTACAGGTAAGCGAAGATGAAACAAGATAAACTGTCCTGGTTCATTCCCATCAAAAGCATTATCATAGATGCTAAATGGTCCAATCTTTTATGTAGAAGCAACTGTGTGTTTAAATACTTGGTGGTGAGAATAGCTGTGCCTAAACTATTGGCACGTTTGACCTTGACAGCAAACAGCAGGACGCAGACTGAGCAGACCCCAAACAACAGACTGATCCTAATCTGTACATGGCACAGCTTTCAAACTATGCAGACTGAAGAGCTGACTAATTATCTTTCAGAAAATCATCTTAAAACAAAGGGATGGTCTGAAGGACATCAAAACATTTTTCCTTTTCGCTGAAAAGTTCCTGGCAGAAAGCTCACAGCGGGATTGTCTTTCCTTGGCAGTGCACTGGTTAAACCAAACTGGTGACCATGACAGCAGTCTGAACTGCTGAACTGGGTTATGACACCTAACCAGTCTGAACTGCTGAACTGGGTTATGACACCTAACCAGTCTGAACTGCTGAACTGGGTTATGACACCTAACCAGCCCATGCAACATGACATTGCTTCAGCTGACTGTAAAACCACACCTGAAAACTGATCTGCGAAATGAACGAAAACAGCTAAATAACATCATGCGGTAACTAAACCACATTTGTGTAATAACTAAACCACTTGTGTGAACTGGCTAAAAATATTTGTGTGATAACTAAACCACTTGTGTGAACTGACTAAAAACATTTGTGTGATAACTAAACCACCTGTGTGAACTGACTAAAAAAACCATTTATGTGGTAACTAAACCACTTGTGTGAACTGACTAAACCACATTTGTGTAATAACTAAACCACTTGTGTGAACTGACTAAACAACATTTGTGTAATAACTAAACCACTTGTGTGAACTGACTAAAAACATTTATGTGATAACTAAACCAAACTGGAGTACAAGATTAGGAATCTGCAGTGAAGTAAACTGCAGGGACACACATGTAACAAATTCACACCTTCACCTGGAACAACAATCACCGACTCAATGGCACATTCACTCACACCACTCAATTCCGGCTGTCCTCGTGTTACCAGGAAGTTTTTACACAGGTGTGACTCCAAACAGAGAGAACTGAGGAAATCAATCATGCAGACATTCTGGCATTTGGACATAACTGGCGAAATCAATCATGCAGACATTCTGGCATTTGGACATAACTGACGAAATCAATCATGCAGACATTCTGGCATTTGGACATAGTCTCCAATTTGGGGCACAGAATTAGCTGTCATTAATTGTTTGACCGAGGCCACAGAGTAAGACATGATAAAATGTTACGCGGACACAGAATTACATGTGGCAAAAAGTTACCATGACATGGAATCCCAAGTTGTCACATATACTGACATGGAGTGAGATGCGGTATAATGTAATGAGGACATGGGATTAGATGTGCATAATGTAATGAGGACATGGGATTAGATGTAGCAGAATGTAGTGAGGACATGGTATTAGATGTCATAATGTAACGAGGACATGGTATTAGATGTCATAATGTAACGAGGACATGGTATTAGATGTGGCATAATGTAATGAGGACATGGGATTGGATGTGGCATAATGCAATGAGGACATGGGATTAGATGTCATAATGTAACGAGGACATGGTATTAGATGTGGCATAATGTAATGAGGACATGGGATTGGATGTGGCATAATGCAATGAGGACATGGTATTAGATGTCATAATGTAACGAGGACATGGTATTAGATGTGGCATAATGTAATGAGGACATGGGATTGGATGTGCATAATGCAATGAGGACATGGGATTAGATGTAGCAGAATGTAGTGAGGACATGGTATTAGATGTCATAATGTAATGAGGACATGGGATTAGATGTGGCATAATGCAATGAGGACATGGGATTAGATGTAGCAGAATGTAGTGAGGACATGGTATTAGATGTCATAATGTAATGAGGACATGGGATTAGATGTGGCATAATGCAATGAGGACATGGGATTAGATGTAGCAGAATGTAGTGAGGACATGGTTTTAGATGTCATAATGTAATGAGGACATGGTATTAGATGTCATAATGTAACGAGGACATGGTATTAGATGTGGCATAATGTAATGAGGACATGGGATTGGATGTGGCATAATGTAATGAGGACATGGGATTAGATGTCATAATGTAATGAGGACATGGTATTAGATGTCATAATGTAACGAGGACATGGTATTAGATGTGGCATAATGTAATGAGGACATGGGATTGGATGTGGCATAATGTAATGAGGACATGGGATTAGATGTGGCAAAATGAGGACATGGGATTAGATGTCATAATGTAACGAGGACATGGTATTAGATGTGGCATAATGTAATGAGGACATGGTATTAGATGTGGCATAATGTAATGAGGACATGGGATTAGATGTGGCATAATGTAATGAGGACATGGGATTAGATGTGGCAAAATGAGGACATGGGATTGGATGTGGCATAATGTAATGAGGACATGGGATTAGATGTGGCATAATGTAATGAGGACATGGGATTAGATGTGGCATAATGTAATGAGGACATGGGATTAGATGTGGCAAAATGAGGACATGGGATGATGTGGCATAATGTAATGAGGACATGGATAGATGTGGCAAAATGAGGACATGGGATTAGATGTGGCAAAATGAGGACATGGGATTAGATGTGGCATAATGTAATGAGGAATGGGATTAGATGTGGCATAATGTATGAGGACATGGGATTAGATGTGGCAAAATGAGGACATGGATTAGATGTGGCAAAATGAGGACATGGGATTAGATGTAGCAGAATGTTACACTGAACACATGGAGTCCCATGGATACCGTCATGGAAGGGTGCACAGGACAGTTGCTGCAGCAGGTAAAACCCACAGGCCAGTCATAGAAGGGGGAATGGTGGAGGGGGGGGGGGGCAGTTGCTGCAGCAGGTAAAACCCACAGGCCAGTCATAGAAGGGGGAATGGTGGAGGGGGGGGGGGGACAGTTGCTGCAGCAGGTAAAACCCACAGGCCAGTCATAGAAGGGGGAATGGTGGAGGGGGGGGGGGGGTGTTGCTGCAGCAGGTAAAACCCACAGGCCAGTCATAGAGGGGGGAATGGTGGGGGGGGGGGGGTCAGTTGCTGCAGCAGGTAAAACCCACAGGCCAGTCATAGAAGGGGGAATGGTGGGGGGACAGTTGCTGCAGCAGGTAAAACCCACAGGCCAGTCATAGAGGGGGGAATGGTGGGGGGGACAGTTGCTGCAGCAGGTAAAACCCACAGGCCAGTCATAGAGGGGGGAATGGTGGGGGGGACAGTTGCTGCAGCAGGTAAAACCCACAGGCCAGTCATAGAGGGGGGAATGGTGGGGGATGGTGAATGAAGGAGAAGGGCAGGGTGGGGGGGAGTTACAGGGATTCTATCTAAATCCCCCTCATATACATAGGGATTCTATCTAAATCCCCTCATATACATAGAGATTCTATCTAAATCCCCCTCATATACACAGGGATTCTACCTAATTCCCCCCCATACACACACACATGAAAGAAAAAAAGCGAAAAATGTAGAGATGGCATGTGATCTCATTCACGAAGAGTGCCCTCACTCTGGTCATTTGATTCTTATCCTTCTAGCCACAGTTCAAATGGTTCGTTGTCCTTCCACATCAAGTTTGTTCTTGGTCATGTGACTGTCACTGATTCCTCCAAACCCTGTCCTCAGTATTTCGATATTTGGTGAAAAACAAATGGACTCTCCCACCCTCCCCCTGCAGCCCTCTCCCCAATGAAGGGAAGTCCACCCTCCCCCCTCCCCTGCAGAGTGTTGGTCAGACAGGTTATGAAGATGGCCTTGTAGTGCAGGTAGTAGCCCACCAGGACCCAGAAGAGTGTGCCCCACAGGTCCATGGCCAGCTGACTGCCGTGTGTGCTGGGCACCTCAAAGCCCACAGGGAACCGACCCTTCAGCAGCTCGTGGCCCACGTACAGCACGATGGGGTTCATGCCTGCAACACCCGCCAATCCCTCCCTCATCAACCTGCTGACTGCAGCTCTGTATGGTGCCACACCTCACGCTCCTTCATGACGTTAGGCCACAGCTCATCAACACGCAGATGTCAGCTTCAAAGTTTTTCATCTTTTAACATCCTTATCTCAAACATATATACACACAGTAACTGATTTGTCGGTAACTAATTTAAACAGGAGGATTTTCTCAAGCATTCAGCCACATACTGCATCAGTACACAGCCTCTGTCAATATCATGAGAGCATCTTGAAGTCACTTGCTTGGAGACATAATGACTCACCTGAAGGCATAATGACTCACCTGAAGACATAATGATTCATCTGAAGACACAATGACTCATTTGAAGACAACAATTTACTTGCAGATGTAATGACTTACCTGAAATCATGATTACATACCTGAAGCTATAATGACCACTTGGAGACATAATGACTTACTTGGAGACATAATGACTTACTTGGAGACATAATGACTCGCTTGGAGACATAATGACTTACTTGGAGACATAATGACTCGCTTGGAGACATGATGACTTACTTGGAGACATAATGACTCGCTTGGAGACACAATGACTCGCTTGGAGACATGATGACTCACTTGGAGACACAATGACTCACTTGACTTAGAGACACAGTGATCCACCTGAATACATTCTGATTTACCTAAATACACTGTTACTCACCTCAGTACATTGTGACTCACCTAAACACAAGACTGACCTGACTAGACTGTGACACACTGAAATGTACTGACTGAACTGAATATACTGTGACTGACCTGAATACACTGTGACTCCAGTGAATCACCTGCACACACTGTGCCTCACCTAAATACACTGTGACTGACCTGGGTAGAGGAAAGGCGCACCGTTCCACATCTTGAAGATGTCAATCAACAGGTAGAACACTGCCAGGAGAATGAACGCCATCCCTGCTAGAGCCAGCACAAAGGACAGCGACCTGTAGGCACAAAACATTAGACCTTGAAATACAAAATTTAGAAAGAGAGGGGGTTAGTTACCACCAAGGACATACACAAACAAAGCACAGGACAAGACACAATGCATTTCAACCTTTTGGGTCTTCTTCAGGCACAAACAAATAACATTTAACATTTAGGACAGTACAAACAAAGAACGTAAAGTCACTTATCTTCCCATGTATTTGGCACCTGAATAAAGTGGCCGCCAGATGGAAACGACAGAGGGGATTACGGTAGAGGAAATATGGTGGGGGGTGGGGTGGGGGGTGGGGGGGTGGGGGGGTGGGGGGGGTGGGGGGTGGGGGGGGTGGAGGTGGGGGGGGGGGGAGTCGAGGAACAATGGGGTTTGTAGCTTGTGTAGCTGGTTTAGTGGAGTGGTATGATCTTCACCAGCTGTCAGAGGACAAAATCAGGGACACCTGTCCTTCACCAGCTGTCAGAGGACAACATCAGAGACATCTGTCCTTCACCAGCTGTCAGAGGAAACATCAGGGACACCTGTCCTTCACCATCTGTCAGAGGACAACATCAGGGACACATCTGTCCTTCACCAGCTGTCAGAGGAACATCAGGAACACCTGCCTTCACCAGCTGTCAGAGGACAACATCAGGGACACCTGTCCTTCACCAGCTGTCAGAGGACATCAGGGACACCTGCCTTCACCAGCTGTCAGAGGACAACATCAGGGACACCTGTCCTTCACCAGCTGTCAGAGGAACATCAGGGACACCTGTCCTTCACCAGCTGTCAGAGGACCATCAGGGACACACCTGGCCTTCACCAGCTGTCAGAGGACAACATCAGGGACACCTGTCCTTCACCAGCTGTCAGAGGACATCAGGGACACCTGCCCTTCACCAGCTGTCAGAGGACAACATCAGGGACACCTATCCTTCACCAGCTGTCAGAGGACAACATCAGGGACACCTGTCCTTCACCAGCTGTCAGAGGACATCAGGGACATCTGTCCTTCACCAGCTGTCAGAGGACAACATCAGGGACACCTATCCTTCACCAGCTGTCAGAGGACAACATCAGGGACACACCTGTCCTTCACCAGCTGTCAGAGGACAACATCAGGGACACCTATCCTTCACCAGCTGTCAGAGGACAACATCAGGGACACCTGTCCTTCACCAGCTGTCAGAGGACATCAGGGACACCTGTCCTTCACCAGCTGTCAGAGGACAACATCAGGGACACCTGTCCTTCACCAGCTGTCAGAGGACAACATCAGGGACACACCTGTCCTTCACCAGCTGTCAGAGGACAACATCAGGGACACACCTGTCCTTCACCAGCTGTCAGAGGACAACATCAGGGACACCTGTCCTTCACCAGCTGTCAGAGGACAACATCAGGGACACCTGTCCTTCACCAGCTGTCAGAGGACAACATCAAGGACATATCTGTCCTTCACCAGCTGTCAGAGGACAACATCAGGGACACACCTGTCCTTCACCATCTGTCAGAGGACAACATCAAGGACACCTGTCCTTCACCAGCTGTCAGAGGACAACATCAGGGACACCTGTCCTTCACCAGCTGTTAGAGGACAACATCAGGGACACCTGTCCTTCACCAGCTGTCAGAGGACAACATCAGAGACACACCTGTCCTTCACAAGCTGTCAGAGGACATCAGGGACACCTGTCCTTCACCAGCTGTCAAAGGACAACATCAGGGACACACCTGTCCTTCACCATCTGTCAGAGGACCTCACGGAACAGCAACAGATGGAGGACGTCGCCATGACATCATCAGTGGGGCCATGATGACAACTGTCCAAGTTTACTGTAGACCAGTGCGTGTGAACCTGCGAGTGAAGGGGAGGATCTCAGTGAGGTCAGGGAACAATCTGGTCCTTGGACAGAGACAGAAGGTGCGAGTGAAGGGGAGGATTTCAGTGAGGTCAGGGAACAATCTGGACACAGACAGAAGGCGCGAGTGAAGGGGAGGACTTCAGTGAGGTCAGGGAACAATTTGACCCTTGGACAGAGACAGAAGGTGCGAGTGAAGGGGAGGATTTCAGTGAGGTCAGGGAACAATCTGGCCGTCACTGGACAGAGACAGAAGGTGTGAGTGAAGGGGAGGATTTCAGTGAGGTCAGGGAACAATCTGGCCGTCACTGGACAGAGACAGAAGGTGCGAGTGAAGGGAAGGATTTCAGTGAGGTCAGGGAACAATCTGGCCCTCATTGGACAGAAGGTGAGGACAGAAGAGGGAAGAAGGTGGGAAGAGGGGGGGGGGGGGGTACCAATTTAAATGGCTGACGATTCTCACCATAAGTTCTTGTTGATGGGTATCCAGCCATCGTCTTTGGTAAATGTGCACAGTATTCCTGCTATCAAACCCTGCACATGAACAACACATACATTTAGTACAGAAGTGCCAGGTGCATTGCATTATAACCTTCATACAGAAATCAATTTGCATTTGCTTTAATGTTTGGAGATCAAAATTTTAAAGCTGACACGACTGATTTGAACAATAAATCAATTTTGAAGTTTGTGGTAAAGCTCAGCCTATTTGGGTTTGAAACTGTTGGACAAGAAAACACTGAAAAAGGTCAGATAACTGCATTCGACTAGTCATCTTTGTATGAAGTTTTACAAATGGTTACAGTTGTTCATAGCTAAACAGCTATGACACTGTCAAGTTTTGAATTACTGGCTGACGAGATGATAACTGAGATTGATTTACTGAATGATGGACTGTACATTCATAAAAAAAAAAGATCAATTCACTGAATGATGAATGATGACAAGGAGGAGGCAAGTAACATCTATATCCACATGTTGATACTTTGGGAGAACTCACTGAATGATGAATGATGACAAGGAGGAGGCAAGTAACATCTATATCCACATGTTGATACTTTGGGAGAACTCTCCTCCCTTTTACCCCCACCCCCACTCCCCTTAACACTTTGATCATGGGCAACTATGGCAGCAACGTATTCATTGATCATGGGCAATTATGGCAGCAACATATTCATTGATCATGGGCAACTATGGCAGCAACATATTCATTGATCATGGGCAACTATGGCAGCAACATATTCATTGATCATGGGCAACTATGGCAGCAACATATTCATTGATCATGGGCAACTATGGCAGCAACATATTCATTGATCATGGGCAATTATGCAGCAACATATTCATTGATCATGGGCAACTATGGCAGCAACATATTCATTGATCATGGGCAACTATGGCAGCAACATATTCATTGATCATGGGCAACTATGGCAGCAACATATTCATTGATCATGGGCAACTATGGCAGCAACATATTCATTGATCATGGGCAATTATAGCAGCAACATATTCATTGATCATGGGCAATTATGGCAGCAACATATTCATTGATCATGGGCAACTATGGCAGCAACATATTCATTGATCATGGGCAATTATGGCAACAACATATTCATTGATCATGGGCAACTATGGCAGCAACATATTCATTGATCATGGGCAATTATGGCAGCAACATATCATTCATTCATCATGGGCAATTATGGCAGCAACATATCATTCATTCATCATGGGCAATTATGGCAGCAACGTATCATTCATTCAGCAACATATCATTCATTCATCATGGGCAATTATGGCAGCAACATATCATTCATTCATCATGGGCAATTATGGCAGCAACGTATCATTCATTCATCATGGGCAATTATGGCAGCAACGTATCATTCATTTATCATGGGCAATTATGGCAGCAACGTATCATTCATTCATCATGGGCAATTATGGCAGCAACATATCATTCATTCATCATGGGCAATTATGGCAGCAACATATCATTCATTCATCATGGGCAATTATGGCAGCAACGTATCATTCATTCATCATGGGCAATTATGGCAGCAACATATCATTCATTCATCATGGGCAATTATGGCAGCAACATATCATTCATTCATCATGGGCAATTATGGCAGCAACATATCATTCATTCATCATGGGCAATTATGGCAGCAACATATCATTCATTCATCATGGGCAATTATGGCAGCAACATATCATTCATTCATCATGGGCAATTATGGCAGCAACATATCATTCATTCATCATGGGCAATTATGGCAGCAACATATCATTCATTCATCATGGGCAATTATGGCAGCAACGTATCATTCATTCATCATGGGCAATTATGGCAGCAACATATCATTCATTCATCATGGGCAATTATGGCACCAAAATATTCATTTATCATGGGCAATTATGGCAGCAACATATCATTCATTCATCATGGGCAATTATGGCAGCAACGTATCATTCATTCACTGCCTTTTTTTGTCTTTGTTCTTCCAATTTCTTTTTCTTTCTTTTCTTTTTTTTGCTACAAGATTTATCTATCACTGTTCAGCTGAACCCTTATCGGTGGACTGAGTGCAAGATAACTACAATGCAACAGAAAAGGTAAACAGCTCTGATGTGAATTCACAGTGTGTAGAATATCTGTCCAGATGCCACAAACTAGGGGTATAGGTCATGCCTCTGATGTGAATTCATTGTATGTATCTGCCTCATCACTGCTATATTGGGTATTCTGACATTTTGCCGATACATCACTGAAAGAGAGAGAGAGAAAAAGACAGAGAGAGAGAGAGAGAGAGAGAGAGAGAGAGAGAGACAGAGAGAGAGAGAGAGAGAGAGAGAGAGAGGCTAAGCAGCTGTGTTTCTCAGCCTCTGTACAACAGCAACTGCCCACAGCAAGTTCTGATCAAGATGATGCTAATTCTCATGAGGACTTTTGTAGTCTCATTGTCAACTGCTGTTCTATTCTGTTACCAATAACAGATACACAAGTTTGAGTATGTGCTGCCCTCTTCCCATCCCCCTATCCTCTTTCCAACAGAGACAAACCACAGACACATTGCTCAACACTTACCAGAACGAATCCCCACAACAAAAAGCGGCCACATCGCTGTAACCAGTCGTGGTGGATGAACAGGATTTTTCCTGCCTGAAAAATGAACCAATAGATTTTTGTTTCTTGTCAAACGTCACTAGTGGATGAAAAACCCAGTTGATACGACATCTGGGGGCATAAACATTTCACATACAAAAACCTGTAACAGAGACATCATCACAGAATCGATTACATGAAATATTAACCCACATCAACTTCAAAGCAGCATGACAAAATAATTTGGTGGGTGGACTTATGCTTACATTCCCTTAAAAAAAGACATGACTCTAACACTTGCATCACATTAAGTGCAGAACTCTCATGCCCTGGTCACACTAAACACGTGACTCTCAACACCCTGTTACCACACTAAACACAGGACTCTAACACCCCGTTACCACATTAAACACAGGACTCTAACACCCTGTTACCACACTAAACACAGGACACTTACACCCTGTTACCACACTAAACACATGACTCTAACACCCTGTTACCACACTAAACACATGACTAACACCCTGTTACCACACTAAACACATGACTAAGACCCTGTTTCCACACTAAACACATGACTCTAAGACCCTGTTACCACACTAAACACATGACTCTAACACCCTGTTACCACACTAAACACATAACTCTAAGACCCTGTTACTACACTAAACACATGACTCGAAGACCCTGTTACCACACTAAACACAGCACACTTATACCCTGTTACCACACTAAACAACAGGACTCTAACACCCTGTTACCACACTAAACACAGGACTCTAACACCCTGTTACCACACTAAACACATGACTAACACCCTGTTACCACACTAAACACATGACTCTAACACCCTGTTACCACACTAAACACATGACTCTAACACCCTGTTACCACATTAAACACATGACTCTAACAAGTAACATCCTGTTACCACACTAAACACATGACTAACACCCTGTTACCACATTAAACACATGACTTTAACACCCTGTTACCACACTAAACACATGACTGACTCTAACACCCTGTTACCACACTAAACACATGACTGACTCTAACACCTGTTACCACACTAAACACAGGACTCTAACACCCTGTTACCACACTAAACACATGACTGACTCTAACACCCTGTTACCACACTAAACACATGACTCTAACACCCTGTTACCACACTAAACACATGACTCTAACACCCTGTTACCACAAAAATCAACTTTAGCTGGAGCGAAGGACAAGGATTGTGTTGCTGTGCTGCCTCTTTCCTCCAACTTGCTATCTTGTGTCACAGTTATCTTCTGGTACACAGGCCAGTTATCTTGTAGTACCACTGGGCCAGTTATCTTGTGGTCCACCAGGCCAGTTATCTTGTGGTCACACCAGGCCAGTTATCTTGTAGTCACACCAGGCCAGCTATCTTGTGCTCACACCAGGCCATTTATCTTCTGGTCACGGTTATCTTGTGGTCACACCAGGCCAGTTACTTGTGCTCACACCAGGCCAGCTATCTTGTGGTCACACCAGGCCATTATCTTGTGGTCACACCAGGCCAGTTATTTGGGTCACACCAGGCCAGCTATCTTGTGGTCACACCAGGCCAGCATCTTGTGGTCACACCAGGCCAGTCTATCTTGTGGTCACACCAGGCCAGTATTTGTGGTCACACCAGGCCAGTTATCTTGTGGTCACACCAGGCCAGTATCTTGTGGTCACACCAGGCCAGTTATCTTGTGGTCATGCCAGGTCAGTTATCTTGTGGTCACACCAGGCCAGTTATGTGGTCACACCAGGCCAGTCATCTTGTGGTCACATCAGGCCGGTTATGTGGTCACACCAGGCCAGTTATCTTGTGGTCACACCAGGCCAGTTATCTTGTGGTCACACCAGGCCAGTTATGTGCTCACACCAGGCCAGTTATCTTGTGGTCACACCAGGCCAGTTATCTTGTGGTCACACCAGGCCAGTTATCTTGTGCTCACACCAGGCTAGCTATCTTGTGGTCACACCAGGCCAGTTATCTTGTGGTCACACCAGGCTAGCTATCTTGTGGTCACACCAGGCCAGCTATCTTGTGGTCACATTTATCTTGTGGTCACAGTTATCTTGTGGTCACACCAGGCCAGCTATCTTGTGGTCACAGTTATCTGTGGTCACAGTTATCTTGTGGTCACACCAGGCCAGCTATCTTGTGGTCACACCAGGCCAGTTATGTGGTCACACCAGGCCAGTTATGTGGTCAAACCAGGCCAGTTATGTGATCACACCAGGCCAGTTATCTTGTGGTCACACCAGGCCAGCTATCTTGTGGTCACACCAGGCCAGCTATCTTGTGCTCACACCAGGCCAGCTATCTTGTGGTCACACCAGGTCAGTTATCTTGTGGTCACACCAGGCCAGTTATGTGGTCACACCAGGCCAATTATCTTGTGGTCACACACCGGCCAGCTATCTTGTGGTCACACCAGGCCAATTATCTTGTGGTCACACCAGGCCAGTTATCTCGTGGTCACACCAGGCCAATTATCTTGTGGTCACACCCGGCCAGTTCACAGGAAAGCAGTATGTGGGTCGGCGGGTCATGTGATTCGACACCGAACTCATTCTACTTTGTCAGTTCACTTCATGTGATTTTTTCAATGCCCAGTGAGGTTTACAGACTTTCTCATTTCAGTGAAGAGCATGAAATTATATGCAGAATCATAATGACACAGAATCTGAAAGCAAGGATGAAATTTTGATCTTTGTTAAGAAAAAACAAAAAACAAGGAAAAACAACAGAACAAACTGTGCCGAAAAGAGCTGGTGGATAGCTAGCCCATGACCGTCACTTTTGCTCTGATTGGCCGATCACCTTTACTGTGAGTGTCTTGACTGAAAAGATGAGCATGTTCAATTTCACAAAATGGGCGAGCATTTGCTCTTGTGCTCATTTAATTTGATGGTCATATATGTCAAGGATCAAAAAGTGACGCAGAAGAGTGCAGCAGGGTGAGGCACTCTCCTCACAGGACAAAGATCTGACAGCCTTTGCAGCAGGGTGAGGTACTCTCCTCATGGGACAAAGACTGACGCCTTTGCAGACACTCCTCATGGACAAGACGACGCCTTGAGACTCTCTCATGGGACAAAGTGACAGCCTTTGCGACACTCTCCTATGGACAAAAATGACACTTGCAGACCTCTCCTCATGGGACAAAGACCTGACAGCCTTTGCAGACACTCTCCTCATGGGACAAAGACCTGACAGCCTTTGCAGACACTCTCCTCATGGGACAAAGACCTGACAGCCTTTGCAGACACTCTCCTCATGGGACAAAGGCCTGACAGCCTTTGCAGACACTGTCCTCATGGGACAAAAACCTGACAGCCTTTGCAGCAGTGTGAGGCACTCTCCTCACGGGACAAAGACCTGACAGCCTTTGCAGCAGGGTGAGGTACTCTCCTCATGGGACAAAGACCTGACAGCCTTTGCAGACACTCTCCTCATGGGACAAAGACCTGACAGCCTTTGCAGACACTCTCCTCATGGGACAAAGGCCTGACAGCCTTTGCAGACACTGTCCTCATGGGACAAAAACCTGACAGCCTTTGCAGCAGTGTGAGGCACTCTCCTCACGGGACAAAGACCTGACAGCCTTTGCAGACACTCTCCTCATGGGACAAAAGACCTGACAGCCTTTGCAGACACTCTCCTCATGGGACAAAGACCTGACAGCCTTTGCAGACACTGTCCTCATGGAACAAAGACCTGACAACCTTTGCTGACACTCTTCTCATGGGACAAAAACCTGACAGCCTTTGCAGCAGGTGAGACACTCTCCTCACGCGACAAAGACCTGACAGTCTTTGCAGACACTCTCCTCATGGGACAAAGACCTGACAGCCTTTGCAGACACTCTCCTCATGGGACAAAGGCCTGACAGCCTTTGCAGGAACATCACCATGAATTGAACACACTTCACTGTGGGACAATCACTTGCATGGCACAGCAAGTGAGGGGCCAAGGCAGTATCTTTTGTACAAAATTGACGACATCCACAGTTCCGACAGGTCTGTCTACCTATAGCCTTCATGCACACAACAGCAAAGTCAATGTGACATGTACACATGTGAACACATACAAACCCCCTCATGACACACAGAGACATACAGACAGACAGACAACACACACACACCTGCAGGCCCAGGAAGCACAAGAAGATCGAGGTCAAAGTTCCCAGCAGTCCCTCAGGGTCATAGGGCACCACAGTATGAAAAATCTCCTGCACACACACACACAAATAGAATCAGAAATCAGAAAATGGAAGTGGGGATGGATTGGCCACACACTCAGAAAGTCTCCATCCAACATTGCAAGACAAGCCCTTGAATGGAACCCTCAGGGCAACAGAAAAGTGGGAAGACCAAGACAGACATGGCGAAGGAGTACCGACACAGAAGTGAAGGTCGCCAGAATGACGTGGGCCAAGCTGAAGAGGATCTCACGAAACCGTGTCCTTGGAAGAGTGTGGTTGCGGCCCTATGTTCCCCAGGGAATTCAGAGGACTAAGTCAAGCAAGTCACACACACACACACACACACACACACACACACACACACACACAGATACTTGCTGATCTCATGAGGGAAGGCTCGTCTCCCTTCAACTCAAAACAGACTACAAACTTACGACAAACGAACCAAAACACACAAAACAGAAAGAAAACAAATGTTTACTTAACAAGCAATCCAAAAAAGACATGCATTTTGACAAGTTTGTGACAAACAACTGGCATTAAAAAAAAGGCACAAAACACTACATCATAGTGACACAGCTTGCATCAGAATGGCTGCAATCCAGTCATGGAAAATACACTCCCTGCCACTGACACAAGGTGGTGTCATGGCTTCAATGCAATGTTTGCAGTTTGTGAGCAAACTACACCTGGAGCAGAACAATTCATGGCTCTGCTGTCTGCATGAGTGGCTCCACAGCTAAGCCGACAGGGGGAGGCTGGGAGGATGGTGTCCTACACACTGTGGATCACAACAGAGCACTGAACACCATCCAAGTGACTCCAGGGCAGTGCAGTGTCTTCTCTGCCGGGTTGCCTGACCATGGTCCCTGCTCCCTGTGGATTGTTGGTGCATGAACTGTGACAGGAGCAGCCGGCGTGCAGCTGTGTGTGAAGGAACAAAATGGCCAGCATGGAGGTAACAATACTGACAGGGGGAGTCACAACTTTTGTGCAAATCTGCAGTTCAAGGAATGTTACAGTAAGAACTGCAGAAGAAAAAAAAAATCACACACACACAAAAAAATCATGAAGAAGCAGCAAAATCAGTGGTATCCATGGGGGATGTTCTTGGAATGCTAGCTGACAACATTGGTGAAACAAAATCTCAGGTACACTTCTTTGGAGACACACAATGGCTGTGTGAATAAGTGGCCCTGACTGGGGCTGGACATCAAATGGACTGTACACCACGGATGTTCAGACATGACATGCATCAAACTGCCTCATCTGACATCAAATGGACTGTACACCACGGGATGTTCAGACATGCATCAAACTGCCTCATCTGACATCAAATGGACTGTACACCACTGGATGTTCAGACATGCCTCAAACTGCCTCATCTGACATCAAATGGACTGTACACCACGGATGTTCAGACATGCCTCAAACTGCCTCATCTGACATCAAATGGACTGTACACCACTGGATGTTCAGACATGCATCAAACTGCCTCATCTGACATCAAATGGACTGTACACCACTGGATGTTCAGACATGCCTCAAACTGCCTCATCTGACATCAAATGGACTGTACACCACTGGATGTTCAGACATGCCTCAAACTGCCTCATCTGACATCAAATGGACTGTACACCACTGGATGTTCTGACATGCATCAAACTGCCTCATTCTGAAATCAAGTTTCGGTCCTTTTCCAGAGGGGGGTAGAGAGGGGCTAGCAGGAGTAAGAGAGGTGGGGTGAGGGTGGGGTGGGGAAGATAGGGGCATACCCACAGATCCCCGATACATTTCAAGGACTTCTTGCTTTTCCTGAAAGGGAGCACTGGACAGGTGTGGATGACACGACAAAACAAACCCTACAATCAACACTAACCGTTTCAGTTTCATCAGGAAGGCGTTGCCGCGTGCAGACTAGTCCATATACGCTACACCATATCAGCTAAGTTTAAAAATAAACAACGACCAAACACCACCCTAAAGTCAACACTGACCAAACACCACCCTAAAGTCAACACTGACCAAACACCACCCTAAAATCAACACTGACCAAACACCACCCTAAAGTCATCACTGACCAAACACCACCCTAAAATCAACACTGACAAAACACCACCCAAAGTCATCACTGACCAAACACCACCCTAAAATTCATCACTGACCAAACACCACCCTAAAATCATCACTGACCAAACACCACCCTAAAATCAACACTGACCAAACACCACCCTAAAATCATCACTGACCAAACACCACCCTAAAATCAACACTGACCAAACAGGAGGGGTGCTGGTCAAGGTGGGCACTGCCAAACACCTGTCGGTCAATGTAGCCTGCCACCCCGCCCGTACAGTTCTTGTACTGTCCGTGGTCTGCCTCTCCTCCTGCCCCCAGGTAACCTCTGGACAGAGGAGTACAACCTCATCATCATTGTCGTCGTCATCATTATCATCATCACCTTCACCCCCCCCCCCCACCGGTAAGCTCTGGACAGAGGAGTACAACACCATCATCATCATCCTTGTCATGATCATCATCATCATCATTCTCATCATCACCTTCACACACACACACACACACACACCACAACACACACACACACACACACACCCGGTAAGCTCTGGACAGAGTACAACAACATCATCATCATCACCATCATTATCACTACCATCATCATCATCATCACCATCATCATTGTCATCATCATCATCATCATCACCATTATTATCATCATCAAACAGTCTGTAAACAACATCACTACGTTGGGTACTGACAACATCACAACATAATGTGCCACCAGTATCACTGTGTAGTTTTAAATAACTTGCAGTCAGTGAGAACAATCGGGTGTGCTACCTGCAAAGAAGACATGGAGACATCATGCCGCAATGAGCCCTCAGTGATAAGGTCTCAACCATAGAATCATTTTCCCTGTAGTAACTGCTGAGAGGATACCAGTCTACTATTTCATTTATATACTGACCCAGACCAAAATGTCCTTTGGTGTCAGACAATATAAATGGACCACTGCTGTCCTTTGGTGTATGCTGTCCTTTGGTGTAGGACAATATAAATGGACCACAGCTGTCCTTTGGTGTCAGACAATATAAATAGACCACTGCTGTCCTTTGGTGTCAGACAATATAAATAGACCACTGCTGTCCTTTGGTGTCAGACAATATAAATGGACCACTGCTGTCCTTTGGTGTCAGACAATATAAACAGACCACTGCTGTCCTTTGGTGTCAGACAATATAAATGGACCACTGCAGTCCTTTGGTGTCAGACAATATAAATGGACCACTGCAGTCCTTTGGTGTCAGACAATATAAATGGACCACTGCTGTCCTTTGGTGTCAGACAATATAAATGGACCACTGCTGTCCTTTGGTGTCAGACAATATAAATGGACCACTGCTGTCCTTTGGTGTCAGACAATATAAATGGACCACAACTGAAAAGGTGGCAGTTTTCCCTGCTACCAGTGAGCACATTGGTGTGTGTGTGTGTGTGTGTGTGTGTGTGTGTGTGTGTGTGTGTGTGTGTGTGTGGAGTGTGTGTGTGTGTGTGTGTGTGTGTGTGTGTGTGTGTGTGTGTGTGTGTGTGTGTTAGTTAATCTGACAATAAATTGGTTTCAGTCAGTCAATCAGTGTGTGTGTGTGTGTGTGTGTGTGTGTGTGTGTGTGTGTGTGTGTGTGTGTTTTCTCAGACCATCCCTCACAAAGGTCAAATGTCCCATATGACGGACGAAGTGCTCTTTCACCACACAGATCGCACACAGCAGGACACACATGGCAGAACAGACTGTTGGCAGCAAGACAGAAGTTCAAGTAAGTACAGAACGGAGTTAAGAGAACAATGCTGGCCATTTTTGTTTCAACAATTCAGCGAAAAAAATCACAGACAATGAGTATGCTGGTTGCTGTTGGGAGTCATTCTACTGGGGGTTGAAAGCAGAATGACTGTGTGAGAAACAATCCATCACAGTGTGAGAAATGACCCATCACAGTGTGAGAAACGACCCATCACAGTGTGAGAAACGACCCATCACAGTGTGAGAAACGACCCATCACAGACTGAGAAACGACCCATCACAGTGTGAGAAACGATCAATCAGTGTGAGAAACGACCCATCACAGTGTGAGAAACGATCCATCACAGAGTGTTTGGTGTTGAGAGGAGAAAGTGGTTGGACAGAGGAGAGATGAAGGGAGGTTACACTGTGTCACTACAACTGGTGCTCTGGTATCTCCATGTGCAGGTGTGAAGGTGAGGGAATCATCAGAATGTCAGGAAATAATGGGACAAAAAGGAGGAAAATGACTGCAATGATAAAGTTATAAAAAAAGAAAAAAGAAAAAAAGGGTGCAGTTGTAAATTATATGGGAGAAGACAGGTGGCACGGAGAAGGGAGATAAACTGTATGAGAGACAGACAGGTGGCACGGAGAAGGGAGATAAACTGTATGGGAGAAAGACAGGTGGCACGGAGAAGGGAGATAAACTGTATGAGAGACAGACAGGCAGCATGGAGAAGGGAGATAAACTGTATGGGAGACAGACAGGCAGCATGGAGAAGGGAGATAAACTGTATGAGAGACAAACAGGCAGCATGGAGAAGGGAGATAAACTGTATGAGAGACAGACATGCAGCATGGAGAAGGGAGATAAACTGTATGAGAGACAGACAGGCAGCATGGAGAAGGGAGATAAACTGTATGGGAGACAGACAGGCGGCATGGAGAAGGAAGATAAACTGTATGGGAGACAGACAGGTGGCATGGAGAAGGAAGATAAACTGTATGGGAGACAGACAGGCGGCATGGAGAAGGGAGATAAACTGTATGAGAGACAGACAGGTGGCATGGAGAGGAAGATAAACTGTATGGGAGACAGACAGGCGGCATGGAGAAGGGAGATAAACTGTATGAGAGACAGACAGGCAGCATGGAGAAGGGAGATAAACTGTATGGGAGACAGACAGGCGGCATGGAGAAGGAAGATAAACTGTATGGAGAAAGACAGGTGGCACGGAGAAGGGAGATAAACTGTATGAGAGACAGACAGGCGGCATGGAGAAGGGAGATAAACTGTATGGGAGACAGATAGGTGGCATGGAGAAGGGAGATAAACTGTATGGGAGACAGACAGGTGGCATGGAGAAGGAAGATAAAACTGTATGGGAGACAGACAGGCGGCATGGAGAAGGGAGATAAACTGTATGCATGGAGAAGGGAGATAAACTGTATGGGAGACAGACAGGTGGCATGGAGAAGGGAGATAAACTGTATGGGAGACAGACAGGCGGCATGGAGAAGGGAGATAAACTGTATGGGAGACAGACAGGTGGCATGGAGAAGGAAGATAAACTGTATGGGAGACAGACAGGCGGCATGGAGAAGGGAGATAAACTGTCATGGAGAAGGAAGATAAACTGTATGGGAGACAGACAGGCGGCATGGAGAAGGGAGATAAACCAGCCACACCGTGGACAGCCTGGCACATGCACGCCAAAGGTGATGGTGATGTGCACAGCGACAATCGACAGGTGGACGATCCATTCTGGACAGAAGTCGGTGAGGTCACGCACTGCCGGCCAGCGTACCTGCTACACACCACACCAACAAAATCATCATCAGTAGTGAGGTGACACTGTACCTGCATCCACACAACACACCACACCAACACACCACCTATCACCTTTCCCAGAGTCTTGAAGACTGTCGGGGTGCTACAGAACAATTTGCAACCAACCATCTTCCTCCATTAGTCCCGGTTCTCAGACACTCTTAGGTAGTTGCTCAGTTGCCGACAGCCAAAATACTAATACACAAAAACACAAGGTGTAAGAAATGCTTATTTTGATAAACTATACAGACCGGATAAGTAAGTTTTCGACAAATATGTTTTCCTCAGATGCACCAAATAACAGACTTCAAACAGAAACAATACTACCCATATCACAGTCAGCATGACCTGTGGTCTTGTGTCCCCTTGGCACTTTAAGACAGCTGTCACCTGCAGTGTGATATTTGTATCAGCCACCTGAGGCAAAGTATGAAGTAAAGAAGGAAAGGACAGAACCAAAGAGGGACAAAGGTGGATTCAAAAAGGGAACGGACGGAATCAAAGCTGGAAAGGTTAGAGCCAAACAGGGAAAGTGTAGAACCAAAGAAGAAAAGGGCAGAACCAAAGAAGAAAAGGACAGAACCAAAGAAGAAAAGGACAGAATCAAAGAAGAAAAGGACAGAATCAAAGAAGAAAAGGACAGAATTAAAGAAGAAAAGGGCAGAACCAAAGAAGAAAAGGACAGAACCAAAGAAGAAAAGGACAGAATCAAAGAAGAAAAGGACAGAATTAAAGAAGAAAAGGGCGGAATCAAAGATGAAAAGAACAGAATCAAAGAAGAAAAGGACAGAATTAAAGAAGAAAGGACAGAATTAAAAAGAAAAGGACAGAATCAAAGAAAAAGAGAACAGAATCAATGAAGAAAAGGACAGAATCAATGAAGAAAAGGACAGAATTAAGAAGAAAAAGGACAGAATCAAAGAAGAAAAAGACAGAATTAAAAAGAAAAGGACAGAATCAAAGAAGAAAAAGACAGAATTAAAAAAGAAAAGGACAGAATCAAAGAAGAAAAAGACAGAATTAAAAAAGAAAAGGGCAGAATCAAAGAAGAAAAGGACAGAATTAAAAAAGAAAAGGACAGAATCAAAGAAGAAAAGGACAGAATCAAAGAAGAAAAGAACAGAATTAAAGAAGAAAAGGACAGAATCAAAGAAGAAAAGGGCAGAATCAAAGAAGAAAAGGACAGAATTAAAAAAGAAATGGACAGAATCAAAGAAGAAAAGGACAGAATCAAAGAAGAAAAGGGCAGAATCAAAGAAGAAAAGGACAGAATTAAAGAAGAAAAGGACAGAATCAAAGAAGAAAAGGGCAGAATCAAAGAAGAAAAGGACAGAATTAAAGAAGAAAAGGACAGAATCAAAGAAGAAAAAGGCAGAATTACAGAAGAAAAGGACAGAATCAAAGAAGAAAAGGACAGAATCAAAGAAGAAAAGGACAGAATCAAAGAAGGAAAGAGAGGACTCAAAGAGGAAAAGGACAGAACCCCAAAAGGAAAATGTTCAACCACAGAGTCCCCACTCACCTGGTTCTCATCTAGAGGTCTGGCAAAGACCAAGTGCACGGCGGCGACGACCAGGTAGGTCAGGGAAAAGCGCTGCAGGACGCCTGGAATCCTGAACCGACTGATCTCCACTCCTGACAGGTACAGATACAGACCCATGTCAAAACACAGACAGGTAAAGACAAGGGAGACACAGACCCATGTAAAAACAGACAGTTAAAGACAGGTGCAGACACAGACCCATGTCAGAACACAGACAGCAAGACAGGTGCAGACACAGACCCATGTCAAAACACAGACAGGTAAAGACAGGTGCACACACAGACCATGTCAAAACACAGACAGGTAAAGACAGGTGCACACACAGACCCATGTCAAAACACACACAGGTAAAGACAGGTGCATACACAGACCCATGTCAGAACACAGACAGGTAAAGACAAGGGCAGACACAGACCCATGTTAAAACACACACAGGTAAAGACAGGTGCATACAGAGACCCATAACAGAACACAGACAGGTAAAGACAGGTGCAGATACAGACCCATGTCAAAACACAGACAGCAAGACAGGTGCAGGTACAGACCCATGTCAAAACACAGACAGCAAGACAGGTGCAGACACAGACCCATGTCAAAACACAGACAGCAAGACAGTTGCAGACACAGACCCATGTCAAAACACAGACAGCAAGACAGGTGCAGACATAGACCAATGTCAAAACACAGACAGCAAGACAGGTGCAGACGCAGACCCATGTCAAAACACAGAAAGCAAGACAGGTGCAGACACAGACCCATGTCAAAACACAGACAGGTAAAGACAGGTGCAGACACAGACCCATGTCAAAACACAGACAGCAACTGAGCAAGACAGTTGCAGATACAGACCCATGTCAAACACAGACAGCAAGACAGTTGCAGATACTGACCCATGTCAAAACACAGACAGGTAAGACAGGTGCAGACACAGACCCATGTCAGAACACAGACAGGTAAAGACAGGTGCAGATACAGACCTATGTCAAAACACAGACAAGACAGGTGCAGACACAGACCCATGTCAAAACACAGACAGGTGCACATACAGACCCATGTCAAAACACAGACAGCAAGACAGTTGCAGACACAGACCCATGTCAGAACACAGACAGCAAGACAAGTGCAGATACAGACCCATGTCAAAACACAGACAGCAAAAGACAGGTGCAGACACAGACCCATGTCAAAACACAGACAGGTAAAGACAGGTGCAGACACAGACCTATGTCAAAACACAGACAGCAAAAGACAGGTGCAGACACAGACCCATGTCAAAACACAGACAGCAAGACAGGTGCAGATACAGACCCATGTCAAAACACAGACAGGTAAAGACAGGTGCAGACACAGACCTATGTCAAAACACAGACAGGTAAAGACAGGTGCAACACAGACCCATGTCAAAACACAGACAGCAAGACAGGTGCAGACACAGACCCATGTCAAAACACAGACAGCAAGACGGTTGCAGATACAGACCCATGTCAAAACACAGACAGCAAAAGACAGGTGCAGACACAGACCTATGCAAAACACAGACAGGTAAAGACAGGTGCAACACAGACCCATGTCAAAACACAGACAGGTAAAGACAGGTGCACCACAGACCATGTCAAAACACAGACAGGTAAAGACAGTTGCAGATACAGACCCATGTCAAAACACAGACAGGCAAAGACAGGTGCAGATACAGACCTATGTCAAAACACAGACAGGTAAAGACAGGTGCAACACAGACCCATGTCAAAACACAGACAGCAAAAGACAGGTGCAGACACAGACCCATGTCAAAACACACACAGGTAAAGACAGGTGCAGACACAGACCCATGTCAAAACACAGACAGCAAAGACAGGTGCAGACACAGACCCATGTCAGAACACAGACAGGTAAAGACAGGTGCAGATACAGACCCATGTCAAAACACAGTCAGGTAAAGACAGGTGCAGACACAGACCTATGTCAAAACACAGACAGCAAGACAGGTGCAGACACAGACCCATGTCAAAACACAGACAGCAAAAGACAGGTGCAGATACAGACTTATGTCAAAACACAGACAGGTAAAGACAGGTGCAGACACAGACCCATGTCAAAACACAGAAAGCAAGACAGGTGCAGACACAGACCCATGTTAAAATACAGAAGGAAAAGACACTCCTTGACAAAGATACATACATGTATCATATGGACTGTTTTTTCCTGAACAAGTGACAACATTCATACTTGTAAACACTTTTCTAAAACTAATAACACTTTTGTAATATAAGAACAACAATAACAATAATAATTATAACGATAACAACAACAATGAAAATAGATTAATAATAACAACAACAATAACCATAATTATAATATAAAGATAAGATAATGTTGCTTATAGCCAGCCGACCGAAAGGGCCATAATCAGGGCTGTAATAATAATAGAAGTTATAACAACAATAATAATAATGGTAATAACAACAACAATAATAATGATAATCATAACAATAATAATAATTAAAAAAAACACCTGACAAATTTTTACAATTCCCACCTTCCCCTTTCTCCACAAGGATGCACTCCTACATATTCTACATTTACATAAATAAAGAACTGCATGATACTAAATGAACCAAAGCAATGACAGTGAAAATGAGTTTTTCTGGAATCAATTGGTAAGGTCGACATGGCTTCCAACAGATCACACTTTGACTAGGCTCTAACATTTATTGAAATGGAAAAAAAATCGTTGAGCAAAAATACTAAAGTTCAGTTTTTGAAATCTTCATTCTTTTCCCTTGAAGACTGGAGAGCACAAAATGGCTCCTGTACAACGAGCACAAGACCGAAGACAGGGACACAGGAAAGGTTTCATCCAAGTGACACTGTGTCACACCCACCATCATCGTTGCCTCCTAGTGAGTTGATGACCAGCCCCAGAGCAAAGAGGATGAGAGAACGACGCACAGTTTTTCCCATCATGCTCCACTTGGACGCTCCCCGCCGCAGCTGACCTTGGAAACTAAGGATCATGGCCGTGCCCATGATGAAGACAACCTGCAACATTCCCTCTTATCATGATAAACACCAACCCGCAATATCCCATTTTTATCATGATAAACACCAACCCGCAATATCCCATTTTTATCATGATAAACACCAACCCGCAATATCCTATTTTTATCATGATAAACCACCATCTTTGCAAACATCCCATTTCTATCCTGATAAACACCAACCGCAATATCCCATTTTTATCATGATAAACACCATCTTGCAACATCCCATTTCTATCATAATAAACACTAATCTGCAAAATCCCAATTTTATCATAATAAACACCAACTAGCAACATCCAATTTCTGTCATGATAATAATAATGATTATTTATGGCACTTAATCTTACATCATAAGCCCTAAGCACTTACAAAAATCTTACATCACAAGCCCTAAGCGCTTACAAATACCACAAAAGGTTAAAGAAAACATAACTGAAACCAACAGGAAGATGAATATTACAATAAGTACCATGCATCTACAAACAAGGGTGCATACTGACACACACCGCCACACAGAAACACACACACACACACACACATGATCCCACACACACTGCTGCACAACAATGGACACAACAGCATGCGCACACACACACACACACACACACACACACACACACACACACACAGCCGCGCGCGACACTGACAGCACAGTAACAGAGGCCTGGTTGATATCTGTGACACAAAGCCAACACTGACAGCACAGTAACAGAGGCCTGGTTGATATCTGTGACACAAAGCCAACACTGACAGCACAGTAACAGGCCTGGTTGATGTCTGTGCACAAAGCCAACACTGACAGCACAGTAACAGAGGCCTGGTTGATATCTGTACACAAAGCCAACACTGACAGCACAGTAACAGAGGCCTGGTTGATATCTGTGACACAAAGCCAACACTGACAGCACAGTAACAGAGGCCTGGTTGATGTCTGTCCACAAAGCCAAAATGACAGCACAGTAACAGGCCTGGTTGATGTCTGTCACACAAAGCCAACATGACAGCACAGGAGCAGGCCTGGTTGATGTCTGTCACACAAAGCCAACACTGTCAGCACAGTAACAGAGGCCTGGTTGTGTGTCACACAAAGCCAACACTGACAGCACAGTACAGGCCTGGTTGATGTCTGTCACACAAAGCCAACACTGACAGCACAGTAACAGGCCTGGTTGATATCTGTCACACAAAGCCAACACTGACAGCACAGTAACAGGGCCTGGTTGATGTCTGTCACACAAAGCCAACAATGACAGCACAGTAACAGGCCTGGTTGATGTCTGTCACAAAAAGCCAACACTGACAGCACAGTAACAGGCCTGGTTGATGTCTGTCACACAAAGCCAACACTGACAGCACAGTACAGGCCTGGTTGATGTCTGTCACACAAAGCCAACACTGACAGCACAGTAACAGGCCTGGTTGATGTCTGTCACACAAAGCCAACACTGACAGCACAGTAACAGGCCTGGTTGATGTCTGTCACACAAAGCCAACACTGACAGCACAGTGACAGGCCTGGCTTGATATCTGTAACAAAGTCAACAATGACAGCCAGTAACAGGGCCTGGCTTCATATGTCACACAAAGCCAACACTGACAGCACAGTGACAGGCCTGGTTGATACCTGTAACAAAGTCAACACTGACAGCACAGTAACAGGCCTGGTTGATATCTGTCACACAAAGCCAACACTGACAGCACAGTAAAGGCCTGGTTGATGTCTGTCGCACAAAGCCAACACTGACAGCACAGTGAACAGGCCTGGTTGATACCTGTACACAAAGTCAACACTGACAGCACAGTAACAGGCCTGGTTGATACCTGTAACAAAGTCAACACTGACAGCGCAGTAACAGCCCTGTTGATATCTGTCACACAAAGTCCAACACTGACAGCACAGTAACAGCCTGGTTGATATCTGTCACACAAAGCCAACACTGAAAGCACAGTAATAGGCCTGGTTGATATCTGTCACACAAAGCCAACACTGACAGCACAGTAACAGGCCTGGTTGATGTCTGTCACACAAAGCCAACACTGACAGCACAGTAACAGGCCTGGTTGGTGTGTACACAAAGCCAACACTGACAGCACAGTAACAGGCCTGGTTGATGTCTGTCACACAAAGCCAACACTGACAGCACAGTACAGGCCTGGTTGATGTCTGTCACACAAAGCCAACACTGACAGCACAGTAACAGGCCTGGTTGATGTCTGTCACACAAAGCCAACACTGACAGCACAGTAACAGGCCTGGTTGATGTCTGTCACACAAAGCCAACACTGACAGCACAGTAACAGGCCTGGTTGATATCTGTCACAAAGTCAACAATGACAGCACAGTAACAGGGGCCTGGTTGATGTCACACAAAGCCAACACTGACAGCACAATAAGAGCCGCTTGGGTGGTCCACTGGGTAAGGTGTCAGACTCTTGTTCCAAGGTCTAGGGTTTGATTCTCACTCCAGATAGCCAGGTAGATGGAGGTTTTTCCTTTATCATTAACACCTGTGCAGATTTCAACTTCTCCCCAGCCTCGTGGATGAGGCTTTAAGCCCAGGTCCCCATGTTAAAACCTGTGCAGATTTCAGCTTCTCCCCAGCCTTGTGGATGAGGCTTTAAGCCCAGGTCCCCATGTTAAAACCTGTGCAGATTTCAGCTTCTCCCCAGCCTTGTGGATGAGGCTTTAAGCCCAGGTCCCCATGTTAAAACCTGTGCAGATTTCAGCTTCTCCCCAGCCTTGTGGATGAGGCTTTAAGCCCAGGTCCCCATGTTAAAACCTGTGCAGGTTTCAGCTTCTCCCCAGCCTTGTGGATGAAGCTTTAAGCCCAGGTCTCCATGCTTGAATGGAGGCATAAAAAAAAACAACCCTTGTATGTACATCACATCCCGTTCCACCTTTCGGAGCAGAATAGGTGATCATGTGCGAATGGGATGGATTGACAGAAAATGTATATTGCACTTATTCTTGATTCTAGACCAAACTCCATGCCTTTTACAACCCACACTCTCATTTACACAACGAGCTGCCTACCTGGGTTGAGCTGACTGAAGAGCTGCCTGCTGGCGAAACATTCCGTTGTCATTCTGTCAGTTATCAGTCACTCAGCTCTTCACTCATTCCTGCCATTTTTTTTTTCACACAGACCAAATGCTATGTGTATACGTTTCATCCAAACGGCCAAACTGGCCTTTTCTTCTCGCCTGGTGATGGAATTTCATCCGTGTGCAAGATATGCTTGCGTTCACACTCAGAACCTCAGTTTATAGTCTTATTTGAAGGACTGTTTAAGAAATGGGAACAATTTAACTCTGAGGGCTACCTCTCTGTATACTGGAATGGTCCGGCAGAGTTTCAAATCCCCAACTCCAGGATTAATGGGATCATGAATCCTGCTTTCTACCAACTGAGCTCTGAAAATAAAACACAGTTTGACTTTGTTGCATCTAGACATCAGCCCTGAAGTCAGAATGTGGCTACCTAAATGGTGGGATTAAAACAGTAGCCAGCACAGTGCATCTTGCCAGTTGTGAACGTCAGAGCTCTAGGGATTAAAACAGTAGCCAGCACAGTGATCTTGCCAGTCGTGAACCTCAGAGCTCTAGGGATTAAAACAGTAGCCAGCACAGTGCATCTTGCCAGTCGTGAACTCAGAGCTCTAGGGATTAAAACAGTAGCCAGCACAGTGCATCTTGCCAGTCGTGAACGTCAGAGCTCTAGGGATTAAAACAGTAGCCAGCACAGTGCATCTTGCCAGTCGTGAACGTCAGAGCTCTAGGGATTAAAACAGTAGCCAGCACAGTGCATCTTGCTAGTCGTGAACGTCAGAGCTCTAGGGATTAAAACAGTAGCCAGCACAGTGCATCTTGCTAGTCGTGAACGTCAGAGCTCTAGGGATTAAAACAGTAGCCAGCACAGTGCATCTTGCCAGTCGTGAACCTCAGAGCTCTAGGGATTAAAACAGTAGCCAGCACAGTGCATCTTGCCAGTCGTGAACCTCAGAGCTCTAGGGATTAAAACAGTAGCCAGCACAGTGCATCTTGCCAGTCGTGAATGTCAGAGCTCTAGGGATTAAAACAGTAGCCAGCACAGTGCATCTTGCCAGTCGTGAACCTCAGAGCTCTAGGGATTAAAACAGTAGCCAGCACAGTGCATCTTGCACGTGAACCTCAAGCTCTAGGGATTAAACAGTAGCCAGCACAGTGCATCTGCAGTTTGATGTCAGAGCTCTAGGGATTAAAACAGTAGCCAGCACAGTGCATCTTGCCAGTTGTGAATGTCAGAGCTCTAGGGATTAAAACAGTAGCCAGCACAGTGCATCTTGCCAGTCATGAACGTCAGAGCTCTAGCCGAGCAATGAAGAAAGAAAGAACGAGTTCACCTAAAGTCCGATATATCTGCCAAACTAAAGCCACTGTGTCTCACAACACCTGACCTACTGACCCCTTCAATACACAAAACCTCTGACACAGGTTTCTTAGACCAGAGGAAGACAGGCAGAGGGTACTGGCATCTTCTGGGGCAGACTGTAGCAGTCGCAGTGTTGTCTGATGTGAAAGTAGCTTGCAGAGCCGACTCCAGGCTTTCAATTAATGAATAAACCAACTGTAAATGATTCAGTGAACACATCCCATACATTCTGTCCTGGGGATGGTGGGTGGGGTGAGGTTGGAGGATGGTGAGGGAAGGGGTGGGGCGGGAAGGGATGAAAAATGTATGTGTCGACCCTTGGTGCACGCGCACACACACACACACACACACACACACACACACACACACACACACATGTACACTCTCAATCACATGCACACTAGACACACATGCACACTTACACATGAGCATACACAAACATGCACATACATATATCTATCCTCACCCCCACCCCTCCCCCACCTCCCCACATTGAGCTCACCATGGAAACACCAGGTCAGCCACGGTCAGACCATTCCACTTGGAATGCTGGAAGAACCAGTAATGGCCGCCGTTGTAGTTGACAAAGATCATCACCACAATTGACAACCTATCACACAGACAATGTAATCCGATACTGAGACAATGATCATGACAATGAAGTATAAGGTATCAAAGAGCATTATGCAGTCAGACAATAATCATCACAACAATGTGCAACGTATCAAACAACATTGTGAAGTCAGGCAATGAGACAATGATCGCCACAACAAAGTATAGCATAGCAAAGAGCATTACGCAGTCAGACAAAGAGCTTCAGCTAAATGGACAATCTGCCCCATAGTACTATGCAGTTACTACATAAAATAGTGACCATTAAAGATATAACGCAGCCAACTACCGTCCCGTCCCCATCCCATCTCCCTCACCTGCATAGCCTGCAAGCTGATGGAACATATCATCACCAGCCACATCATGTCCCATCTTGAGAAAAATGAGATTCTCTGTCCAGAGCAGCATGGCTTTCGACGCGGACGGTCATGTGAGACTCAACTCCTACGGTATGTGGACGAAGCGACCAGAGAGATCGAGAAGGGAAACCAGGAGGACACTATCGTCCTTGACTTCTCAAAGGCCTTCAACAAAGTTAGCCATACCCTACTGGTCCACAAACTACGTCGTTACGGCATCGTAGGCCGCACCAATGCCTGGATTAGGGACTTCCTTGCGGACAGACAGCAGGCTGTGGTGGTGGAGGGAACAAGATCTGATTTTCTACCTGTAGAATCCGGTGTCCCTCAAGGCTCGGTCCTAGGGCCGAGTCTTTTTCTTCTTTATATAAATGACCTTCCTGATGGCATCAAGTCGAAAGTCCGCCTATTTGCTGATGATACCAAGTGCAGCAAGACCATCACGAAGAAAAAAGATGAGAGAGTGCTGCAAGAAGACCTACACTCCCTTACCACCTGGGAGGAGAAGTGGTCTATGGAGTTCCATCCACAGAAGTGCTCAACGCTGAGAGTTTCTCGGAAGCGGAACAAGATTGCCCCTGTGTATGAGTTACATGGCCAGAATCTCGAAACGTCAACACCACTAAATACCTTGGTGTCAACATCCAAGACAATATGCAGTGGGAATCTCACATTGACTCCATCACGAAGAAAGCCAGCAAGACCTTAGGCTTTGTCCGGCGCAACCTCAAGATCGGCAACAAGAAAACAAAGGAAACTGCGTATAAAGCCCTTGTTCGCCCGCTTCTTGAGTACGCAGCCACTGTCTGGGATCCCTACACTGCAAACGAGATTGAGGCCCTCGAGAAGATCCAATGAAGAGCAGCAAGATGGGTGTCAAATCACCACCGCCAAACATCATGCGTCGACTCCATCCTTGACTCTCTTAATTGGCCTTCCCTACAACAGCGTCGTAAGAAAGCCCGCTTGGAGATGTTTTATAAATTCCATCACGGCCTCATCTCCATCAACTCCACGCACCTGCCCAAACCATCTGACAGCAGGCTGAGCTCGAGGATCAACAATGACCAGAGCTATGACATTCCAACATGCACGACGCGGTACAGGCAGATGACGTTCTTTCCAGGGACCATACCAGAATGGAACAAGTTGCCTCAGGAGGTTGTGACAGCTGAGTCACTGGACTGCTTCAAGACCAGGCTGGCCTCCCATCTTTAGAACCTGAAACAACCACCCCCCTTCCCCACCCCCCAACCCTCCCCCCTTACCCTCCTCCTGACCACTGTTTCCTAAAATCCCCCCCTCGCCCCCTGCTTCTCTTTTTTTTTCAAATCCTCACAACAGCGCAATCTTCGGCAATCTCCCCAAATACGACAAAACCATCAGCAAAATGATGTTGGTCGTACAAAGGAAGAAGAAGAATTATGCAGTCAGACAAAGAGCTTCAGCTAAATGGACTCTTCTTCTGCGTAGGCAGGCTGATACTCCTGCAGACACTCCCTGTATGGACAGGCAAGTATTAATCCCATCTTCCCTAACAAAGGGAGTGGAGTTTTGTGTGTATGACCGTTTTTTATCCCGCCATTAAGGCAGCCATACTCCATCTTGGGGAAAGCTAAATGGACAATCTGCCACATAGTACTATGCAGTTACTACATAAAATAGTGACCATTACGCAGTCAGACAAAAAGCTTCAACTAAATGGACAATCTGCCACATAGTACTATGCAGTTACTAGATCAAATAGTGACCATTACGCAGTCAGACAAAGAGCTTCAGCTAAATGGACAATCTGCCACATAGTACTATGCAGTTACTAGATCAAATAGTGACCATTACGCAGTCAGACAAAGAGCTTCAGCTAAATGGACAATCTGCCACATAGTACTATGCAGTTACAAGATCAAATAGTGACCATTATGCAGTCAGACAAAGAGCTTCAGCTAAATGGACAATCTGCCACATAGTACTATGTAGTTACCAGATCAAATAGTGACCATTACGCAGTCAGACAAAGCGCTTCAGCTAAATGGACAATCTGCCACATAGTACTATACAGTTACTACATAAAATAGTGACCATTATGCAGTCAGACAAAGACCTTGCATGAATTGCAATGGACAATCTACAGCCCATAATGTACCATATGCATTTGTAGCTTAGTCATGGCAACGACAGTGACAAAGAGTATTTTATGAAACAAACTCTTAATTCTTTCCAGTTATGATAACACAATTAACAAGCCTTGCCTCATCAATAACAATCAAAAGCCTACAGAGTTCACAACAAAGGTAAAAACCCAAAGCGCAATGGATGAAAAAAAATCTGTGGAACTACAAAGGCTTTTCATTCTAACTGTGAATCCACTGAACAACACTTTTGTTGTAAGCGCCTGTTGCTTAGAATCAAGACTACAAAGGATGAGTATCTTCACCTTTTGCACATTACAGTTCCATTGAGGATGCTGAGGGCATTCACTACTTCCTGTTGATATGATGACTTTCTGTCTGCCTTCTGATCACATGCCGGCTGTCTGTTCACATGTTGCCAACAACAGACTGTCCAGTCTGAAGCACACACATGTTGGATTGCATGTGGGCAGTGCAGGCTAAGTGCAGGCACTTGGGCGCCCTTGCTGAGCACTGGGCAAAAACCAGCTGGTTTACTCTGTTACCTGAGAAGGCGGCCCATCCAGGTGAACACTTCTCTCCCACAGTGCAGCGACTGTGGTGCCCAGACATGGACAGTAAACAGCACAGCAAACAGGACTCCAACAAAGGCAGACAGTGGGAAAGGGAGGGCAGATACTGATCCTGTTTACTCTTCATCTGTGATGTGTCGTGTTGTGGAGTATAACACACGTATCTGTCATTAATCCTGGTACTTTCATCTGTGATGTGTCGGTGTTGTGGAGTATACACACTGTAATGCCTATCATATACTGATCCTGTGCACTCTTCATCTGTGATGTGTCGGTGTTGTGGAGTATAACACACTGTAATGTCTGTCATACACTGATCCTGCGCACTCTTCATCTGTGATGTGTCGGTGTTGTGGAGTATAGTATGAAATACTGCCTTGGCTGTTACATACTGATCCTGTGCACTCTTAACTTTGACATGTTGGTGTTGTGGGAACAACATACTGCATTGGTTGTGCACTTTGCATCCGTGATGTGTCAGTGTTGTGGTGTATAACAATAACATAATGCACTGGCTGTGCACTCTTCATCTGTGATGTGTCAGTGTTGTGGTGTACAACAATAACATAATGCACTGGCTGTGCACTCTTCATCTGTGATGTGTCAGTGTTGTGGTGTACAACAATAACATAATGCACTGGCTGTGCACTCTTCATCTGTGATGTGTCAGTGTTGTTGTGTTTAACAATAACATAATGCACTGGCTGTGCACTCTTCATCTGTGATGTGTCAGTGTTGTTGTGTTTAACAATAACATAATGCGCTGGCTGTGCACTCTTCATCTGTGATGTGCCAGTGCTGTGGTGTACAACAATAGACATAATGCGCTGGCTGTGCACTCTTCATCTGTGATGTGCCAGTGTTGTGGTGTACAACAATAACATAATGCACTGGCTGTGCACTCTTCATCTGTGATGTGCCAGTGCTGTGGTGTACAACAATAACATAATGCACTGGCTGTGCACTCTTCATCTGTGATGTGTCAGTGTTGTGGTGTACAACAATAACATAATGCACTGGCTGTGCACTCTTCATCTGTGATGTGTCGGTGTTGTGGAGTATAACACACTGTAATGTCTGTCATACACTGATCCTGTGCACTCTTCATCTGTGATGTGTTGGTGTTGTGGAGTATAACACACTGTAATGTCTGTCATACACTGATCCTGTGCACTCTTCATCTGTGATGTGTCGGTGTTGTGGAGTATAACACACTGTAATGTCTGTCATACACTGAACCTGTGCATCTTCATCTGTGATGTGTCGGTGTTGTGGAGCATAACACACTGTAATGTCTGTCATACACTGATCCTGTGCACTCTTCATCTGTGATGTGTCGGTGTTGTGGAGTATAGCACACTGTAATGTCTGTCATATACTGATCCTGCGCATTCTTCATCTGTGATGTGTCGGTGTTGTGGAGTATAGCACACTGTAATGTCTGTCATATACTGATCCTGCGCACTCTTCATCTGTGATTGTTCGGTGTTGTGGAGTATAGTATGAAATACTGCCTCGGCTGTTACATTCTGATCCTGTGCACTCTTAACTTTAACATGTTGGTGTTGTGGGGAACAACATACTGCATTGGTTATGCACTTTGCATCTGTGATGTGTCAGTGTTGTGGTGTTTAACAATAACATAATGCACTGGCTGTGCACTCTTCATCTGTGATGTGTCAGTGTTGTGGTGTATAACAATAACATAATGCACTGGCTGTGCACTCTTCATCTGTGATGTGTCAGTGTTGTGGTGTCAACAATAACATAATGCACTGGCTGTGCACTCTTCATCTGTGATGTGTCGTGTTGTGGTGTACAACAATAACATAATGCACTGGCTGTGCACTCTTCATCTGTGATGTGTCGGTGTTGTGGTGTACAACAATAACATAATGCACTGGCTGTGCACTCTTCATCTGTGATGTGTCAGTGTTGTGGTGTATAACAATAACATAATGCACTGGCTGTGCACTCTTCATCTGTGATGTGTCAGCTGTGTGGTGTATAACAATAACATAATGCACTGGCTGTGCACTCTTCATCTGTGATGTTCAGCGTTGTGGTGTATAACAATAACATAATGCACTGGCTGTGCACTCTTCATCTGTGATGTGTCAGCTTTGTGGTGTATAACAATAACATAATGCACTGGCTGTCAAACGACGTGCAGACTATGTGGATGTATCAGCATTGTGGTGTACAACAATAACATAATGCTCTAGCTGTCAAACGACGTGCAGACTATGTGGATGTATCAGCATTGTGGTGTAGAACAATAACATACTGCACTGGCTGTCAAACGACGTGCAGACTATGTGGATGTATCAGCATTGTGGTGTACAAACAATAACATACTGCACTGGCTGTCAAACGACGTGCAGACTATGTGGATGTATCAGCATTGTGGTGTAACAGCAAACATACTGCACTGGCTGTCAAACGGACGTGCAGACTATGTGGATGTATCAGCATTGTGGTGTACAGCAATAACATACTGCACTGGCTGTCAAACGACGTGCAGACTATGTGGATGTATCAGCATTGTGGTGTACAGCAATAACATACTGCACTGGCTGTCAAACGACGTGCAGACTATGTGGATGTATCAGCATTGTGGTGTACAGCAATAACATACTGCACTGGCTGTCAAAAGGAGTGCAGCTTGTGGTGTACAACTTGTGGTCGCATAATACGCTGGACAAAGGAGTCAGATTGGTGTCAGCATTGTACAGCATACATGCGCTGTCAAAGGACGGATGTGGATGTATCAGATTGTGGTGTACACAATAAATACTGCCTGGTGCAAAGGAGTGAACTGTGGTGTACAGCATTTTACGCATGACAAGACGGCGAAGGAGTCACTTGTGGTGTACAGCATTGTGGGTCAAAACTGCAGCTGTGGGGTCAGATTGTGGATGTACACATATGTGGCATAATAGACTGGCTGCAAGGATGCAGCATGTGGTGTACAGCATTTAACATACTACTGCAGGCTGCAAGGCTGGATTGTGGATGTATCAGCATTGTGGTGTACACAATAACAACTGACTGGCTGTCAAAGGAGTGCAGACTATGTGGATGTATCGCATTGTGGTGTACACAATAACTCTGCACTGGCTTCAAAGGACTGAGACTATGTGGTGTACGCATTGTGTACAGCATACATACTGCACTGGTGTCAAAGGGTGCAACTATTGGATGTTCAGCATTGGGTGTACAGCAATAACATACTGCTGGTGTCAAAGGACTGCAGACTATGTGGATGTATCAGCTTGTGGTGTCAGCATAACATCTGTGGTGTCAAAGACTGCAGACTGTGGAGTCAGCTTGTGGTGTACAGCAAACATCTGCACTGGCTGTCAAGGACGTGCAGACTATGTGGATGTATCAGCATTGTGGTGTACACAATAACATACTGCACTGGCTGTCAAAGGACGTGCAGACTATGGGATGTACAATTGTGGTGTACAGCATAACATCTGCACTGGCTGTCAAAGGACGTGCGATATGTGGTGTATCAGCATTGTGTGACGCTACATAGCACTGGCTGTCAGGACGTGCAGCTATGTGGATGTATCAGCATTGTGTGACGCAATACTACTGCACTGCTGTCAAAGGACGTGCAGACTATGTGGTGTATCAGCATTGTGGTGTACACAATACACTGCACTGGTGTCAAAGGAGTGCAGATATGTGGATGTACAGCATTTGGTGTACACAAACAACGCCGGCTGTCAAGACGGCATATGTGGTCATGTGTACATAACATACGATGCTGCAAGATGAGACTAGTGGTGTCAGATTGTGTGTACAATAAAAGCACTGGCTGTCAGATGCGTAGGATGTACCTTTGTGTACAACTACTGCATGTGTCAAAGGACGTGCAGACTATGTGGATGTATCAGCATTGTGGTGTACACAATAACTATGCAGGCTGTCAAGGACGTGCAGACTATGTGGATGTATCGCATTGGTACATAACTACTGCACTGGCTGTAAAGGAGTGCAGACTAGTGATGTATCAGCTTGTGTGTACACAATAACTACTGCACTGCTGTCAAAGGAGTGCAGACTTGTGGATGTACAGCTTGGTGTACACAAATACTGCACTGGCTGTCAAAGGCGCGACTAGTGGATGTATCACATTGTGTGTACAATAAACTGCAGTGTCAAGGTGCAGACTAGTGATGTATCCTTGTGGTGTCACATAACATACTGACTGGCTGTCAAAGACGGCAACTATGTGTGTATCAATTGTGGTGTACACATAAATATGACGGCTGTCAAAGATGCATATGTGGATATACATGTGTACACTACGATGCTGTCAAAGCGTGCGATATGGATGTTCCATGTGTGAACAATAATATGCATGTGTCAAAGGACGTGAGACTTGTGAGTCAGCATTGTGTGCAACATACTGCATGGCGCAAGGTGCGCTGTGGATTACGATTGGTGTCAATACCGCTGCTGTCAAAGGTGCAGACTATGGGGTATCACTTGGTACACAACAACTCACTGGCTGCAAAGGACGTGCAGACTAGTGGATGTATCAGCATTGTGGTGTACACAATAACATACTGCACTGGCTGTCAAGGACGTGCAGACTAGGGATGTACGCATTGTGGTGTCACAATAACATACTGCACTGGTGTCAAGGCGTGCAGACTATGTGGTATCAGCATGTGGGTACACAATAACACTGCATGGCGTCAAGACGTGCGACTATGTGATGTACAGCTTGGTGTACAACTACTGCATGCTGTCAGGTGCAGACTAGTGGATGTTCAGCATGTGGTTACATACACTGCATGCTAAAGACTGCAGAATGTGGAGCAGCTTGGTGTCACATACATATGCTGGCTGTCAAAGGCGCGACTGTGGAGTACAGCATGTGGACACAATACATACTGAGCTGTCAACGTGCAGACTGTGATTCAGCTTGTGGGTACACAATACATCTGCACTGTCAGACGTGCAGACAGGATGTCATGGGTGTACACAACATACGCATGTCAAGAGTGCAGACATGTGGTGTATCAGCTTGTACCACTACTGCTGCGTCAAAGACTGACTATGTGGAGTCCAGGACCAACAACTGCCGGCGTCAAGGTCGCAGGATGTCTGTGTGGAGCTGTCAAAGGACGTGCAGACTATGTGGATGTATCAGCATTGTGGTGTACAGCAATAACATACTGCACTGGCTGTCAAAGGACGTGCAGACTATGTGGATGTATCAGCATTGTGGTGTACAGCAATAACATACTGCACTGGCTGTCAAAGGACGTGCAGACTATGTGGATGTATCAGCATTGTGGTGTACAGCAATAACATACTGCAACTGGCTGTCAAAGGACGTGCAGACTATGTGGATGTTCAGCATTGTGGTGTACAGCAATAACATACTGCACTGGCTGTCAAAGGACGTGCAGACTATGTGGATGTATCAGCATTGTGGTGTACAGCAATAACATACTGCACTGGCTGTCAAAGGACGTGCAGACTATGTGGATGTATCAGCATTGTGGTGTACAGCAATAACATACTGCACTGGCTGTCAAAGGACGTGCAGACTATGTGGATGTATCAGCATTGTGGTGTACAGCAATAACATACTGCACTGGCTGTCAAAGGACGTGCAGACTATGTGGATGGGTCAGTCCCTAGGAACACTGTCCACAACTCATCACGTACCCCCTGAACGTGTCCAGGGACTTGACGCGCTCCTTCCTATCTCTGCCCACGTCAGACGTGTTGCTGCGGTCGCTGCCAGTGGAGTCCTCAGTGGGGTTGACGACAATGGGCGTGCCCAGGTCCTGGGGACCACAACATCCACGACATGTTACACACTGGGGAAATACACACTGTAGCTATAGTGTCTCTCTCTCTCTCTCACACACACACACACTACGCATATTCGCTCCATCACCTTCGATGATAAATTTGACACATGACTCTATGTGTTGCTTTATTAATGCACATCTGCCACATGACCCAATCTGTTTCTGTGATAACACTCATCGAACAGTGGAATCAATGAATTGTTTTACTGACACATATCTGACACAAGGCTCAATGTGTTCTTTTACCTCCATATATCTGACAGGTAACTCGACCGGTTGTAGCAACATACGTCTGACCCATGACCTAATGTGTCACCTACAAGTGCTTCGGCAGCCAATCAGGTCACAACTTACCGACATGACATGCTCCGTGCTCCAGATGCACAGCAGTCGGTGGAACACCCCACGCCTGCACACCAAGAAAAACCACCTCACATCAATGTGGCAAAGTCCACATTCTCTTGTCCGACTGCTAGCCTAGCCTAGTCCTCCATGCCATCAGCTTTTGGTGAAACAATCCACTGTCATCAAAAATACAGTGAGTAGACCTGAACTTCACTTGTTTTTTTCTTTGTGTTGTTTTTTTTTTTCAAGTTGTTAGTACAAAAATGAAGTTATAGGACAAATCCAACAGATGCAGGCCAAAATTTTGGTACATCCATTTTTTGGGCAGCTATCATTGGACTGTACACCCGCTGTCACATCCCATCCCATGGACTGTGTTCATATGTCGTTTCCTCCCTTCCAGCCCCCACACACCCTCCTGACCTTTGGCTCTTCCATCATCTGTGTGGTGTTCAAAATGGAAAGTGCTGTAGCAGCTAGCGACAGAACAAAAAAGAACAACTACAGGTCATTTTACTGCTGCCCCATGCTCTGTCATTCAAACACACGCACTATTTTTTCCTATCTTTACAATAAACTGACTTTCAAAAAGTCATCTTTCTGTCATAGTAATACTTTCACGATGGGCGCGGTAGAGCAACCTCACTTCCCTGCGGACGCGTGCACCGCACGTGCTTACAACCGTTGAGGATGCACGATTTTTGCACTCCTTGATTTTATTTTACGACCCCTAATATAAAGGTAACAAACAATTGTTACATATCAACTGAAAGGGTAAAACGTGAACTTTGCAATGAGCATACACTCAAATATTTTTGAGTAAAATGGCAATGCTACAGTTACGGAAAAAACATAACTAAAACGTAGAACACAATCTTCTTTATGTTGGTTGGTTAGTATGACAACAGCAAATGAGGAAGAGAAAGGGCATGAAATTTCGCTCTTACTTTGAACAGATGCAGAGAAAGCCTGAGGTTTTCAATATATGTAATCCAAGTTAAAAAAATGTAGAAAATGAAAATAAATCGTTGCACACTGTACATATTGTTTACTGGTTTGGCTTCAGTCGATACAATGTACAAAACTAAAATACACAGAGAAAATAAATCACGCTCAGATCGTTTTCGATGAACTTGTACACCTTTACCGCCCTCCTCTGAACCACTTTACTGAACCAGTTCAAACAGCTCATGTCATTCTTCTTCTGCCCGATACGTTGGGGAGGTAGGAAATTCCACATGTGCCTTTTGCAGAAATTCCCAGTGCCAGACGGTGGTTGTGGGTGGTGTAAGGTCTACTTTGTCACCTCTTTTGTATGGAGTACCACAGGGGTCAGTATTGGGCCCAGTGTTGTTTACATTGTACTCACAGCCCTTGTCGGATGTTATCTCGGACCATGTTTGTGATTTTCACAAGTATGCTGATGACACTGAGCTTTCTAAGAGTGGCACACCTGATGAGTTTGTTTCTGTTCAATCTGGGGTGTCTCGGTGTATCAGCAGTGTGCAGGAATGGATGACAAGTAATAAGCTTAAATTAAATTGTGAAAAGACTGAAGTCATGCCCGTTGGAACCTCCTCCTGCCTCAAACTCGTTGAGTCAGAGTCAATGGTTGTTGATGGTACTGAATTGCCTTTTAATAACTCTGTCAAATACCTTGGTGTTACCATTGATCAGTGTCTGACCATGCAGAATCAAATATCTGTAGTCTGTCGCTCATCCTTTTTAGAGCCGAGACGTATTGCTTCCATCTGACGCTTTATATCCAGGGAAGTAGCTGTCAGGCTAGTCTGTGCCACGGTGATGTCAAGATTGGACTACTGCAACTCTGTTTATGCGGGGGAACAGATTGCTCGGCTGCAGAGAGTCCAAAATAGCGCTGCACGACTTGTTTTGAAGAGGAGGAGGTGTGAGCACATCACTCCCATGCTGATCGAACTGCACTGGCTTCCCATACAGTATCGGTGGCAATTTAAACTGGCAGTTCTTGCTTTCCGCCACTTCAATGAATCTCTTCCTCACTATCTCTCTTCTTCTCTCTGCACCTACCAAAGCTCTCGTACCCTTCGCTCTTCTTCACAAAAACTTTTGAAAATCCCTAAGCGTTCTCTGAAATCTGTTGGCGAAAGAGCCTTCAGTTTTAGAGCACCTTCTATTTGGAACTCCCTCCCTGAAGACCTTCGTAATCAGCCTACTCTTTCTTCTTTTAAATCTCAGCTCAAAACTTACCTCTTCAAAAAAGCCTATTCTCTTCTGTAGATGACTAGATCTCTCTTAAATTCCTCCACAACTAGTTCGGTGAGGCAGTTTATGCATGTAGGTGCGTCTGCCATTGTGTATTTTCTTTTTGCTGTGTGCATGAATATTGTATGAATAAGTGCAAATGGTGGATGTAAGCGCATTGAGTTGTACAACAAGAAATGCGCTATATAAGTATTATACAATTATTATTATTATTAGACGGGTCTCTTACTTCAGACTACTCTGGGGTCACAAAGGTCATTGCTAGTGCATGTAAACTTACCCTTCCAGTGGCTAAAACCCTGTTCTAAATATTTAGGGCAGCTGCATCCCTTAGACTGCAGATGAGAGAACAGGGGATTTTTTCACAGTTGTGCCGTCATGGAGGCACGGCACGTCCAGGGAGTACAGCAGCGTAGCCGTCACCTTGGAACGGCTCGTCGTGAACGGGTCGACTGACTTGCTGTCACCATTGCATGGCGCGTCGTGAAAAGGTTAAGCTTCTACCTTCTTATGATTATGCAACACACCAACTGCCAGTTCAAAGTTGGTGGAATGGTTCACAAACTGGCATCACAGTCACCTGATGCTCCTTCTTTCCTCTTAGGGGACTTCAACCACTGCAAGCTGTAGTGTTCGCTCCCCCACTTTAAGCAGTACGTGACGTGCGCTACCCACCAGGGAAACATCCTTGACGTCTGCTACGGCAACATTCCCAGAGCCTACAGGTCCAGACCACTCCCTGGCCTCGGCAGAAGTCCACACAACATGGTGCAGCTGGTGCCCACCTACCATCAACGTCTCAAACGAGAGAAGCCAGCTGTGAAGCTGGTGAAGAAGAGGACAAGCGAGTCAGCAGAAGTCTTGTGTGACTGCTTCGAAACAACAAACTGGACAGTCTTCTCCGATCCAAGCCTCGACATGACTGCCGACGCCATCTCATCCTACATCTCCTTCTGTGAAGACACCGTCCTCGAGACTAAGCCATGCAAGATTTACCCCAACAACAAGCCCTGGGTGACTCCGGGTATGAAGAAAATGTTGCACAAGAGGAGAGACGCGTTCCTGAGAGGTGACAGGGATGAGGAGAAGGCAGCCCAAAAGCAGCTCCAGAGACAGATCAGGGAGGACAAACGCCTCTTCACATCCAGGGTGGAGTCCAACTTCAGGGAGGGCAACGCCAGGCAGTACTGGAGAGACCTCGGGACAGTCACTGGCCACAAGCAGCAGAAAGTACCTCTCCAGACCAGTGATGAAGCCAAGCTGGCCAGAGAGCTGAACACCTTCTATGCCAGGTTTGACCATTGGGACTTCAGTGAAGAGCAGCAGCGGGCCATGTAGGAAGTGGCAAGTCGAACTGCGCATCCAATCACCATCTCAGTCGATGAAGTCAGGACATCCTTCAAGGAGGTCAAAGTGCGCAGTGCTGCAGGCCCTGACAACATCACTGGTAGGCTGCTGCAGGAATGCCATGATGCTCTAGCTCTTGTCTACTGTGAGCTCTTCCAGAGGTCCATTGACGAGGGCTCCATCCCAGCCATCTGGAAATCATCAACTATTGTGCCTGTCGCCAAGAAACGTTCTCCAGTCACCATGAACGACTACAGTAGCACTCACTTCTGTCCCCTTTAAATGCGCTGAGAAGATCATCCTTTGCCTGCTGAGGTTGGAGACAGAGGAGCATCAGGATCCTCTTCAGTTTGCTTATTCCCGCAACCGGAGTACTGAAGATGCCATCCTCACTCTCCTCCACAGTGTCTACACTTACCTTGAGAAGCCTACTTCATATGCAAGGGTCCTCTTCATCAACTTCAGTAGTGCTTTTAACACGATCCAACCCCATCTCCTTGTCACCAAGTTTCTCCGCTACAATGTCAACCCGGTCCTCATCAGTTCGATCTTCAGTTTTCTGACTCGGAGAATGCAACAAGTCCGAGTTGGGCACACTCTCTCCGATCCTGTGACCACCAACACTGGCGCTCCCCAGGGCTGTGTGCTGTCTCCTGCTCTCTTCACCCTGTACACTGCCGACTGTCGCAGCAAGGATGATTCCACTCTGTTGATCAAGTTTGCAGATGACACCTCGCTGACTGGCCTCATTCTCAAGAACAATGAAACAGTGTACAGGCACGCCGTGGATGAACTGGCTGATTGGTGCAGCATGAATCATCAGGAGCTGAATGTGTCCAAGACCAAGGAGATCGTCGTGGACTTCAGGAAGAACAAGCCCAGCACTGAGCCCCTCGTCATAAAATGGTGAGCCAGTCGAGATTGCCGAGTACTACAAGTACTTAGGTACTATCAACGACAACCAACTAGACTGGTCTCCCAATGCAGATGCGGTGTGCAAGAAGGCAAACCAGAGACTTTCCTTCCTGAGAAAGCTGCAACAGTTCCGTGTCAGCCCACAGATCCTCTGGTTGTACTACCAGTCGACCATTCAGAGTGTATTGGCCTTCAACCAACTGTGTTACCACAGTAGTGCCAAGACGACAGACATGGACCGGCTGAAGAAAGTAGTTAGCAAGGCAGCCTCCATCGTGGGGGAAGAGCTGGTACCCGTGAGCGCGTGGTTCCCAGGTGTGGCCACTAAGAAGCTTGGCAAGATCCTAGCAGACAACCACCACCCACTCCACGAGGTGCTGGCATCCCAAGAACCCAGGAGAGAATCTTCCCGGGTCCTGAGGAGCTTCAGTGCCCAGACCAAGCGACTGAAGAACTCCTTCCTGCCATCTGCCGTACGCCTCTTCAATGACAGAGTCAATGAGAGAAGGGAGAATGCGTGTCTTATTTTTTCGGTTTAAATACTGACCCCTGTGGCGCGCTTGCGTGTGTGCCTCTGTGTGTGTGTGTGTGTGTGTGTGTGTGTGTGTGTGTGTGTGTGTGTGTGAGAGTTTGTGTGTTGTGTGTGTGTGGGGTGGGGGGTGGGGGGTATGTGTGTGTATGCATGCATGTGTGCGTAGGTGTGTATGTTGCCCCCCACCCTCTCCCACCCCCCTACTAAGTATTTTAAGTCCTGTTTTACAGTGTGTGTGTGTGTGTGTGTGTGTGTGTGTGTGGTGTGTGTGTGTGTGCATGAGTGTGTGTGTGCATGTATGTGAGTGTGTGTGTGTGTGTGTGTGTGTGTGTGTGTGTGTGTGTGTATGTGTGTGTATGTGTGTGAATTTGATGGACCACCCCCTTCAAGTTATCTTTTACTTTTTTATCCATGAATTATATAAATTATATGATTTGACTTTGATTGCCTTCTTTTACTGTGTTAATAATCATACATTTGGTGATATCATTGCATGGCATTGACATTTTGTTCTTATTTATTCCTTACTACATGTCTATTTGGGAATGTTGTGTTTTACTGTTCAAATGCTTATACAGTGTGTGTGTGTGTGTGTGTGTGTGTGTGTGTGTGTGTGTGTGTGTGTGTGTGAGTGTGAGTGTGTGTGTGTGTATGAGTATGTGTGTGTGCATGTATGTGAGTGTGTGTGTGTGTGTGTGTGTGTGTGTGTGTGTGTGTGTGTGTGTGTGTGTGTGTGTGAATTTGATGGACCACCCCCTTCAAGCTATCTTTTACTTTTTTTTTATCCATGAATTATATGAATTATATGATTTGACTTTGATCGTCTTCTTTTACTGTTTCAATAATTATACAGTTAGTGATATCATTGCATGGCATTGAAATTTTGTTCCTATTTATTCCTTACTACATGTCTATTTGGGAATGTTATGTTTTACTGTGCAAATGCTTATACAGTGTGTGTGTGTGTGTGTGTGTGTGTGTGAGTGTGTGTGTGTGAGTGTGTGTGTGTGTGTGTGTGTGTGTGTGTGTGTGTGTGTGTGTGTGTGTGTGTGTGAGTAAGTGTTTTTTTTTCCTGCTAATGTGAAGGACCACTCCTTCCAAGCTATCTTTATTATAAATTTTTTTTTTTTGTTGTTAAATTTCTTATCCTTGTATTATACATGACTTAACTGTCTTCTATTACTGTTTAAATAATCATACTTTTCTGTGATATCATGGCATGGTGCAGAAAATTATTGTTTGAATGTCATGTTATATTGTTAGATTATATAAATATCTATGTGTATGTGTGTATGTAGGAGGAGGGGTGGAGGAGGGGGGAGTATGATAGAGTGTAATATATTATGAAAAACCTAAGATGACTCCAGATGGGATGTATAGGATTTTTATATATTTTTATATTATTATTAGAACAATGATGATATTTTGTGCCTACTGTAATTCTAAAATAGTTCTAAAAAAGTACTAAGAAATTGGAGCTAGGGGGTTTGTAGGAACGTCTGCATACAGCCTCATGAAACAGCTCTCAGTTGCAGGGAAGGAAAAAACCAGAGCCCTGAAAGCAATGGCAGAAGCGGCAGAGGGGTGTTCAAGCTGGATCTGGTCAAGGAGGAACAAAAGTGAACTTCATAAGGCTTAATTTCCCTACAAATATTAGGTGTCCCTGTGGCTCAGTGGTTAAAGCGCGAGTCATTAAGTGGAAAATGAGCATGTCCAGAGGGTCATGGGTTCGAATCCCAGCCATGGCTCGTCCCAAGATGGGAAAAAAAAGGGGCAGCAGAGGGACATCCGGAGTCATGAACCGGGTGTGGCCCAACCCCCCTAGAGTGTCAGGAGATAAGGGCCGAAACACTTGCTTGAAGGGGGCTTCTCTTCTGAGGACTCTCTGCTGCCACGCTCTCCACGAGTTTCTTTCTACTGATGCATGGGTAAACCATTGACTTCCGGGAATAGGCCGGAGGACGTCCGGGAAAGACCGGAGGACACTGGGAAAGACCAGAACCAAGGGCTCTGTGGGCTGGCTCCCCACTTTGCCTTAAACATGTGGCTACTAAGAATAAAAGGAAAAGATGCTCCCAGGATTCACCGAAAGGGGGAGAGAATGATGAATCCATCGGTGCTCAACCAATCATGACTGCAAATCCCAAACGGACTATGAACATGGACCAAATGGAATATCCATGTGTCTGTGGAAAGCGTTTCGCTACCACCCGTGGCATGAAGATCCACAGAACAAAGATGGGATGTGTGAAGACTCATCTGAATGAGCAGCAGCGCACTGCATCAGCAGATAAGACGTCGGAAGACCAAGGCCAGGATTTAAACCACAGTGCCAAGGACATCCACGCTGTTGGTTCGGATGAGGAATTTGCACAGGCCCTCAATGCCAGGCGCCTGAAACTCAACCTGCCACGAGCAAACGAAACTGAAGATTGGGAGAAACTGGATGCAAAAATCGTCCAAAGGCTCGATGCACTGATAGGGAAAAGCACCCTGGAACACAAACTAGCCACATATGGGGACATTGTGTATGCCACATGTAGAGACGCCTATGGAGCAAAACTACCCAAAGAGAAAACACCTCCAAAGAAATCCAGACGCCAAGAAAAGATGGACAAGATCAGGGTCCAAAAGAAAAACCTCAAGATGCAAATGAAGACCGCACTGCCAGCTGAAAAACAAGGCTTGGAAAAACTGTGGAAAGACCTGAAAGAAAAACACAGCGCCCTCAGCAAAGCGGAATCTGCGAGGAAGAGGAAGAGCAAAAAGAAGAAGACACAAGAGCGCTTCTTCAGAGATCCCTTCCAGTTTGCCAGAACACTGTTTGAGCAGCCAAAATCTGGGACCCTAAGTGTGGACAAAGGAGTTCTTGAGCAGCATCTGAGGAAAACATACTCTAACCCACAGAGCAAAGCACCACTCGACATTCAAGGTCTGGTGTGGCCAACCAATCCTGAGGAACAGTTCAATGGCAAGCCTCCAACGTTGGCGGAAATCAAGAAGGTGGTCGACAAAGCCAGAGCCAATTCATCACCAGGGCCAAACGGAATACCTTACCAGCTTTACAAGAAATGTCCCAAGGTGCTGGAGTGGCTCCACAGGCTGCTGCGATCGGCTTGGAGAAACCAGAAGATCAGCGGCCAGTGGATGACGGCAGATGGTGTGTACATCCCCAAAGAGCAAAACTCAAGTGACATCAGCCAGTTCAGGCCAATATCACTACTGAACGTCGAAGGGAAAATCTTCTTCTCTGTCATGGCAGCAAGGCTGACCAAGTACCTGATGGAAAACAAGTACTTGGATGTGTCAGTCCAGAAAGGTGGCATCCCAGGCGTGGCTGGCTGTGTAGAACACGCCACAATGATCTGGGACGCAATCCAAAAAGCAAAAACAGAAAAGAGAGACCTGGACGTAGTGTGGCTTGATCTGGCAAACGCATATGGATCTGTGCCCCATGAGATGATACAGTTGGCTCTTGAGATGTACCATGTGCCAAAGAACATCCGCGACATGCTCAAGAAGTACTTCAATGGCTTCTCAATGCGGTTCTCTACCAAGAAGTACACAACAGACTGGATCAACTTGGAAGTGGGTATTGCAATGGGCTGTGCAATTTCCCCAATACTGTTCGTGCTGGCATGGAACTCATCTTGAAAGCAGCAACAAACAACGCGAGACAAACAGACCTTGGCGATGGATACAAGATGCCTCCTCTCAAGGCCTTCATGGATGACACTACAGTGATTTCATCCAGAGAAGACGAGACACGTCATGTGCTGGAGAGGCTGGACGACATAGTTGCCTCATCCAGAATGAAGTTCAAGCCAAAGAAATCACGGAGTCTCTCACTGAGGAAAGGAAAAGTGGCCGGAACTGTGGTCTTCAGTGTTGCCAACCAGGCCATTCCAACAGTCACAGAAGAACCAGTCAAGAGCCTTGGAAGATGGTATGATGATACGCTGAAAGACACACAAAGAGCAAAAGAAACCAAGCAGATGGCGGAGGAAGGCTTGGAGACCATTGACCAGTGTGGGCTCCCTAGCAAATACAAGGTCTGGTGTCTGCAGTTCATGCTGATACCAAAGCTGCTATGGCCTCTGATGATATACGACATCTGCACCAGCATAGTGGAGGCAATGGAAGCCAAAATCAACAAGTTCACAAGGAAATGGCTTGGTGTCCCACCCTGTCTGACTGACATAGCGCTGTACTGTCGCCAAGCAAAGCTGAAACTACCACTGAAATCCATCCTGGAGGAATACAAAGCAGGGAAGATCAGACTTCAAAGCATGCTGGAGGACTCAGGAGACAAGGTGGTAGAAGCAATCAAGCCCCAGCTGAAGACAGGCAGAAAATGGAAAGTTCAAGAGGCGATGGATTCTGCAAAAGAAAGTCTCAAGATCAGAGAAATAACAGGACACACACAGACCAACAGACAAGGACTGGGGGTGACCAAAACTGAATGGTGGTCAAAGGCCAAAGGAAAAGCCAAAAAAGACATGATGATTCAGGAGATGAGAAAAGAAGAAGACCAAAAAAGACTCCAAAAAGCAGTCCAGCAGAGCCAGCAAGGGCAATGGACAACGTGGGAGAATGCACTCCAAAGAAGTCTCACTTGGAATGACATTTGGCACATGGCCCCTCTCAGGATCAGCTTCATTCTCAGATCTGCATATGACCTTCTGCCCTCAAATGCAAACCTGGTGAAGTGGGGGAAAACAGACGATCCTGCATGCCCCCTCTGCCATGAAAAACAAACAGTGGAGCATGTCCTAAGCTCATGTAAAGTAGCCCTGGCTCAAGGAAGGTACACATGGAGGCACAACCAAGTGCTCAAAGAGATTGTACAAGTAGTCTGGGCTAGTACCAACACCACAAAAGGGAAAATCAGGACTCCAAAAGCACCCGCAACATTCTTCACGGCAGGAGGCAGCAAATCATGGCCAAGAACAACAGTGCCACTCGAAACATGCAGGCAGAGTCTGCTGGACGGGGCAGATGACTGGGAGTGCACTGCAGACCTCCCAGAATGGAAGAGTCACCCAGAGATCATCAGCAAGAGTGGCATGAGACCAGACATAGTAGTCCACTCTAAGTCAACCAAGCAGCTGATCATGATCGAGCTCACGGTGCCATATGAGAACAGAATGGAGGCAGCTCAAATCTACAAGACTGAAAAGTATGCTGATCTGGCAAACAGCCTGAGGAGAGAAGGCTATCAGGTCAAAGTCCTCACTGCAGAAATTGGAGCTAGGGGGTTTGTAGGAACGTCTGCATACAGCCTCACGAAACAGCTCTCAGTTGCAGGGAAGGAAAAAACCAGAGCCCTGAAAGCAATGGCAGAAGCGGCAGAGGGGTGTTCAAGCTGGATCTGGTCAAGGAGGAACAAAAGTGAACTTCATAAGGCTTAATTTCCCTACAAATATTAGGTGTCCCTGTGGCTCAGTGGTTAAAGCGCGAGTCATTAAGTGGAAAATGAGCATGTCCAGAGGGTCATGGGTTCGAATCCCAGCCATGGCTCGTCCCAAGATGGGAAAAAAAAAGGGGCAGCAGAGGGACATCCGGAGTCATGAACCGGGTGTGGCCCAACCCCCCTAGAGTGTCAGGAGATAAGGGCCGAAACACTTGCTTGAAGGGGGCTTCTCTTCTGAGGACTCTCTGCTGCCACGCTCTCCACGAGTTTCTTTCTACTAAGGAATATCTTCTTAATTATTGTTGGTTTGAGGTACGCCCCCCCCCCCCCTCCCCTGGTTGTTCCTTCCTCACTTGCCCTTTTCCCTTCTTCTCTTCCAGCTATGATCCCAATTAGGGTTAAATTGGATGTGGTGAAGGTGAATGAGTTTTAGTGTGTGGAGTGTGGGGTGAGGCGTGGGTGAGTAAGTGTGTGTGTGGGTATGTGGGAATGTGTGTGTGTGTGTGTGTGTGTGTGTTATTGAGAAAGAGATTAAGAGAGAGAGAGAGGGAGAGAGAGAGAGAGAGAGAGAGAGAGAGAGAGAGAGAGAACAGACAGACAGACAGACAGACAGACAGACAGACAGACAGACAAGACAAGACAAGACAAGACAAGACAAAATTCTTTATTTACGAGGATAATAGATAAGCACTGACATACTTTACATCCAGTCCTCACCCTGAGTAGGGACAACAACATGCAGTGAAATGAAATAATGTAAGAAAGCAAACAAGCAAACAAAGCAGTCGTGCAATCATAATGGAACATCAAGTGAAAATAGAAGAGAAATGAAAATGAAAAAAAAATAAATAAAAAATAATAATAATAACAATAATAAACAAACAAACAAAAATAAATAAATAAAAATGAAAATAACAATAATGCAGGGGAAGGAGAGAGTGGGGGTGGGGGTGGGCTGAGCTTGGGAAATATATGGAAATGTACTACAACGTACAAAAATTAGCATGTATAAAAACAGACAGTAAAATGAATATGACAAAGTACGTACATAATTTTGAACACACACATACACGCACGCACAGAGAGAGAGAGAGAGAGAGAGAGAGAGAGAGAGGGGGAGAGAGAGGGGGAGAGAGTGGGGGAGGGGGGTGGGGGAGGGGGAGGGAAAAAGGGGGAGAGAGAGAGAGAGAGAGAGAGAGAGAGAGAGAGAGAGAGAGAGAGAGACAGTATGTGTTTGTATGTTTGTTTACCTGATTAAAGTGTGGGCTAAACAGAAGATAGGTTGTAGAGAACAGTGTTTACCAAAAACGTTTTTTTTTTAAGCTCACAACAATATAATAAGCAGTGGATGGTTGTCTTCAGCACCAGTGTGCAATGTAAAACAAGACAATACAGTTGTACTGGTAAGTTTTTAACACTGAGATGTTTTAACTCTGTTTTACTGGTAGGTTTTTAATATAACATTCTTAACCCCTTCCCTGCCACAGTATAAGTGCTTTTCTGTATTGCTGTGTGCCGGGGCCAAATTTTGCTTTTTGCAGTAGGTTCACTCATCTGTTCACTACTCATTCATTTATTGAGATATCTCTTAGATTTTTTGCATGTTTTTTTCTTATACCCTCTGCTATGATGTGGTATCATAATAATTTGATTTGGCTGGTCATAAGTATGATAAAAATCAATATAATCAACTATTTTTGTAATAAATTGACACTTTTTCTGCATACGCACACACACTGCAGCACATCAAACCAAACAGAAAAGTGAAAAAAACTGGTGTTCTTATTGACTGAACATTATACAAACATCTGGTATTCATATTACTGCCAGCAAATGTTTTTCTGTGTGGTAACACATGCATAATTGGGGGTACCCCAATCCCAGGGCAAAGGGACAGAATTTTGCTTTAGCGGTAGGTTCACTAATCTGTTCAATACTCAATCATTTATGGAGATATGTCTTAGATTTCTTGCATGATTCTTCCTTATTTCCTGGTCTATAATGAGATTTCATAATATTTTGATTCTGTTGCCAAATAGTTTGGTAAAAAGTATTATGATAAACTTTTTTGAAATAAAATAATTGTTTTTGAACAAACACACGCATATTGAAACACATCAAACCGCACAAAACAATGAAAAAAATGGGTGTTTGTATTGGCTGAGCATCATACAAACATCTGGTATTGGTATCATTCCAATCAAATGTTCTTTTATGTGGTAATACATGCACCATTGGGGTTACCCCAATTCAGGAGTAAAGGGACAGAATTTTGATTTTGTGGTAGGTTCACGTATCTGTTCACTACTCATTCATTTATTGAGATATCTGTTAGATAGTTTGCAGTTTTCCTCCTTATAGCATGAGGTATTATGTGGTATCATAATATTTTGATTTTGGTGGCACTAGTATAGTAAAAAGTAACATAATCAACATGTTTTTGTTATAAAATGACAGTGTTCAAGCACACACATACACACTGCAACACATCAAACCACACAACACATAGAAAAAATTGGTGTGAGTATTGCCTGAACATCATACAAACATCTGGTATTGATGTCATTGCCAGCAAATCATCTTCTGTGTGGTAATACATATATCTTTGGGGGTACCCCAATCCCAGGGTAAAGGGACAGAATTCTGCTTTTTGCAGTTGGTTCACTCATCTGTTCACTACTCCTTCATTTATTGCTTTATCTATTAGATTATTTGTATGTTTTCCCCTTATACCCTGTGGCATGATATGATGTCATTACATTTTGATTTTTTTTGTAAGTAATATGGTAAAAAGTAATATAACCAACTTTTTTGTGATGAAATGACTGTTTTTGAGTGTATACACATTGCAGCTTTTCCCCTTATACCCTGTGGCATGATATGATGTCATTACATTTTGATTTTTTTTGGTAAGTAATATGGTAAAAAGTAATATAACCAACTTTTTTGTGATGAAATGACTGTTTTTGAGTGTATACAAACACATTGCAGCTCATCAAACCACACAAAATATTGAAAAAAAAATGCTATTAGTATTGCCTGAACATCATACAAACATCTGGTATTGATGTCATTGCCAGCAAATCTTCTTCTGTGTGGTAATATATACATCTTTGGGGGTACCCCAATCCAAGGATAAAGGGACAGAATTCTGCTTTTCACAGTAGGTTCACTTATCTGTTCACTACTCCTTCATTTATTGCTATATCTATTAGATTGTTTGCATGTTTTCCCCTTATACCTTGTGGCATGATTTGATGTCATTACATTTTGATTTTGTTGTTAAGTAATATGGTAAAAAGTAATATAACCAACTTTTTTAGTAATGAAATGACTGTTTTTGGGCACACATACATACATTGCAGCTCATCAAACCATACAAAACATGAAAAAAATTGGTGTTAGTATTGATTGGACATCATACAAAAATTTGGTATTGATATTATTGCCAGCAGGTCTTCTTCTGCATAGTAATACACACGTCTTGAGGAATACCCCAGTCCAAGGGAAAAGGGACAGAATTCTGCTTTTTGCAGTAGGTTCATTCATCTGTTCACATCTCATTCATTATTTGAGATATCTGTTGCATTTTCTGCTTTTTTTTTCTTATACCCTGTGGTATGCTATGATTTCATAATATTTATATTTTGTTAGCAATAAGTATGGTAAAAATTGATAACATCATTATCAACTTTTCTGTACTAAACTGACTGTTTTTGAGGACTAGCATGCACGTTGCAATACATCAAACCACAAAACAACTTTGAAAAAAATGATGTTAGAATTGACTGAACATAATATAAACATCTGGCATTGATATGACTACCAGAAAAGTCTGTTCTGTATGATAATACATACATATATCATTGTAGGAACCATAATCCAGACATAAAGGGACCAAATCTTGCCTTAAATTGTAGTAGGTTTACTAATGTGATCACTACTGTCTCATTCACTTAGATAAGTCTTACATCTTTTGCATGTTTTTTTCTTGCATCTTTGGCTATAACCTGATAAACTAATAATCAGATTTTGTTAGTAAACAGTATAGTAAAATTTGATGAAATCAAATCTTATGACAGTTTCAAAATAAAAACAGTCATATTGCTGTATATAAAACCACACAAAACACTGGAAAAACTGATGTTAGTGTTCACTGGATGCAAGGAGAAA
>CM065714.1:2240837-2268337 GCA_033310375.1 Conus canariensis | reverse complement strand
GGCCCTGTGAGTATGGCATCAGACTCCTGTTGGAAGGACCTAGGTTTGATTCCCACATAAATGATCAGCCTGGCTGGAAGAGATTTTTCTCTGCATCAACAACATCCTTGGAGATTCCAGTCTACTCCTAGTCCTTTGGATGACACTTTAAACAGAGGTGCTGAGTGTGAATGTACGTTGAAAAACAAAGAAAAAATCTGGCAAGCATGTTACACCCCATTCCTGTGGGGTAAAGAAATAAAGCACATGCACACTGACATCATGTGGTGACATCATGCCTGAATATGGAATGTGGTTACTTCAATGATGGAATTAAAAGTGGTTGCAAGTGCAAAAATGTCGTCAATGGTGAACTTCACACTATTCTGGGAGTACATTTTGAATAAAGGTTAAACTAGTGATCGTACTTGCACACTCACACACACACACACACACACACATACACACAAAACACACACACATACACACACAACACAAACACACACACACACACAAAACACACACACACACACACACACACACACACACACACTCACTCATACACACACACTCAAAGCCAGTTCTTACGTATGTTGGGGTCTGGGGGACTGTTGGTCTGGGCAAAGTGGCACTGCAAGATGTCATCAGTGGTTCTCTGGATGTAGATGGAGAACTCCCCGCCCTCCACGAACAGGTGAGTGTTGTTGGCCCCACTGCACCAAACACACACATATCACCCTCGCTATACAGGTCACAACACATTGTACCTCAAAATCACATAACTGATTGTGGTCCTGGGTAAGTGTTGATGCCACTACTCTATACCACATATATCACGATACATGTCAGGGGTGAATATGGCTGAAAAACCTGTGTTTGAACCTGTCTCCAGGTTAAAAGAAATTCATATCAGCACCTATTGATCTATTTAAAGACATTAGTAGTGTGTGCAGGAGGCGTGTGACATGACAATGACAGTACACTACCTGAATGACAGGTGTGACATGACACTGACAGTACACTGCCTGAATGACAGGTGCCACATGACACTGACAGTACACTGCCTGAATGACAGGTGCCACATGACACTGACAGTACACTGCCTGAATGACAGGTGCCACATGACACTGACAGTACACTGCCTGAATGACAGGTGCCACATGACACTGACAGTACACTGCCTGAATAACAGGTGCCACATGACACTGACAGTACACTGCCTGAATGACAGGTGCCACATGACACTGACAGTACACTGCCTGAATGACAGGTGACATGACACTGACAGTACACTGCCTGAATGACAGGTGACATGACACTGACAGTACACTGCCTGAATGACAGGTGCCACATGACACTGACAGTACACTGCCTGAATGACAGGTGCCACATGACACTGACAGTACACTGCCTGAATGACAGGTGCCACATGACACTGACAGTACACTGCCTGAATGACAGGTGCCACATGACACTGACAGTACACTGCCTGAATGACAGGTGCCACATGACACTGACAGTACACTGCCTGAACGACAGGTGCCACATGACACTGACAGTACCTGCGGGTCGGTCTGTGTGACATGACAATAACAGTACACTGCCATAGTGACTGGTGTGACATGACATGACACAATGCTGTACCTGCAAGACGTGTCAACTCGCAAGGTTTGGTGGACAGCAGTGATCTCCACCTGCACTGGCCACCGTGAGTCGACCAGCACCGTGCAGTTGTCAGCGATCCTGGCCACTGGCTGCAGGTCACACTGCAAGAACACACACACACACACACACACAGAGACTGAGCAACAGGTGGACAAATTACACTGTGCCCCCCCCCCCCCCCCCCCACACACACACACACACAAAGACTGACTGAGCGACAGGTGGACAGGTGAACAGACTACACTGCAACACACACACACACACACAGAGACTGACCGAGCGACAGGTGGACAGGTGAACAGATTACACTGCAACACACACACACACACACACAGACGACTGAGCGACAGGTGGACAGGTGAACAGATTACACTGCAACACACACACACACACAGACTGAGCGACAGGTGGACAGATTACACTGTGCCACACACACACACACACACACAGACTGACTGACAGGTAGACAGGTGAACAGATTACACTGTGCCACACACACACACACACACCACACACACACACACACACACAGACTGAGCGACAGGTAGACAGGTGAACAGATTACACTGTGCCACACACACACACACACACACACACACACACAGAGACTGAGCGACAGGTAGACAGGTGAACAGATTACACTGTGCCACACACACACACACACACACACACACACACACACACACACACAGACTGAGCGACAGGTGGACAGGTGAACATACCACACTGTGCCCCCAACACACACACACCACACACACAACACACACACACACACACCACACACACACACACACACACACAACACAGAGACTGAGCGACAGGTGGATAGATTACACTGTGCCACACACACACACACACACACACACACAGACTGAGCGACAGGCAGACAGGTGAACAGATTACACTGTGCCACACACACACACACACACACACAACACACACACCACACACACACACACACAGACTGAGCGACAGGTAGACAGGTGAACAGATTACACTGTGCCACACACACACACACACACACACACACACACACACACACACACAGACTGAGCGACAGGTGGACAGGTGAACATACCACTCTGTGCCTCCCCCCCCCCCCCCCCCCACACACACACACACAGAGACTGAGCCACAGGTAGACAGGTGAACAGATTACACTGTGCCACACACACACACACACACACACACACACACACACACACACACACACACACACACACACACACACACACACACACACACACACACACACACATACACACACACACAACACACACACACACTGAGCCACAGGTAGACAGGTGAACAGATTACACTGTGCCACACACACACACACACACACACACACACACACACACACTGAGCCACAGGTATACAGGTGAACAGACGCTTCAGTGAGGTAAGGTAATGTTGCTTATAGCCCAGCCAACCGCAAAGGGCCACGTACGCTTCAGTGAAGATTACAGACAGGTGAACAGATAATTCACAGTGAGTCAACATCATTGCACGACTAAACTTGAGGTCAACATGGAAAGATTTTACCAGGTGAAAAGATGGCACACACAATCATCCTGTTTACCTGCCCCTCACACACTTTTACCACACCATGAATAGCTTAAAAAAAATTAACATTAGTGAATAGAGAACTTGAAAAAAGACCTTCAGCATCAAAGCTGTACAATCATCAGCATCTACTGGCAACGCTCACACAAACACAGCTGAAACCCCATTCTCAGATTTCTCTCCACCCACCCCCCTCCCCACCCCCACAGCCCCCTCTGCTTTCCCAATACCTCTCCCTCCAGACATAGCAATTTTTTAAAAGTCTGTGCAATTAAAAAAAATAGACAGACAGACAGCAAAAAAAAAAAAAAAATCAAAAGTACTAAATCTGAAATGAAAATGGAGGAAAAGACCAAAGGCAAAAGTAAAACAACAGAAGAAAAACAAGTTCGAAGAAAGCTGACAGATGAAGAAGAATCAAACAACAAAACAGGAGAACTAAAATATGATAAAAACATACAAGCCTACATTCAGATGTACCAGCCCCATTAGTTACTATCTGACAATTACACTGATGCAATCAAGACATAACTGGTGCACACATTCTGCACAGACAAATGTGATTCAGTTCTCGGCTGGCTATCCATAAAAACTGCTCACACCTGATCCCCAAATTCACAGTCTGCTGCCATGCTGACCTTCAGTAACTGTGCACCTCTCTTTATAATCAGGGGACACCGGACCTCCTTTACTGTGCACCTCTCTTTACAATCAGGGGACACCAGACCTTCATCACTGTGCACCTCTCTTTACAATCAGGGGACGCCAGACCATCACTGTGCACCTCTCTTTACGATCAGGGGACACCACACCTTCATCACTGTGCACCTCTCTTTACAATCAGGGGACACCAACCTTCATCACTGTGCACCTCTCTTTACAATCAGGGGACACCACACCTTCATCACTGTGCACCTCTCTTTACAATCAGGGGACATGAGACCATCACTGTGCACCTCTCTTTACAATCAGGGGACACACAACCTTCATCACTGTGCACCTCTCTTTACAATCAGGGGACACCACACCTTCATCACTGTGCACCTCTCTTTACAATCAGGGGACACCGCACCTCCATCACTGTGCACCTCTCTTTACAATCAGGGGACACCCCATCTTCATCACTGTGCACCTCTCTTTACAATCAGAGGACACCCCACCTTCATCACTGTGCACCTCTCTTTACAATCAGGGGACACCGCACCTCCATCACTGTGAACCTCTCTTTATAATCAGGGGTCACCACACCTTCATCACTGTGCACCTCTCTTTACAATCAGGGGACACCACACCTTCATCACTGTGCACCTCTCTTTACAATTAGGGGACACCGCACCTTCATCACTGTGCACCTCTCTTTACAATCAGGGGACACCACACCTTCATCACTGTGCACCTCTCTTTACAATCAGGGGACACCAGACCATCACTGTGCACCTCTCTATACAATCAGGGGACACTGCACCTTCATCACTGTGCACCTCTCTTTACAATCAGGGGACACCGCACCTTCATCACTGTGCACCTCTCTTTACAATCAGGGGATGCTGGACCTTATCACTGTGCACCTCTTTTCACAATCAGGGGACACTGGACCTTATCACTGTGCACCTCTTTTTACAATCAGGGGACGCCGCACCTTCATCACTGTGCACCTCTCTTTACAATCAGGGACGCTGGACCTTATCACTGTGCACCTCTTTTTACAATCAGGGGACATGAGACCTTCACTGTGCACCTCTCTTTACAATCAGGGGACGCTGGACCTTATCACTGTGCACCTCTTTTTACAATCAGGGGACACCGCACCTTCATCACTGTGCACCTCTCTTTACAATCAGGGGACATGAGACCATCACTGTGCACCTCTTTTTACAATCAGGGGACATGAGACCATCACTGTGCACCTCTCTTTACAATCAGGGGACGCTGGACCTTATCACTGTGCACCTCTTTTTACAATCAGGGGACATGAGACCATCACTGTGCACCTCTTTTTACAATCAGGGGACATGAGACCATCACTGTGCACCTCTCTTTACAATCAGGGGACGCTGGACCTTATCACTGTGCACCTCTTTTTACAATCAGGGGACGCTGCACCTTCATCACTGTGCACCTCTCTTTACAATCAGGGACACCGGGAGGTGTCAGAACAGTAAGTGACAGCTTGTCTGCATTTTTGTCCCAGAACACTAAAACACTCTGAGACATTGGACAATGTTATGTAAAACAGCCCATCATCATCACTTAGACAAAAAGAAAATAAAGAAAAGGGGAAAGAAAACAGAAAGAGAAAAAAAAGAAAGAAAGAAAGAGCATCAGTGTGTCAGTCCCACCTCAAAACACTCCACGCTCTGCATGGAGAGGAGCAGCTGTGTGTCCGACAGACGGTCGTTGATCACAGTCAGGCGCGCCATGTTGATCTTGAAGCCAGGGATGTGCCGTGAATGACACATTGCCGGCACGATGGGCACCAATCCCTCACACCGCGCCAACGAGGACAGCAGCACCTGCACCCCTGCAGACACATGCCAGAAATGCCTGTCGCCATGACAATTCTGAACAAGCTTTCACATGACACATGCCAGAAATCCCTGTCTCCATGACAATTCTGAACAAGCTTTCACATGACACATGCCAGAAATGCCTGTATCCATGACAATTCTAAACAAGCTTTCACATGACACATAACCAGAAATGCCTGTCGCCATGACAATTCTGAACAAGCTTTCACATGACACATACCAGAAATGCCTGTATCCATGACAATTCTGAACTAGCTTTTATATGACACATGCCAGAAATGCCTGTATCCATGACAATTCTGAACAAGCTTTCACATGACACATACCAGAAATGCCTGTATCCATGACAATTCTGAACAAGCTTTCACATGACACATGCCAAAAATGCCTGTATCCATGACAATTCTTAACAAGCTTTCACATGACACATGCCAGAAATGCCTGTATCCATGACAATTCTTAACAAGCTTTCACATAAAACTGCAGGTTGAAATCCCCTATACAGAAAAAGTGTGAACACTAAAAGGATAATAACAATTTTTTTTAAATCTTCAGAGGATGCTTACACTGAAAGGGTACTAATGCATTAAAAAAAACACTCACAACAACAACAAAAACAAACCCCTCAGAGGATGTGAACACTGAAAGGGTATTATACGATTAATGCATTAAAAAACAAACAAACACAAAACCACCCTCAAAAAATAGTGAATATACAGCTTTAGATGTGGTTACATCACGTAATGAACTGGCTTTATCCACTGTCAATTAACTGATGCCTGCAAATAATTAGCAGCAACAACCTTCAGTCCAAGGTTGACAAACAGACTTTAAGTGACAACATGAAGATGACAGTCCATGGTGAACAAACTGATGTCAGTGAAGAATGCACAACAGTGTTCAGTCCAATGCAGGCTAACAGATCTTAGTGAAACATCATGAACAGCTCTGAGTCCAAGGAAAAGGGTGGATTGCAGGGACATTGAAGTGAGGTCAGGCACGTCAGGGTGAAGTCTGTTTGGGATGAGAGATGGATCCCTGTGTCTCTGGGCACTGGGCCAGGGAAATGGTTCGTAGGTCTGTGGGGGCAGGGAGATGCAAGTACTGCCCTGGTGTTCCTTGGCCTGTTGTCACTTCACATGACCCCTGACTCAGACACTGAATGATGGTCCCTGGGCTTCCCTGCAACTGTGGCCAGACAGACTGTCCAGGTGTCAGTGTCTGAGCTGTCGTTGCATCATGTAGCTTGTCAAACACACACCTTGTTTTACTCTGCAACTCCATGTCTTTGGTTGTTCAGCTGGGGTCAGAACTGCGGAAATGCATGGGTATATACATGCGTATGTACATGCATGTGTGCATGCATATGTTTGTGTCTGTGTGAGAAAATAAGCATGCCTGTGTATGCATGTTTGTATGCATGCCTGTCTGGTTGTGTGTCATTCAGGGTTGATACAGGCCAACAAGTTCAAAATTCCATGACTTTGCTATACCATTCTGAGAAAATTCTATGACCCCAAATTAGCGACTTTCACACACAAAATGTACTCCTGTTATCAAAATGGCTATTTTGGTTATGTTCGTCACAGGCAAATGTTTATTTCATTTTTCAACAGACATAAATTCTATGACTTTCCATGATTTCCATCACCTGTACAGACCTTGTGTGCATGAGCGAGTGAATCTCTGTGTGTGTGGTGTGTGTGTGTGTGTGTGTGTGTGTGTGTGTGTGTGTGTGTGTGTGTGTGTTTGTGTGTGTGTGTGTCAAGTCAAGTCTAGTCAAAACTATCTTTATTGAGGGCTGAAGAATAAGTTGTCAAGCTTCTTTACATCCTGCCCTCATAAAACAAAGAAACATATATAGCATGCAACAGGGAAAATTACAAATAACATTTGAAAAGCACATAACTTCAACCATACACATATACATTACTCATTATTATAGTGTGTGTGTGTGTGGTGTGTGTGTGTGTGTGGTGTGTGTGTGTGTGTGTGTGTGTGTGTCTGAAAGAGTATTTGCTCGCATGAGTGTATTTGCTTCCATGCATATAGGTGTATCACTGTATGTGTGTGTACATGTAATTGTGTCATCACTTTCTTAGTAAATTTCCATATCAAAACATTCTCTGTGTGCAAATAGCTACATTAAATAGAAACCAATCAATAGTTACATAAATCATGTACACATAGTAGTTAAAACCTCTGCCATATTGAGTGTGTTATCAAGTTTTATTCAGTCTTGACTGACATTATCAATCTGAGTATGGTAAATTGTTTGATTATACATTAAAATACTTTAATTACCCGAGTCCTGGTGAATAGTACGATTTGTTTTTGGCAAATTGTATGGTTACTCATTAAGATACAAGCAAAAGTAATTAAAAATGTGAGTTTTGGGTCCCGCTACTTTCAACACTTGCTCATCTTTGAACTTAATTTTCTCTCTGCAGTGATTTCTTTTCATAAATAATAAAAACTGGGTGTTTTGTTTGTTTGTTTTAAGAAATCACACTTTTTTTTTTTCTTTCTTTTTTTTTACAAAAGCACCAAACATACAACTAAAAAGTTATATTTCAGCTATTTTGGACTTGACTAGTTAATATTTTAGGCAAAACTCTCTTTCATGATATATATATTATATATATATATATATATATATATATATATACAACAACTGGGAGATTAAACTATGGGGCCCCTAATCTCAACAATTACTGAACTGGTTAATTCTAGTTCAGTCCTAATTCTAGTTCATGTTCAGTCCCCTAGGTTGGTTACTGTCTTCAACTAGTTAAAGTTTATACCTAACCATGAAGGCCTGTTCCCAACCCATCAACAAGAAGTTTATACCTAACCATGAAGGCCTATTCCCAACCCATCAACAAGAAGTTTATACTTAACCATGAAGGCCTATTCCCAACCCATCAACAAGAAGTTTATACCTAACCATGAAGGCCTATTCCCAACCCATCAACAAGAAGAAACTAGGGAGGCCCACCAGTCAGTTGTCCTTCTTTCCTGCAAGACCAACCACAGGAAGAACTTTGTTCCCCATGAATCTGATGGTAGCATCAGTGAGTGGAACTGCCTCCCACCTGTGGCCATCTCATTATCTTCAAGTGAAGGGTTCAAATCCCAATGCCATATATGTGCCAGTCTCCCCATCCCCAACCCCCCCCCCCTACACACACACCCTCCATCACCCTTCCCAATGGTCACCAACAACCCCCTCATCCAATTTCCTCCTATATACTTGATCCACTTTCAGCTGATCATCTGAACTGCCTAAACATACTTCCCTATTTGGTGGAACCCCAAACTTCATCCTCCCACCCCGAATTTGACAAGGAAGTCCAACCATCACAGCGGTGATGTTGGTCAGTCCAACCATCAAAGGGGTGATGTCGGTCAGTCCAACCATCAAAGCGGTGATGTCCGTCTGTCCAGGAAGATTGAGGTGACTGACAAACAGTGCTCAGTTCACACAACTGAGCTGTGATTTTGTCACGGCGGCAGTCACTGCCGCCCTTCAACATCAGTGGTTTGATGACCATTGAAGCATCAGTCATGCAGCAGCCTGTTTCATTGTGGATAATTCTGCTAGCTTAGTACTCAACAACTACTTGTATGCTGTAACAGCCAAGTCTTCGTTAAAACTTCGACTTTTGGATCAGTGGCTGCAAATAATGTAACAGAAATGTTGACAGCGAATTGTGTTTATTTTCAGTCGGTCACAGAAACAAATTTCTGAACAGTGACGTAAAATCAACAAAACGTGGCAAACGATTACTGGAACTTTCCACCTTGTTACTACAGCACTGATCTAACACAGTACCTGCAAAAAGTAGCAACTTTTCCGCTGTGGTCGCAGCCATGTTGTCCAATCAGTCACAAGGCAGTCATGTGATCTTATCTATTTCGATTTCCGTGCTCTGCTCTCAGCCGTTTGTCGGTCTATATGTGTTGCAATGTCTTTTTAAAAAAAAGGGAAAGAAAAGCAAACCATTTAGAAGTAAATTAATTGATGAATGGTCATGCCTAATATTATCTTTCTCTCTCTGTGACAGCAATGAACTGCCGCCTTCGCTTCGCTTGTTTTATTGCGTTTTGAAGTCTCTAGGTTTCCATGTACGAAGAGTGCTCGGTTCCCATGCAATACTGTCGCGTGACTAATGTTCAATATTTTCCTCTGTGTGTGTGTGCGCGCGCGCGCGCGCGCGCGCGCGCGCGTGTGTGTGTGTGTGTGTGTGTGTGTGTGTGTGTGTGTGTGTGTTTCTTTATTTTAGTTTATGGTGTTCTGAGAGGAGAGAGAGAGAGAGAGAGAGAGAGAGAGAGAGAGAGAGAGAGAGAGAGAGAGAGAGATTTGATTTTCAGTACAGTTAAGATGTAAATTATTTGTTTCATTGTTACAATTTCTGATTTTATCATTTTACTTAAATGTTTCCCTGTTAATTTTCCTTTCTGATTTTTATGTCATTTAGATGTTACTTGTATTATTTTCGTTTCTCATTAATTTATTAAGGTTTTTTAAATGTCAGTACAACACTTTGTTAATCTAACAGTAAATGGTTTCAGTCAGTCAGTCAGTCAGTCAGTGTGTGTGTGTGTGTGTGTGTGTGTGTGTGTGTGTGTGTGTGTGTGTGTGTGTACAACAACTACAACAAGGAAAACGCTCTCATGGAGGCCAAAAGAAACGTTTCAAAGACAACCACAAATCTTCCCTGAAGGCCTTCAACATCAGCCACACAACATGGGAGCAGACTGCCCGGGACAGAGACGGGTGGCGATCAGTTGTCCGCAAAGGTGCAGAAACCTGTGAAAGTAACATAATTGCTGCAGCTGAGCAGCGCAGGATGATCAGGAAGACCAGTATCAACAGATCTCCAACTGCCACCACCATCCCCTGTCCATACTGTGATAGGTCTTTCCGGACGCAGATCGGCCTGACCACCCATCTACGCACTCACCCCCGATCCCAGGATGACTAAATGGTCTTCGTCGTCTCGACGAAGTGTGTGTGTGTGTGTGTGTGTGTGTGTGTGTGTGTGTGTGTGTGTGTGTGTGTGTGTGACCATTTATTTATTTATTTTTTACGCAGGTGACCAGATGTATGGAAATAGGCTATGTACTTTCTCCTTTTGTTTGAAGGTCTGCTCTCTCTCTCTCTCTCTCTCTCTCTCTCTCTCTCTCTCTCTCTCTCACACACACACACACACACACACACACACACACACACACACACACACACACACACACACACGTACGCACACACTTACGTGCGCACGCACGCTCTCACTGAAGGGACAATGACCAGATGGGAAAACGTCTTCTTATTTATGTGTTTCCTCTAGGAATAAAAAAACAATTATCAATGGATCAGTCGATCCATCCATCCATTGATCAATCAGTCAATCAATCAAGCAAACAAGCAAGCAAGCAAGCCATCTCTCTTATAGGGCCTACTACAGAGTGTGTGTCTCTGACTAACATAGTGATGTCAACATCAACTCATAGAGGAAACCCACCAGTATACTCTGCACTGGTGGTGACCATTGGGTGTTCAGTGGCGCCTGCATTTTCTACCTACACAGAACGGCTAACGGTTAAGTAGACAAATGACTGGCAAATATCATCCATAATGAGATAATGTAAAATCTGGCATATTGGTAAAATAACGCCAGTGCATGATGCCATGAATCTTAAATCCATCATGTGCCTATGTCCATCCTAAGACGTAACGATGATGTCATGTATAAGACCCCCAAGGAAAGGAGGAAGGTTCCCTTCAAGGACAGAGACAAACTGTTGGTGCTTGAGTTCAGTGCTGACAGAGAAATCTTCCCCGTTCTGAGTTGGTTCATGGTAGAAGAAACCCTGGAAATTTATCCAGTTGTATTCCAGGAGTTTGTGTTGTAGGTCAGTTGTGCAGGGTAATGTTAGTCAGCCACAAATTTGACATATGACATTGATAGCTGTGAAATACAAACTATTGAGGTGGAAAAAGACTTAGGCGTCATGGTTGACAAAACTGTTAATTTTGAACAGCATATCACTTAAATGAAACAGCAGGGTTCATTGCACACTATAGGCCTATTCAATTCAAAATCAAGGATAGGCCTATAGGCCTAATGGTACAACTTTTCAAATTTCGTAGGTAGACCAGTTCTGGAATATGGTAATGTGCTATGGTTCGGAATCTTGAGAAACGTAAATCTCTTGTAGAAATGTGCACAGAAGATTAAAAAAAAAAGGAAATTCTCATTGGTTTTAACAACTTATATTTAAGAAGAACGCATGGTTATAATCATTAGAATTGCCCAGCCTTGAATACTGAAGAGTAAGACTGAGGTGGTGTGATCAAAACTTTTATAACTCTGCATAGATATGATGTAGTGAAAATCAGTAACCATCTGTTTACATTAAGTAGGCCTACATCAACAACGATAAGACATTCTATGAAATTAATATATCAGAGAAAGATTAAATGTGCCTTCTTGGCCAGCCATCTTATTTCGCCCGCAAACCCCCCTTTTCACATAGTCACATTTCCTCAGCCAAAAAAATAGCTAAAAACCTACAAAATTAAACAAATCTAATCGCGGGCGAAATAATTTTCCGGCTCTAGAACCGCACATTAACTAACGGGCACTGTGTTTGGCGGGACAACTCGCAACTCTTCGCGAACAAACGACCTTTTAGGAGCGGGCTTTTTGGAAGAAAGAGTCTCTCTTAAATAATATACGGGAGGGGTTGTTTTCATAATTCTTTCAACTTCATATACGTCAACGCTCCATATAGGGTCTGTGGCTCTAATTCTAACATCACCCTCTGCCTCTCCAGGTGCATACAAGTATCTTACTTTTAGTCCAAAAGGCAAGAGTTTTTGATTACCTTGGATGTCTTCAGTAATGCTATTTTTTTTAATTTGATCGCGTTCACCGGCTTAAGGCCCGTTGCTTTAAATTCTTCATTGTTCATAGCGCGTAAGACTGCCGGCAGTCTCCTAACCCATTCTGTGTTGCGTGTTTTGTCCATAAGGTCTCTGTGGTATTGATAGGTAAACAGACGCTCAGCTAGATTCTTATTAAAGTTTTCTGCTAGAGCTTGGGAGCGATGGTTGCCTGGGATCCCCCTCCTAACTGTAACCCGATGTCTTAAAAACAGTTGGTTTACAGCTCCTTTAAACTCTTTCCCATCATCAACCTGGATCAACCTAGGATACTTTAATGGACATCGCATGTATATTTGTTGTAAAGCCACAGCCACAGCAGTTGAGCTTTTATCCGTTAAAGGCTCAGCATCTTTATACCTCGAAGCCATGTCAACAACCGTAAGAGCATACTTAAACTTTTTTCTTCTAACTTTGTCATGTGGAAGGTACAACAAGTCCATCTGGTGGGTGTCATTAGGAACTGCGTTAACAAATCGAGGCCTTATTATTCTTTTTGGGGCAGGCAGATATATTTGCCAGATCGCTTGTTTTGAAAGCCAGTCTTTCGCTTCTGATTCAGACACCCTAGCGGCTTTACTCAGTTTATCAATAGCGGCCCTTCCTTTCCAATACCCTCTAGGAGAATAATATATTTTGTACTTTGTATCGTCCATAAGAAGGGACTGTTTTTTATTACATTTTAACTATGTTTTTAGATTGAATATGCAAGAAGAAAGATTGCTCCCATAGCACCTATAATAAAGCCTATTTCCACCATTTTCTGATCCTCAGATGGTTCATAAAAGTCAGACAGTTCTGGCGGTGACGATGTTAGAAACTTCTTTCCTGTCACTAAGTAATATTCATTCATTGCTTCATCAACGTCTGTAAATGTGTGCTCTGCATGTCCCTGCTCTCTTAACTTTTTATTAATAAAGTCTAAGTGAGCAATTCTCCTTTTCTCGTAAGCGTCTCTTGCCTTAGCTAAATCTTCCATTGCCTTGTTATGGCGTTCTCTCTCTTCATCAGACCTTAATTTACTAAACATATAATTGCTGCCAGAGAAAGCCAATGCATTAACAATAGCCCCGCCCACCATCAGAACTATTCCAGACATCTTTTTTATAAATGAATGATTTTTTTTTATAAATCAATCTTTTTTATAAATCAATCTTTTTTATAAATCAATCTTTCTATGCATTGATGTTTTCTGGGATAATCCCCTGTGCAACAAGAAAGTCTTTTGAGGCAATCCCTGCTGTTATTACAGCTATAACCTTAACAACATCCTCAATGTCTAACCTTCCTAGATCGGCCGGCCTCATTTTAAACATGTTTTTTGCTAACGTGCTATATCCTATACTAAGGCCGCTGATTACAGCAGAGTGGTAAATCGTATTAATAATCTTTTTTTCGCTCATCTTTTTTATTAACTAAAAAAATAATTAAAATAATCATAATATGAAAGACTGTCTATGTGCTTTTTAATCAGATAATCTTTTGTTGCTAGAGCTAAAAATAAGGTTGTAACTAGTTTCGGCGAATCTTCTATCTTTCCCATGTTGGGTGGTTTTATTCTTAACAAACATTTTGCTAGGGTTGAATAAACTATAACACCAACAATAGGCACTGCATAATTAACCAGTGTTAAACTCATGGTTTTATTATTTTTATTGTTTTTTTTAAAAAGAGTTTAAAAATGGATTGCGACGAGCTATTAAAGTGTGAGGAGGCAGCAGACCTCTGTCATAAAGAAAGATTATACTCGCTGGCTGCGTGCGGGAAAACCAGGCAGTATTTAGGCGTTGAACTAAGTATCGAACAGATTCAGCAATTGTCTACATCAGACGTTGAGAAGTATTACGCCAGGTACGAAGCACAGCTAGGGTCAAAAATGGTTAGATCGGTGGGACAGACAATGATTAGTTTATATGCTAAGTTAGTAGGCAAGATAGCGCCGATTGATTCAGAAGAAGATTTAAAATATGACTTAACACAAGATCCGGTTTTAACCAAGTCTCTAGAATCTCTTGCATGTGACATGTATTATAGATTTGGGACGTTGCTATGTCCATTCATCATGGGATTAATTACTTTCAATCATATTAATTTCAATCATATTAATTTTAATCGCACTAAAAAAAATGAGCGAGCAGGAGAAGACTCCACAGGTGAGTGTCCCACAAGTGAATTCTCCACAAGCGAATTTACAGGCGAGTGCCCCACAAGTGAATTTACAGGCGAGCGCCCCACAAGTGAGTGTCCCACAGGCGAGCGTCCCACAAGTGAGTGTCCCGCAAGTGAGTAGTGTTACTAAAGCTAAAAATTCTGGCCGTGTTGAGGCCGGTCGTAAACTAGCTGAATGGAACAGACTGCAAAAAGCAAACCAAGCAGCAAAACAAAAATTATTAGATAGTAATACAACATCAGCACCAGCACCGCCGCCACCACCACCAACAACACAATCAAACTATAAGATGTATTATTATGTGCTGGGGAGTATTGTTGTTGGTGGAGGGCTTTTAGCATACAAGCACCTAAAGCCATACTTAGCAGCAAAGTCACAAACCCCCACAAAAACAGTAAAGGAACCAGCTTCTGCAAAAAAAGTACAACCCCCTGCTGTAGACCCATTTTTAATAAATTAGTTTTTTAATGTGTTGTTAAGTACTGGTTAAGTACAAGCTAAGTACTGGTTAAGTCAGTTATAACAAGTTAAGTGCAAGTTAAGTGCAAGTTAAGTGCAAGTCATGTTAAGTACTAGTTAAGTACTAGTTAAGTTCTTAAGTAAAGTACTAGTTAAGTACTAGTTAAGTACTAGTTAAGATCTTAAGTTAAGTACTAGTTAAGATCTTAAGTTAAGTACTAGTTAAGTACTAGTTAAGATCTTAATTTAAGTCAGCCAAGTCGATTCTCCAGTGGTCTATAGCGTATGAAAACTCGGGGTTAACGGAAGTTCGCTTGCTATTGGTAGAGTCTAGCGACTTCTTATTAACAGCAGTTGTGTTTACTTGATGAAGAGTAGAGCGCAGATTAACGTTTGTGTGATAAAATACTTTGCGCTCAAAGAGAGCCTGCTTGTAGTCGTCGTGACTTATTTTTTTTTTGACAACTTCTTTACCTATGCCCTTAGCTTTCTTCATTATAGAAGTCTGGGTGGCAACGCTATACATCTTTGCCCGTAAGCCAACATATTCTTGTATAACCGTCCCATTAAGTTCATCCTTCATCTTTCCAATCACTTTCTTGTTCACGGTTGAATGTAAAGGCGAATCTTTTGGATAGTCGCATGTGTCGTACCACCCATCAGCTCCTTTAGCTACCTCTGCCTCTAAGTCCTTATAGAAGTCTTCAGTTGGGATGTCTAGAATAAAACTATCAGTGTCTGTGTAAACGACATTTGATTCTGGGTACAGCGGCTTAAAGTAGTCGTATAGAAATTATAGCATCAATAACTTTGACAGCTCTAACACAGTAAACCCGATAAACACCGGCTTGTCCAACTTTACATTCTGTTTCTTCATCATAACGCCAACTAGGCTGTCACTAAACCGTCTAAAGTCTTGGTAGTTAGGTTTAGAGACCAGCTTAATTGCTTGTTTTTCTTTCGTAACTAATCTTACATCTTTACGATTGTGTACGTTCTCCATCGTCTTGCCAAAACAGCTGTTGTTCATCAACTTAAAGAAGTCTTTTTCTGATGCATCTGTAGCTTTAGTTCTAAGGTCGGTGTTTTTCATGATGTATGGTCTCATGAAAGGCTCTTGGTCACAGGTAATTATTCTGTGAACAGCTGTCAGCTTTAATCCGTGTCTTAAGTAAAATTGTAACAGCCTGTAATGGCAAACGTACTTTCTCTTGTGTCGAAGGTTAGGCACGAGTTTAGGCGGTTCTGTGGGACTCATCTTTAATCTTTCTGCTGCTAGAGGATAATCATTATGAAGGTCATGCAACTCTGCGGGATATTCTAAGTCTACTTCTAAGATTAATCCTATTGGATTATCCGGCGTAAGCTGTGATAGCATACTCAACACGGCAGTAACCTCATGAGGCCCGTTTATCATTTTAAAGTTTCTTAATGGCAGTGTCTGGCTCATGGCCCACCCATACAGATTGTTGGCATCTAAGTACATCAGATAGTTGGATGGCTTGGTGGGGTCATAATCGTCTAAATACTTGTTGTTGGCTCTGCGGTAAGGATGACAGGCCATGCTAATGCCTCCTCTCAGCCCGTCCTCAATCATCTGGACTGTATCCAGATCCGATATTAAGTCGATCTGAATGTTTGTAGACTTCAAGAATGCATCCCAAGAAAGGCCCGGGGCAGAGATGTACTGTGATGAATCTAGACCGTAATGTTTCATGCAAGTAGCTCTGTAATTCTGAAAGACGTCAGCTAATAAACACACGTCGGCCAATAAATACTGATCGTGATAATCGCCCATTGTTCGACAGCGTAATTCTGTCCAGGCTTTCTGTGCGTATTCATAGTCGGCGTCAGATATGCCTCCGCCCCTAAGCCGGCTGTAAAAGTCGTCTTTATGTGGCAGCGCTTGCTCATCAAACCTCTCCCACGAGTCCATGTATTCATAAGGATAGACGCCTTTACGGACTAAAGATGGATCGAAATATTGTTTAGTGATTGGACAGTCTTGTAGAGATTCTACTAACTTACTTAAGCTCCCCATCAGATGTTGGGCAGAGTCATAGAAGGATAAACAGTCTACAGTAAAGGTCATGTACTTTTCTGAAGACTGTGCAATACAGCTAACTCTCTTACATTCAGAAGTTATTGCTTGCATGATAAAGTGAGAATCGTAGCCCCGCAAGTTATGAAAGAAGATTGGCATTTTCCATTTTTGGGGGTCAACCTTGAGTTGAAGATTACAACTGTTGTGTGCCGCCCCTCTGAATTTACCAGTAATGTGGTCGTGGTCTCTTACAGCGTCGCCTAATAACTTGCATTTGCATATCCAGCAGTGGGTGGCTGATTCGTAGCGCCTTTGGTCTTCGAGGGTCATCTTAATGTCTGAAAGGTTCAGCTGATTAGAGAATTGATTGCGAAGGTGTTTCATCTGCTCCAAAAATCGACCAGCTGCGTCGGGGCCTCTGTAAATCTCTGGTTCTGTGTGTCCGCCATCTGACCTAACAGCAACGAATGCATAAGAACAGATCTGATGACGGGACAATAAGGTTGTTTTTTGTTCTTGTTGAGGGCCGTAGTGCGGCGGCAAAATCGCTTCAAAGTCAGCATAGACTACGTATGGGCTCATCTGCATTTTGTGTACATTCTTAAACCCAACCTTAGACCCCGGTTTGGGTGTAAGAAGTTTGATTTTACAGTCTACAAAACTTTTACAATGCTTCTTATGTTCAGCAGCTGCCTCTATAGATGGGATTCTGACCAAACACCTTCTACAAAGCTCTTGTTTAAATTTGTTCATTGTAGTATAAGCCAGAAGTCTGCTAATCGATCTGATTAATACATAATGGCTCTTGGAACCGTCTGCAAATAGAATCAAGTCTACATGATTCTCAAGTGATTCGCCTAAAGTAGGGGCGTTGGGAGAAATCCTCAGAGGGGCCAGATTGTCTACTGAATTCCATGTGTATACGCTTACGGTTATTGGTTTGTTTTGCTCTTCAAACTGGTCGATACTTTCTACGCTCAATGGAAAGGTTATGTTATTTAAGTTCAGCTCATTTATATACTGCCTATAATTAGAAACTCTGTTTGCATGATTTTTAACGTGATGTAAATGTGCCAAAATACACTACATAAAACACAAGTTGTCTGAATTATGTATATTTAAGACTGCTCGTTTTAACTCTAGCTCTCTCGGGAGAGGGATGTAAGAATTGCCGACTATAGGAGAGTATTTGGCTTGTCTTAATCTGATTTCAAGGACTGTTCCTTCGGACCAGCCGGAGCCGCGCAATTTCGCTTCTTCACTTGCATGGTTAAACTGTGTAAGCATGTAATCAGCCCAGTCAGAATTAAAGTCGTGATAACTCATTACTTCTTTCTGTCTAGTTGAAACCCAGACTAGTATACTATAATCATCGGGGGTTATATATTCAATCTGAATGGCCAACAACACTTTTACTGGCGGGTTAATTTGAAGAGACTCTGGGATTGTGTAAACGAGTGTTGATGAATAAGTGCAAATGGTGGATGTAAGCGCATTGAGTTGTGAACAAGAAATGCGCTATATAAGTATTATACATTATTATTATATTATTATTTTAGAAATGCATGTTTACGCTTTCCTGAACGTTTGTGGGGTTAATGATGTCCATGGCTAGTTCACTGAACATATTGCCCACTGGTTTAGCATCCAACGCCTTTGTGGCCGTCATTTTTTAAGGCCAATATATAGGTAATACAAAAAAAATAAATACTAAAATTTAGCTAATATTTACTAATTTGAGGTAATACAAAAAAATAAATACTAAAATTTAGTTAAATTGAATAGCTGCTCCTTCAGAGTTAGTAAAAATAGACAATTCAACGTCATCAGGAGTCATAATATTAACTAAAATTGCAATACACTTTATAACTGGGTTGGGCAAAGAATCTGGCATTTTACTGATTATGTTAGTTACACTTTCGCGAATATCTGTGTGCTCAAAAAGATCCGTAATTAATTCGTCAAATTTGTTTCTTAACTCTTCTTCATTAGCCCCCTGCTCCATCATTAACTCTAAGGCGCAGCATATATTTTTAAACTCTGTAACTACTTTGGTCGTCATTTTTAAGATCAAATATATAAGTAATACAATAAATCAGGCTCGTTTTTGGGTTTAGTTGATCGTTTGCAAGGTTCTGCTTTGCAATGTTCTTTCTGATTGCCTCAGCGTCTACCTGTTGTGAAGTAAAAGTCTTTCTCCATTTCTTTTGAAGATCGATCTTTTGGCGTCTGTAATCATCACCGTCAGCCATGGCTCGTTTAAATTCTTCGTCTGTTACTTTTCCATCCAGCAATGTATCGCTTATAATCAGCCTTAATGAATGAAGTTTTGCTGTTGCTAGGGCTACGATGGCAGTGTGCTTTTGTAATTTGGGCGTTAGCTTTTTTAAAACAGCACTTACAATCGTGGACATGGCACCTAGCCCTAAACCAACACTCCCAAAAGCTATGGATATCGGTGTCCCAACTCCAGTAGCTAAAAGAGCAACACTAGACCCAGTGCTTAAGTTGGATACAACCGACGAGCCGGTGATTATATAAGAAAGGACATTTAAAGCTTTAGCATATTTCTTTCTAGTAACACTATACTTGTTCAAGTCACTTTCTATTTCTTCTTCAAGCTCAGTCATGTGCTTTAATCTAAACTGCTGGCCGTCTTCCATTTTAAAACAAGATTATTTTTTAATCTTGTACATATCTTCTTATTAACCCTTCTGGCAACACTTCATCAACAGAGTAAAACGCAATAAAATCAACATACTTAATAAAAATAAAATCGAGTACTGTTAGTTTAGTATTGTCAACCATCACAGTGACTTTGTCAGATGATACAGAAGTGTTTATTTCATCCCCGTTTTTAGTAATAACAATAACAAGCCTAAGAGGCCCGCCCAAGTTTTCAGACTTTATTTGTACACCTCTAATTAACGTATGCTCTGGCAAACTAGGATCAGACTCCCTTGGAGTAATAAATAAGCGAAAAAGCATCGTCATTTTTCTAGGTAGTGATTCTAGTTTTGGGTTAAACTCTAAGCCAACGGTGTCATCCCCCACTTCAGCTAAGGACTTCTTTCTCTGCAGCATATATTCAGAGCCCCGCTTAGTTATTTCAATCTGCTTTTTCTGTTGTGTTCCTGGGACTAGGCTAGCAAGAAGGCGTCCTTCATTCAAAGCTTTTCTAAAATTGTATTTCTTATCAAAGTATACATAGGGGCTTCGTAGTTCAAACTTTAAATTCCAGTTAATGTCAGGAAGCAACGCCCAGGCATTCTCTCGTTTATGAAGTTTGTATTCGTGTTTGCCAAAATCGTTTGCCCTTAGATTTCTTATCTCTTCTAGGGTAGGATATTGCTGTCGTTTTTTATCTTCAATTTCTATTCGTTTGTAAACGCCATCGTCGGTGTACTCAAATCCATAAACATTTCCTGCCACTCCTATCAGATCAAAGTCAGTTGTGTCTGCTAGATCTTTTATCTCTACTGCAACGCATTTAGGAGCTAACTCTGCTTTTGATTCTGGCCCCCGAGACATTCTTTTTAATATAAACAATTTATTATAAACAATCTATAATGTGCAATCTGTAATAAACAATCTATAATAAATAATCTATAATAAGCAAACGTATTGAACTGGCGGGTCAGTCCGTAAGCATAGTTTAGCGTGCTTAGATTTTTCTAGCTGCTCTTTTATTTTTTTTAGTTCATCCCTGTCCCTGATTATATAGTTTTCACTTAAACATTCTTCAAAACTATCCCTGTCCTTAGTATAGAATAAGATGACTGATTTTAACTGCGATCTAAAGTCTTTTAAGACAGCATTGTATTTCTGAGTTAAAAGCCAAACAGAAACTAATGCGTGTCTTCCGCTAAAGGCCAGCTGAGACAGAGTCCTTCTTTTTTTAACAATGTCTTGTTCAGCTGAACAGTCATCAATAATAAACAGCGTTTCGGTTCCCTCAAATAGCCTATAGTAATGTTCTAAACAGTCGCTTAGCTTGTCAGTAGGATCAACTAAAAATATATTATCGTCTGTCCAAACAAACTGCCTTTCTTTGTAAGACTTGTTGTGCTTAATGGTTGTGCAGAATATAACAATGTACTCATAATGAAACCTGTAGACTGTTTGTAACAAATCAAGCACGAAGACAGTTTTCCCACACCCAGTAATCCCACAAATAAGCGAACAGTGCGGGTCTTTAGGCAAAAAGTTCAAACTATCCATCTGTTTTAATAGGCTATTTCTTTCAGTCTATTTTCTTCAATGTTCAGCTGGGCGTCATAAACCACGAAAACGTCCATTTGTATCTGACCATTCTCCTCCTCTTCCTTATTAATCTGTATGAGTATGCCATCTGACCCTACCCTTCTTCCACTCCCGTGCAGTCTGTTGTCATACGTGGATCTAAAATCCAGCCATAGTCCATATTTGTCTGTTAGATAATCTTCGAGTCTTACATCGTGAAGGTTTTTTACACACATGATCGGCTGTGGGGCTTGTCTGTCTGCCTCCAGCAAACAATTTTCTTATTTCATCAAAGTGTTGGTCAGGTAAAAGTCCAGCTGAATACAACTGAAAAGGCTTGCCATCTACTGTGCAAGACAGTTGCTCAATTTTTGGGTTGTAAAACACCTCAGATTCTCTCTGAAAAGGAGCTGAGGGTTTAGTAAATAGCAAGAGAACCCCCTTTAGAGACCTTAAAGAATTGCTTATAGCTATTTCCCAGACGGTGTCTTGCTTGTTTTTAATCGCTAGACTGTGGTGTAAAACTCTTTCAAAGTAAACAACCGTCCTACTTTTATACTGGTTTAAGATTGTTCTAGCCAGTTCAGGGTTAGTAACAACGTCAAAATTAAGAGAGATGTTACTAACAGTGTATCTGGCTTGAGGGTCATCTGATAGAATAACAGACCCGCTGTCATTGAATGTCAGTTCGTAAGTAAGTTTGTCTCTTAGTGCGCCTTGGTAATATGGCTGGTGGGTTTTTAACAGTTCAAAATCTAGAGGGATGCAAAATCTGTTCTTAAATGCTCGCGCTATTGCCTGGTCTCCCTCGTCTTCCTTTGCATCTGCAGCATTAAGTCTGTGCTTAAGACCGTTTGGGCTCTGGATCCCCTGAAAGATTTTGTCTTTCCTTTCTGTTCTGGGTAGCCACAGATCAGAATAGAGATTAAAAATGTCTGCGCTACTCAGTGAGAAGACTTCTCTACCTTCCAGTTTAATTACCATATTTTTAATGATGGCTCTGCCCAGGTTAGCAACGACAGTGGCATTAGGATCCGCCGACTCAATATCTATTTTGAATGACAGCCTGGCAGTGCCTGGCATTATAATATCGTCAGGCCCGAGGTCACTAAATCTTACTGTTAACAGTTCATTTGGCTCAATTGTTGATGGATTATTTACAACGCGCACAGTCTGTCTTATGCCTTTTATGCCATGGGGTTCCTTCGCTTTTCTGAATGGATCGAGGTCGCAGCCGTATGGATTCATTTTTTATAAAACAAAAAATAATAAATATATATATATGTCTAAAGGCGATTATGACGCGCTTAGTCCTATTGAAGGAGATGAAGATGAAATAGAACCAGGTCCTTCATTGCAAGATGAACTTGAGGGAGCAGAAGCACGTCCTTTACTCCCTAGACAGCCTCAAGATGTAGGTTCTTCACTCCTTAGTGCTCGTCAAAAACTTTTAGGAGTAGGCTCTTCACTCCATAGACAGCGTCAAGAACTATTGCGACAACGAATTGAATTATTCTATAGAAGTATAGGACGGGAGCTGCCAGGCACGATCGATTCTAACGATTTTGAGATGGGAAAAGTGGGCGGAGACGAGGAAGGTCATTTGTTTATAAATTATAAGAAGGGCAATAAACAAATACGTAAACAAGTTACTGATAGCCGGGACCCCTCCGAGTTTTTAACTCCGGGCTCACTTGGGGAGATTCCTATTCGGGTCAGAAGGCGATTAAATATTGCAGATCCAAGGAAGTCTGCTCTAAGGTCTAAGGCTGTTAGCGCTTTACAGAACTTGGAGCAAAGGTTGCCAGCGCAGTCTGAAATGCAAAACATACCTCTTCAAGAATTAAGTCAAAGAACAGATGAAGCAATAGCAGAACTTGAGTCGAGTTTTAATGAGGAGACACAGTTAAAAACAATTGTCGGTTCGCCTAGTCAAAGAGAACGTGAGCTGAGTCCTGAAGAAGAAGCAGCTTTACAAACAATTGATGATCCTCCATTGCCTGAGAGTGTACACAGGAATCTTAAAGCTGCTATACGTGAACTCAGGGGCCTTGATGATACTCTACGGAGAATAAATGGCGAGCTAAAAAACAACTTGTCAAAACTTGGTGAGTTAGATATAGAGATAAGAGAAGAAAAAAATAAACTGGGCGATGCAGATGATAACAATTTAGGGTTAGAAGTAAAGGCTAGAATACAGGCGAAAATACAGGATTTAAGGATAGAAAGAAAAAACAGGTTAGCGGCGTTGTCTACTAACAGAGAAAAAATAGCATACCAAACGGGCAGAATCAGAGAAACTATAAACAGAATACTTCATGAAAATACTACGCTAGCAGAAAGAATAAGGACTCTGTTCAGAGAGCGGGGGATTACAATAGTTAGTATATTAACAGCCGTGGGGTTTGCTATCTCTACACTGGTTTATGCATTAACTGGCGGTGCGCCAACAGGGCCAGTAGCGCCTCCAACGCCTCAGCCTGGTAAAAGTTGGATTAGAAAACAACTGCACCATCTAGCAAACCTATTAAAGAAGTTAGCTGTCAAAGCGCTTGATGCTCTGCCTGGCATAATAGGCAGTGTTGTTAGTTGGGTTTTGTCTACCATAGGCAAAGTGGCTGGTTATATGGCCGACCATCTGTGGGCGTTAGGAGTGCTGGCTGCCGGTTTAATTTTTAGTGAAATAAAGTATGGCTAATCCAGTAAAAGTTAAAAACACAACAAGGGCCGTCTTTTCGCTAGTGTGTCTGTCGGGGTGAGGTACATCAACAGGTGGAGTGGCTCCACAGGCTGCTGCGATCGGCTTGGAGAAACCAGAAGATCAGCGGCCAGTGGATGACGGCAGATGGTGTGTACATCCCCAAAGAGCAAAACTCAAGTGACATTAGCCAGTTCAGGCCAATATCACTACTGAACGTCGAAGGGAAAATCTTCTTCTCTGTCATGGCAGCAAGGCTGACCAAGTACCTGATGGAAAACAAGTACTTGGATGTGTCAGTCCAGAAAGGTGGCATCCCAGGCGTGGCGGGCTGTGTAGAACACGCCACAATGATCTGGGACGCAATCCAAAAAGCAAAGACAGAAAAGAGAGACCTGGACGTAGTGTGGCTTGATCTGGCAAACGCATATGGATCTGTGCCCCATGAGATGATACAGTTGGCTCTTGAGATGTACCATGTGCCAAAGAACATCCGCGACATGCTCAAGAAGTACTTCAATGGCTTCTCAATGCGGTTCTCTACCAAGGAGTACACAACAGACTGGATCAACTTGGAAGTGGGTATTGCAATGGGCTGTGCAATTTCCCCAATACTGTTCGTGCTGGCAATGGAACTCATCTTGAAAGCAGCAACAAACAACGCGAGACAAACAGACCTTGGCGATGGATACAAGATGCCTCCTCTCAAGGCCTTCATGGATGACACTACAGTGATTTCATCCAGAGAAGACGAGACACGTCATGTGCTGGAGAGGCTGGACGACATAGTTGCCTCATCCAGAATGAAGTTCAAGCCAAAGAAATCACGGAGTCTCTCACTGAGGAAAGGAAAAGTGGCCGGATCTGTGGTCTTCAGTGTTGCCAACCAGGCCATTCCAACAGTCACAGAAGAACCAGTCAAGAGCCTTGGAAGATGGTATGATGATACGCTGAAAGACACACAAAGAGCAAAAGAAACCAAGCAGATGGCGGAGGAAGGCTTGGAGACCATTGACCAGTGTGGGCTCCCTGGCAAATACAAGGTCTGGTGTCTGCAGTTCATGCTGATACCAAAGCTGCTATGGCCTCTGATGATATACGACATCTGCACCAGCATAGTGGAGGCAATGGAAGCCAAAATCAACAAGTTCACAAGGAAATGGCTTGGTGTCCCACCCTGTCTGACTGACATAGCGCTGTACTGTCGCCAAGCAAAGCTGAAACTACCACTGAAATCCATCTGGAGGAATACAAAGCAGGGAAGATCAGACTTCAAAGCATGCTGGAGGACTCAGGAGACAAGGTGGTAGAAGCAATTAAGCCCCAGCTGAAGACAGGCAGAAAATGGAAAGTTCAAGAGGCGATGGATTCTGCAAAAGAAAGTCTCAAGATCAGAGAAATAACAGGACACACACAGACCAACAGACAGGGACTGGGGGTGACCAAAACTGAATGGTGGTCAAAGGCCAAAGGAAAAGCCAAAAGAGACATGATGATTCAGGAGATGAGAAAAGAAGAAGACCAAAAAAGACTCCAAAAAGCAGTCCAGCAGAGCCAGCAAGGGCAATGGACAACGTGGGAGAATGCACTCCAAAGAAGTCTCACTTGGAATGACATTTGGCACATGGCCCCTCTCAGGATCAGCTTCATTCTCAGATCTGCATATGACCTTCTGCCCTCAAATGCAAACCTGGTGAAGTGGGGGAAAACAGACGATCCTGCATGCCCCCTCTGCCATGAAAAACAAACAGTGGAGCATGTCCTAAGCTCATGTAAAGTAGCCCTGGCTCAAGGAAGGTACACATGGAGGCACAACCAAGTGCTCAAAGAAATTGTACAAGTAGTCTGGGCTAGTACCAACACCACAAAAGGGAAAATCAGGACTCCAAAAGCACCCGCAACATTCTTCACGGCAGGAGGCAGCAAATCATGGCCAAGAACAACAGTGCCACTCGAAACATGCAGGCAGAGTCTGCTGGACGGGGCAGATGACTGGGAGTGCACTGCAGACCTCCCAGAATGGAAGAGTCACCCAGAGATCATCAGCAAGAGTGGCATGAGACCAGACATAGTAGTCCACTCTAAGTCAACCAAGCAGCTGATCATGATCGAGCTCACGGTGCCATATGAGAACAGAATGGAGGCAGCTCAAATCTACAAGACTGAAAAGTATGCTGATCTGGCAAACAGCCTGAGGAGAGAAGGCTATCAGGTCAAAGTCCTCACTGCAGAAATTGGAGCTAGGGGGTTTGTAGGAACGTCTGCATACAGCCTCATGAAACAGCTCTCAGTTGCAGGGAAGGAAAAAACCAGAGCCCTGAAAGCAATGGCAGAAGCGGCAGAGAGGTGTTCAAGCTGGATCTGGTCAAGGAGGAACAAAAGTGAACTTCATAAGGCTTAATTTCCCTACAAATATCAGGTGTCCCTGTGGCTCAGTGGTTAAAGCGCGAGTCATTAAGTGGAAAATGAGCATGTCCAGAGGGTCATGGGTTCGAATCCCAGCCATGGCTCGTCCCAAGATGGGAAAAAAGGGGCAGCAGAGGGACATCCGGAGTCATGAACCGGGTGTGGCCCAACCCCCCTAGAGTGTCAGGAGATAAGGGCCGAAACACTTGCTTGAAGGGGGCTTCTCTTCTGAGGACTCTCTGCTGCCACGCTCTCCACGAGTTTCTTTCTACTGGCTAATCCAGTAAAAGTTAAAAACACAACAAGGGCCGTCTTTTCGCTAGTGTGTCTGTCGGGGTGAGGTACATCAACAGGTGGGGGGTCGCTTTCTGGACTGCTTATAACTGGTGGGCGGTCGCTTTCTGCAGGTTCTGGGCTAGATACTTTTTTTAAAATGGCTGGTGCGGGCCTTGTGTTTAAGCCTTGATTGTGTCCTAAGTTTTGGTCGTCTCCGGCTATGAGGATTTCATTATTATAATTCTGTATCATGCCAATCTGTAGTCTAAGGTCAGAAGGCAGCATGTATAATCCATGGCCCACAACAAAGTCAACCTTTGACCTCGCATGTAAAAAGACGTTTTGGTACCTTTGTATGCTGGAAGGCAAATCAACAGCAGAGTTAATAGCATCTTCTAAATTGGCTGGAAATTGTTTTCTGGCGTCAAAGCCTGTAGATTGATCCACTATGCTAGACTTGGTCTGTGCTTGCGCTCCTAATAGACACCAAACGTACGTCCGTATGGAGTCATTGAGTC
>CM065714.1:2233209-2240737 GCA_033310375.1 Conus canariensis | reverse complement strand
GGGTTATATATTCAATCTGAATGGCCAACAACACTTTTACTGGCGGTTAATTTGAAGAGACTCTGGGATTTTAGAAATGGCATGTGTTACGCTTTCCTGAACGTTTGTGGGGTTAATGATGTCCATGGCTAGTTCACTGAACATATTGCCCACTGGTTTAGCATCCAACGCCTTTGTGGCCGTCATTTTTTAAGGCCAATATATAGGTAATACAAAAAAAATAAATACTAAAATTTAGCTAATATTTACTAATTTGAGGTAATACAAAAAAATAAATACTAAAATTTAGTTAAATTGAATAGCTGCTCCTTCAGAGTTAGTAAAAATAGACAATTCAACGTCATCAGGAGTCATAATATTAACTAAAATTGCAATACACTTTATAACTGGGTTGGGCAAAGAATCTGGCATTTTACTGATTACGTTAGTTACACTTTCGCGAATATCTGTGTGCTCAAAAAGATCCGTAATTAATTCGTCAAATTTGTTTCTTAACTCTTCTTCATTAGCCCCCTGCTCCATCATTAACTCTAAGGCGCAGCATATATTTTTAAACTCTGTAACTACTTTGGTCGTCATTTTTAAGATCAAATATATAAGTAATACAATAATTAAATCAGGCTCGTTTTTGGGTTTAGTTGATCGTTTGCAAGGTTCTGCTTTGCAATGTTCTTTCTGATTGCCTCAGCGTCTACCTGTTGTGAAGTAAAAGTCTTTCTCCATTTCTTTTGAAGATCGATCTTTTGGCGTCTGTAATCATCACCGTCAGCCATGGCTCGTTTAAATTCTTCGTCTGTTACTTTTCCATCCAGCAATGTATCGCTTATAATCAGCCTTAATGAATGAAGTTTTGCTGTTGATAGGGCTACAATGGCAGTGTGCTTTTGTAATTTGGGCGTTAGCTTTTTAAAACAGCACTTACAATCGTGGACATGGCACCTAGCCCTAAACCAACACTCCCAAAAGCTATGGATATCGGTGTCCCAACTCCAGTAGCTAAAAGAGCAACACTAGACCCAGTGCTTAAGTTGGATACAACCGACGAGCCGGTGATTATATAAGAAAGGACATTTAAAGCTTTAGCATATTTCTTTCTAGTAACCCTATACTTGTTCAAGTCACTTTCTATTTCTTCTTCAAGCTCAGTCATGTGCTTTAATCTAAACTGCTGGCCGTCTTCCATTTTAAAACAAGATTATTTTTTAATCTTGTACATATCTTCTTATTAACCCTTCTGGCAACACTTCATCAACAGAGTAAAACGCAATAAAATCAACATACTTAATAAAAATAAAATCGAGTACTGTTAGTTTAGTATTGTCAACCATCACAGTGACTTTGTCAGATGATACAGAAGTGTTTATTTCATCCCCGTTTTTAGTAATAACAATAACAAGCCTAAGAGGCCCGCCCAAGTTTTCAGACTTTATTTGTACACCTCTAATTAACGTATGCTCTGGCAAACTAGGATCAGACTCCCTTGGAGTAATAAATAAGCGAAAAAGCATCGTCATTTTTCTAGGTAGTGATTCTAGTTTTGGGTTAAACTCTAAGCCAACGGTGTCATCCCCCACTTCAGCTAAGGACTTCTTTCTCTGCAGCATATATTCAGAGCCCCGCTTAGTTATTTCAATCTGCTTTTTCTGTTGTGTTCCTGGGACTAGGCTAGCAAGAAGGCGTCCTTCATTCAAAGCTTTTCTAAAATTGTATTTCTTATCAAAGCATACATAGGGGCTTCGTAGTTCAAACTTTAAATTCCAGTTAATGTCAGGAAGCAACGCCCAGGCATTCTCTCGTTTATGAAGTTTGTATTCGTGTTTGCCAAAATCGTTTGCCCTTAGATTTCTTATCTCTTCTAGGGTAGGATATTGCTGTCGTTTTTTATCTTCAATTTCTATTCGTTTGTAAACGCCATCGTCGGTGTACTCAAATCCATAAACATTTCCTGCCACTCCTATCAGATCAAAGTCAGTTGTGTCTGCTAGATCTTTTATCTCTACTGCAACGCATTTAGGAGCTAACTCTGCTTTTGATTCTGGCCCCCGAGACATTCTTTTTAATATAAACAATTTATTATAAACAATCTATAATGTGCAATCTGTAATAAACAATCTATAATAAATAATCTATAATAAGCAAACGTATTGAACTGGCGGGTCAGTCCGTAAGCATAGTTTAGCGTGCTTAGATTTTTCTAGCTGCTCTTTTATTTTTTTTAGTTCATCCCTGTCCCTGATTATATAGTTTTCACTTAAACATTCTTCAAAACTATCCCTGTCCTTAGTATAGAATAAGATGACTGATTTTAACTGCGATCTAAAGTCTTTTAAGACAGCATTGTATTTCTGAGTTAAAAGCCACACAGAAACTAATGCGTGTCTTCCGCTAAAGGCCAGCTTAGACAGAGTCCTTCTTTTTTTAACAATGTCTTGTTCAGCTGAACAGTCATCAATAATAAACAGCGTTTCGGTTCCCTCAAATAGCCTATAGTAATGTTCTAAACAGTCGCTTAGCTTGTCAGTAGGATCAACTAAAAATATATTCTCGTCTGTCCAAACAAACTACCTTTCTTTGTAAGACTTGTTGTGCTTAATGGTTGTGCAGAATATAACAATGTACTCGTAATGAAACCTGTAGACTGTTTGTAACAAATCAAGCACGAAGACAGTTTTCCCACACCCAGTAATCCCACAAATAAGCGAACAGTGCGGGTCTTTAGGCAAAAAGTTCAAACTATCCATCTGTTTTAATAGGCTATTTCTTTCAGTCTATTTTCTTCAATGTTCAGCTGGGCGTCATAAACCACAAAAACGTGCATTTGTATCTGACCATTCTCCTCCTCTTCCTTATTAATCTGTATGAGTATGCCATCTGACCCTACCCTTCTTCCACTCCCGTGCAGTCTGTTGTCATACGTGGATCTAAAATCCAGCCATAGTCCATATTTGTCTGTTAGATAATCTTCGAGTCTTACATCGTGAAGGTGAAGTTTTTTACACACATGATCGGCTGTGGGGCTTGTCTGTCTGCCTCCAGCAAACAATTTTCTTATTTCATCAAAGTGTTGGTCAGGTAAAAGTCCAGCTGAATACAACTGAAAAGGCTTGCCATCTACTGTGCAAGACAGTTGCTCAATTTTTGGGTTGTAAAACACCTCAGATTCTCTCTGAAAAGGAGCTGAGGGTTCAGTAAATAGCAAGAGAACCCCCTTTAGAGACCTTAAAGAATTGCTTATAGCTATTTCCCAGACAGTGTCTTGCTTGTTTTTAATCGCTAGACTGTGGTGTAAAACTCTTTCAAAGTAAACAACCGTCCTACTTTTATACTGGTTTAAGATTATTCTAGCCAGTTCAGGGTTAGTAACAACGTCAAAATTAAGAGAGATGTTACTAACAGTGTATCTGGCTTGAGGGTCATCTGATAGAATAACAGACCCGCTGTCATTGAATGTCAGTTCGTAAGTAAGTTTGTCTCTTAGTGCGCCTTGGTAATATGGCTGGTGGGTTTTTAACAGTTCAAAATCTAGAGGGATGCAAAATCTGTTCTTAAATGCTCGCGCTATTGCCTGGTCTCCCTCGTCTTCCTTTGCATCTGCAGCATTAAGTCTGTGCTTAAGACCGTTTGGGCTCTGGATCCCCTGAAAGATTTTGTCTTTCCTTTCTGTTCTGGGTAGCCACAGATCAGAATAGAGATTAAAAATGTCTGCGCTACTCAGTGAGAAGACTTCTCTACCTTCCAGTTTAATTACTATATTTTTAATGATGGCTCTGCCCAGGTTAGCAACGACAGTGGCATTAGGATCCGCCGACTCAATATCTATTTTGAATGACAGCCTGGCAGTGCCTGGCATTATAACATCGTCAGGCCCGAGGTCACTAAATCTTACTGTTAACATTTCATTTGGCTCAATTGTTGATGGATTATTTACAACGCGCACAGTCTGTCTTATGCCTTTTATGCCATGGGGTTCCTTCGCTTTTCTGAATGGATCGAGGTCGCAGCCGTATGGATTCATTTTTTATAAAACAAAAAATAATAAATATATATATATGTCTAAAGGCGATTATGACGCGCTTAGTCCTATTGAAGGAGATGAAGATGAAATAGAACCAGGTCCTTCATTGCAAGATGAACTTGAGGGAGCAGAAGCACGTCCTTTACTCCCTAGACAGCCTCAAGATGTAGGTTCTTCACTCCTTAGTGTTCGTCAAAAACTTTTAGGAGTAGGCTCTTCACTCCATAGACAGCGTCAAGAACTATTGCGACAACGAATTGAATTATTCTATAGAAGTATAGGACGGGAGCTGCCAGGCACGATCGATTCTAACGATTTTTAGATGGGAAAAGTGGGCGGAGATGAGGAAGGTCATTTGTTTATAAATTATAAGAAGGGCAATAAACAAATGCGTAAACAAGTTACTGATAGCCGGGACCCCTCCGAGTTTTTAACTCCGGGCTCACTTGGGAGATTCCTATTCGGGTCAGAAGGCGATTAAATATTGCAGATCCAAGGAAGTCTGCTCTAAGGTCTAAGGCTGTTAGCGCTTTACAGAACTTGGAGCAAAGGTTGCCAGCGCAGTCTGAAATGCAAAACATACCTCTTCAAGAATTAAGTCAAAGAACAGATGAAGCAATAGCAGAACTTGAGTCGAGTTTTAATGAGGAGACACAGTTAAAAACAATTGTCGGTTCGCCTAGTCAAAGAGAACGTGAGCTGAGTCCTGAAGAAGAAGCAGCTTTACAAACAATTGATGATCCTCCATTGCCTGAGAGTGTACACAGGAATCTTAAAGCTGCTATACGTGAACTCAGGGGCCTTGATGATACTCTACGGAGAATAAATGGCGAGCTAAAAAACAACTTGTCAAAACTTGGTGAGTTAGATATAGAGATAAGAGAAGAAAAAAATAAACTGGGCGATGCAGATGATAACAATTTAGGGTTAGAAGTAAAGGCTAGAATACAGGCGAAAATACAGGATTTAAGGATAGAAAGAAAAAACAGGTTAGCGGCGTTGTCTACTAACAGAGAAAAAATAGCATACCAAACGGGCAGAATCAGAGAAACTATAAACAGAATACTTCATGAAAATACTACGCTAGCAGAAAGAATAAGGATTCTGTTCAGAGAGCGGGGGATTACAATAGTTAGTATATTAACAGCCGTGGGGTTTGCTATCTCTACACTGGTTTATGCATTAACTGGCGGTGCGCCAACAGGGCCAGTAGCGCCTCCAACGCCTCAGCCTGGTAAAAGTTGGATTAGAAAACAACTGCACCATCTAGCAAACCTATTAAAGAAGTTAGCTGTCAAAGCGCTTGATGCTCTGCCTGGCATAATAGGCAGTGTTGTTAGTTGGGTTTTGTCTACCATAGGCAAAGTGGCTGGTTATATGGCCGACCATCTGTGGGCGTTAGGAGTGCTGGCTGCCGTTTAATTTTTAGTGAAATAAAGTATGGCTAATCCAGTAAAAGTTAAAAACACAACAAGGGCCGTCTTTTCGCTAGTGTGTCTGTCGGGGTGAGGTACATCAACAGGTGGGGGGTCGCTTTCTGGACTGCTTATAACTGTGGGGTCGCTTTCTGCAGGTTCTGGGCTAGATACTTTTTTTAAAATGGCTGGCGCGGGCCTTGTGTTTAAGCCTTGATTGTGTCCTAAGTTTTGGTCGTCTCCGCTATGAGGATTTCATTATTATAATCTGTATCATGCCAATCTGTAGTCTAAGGTCAGAAGGCACATGTATAATCCATGGCCCACAACAAAGTCAACCTTTGACCTCGCATGTAAAAGAACGTTTTGGTACCTTTGTATGCTGGAAGGCAAATCAACAGCAGAGTTAATAGCATCTTCTAAATTGGCTAGAAATTGTTTTCTGGCGTCAAAGCCTGTAGATTGATCCACTATGCTAGACTTGGTCTGTGCTTGCGCTCCTAATAGACACCAAACGTACGTCCGTATGGAGTCATTGAGTCTTTGCACTCCTGGCATTGTTAGGCCTTTACTTTCATCTAAGATAAATGTTGCCCAAGCATTGGGGTGTTTTTGTTCTATTGATCCCAATCTAACTTGGGAGTTTGACTTAAAAGAGGTGTGGCCAGGCCAGTAGTCAAAATTATATTCTCTACGCTGACCCCACAAATACAATGTGCCCAACCCGTGATTGCGGTCTAACTTTTGTCTAAAGTTATTTGAAGGGTTAATGTTAAATTCGTTGCAGATTCTTTCATTTATTGTCCATTGAGCTGAGAAATGGATTAAACGCGTTGTCGTTGGGGAGGCGTACTTGTAGTTCAGTTAGTATGCGCCTATACTGGTAATAAACATGAAAGTTATATACTGACCTTACTAAGAGGTTGGGGTGGTTTAAATGGTTTGCATATGAAACACCGCAGCCAGTGGTTGAGCAGTAAACTGCAAAATTTAACTGATTTTGGTAAAAAGCCATGGGGTGAGTTGACCATGCTGATGGCACTCTATCACTCTTTATTGGAGGATTTAAATATCTAGTTAGTGGGTTTACAAGTCTGACTAGAAAGCCATATGATTCATCCACTGCGATGGTTAGGTTACTAAAGTCCAAAGATTTGGGCTCATAAACCCCTCCTACGTCGTAAGTGGCACTTTCATTATATTTAAAAGGTTCCATTTTTAAATAGATTAAAAAAAAAAGGATTTAAAAAGGATGTTCCTTTATATAACCAAGCAAAACCAGCGCGTGTTTTTAAAGTATTCAGTTGACAATAAAGGCGGGAAGTGTAGGGCTGCTCTTAGAGAACTTAGGTTTAAAATAAGGTGGTTTAACATATCTGAAAAGGCCCAAAATAATTGGATAGATATTTATGATGAGGGGGGCAATCGCTTAAAACGTATAAAAATACCTGATGGTTACTACAGCTTTTGTTCTTTAAAAGAAGCATTTAACAAATTTGACATACGGTTAGAAATTAATGAGGCAAGTCTTATAATTACTATATTTTTACCAAAACATAAAGACAAAAGGGAGTACGTTTTTCCCAAGGGCCTTGCTCGAATTTTAGGCTTTTATGATAGTGGTAAAACCTATCGTATTAATACACACGCGTATATAGAAAGCGGTCTATATGAATATGTAGGCAGTAGGCCATCCGATTTTCTAATTAGGCCATCCGATTTTCTAATTAATCCAATGTTGTATGTTCATTTAAGCGAATTAAAAACAAACACTAATTTGTATAATGGCCAGCCATCTACAGTTCTAAGAGCACTCCCATCAACTAAGGTGGGGTTTTGCGATTATCAGTCATATACATTTGGTGAAAACAGTCAATTTAAAGAATTAGTTGAAGGGCCTATAAATTCAGTGTGTGCAAAAATAACTAACCAAGATGGAAGGCCGGTTGTTTGTTCTGATTTGTTGGTGGTGCTTGAGATAGAAGATTAATCAGAGAGAAAGTATAGATACCTGTCGGCAGTCTTACGCGCTATGAACAATGAAGAATTTAAAGCAACGGGCCTTAAGCCGGTGAACGCGATCAAATTAAAAAAAATT
>CM065714.1:2223209-2228209 GCA_033310375.1 Conus canariensis | reverse complement strand
CACGGAACTTGGAGAACTGCACGTTACGGACGGCGCTGGCTGGGGGAGGGGGAGATGGGGGATGTGCTTGGGAATTATCCTTCGACGTGCCAGCAGCGGGACTGTTGGGAGGGGGAGCTGCCATACCCGCTCTACCCTCACCCTCATCGAGAACAATAGCTGGGGGAGGGAGGGAGATGGAGGTTGCTGCAGGAGTTACCTTCCCCCGGCCTCTGCTCATCACCCACCCCCTCTCCACCTCCCTCATGCGGTCCCTGACTTCTGATGTGGCACTGTCCCTGGGGTCCACAGGGTCTGCACGGGCCGGCTCCACGTGCTCAGCACCGCCCATCACCACGGCCTCTGGCCCGGAGCTGGACTCCGGATCGTTCTGTGAGCAGGACTCTGGGGGACGTCCAGGCCTCAAATCTTCTTCCTCATTGCTGGACGAAGTCACCACATGTCCTGGACCCTGTATGGACGTAGCCAGCTGCCCCATCTGGGGGGCTCTGCCCTCGCTCAACTGACGTACCTGGCTAGGTTGTGGCGTACACAAAGGAACCGTCTGAGGGGTTTTCGCCGTATTCAGGAGAAGTACCTGGCTGGTCTGGGACGTACTGAAAGGCCGGGAGGGGCTGTGCGCGGGTGAAGGGAAGGGGCGGGTGTGGTGGGTGAGGGCGGAGGTGGTGAAGGGGCGTGGCTTGCCGGCACGTGCGGAGGAGCGGAGGGTGGCGGCACTATTGGCACGTGCTCTCAGCATGGCCTGCGTCTTGCGGTTCATGCGGTCCGCGAACAGCTTCTTCTCGTAGGCGTTCTGCAGCAAGAACTGCAACACAAGACAGAGGTGTTCTGCAGCAAGAACTGCAACACATAAGTTAGAGGCGTTCTGCAGCAAGAACTGCAACACACAAGTTAGAAGTGTTCTGCAGCAATAACTGCAACACAAGACAGAGGCGTTCTGCAGCAAGAACTGCAACACAAGACAGAAGTGTTCTGCAGCAGCAGGAACTGCAACACAAGACAGAGGTATTCTGCAGCAAGAACTGCAACACAAGACAGAGGTGTTCTGCAACAAGAACTGCAACACAAGACAGAGGTGTTCTGCAGCAGCAAGAACTGCAACACAAGACAGAGGTGTTCTGCAGGAAGAACTGCAACACAAGACAGAGGTGTTCTGCAGCAGCAAGAACTGCAACACAAGACAGGTGTTCTACAGCAAGAACTGCAACACAAGACAGGGGTGTTCTGCAGCAGCAAGAACTGCAACACAAGACAGAGGCCGTTTTGCAGCAAGAACTGCAACTCAAGACAGAGGTGTTCTGCAGCAGCAGGAACTGCAACACAAGACAGAGGTGTTCTGCAGCAGCAGGAACTGCAATATAAGACAGAGGTGATCTGTAGGAGGAACTGCAACACAAGACAGAGGTGTTCTGCAGCAAGAGCTGCAACACAAGACAGAAGTGTTCTGCAGCAGCAGGAACTGCAACACAAGACAGAGGTATTCTGCAGCAAGAACTGCAACACAAGACAGAGGTGTTCTGCAACAAGAACTGCAACACAAGACAGAGGTGTTCTGCAGCAGCAAGAACTGCAACACAAGACAGAGGTGTTCTGCAGCAAGAACTGCAACACAAGACAGAGGTGTTCTGCAGCAGCAAGAACTGCAACACAAGACAGGTGTTCTACAGCAAGAACTGCAACACAAGACAGGGGTGTTCTGCAGCAGCAAGAACTGCAACACAAGACAGAGGCCGTTTTGCAGCAAGAACTGCAACTCAAGACAGAGGCGTTCTGCAGCAGCAGGAACTGCAACACAAGACAGAGGTGTTCTGCAGCAGCAGGAACTGCAATATAAGACAGAGGTGTTCTGTAGGAGGAACTGCAACACAAGACAGAGGTGTTCTGCAGCAGCAGGAACTGCAATATAAGACAGAGGTGTTCTGCAGCAGCAGGAACTGCAATATAAGACAGAGGTGATCTGTAGGAGGAACTGCAACACAAGACAGAGGTGTTCTGCAGCAGCAGGAACTGCAATATAAGACAGAGGTGATCTGTAGGAGGAACTGCAACACAAGACAGAGGTGTTCTGCAGCAGGAACTGCAACACAAGACAGAGGTGTTCTACAGCAGCAGGAACTCCAACACAAGACAGAGGCATTCTGCAGCAGGAACTGCAACACAAGACAGAGGTGTTCTGCAGCAAGAACTGCAACACAAGACAGAGGTGTTCTGCAGCAGCAGGAACTGCAACATAAGACAGAGGTGTTCTGCATGAGGAACTCCAACACAAGACAGAGGTGTTCTGCAGGGAGAACTGCAACACAAGACAGAGGTGTTCTGCAGCAAGAACTCCAACACAAGACAGAGGTGTTCTGCAGCAAGAACTGCAACACAAGACAGAGGTGGTCTGCAGCAGCAGGAACTGCAACATAAGACAGAGGTGTTCTGCAGGAGGAACTCCAACACAAGACAGAGGTGTTCTGCAGGAAGAACTGCAACAAAAGACAGAGGTGTTCTGCAGGAAGAACTGCAACATAAGACAGAGGTGTTCTGCAGGAAGAACTGCAACACAAGACAGAGGTGTTCTGCAGGAAGAACTGCAACATAAGACAGAGGTGTTCTGCAGGAAGAACTGCAACACAAGACAGAGGTGTTCTGCAGGAAGAACTGCAACACAAGACAGAGGTGTTCTGCAGGAAGAACTCCAACACAAGACAGAGGTGTTCTGCAGGAGGAACTCCAACACAAGACAGGTGTTCTGCAGGAAGAACTGCAACACAAGACGCAAGACATAGGTTGGGGTGATGCCGGATGGGGAGGGGATCTGAAGACCCTGAGGTCAGATGAGATAGTGATGTTTCGGGTCATACCGCCTTGCTCGTTGATAGGACCGTGGAAAGGAGGAACAAGGAAGGAACTGGGTGAACAATGAAAACCACAAATACTAAACAAGAAAACATATCTTCACCTCATTGTACTGCCAGTTGGCTTATAGAATATTGAGATGAAAGATACATGGAGAGAGAGAGAGAGAGAGAGAGAGAGAGAGAGAGAGAGAGAGAGAGAGAGAGAGAGAGAGAGAGAGAATCATCATCATCATAATCATCATCTGTCTGTGTCTCTGTCTGTCTGTCTGTCTGTCTGTCTGTCTGTCTGTCTGCGTCTCTCTCTCTCTCTCTCTCTCTCTCTCTCTCTCTCTCTCTTCCGCACATACATATACACAAGACATACCCACAAGGCACATTCAACACACACACACACACACACACACACACACACACACACACACACACACACACACACACACACACACCTTATAGCGTAAATAAAGAAGTGAAGTTCAAACCAAAGAACTAACTGCATTCACCTTGTAGCGTTCCTTGGAGAGCTCCCACAGTTTTGGCACGCAGCATTCTTTCCTCCGTGACGTTGTCACTCAGGTGGCCAGACATCCGGGTCAAAGGGCAACTGGCGCCGGGTTCTTCCGCTCTGCGCGCCCAGGCCTGCATCTCCTTCATGGCGTCACTCTGAGTCTTGGCCAGCCGAGACTGCAGCGCCGGCCGACTGCCAGGGGTGCTTTTAGGTTTGACCTGCATCCTGCCAGACTGAGTCTTCACTCCTTCAGTCTTTATTCTGGTCTGGGTGACTGTGGCCATGACCGCCAATAAGCCAGATTTGGCCTCACACTTTGCTCCGTTACAGTATAATACCGGACCTAAAATGTCTTAATAAAGAAAAAACAAAAAAACAAAAACGGATGTTGCTGAAGGAGAGTTATGCAGTCGAAAAGAACATCTTTACTGAAGAATTGAAAGGTTGAACAGTTATTGGTGAGGGGGAATTAGACGGTTAAAAAGTCCAAAGAAACAATATACTTTTGTAGAGATTCAAGCACCCCCCCCACCCTTTCCCCGAATGCTGGTGTAAAATCATAAGATGTCAAGGATATTGTCAAGACAGAGTTATAAGTTCCAAAGAATACAGCCAGAGAAAATCAAAAGATGAAGGATTCTGATATGGCAGAGTGCAAAGGTCTGAAGGATATTGTTGTGGATGTAGATTTACAAGGTCAAAGGATATTGCCAATAGAGAGTTGCATGATCAAAAGAGATTGTTAATATAGCGTTACAATGTCAAATGAGATGATTAATACAGAGCTACAAAGTCAAAGGTTACTGTTGATATAGCATTGCAAGGTCAAGGTCAAACTAAAGGGCTCAAAGGATTTTGCCAGAGCAGAACTGAAAGGGTCAAAGGAGATCTGCTAAGGTAGAATGAAAGGATTCAAAGGACTAAAAGGTCTAAATGGTATTGATGAACTGAGTAGAACTAAAAAGATCAAAGGATATTTGCTAAGGTAGAATGAAAGGATTCAAAGGACTAAAAGGTCTGAGTGGCATTGATGAACTGGGCAGAACTGAAAGTTCCGAAGGACATTGTTAAAGCGAAATGAACAACAACAACAAAAAAGTTCTAAGGCGACACTACACTGAAAATCTTTAAAAAACAACAGCAACAACTTTACTTCCTCCAGAAGATCACCGGTATGGTTATTTATTGTTTTTTTTGCCGAGCTTGTTCACACCACGGTCATGTTCACTGTGCTTCCTGTGGAGACCGGAACCAGCAAACGGTTGACGTCACTGTTTGTTGTTTGGTCGCCTGGAGTGTAGCCATGTTCCAGTCTAGCCCTGCAAACACAAAAACACCAAGCCGTCATCTGTCAGAGCAGACTACAACGTCTGGGTGTGGGGCGTACTGCACCGCTCGTGGCTTTCATCATTTATTGGGTTTGGGTCTAAAACAAAATAGCATCCCCCCCCCCCCCCACACACACACACACACATACAGAGGAAGAGATGGAGAAAAGGGAGACAACTTAAGGGAGATGAACAAATAGTCTAGCAGTCTCGGCTCTACGTCCCAGTGGTCTGAACAACAGGTAGGGAGGGGGAGAAAACCATAGCTAGAATCCACCGTGTTCGTCAGGTCCGGTGTCATCATGGAGTTATCTGTGTGTG
>CM065714.1:2205709-2213209 GCA_033310375.1 Conus canariensis | reverse complement strand
TACTGGCTGATCTTCTGGTGCAGCTTGGAGTGTGATAGAGGGTAGGCCTAGCCCAAGCTTTCCCTGCCCAAACCCGCTGCTGCACGCGGCAACTTGGCTCAGGCCAAACCCCTCACATTGCTGCAGTGTCAACAACTTCCAACACTGCCAAGACCCAGAGCACACACACACAAGCGCATTCCTCTCCCTCATCTCTCTCTCTCTCTCTCTCTCTCTCTTCCGTCGCGCGCGTGTACGTCGCTAGGCTTGAACTCTCTCTCTCTCTCTCTGTCTCTCTCTCGTGCGCGCGCGCGTGTGTCGGCTAGGTGAACTCTCTCTCTCTCTCTCTGTCTCTCTCGTGCGCGCGCATGTGCATGAACTCTCTCTCCCACATCACCTCCCCCCCCCCCCCCCACAAACACATGCACACACACATACGCGCGCGCGTACGCTTGCACACACACACACACACACACACACACACACACACACACACACAGAGTGTTCTAGAAGACGCCCACTCAATGATTATTGCTCAGCAAAACGAATTGTTTACCCGCTCAATCAGTCAAAACTGCTGTTATGACGTCATAGGTCGGTCACCTCATTAATTTTAATTTCCGCTGCATCGCGGCCTAACAATCCTACCATATTGCTTGAGAGATGACCTTCAACCTCGACCAGCCTCGACCTGTCGACTGACCTCACAACAGGGAAATTCCACGCGTGACAACCGTTTATCATTGGCTAGTATTTTTAGATATGACGTCACCCTGATCTGGAAAACACCTGAACAAACGAGTGGCAGGCGAAAACACTCCCATATAGGCGGTGGCACAGTGTTATGCCGTCAGTGCACGATCATCGCCCGCGAGCGAGAGGTCGTGGGGAAACGCATTGCCTGAAGGCATGAGACGTGAAACCAGAAGTGTTGAACCTTTTTCACCAGCCGACTGTCGACACACAGGGCAGACAAGAGAGACACGCAGACACCGGTGCGCCAAGTTGCCTTTGCGGTCATGTGAGCATACTTGATTTCTTTCCACTGAGCAGTTTACCGAGTGGTTCGGAAATTTGAGTATTCGCTTGAAAAAGATATTGAATCGTTTGTACGTGCGCGCGCGCGCGCGTGTGTGTACATATTTTATGTTGGAGAATAAAAACAATGAAATGATTGTTATGTGTGTTAGTACTTTATTTTTGGTGAGCTGCTGGTGATTTCCGTTTGTCGTTCCCAGTGTGTGTGTGTGTGTGTGTGTGTGTGGCGCGCGCGCCCGTAGGGGTAGTCTCGATGATAAGCCTACTGGTGCTACAAGTTTGTATTTTGTTACTCTGTTACCTGAATGCCGTGTTTGGCAAATGAAAGCAAAGCTCACAATTATTGCATGGCAGAGCAAGCGATCCTGTTAAGCATTTTGTGTACGACTGAATTCGCAATTAAAAAAAAAGTGAATTCACAGAAAATTCAGTGAAAGATCGTAAAGGCCTGAAATATCAGTGTGTGTGTGTGTGTGTGTGTGTGTGTGTGTGTGTGTGTGTGTGTGTGTGTGTGATCAGATGGGGGTCTGGTGGGGTGGGGGCTCGCGTTGATACTCTGGTTAGCTCATTCAGACTGTTAAAGGTAAAGTAATAATCCTCTCTTTCAATTTTAAGATTTACTGTAAAATTCAAAATTTTTCTTTCTTGTATTTTTTTTTTAGTTGTCCTGATGAACGAATTGGTAATTGGCTTGATCATAGGGCAGCATCACAGAGACTGTTTGAAACTGATAATAATTATAATGATAATAATTATAGTAATGATAATGATAATGATAGTAATAGTAATGATAATAATAATAATAGTGATAATAAAAAAAAAAAAAATAATAATGTCGCTTCATGTAGTCAAACGAATTATTTACCAAGGCAAGTGCGCGATTCCTGTTTTCTCTGGGGCAGTGTCGTGTGATTCAGAAACAACCTAATTGCACATCTGTTGGACACATGATCTAGCTGTTTACATCAGAAACAACCTAATTGCACATCTGTTGGACACATGATCTAGCTGTTTACATCAGAAACAACCTAATTGCACATCTGTTGGACACATGATTTAGCTGTTTACGTCATGAATGCGTCATACTTGGTGTCCTCAAACGGAAACAATAACAGAAACTACCCATCAGCAAGCAAACAATAACAAAATCGTATAGAATCATTGGTTATTATGCATGGCAGGAACGATGCATGTTCAAGCTGTGTGTACGTGTGCGTGTGCGCAATCTCTCTCTCTCTGATCGTGCATGTGTATATGAATGTATGTGTGCGTATGGAGAGAGAGAGAGAGAGAGAGAGAGAGAGAGAGAGAGAGAGAGAGAGAGAGAGGAGAGAGAGACTCTGTGTATCTGCATATATTTGCGAGCCATCAGAATTCGTGTGGATATTTTCATCATCGAAGAATTTCTTCTCAGCTGAGAATCATTGCGGAAGAAGGTAAGCCTCATGTTTATTTTTGCCTCATCACTTTTTATGGTTAGCGCGTTTGTCATCTCCAAAATGTACCGCACACAGGCTCGCAACCTTTGCATATGTGAAACAGCATCACAGCGAACGTAATGTGCCGAAATAGCGTGACATGAAAATAGGTCTGATGCCATGAGGTTTCTGTGCATCTTCTGATCTTTGGGCTGATTAGGTTTGTCTTGTTTTAGTCATGCCCAGTGAGTCAGCTGATTAGGTTTGTCTTGTTTTAGTCATGCCCAGTGAGTCAGCTGATTAGGTTTGTCTTGTTTTAGTCATGCCCAGTGAGTCAGCTGATTAGGTTTGTCTTGTTTTAGTCATGCCCAGTGAGTCAGCTGATAAGGTTTGTCTTGTTTTAGTCATACCCAGTGAGTCAGCTGATTAGGTTTGTCTTGTCTTAGTCATGCCCAGTGAGTCAGCTGATTAGGTTTGTCTTGTTTTAGTCATGCCCAGTGAGTCAGCTGATTAGGTTTGTCTTGTTTTAGTCATACCCAGTGAGTCAGCTGATTAGGTTTGTTTTGTTTTAGTCATGCCCAGTGAGTCAGCTGATTAGGTTTGCCTTGTTTTAGTCATGCCCAGTGAGTCAGCTGATTAGGTTTGTCTTGTTTTAGTCATGTCCAGTGAGTCAGCTACCCATCCCAATAGACTCGTTTTTTTGTGGATTCAGAATTCCCCCATCTGATGTGTGTGTGTGTGTGTGTGTGTGTGTGTGTGTGTGTGTGTGTGTGTGTGTGTGTGTGTGTGAGTGTGCGTGTGTGTGGGCGGGCGTGCGTTTGCTTGCTTGTTCGTGTGTGTGTGTGTGTGTGTGTGTGTGTGTGTGGTGTGTGTGGTGTGTGTGTGTGTGTGTTCGTGTTTCTTTGGTTTTTGTAACAAGGATTTGCAGCTTTCACTTTTTGCAAGAGAGAATTAAATGCCACCGTCATTATTTCTGTGACAATGTGTCTAAATCCTGTGCTTTAACCTTTTCAGTGACAATCTGAAACATGGCGTCGTTCAATGGTCCTGCCACTGATCCAGACGACCAGACTGTGCCAGGAGGCAGAGAGGAAGGGAGCAGACAGCCAAGGAGCGGAGAGGACAGCAGACAGCAGAGAATGCCTGCGGCTGTCGAGGCTGTCCTCCTCTTTGGACACCCCCCTGACCTTGTCCTCTCCACCTACCAACGCCTCCAGTCCGCAAGTGACACCGACTCCCAGCATGCAACATCTCTCACCGGAAGTGGAGACCCCACTTGGACCGGAAACGCCCAACCAGAAACTGCCGTGTCTGCCGCAGCACTGTTGGAGGCAGTGGAGGACATCGTCCGGTGCCAGCGACTGTCAGACGTCAGTCCTTCCGGTTCCATGGAGGCTGGCCGAGGCGTGGCTGCGTCCTCGGCTCTTGGACTGGCTGCCTCCCGAGGAGGAGCAGCTGAGGGGGACATGGTGAACAGGGGACAGGATGGCAGGGACCGGACAGAGGAGCGGATGACGCCCTCTTCACAGCTTCATCGTGGACCTCAACAGTCCTCCAGCCACACGACTCAGGACTGGGCTCCATCTTCCACACACACTCAGTCTTCTCTCAACTCCCAGTCTTCCATGAGCACCCAGTCTCACACCAACACCCATGCTTCCATCACCGAGCAATACCCCAGCAGGAACCACAGTTTCATCATCAACACTGATGGAGCAGTCTCGTCCATAGACAGTTCCCACATGTCGGCGTCATCGGAAAACCCAGAAAGCGCGTCATCTTTGACGCCATCAGAAAACCCAGAAAGCGCGTCATCTGTGACGTCACCGGAAAACCCAGAAACCACGTCATCTGTGACGTCAGCTTGCGCTGTTTCAAGTGTTGTTGAAAGTTCTGTGGGCAGCGCCGCTCTGGCCACGTCATTACCAGCAACAAATTTCGTCACAGCATCTCACCGTAGAGATTCTGAGGTGGAGAGTCCAGCAGCAGAAACAGCAGCAGCAAGAGCAAGAGCAGCAACAGCAGCAACAGCAGCAGCATTTCCGAACACAGCCATAGACTCTAATCCGAGGTCAAGGCCGTCTCCAGCGTCACGTGACAGAAGCGGCGACAGGAACGGCGAGGAACAGGAGGCGGTGCGGGAGGAAAGGGCCAGGGAACGGCGACGTCAGCTGAGCCGACTGCGAGCTCTGAGAGAGGAGAACAGACGACTGAAGGCACGACAAACATGTCGACAGTGCCGCCAGAACCCTGTGGCCTTGACCCTGCTTCCCTGCGGCCATTTCTGTCTGTGCCAGGACTGCGGGCCTTCTGTTGAGGAGTGCCCCGTCTGCAGGAAGACGATTCTTGCTGACGTCAGAACTTTCGTGTCATAGTGACGTATGCAGGAAGACGATTCTTGCTGACGTCAGAACTTTCGTGTCATGGTGACGGTGCGGGAATCAGTGACTGAAATACAGGATTCAGCAGTTCAGCTGATTGTGATGGTAGGGTGACTCATCCCAGCCAGCTGTGTTTACTTGTATCAAGTAGTGTGAGTGTATGTACAGTTTGGTCTCATCGTTGTCACTTAACGTAAGATGATGAATTCTATGTCCATGGCAGTTTGCGTTGGAACTGTTTTCATAGGTAATGACTGGTTGTTTAATGTATGTGCTCTCTGTGTTATTTCTGTGGAGAAGTTAATTGTGGATAAGCAGTAAAGAGAGAAATTCAACAACTGAAGAGGCATTTCCTTCATCCTAATAACACTATACATAAAGTTTTTAATAAAGGATGCGTTGTACTGGAAGTGAATGTAAGTAGTGAGCATTTAATAGAGAGAAGAGAGAGAGAGAGAGAGAGAGAGAGAAGAGAGAGAGAGAGAGAGAGAGAGATTTTTTTATCGATGAAAAGAATATCTGAAATGAAATCCGTGCTCTGATAATCAAAAATGTCGAGTAATCACCTTGCTATTTTTAAAAATTTATTTTCATTAATTAAAAAAAAATCTTTTTTGTGTATTGCCGGTGATTGAAGATAACATGCATTTTATCATTAATGTTCCCATGAAAAAGCCCTTGTGATTTTTGCTTTGATCCAAAAATAAAGATGTTACATTAAAGGAGAAAAATACTGCGTTGGTGTTATTAGTATACATGGATGATTGACCAGTTGTTTGAGTGTTACCACTTCTCGGCTTCTCTGTCGCTGACCAGTGGGCTGGGCATAGACCTACAACTTGGTCAGAACGCAGGATTATCAGATCAATAGCTTGTATATAGCATGCGGTATAACCATGAAATGAAAACAAAACAACTCACACCCATAAAACATAAAAAACAACGACAACGACCAAAAAAGTGTAAATCAGTATGAATAGTAACCCCCACCCCCCCCAAAAAAAAAAGAAAAAAAAAAAAAAAAACAAAAAAAAACAACGAAAAACAAAAACCAGACCAGACCAGACCAGACCAGACCAGTCCAGACCAGACCAGACCAGACCAGGCCAGACCTGACCAGACCAGGCCAGGCCAGACCAGACCAGACCAGACCAGACCAGACCAGACCAGGCCAGACTGGCCAGACCAGGCCAGACCTGACCAGACCAGACCAGGCCAGACCAGACCAGACCATCAGACAGTCTGCGTCAGTGTAAGATGAAAAGGAGACAGGAAGGATAGCAGAGCACACGGATGTCGCCTCTTGCAGTAGGTGGCTGCACACGAAAAATTCATGTGTCAAGGCCTTGCTAAAAGAGTCGAGTATTTATAGACAGGCTCAATTAGATGGTTTGGGGAAATTATATTTCGTCCGACAGCTGATTCACCTTGTTTTTGTTCATCAAGGTCCATTCCAGATGGTTCTAAGCAGACAGATTCAAATGAAAGGGAATGGAACTATTTGGGAGGAACCGACTGGCGCAAAGATAAGGTCACAGGTGAGTGAGAAGGCCCGAAATGTGACAAATGAAACAAACTGCAGCGTTACAAAAAACAAACAAACAAACAAAAACAAACAAAACAAAACAAAAAAAACCCCAAAAAACCAAACCAAACCAACCAGACCAGACCAGACCAGACCAGACCAAACCAAACCAGACCAGAAATGTGACGTCAGCTAAGGGGAAAGTCATGTGTTTGAAGATGTGAATGATGTCATCGGTGGGAATCCCCAAACCAAGTGATAGGATTGGTGGGCGGTGGGGGGGTGGGGGGGGGGGGGGGGGGGGGGGGGGTGTGGATGTTCTTTTGATCAAGTAGGCCTATCAGCTGAATGTAAATTGCTGGCTCAAACTCTAGGCCTCAATACGCTTACATGGACTTTACAGTGATTTACCACCAAATCCTAATTGTGGCGTGAGGCCACAGAGCGCTCCGCTCTCATCTCTTGCTTTAGGTTAGACGCAATCAAGTGCTCTAACTTCGCCTTTCCGCCACCCCACCCTGACCGATGAGTAACACGCGTCAATTGCGTATGTCATGACTAACGGGCACAATAGTTGGCGTCATCTAACAAAGGGAAGCAACTAATTCAAGTGGTTGGTCGGAGCCAGGCAAGTCATCCTGCTTACTTCCCTTTGATGCTCGGCGGCCGACTGGCGGATCAAGACAAGACAAGACAAGACAAGACAAAATTCTTTATTTACGAGGATAATAGATAAGCACTGACGTGCTTTTTTTTTTTTTACATCCAGTCCTCGCGCTGAGCAGGGACTACAACATGCAGTGAAATGGAATAATGTAAGAAAGCAAGCAAGCAAACAAAGCGGTCATGCAATTATAATGGAACATCAAATGAAAATAGAAGAGAAAAAAAAAACAACAAAAAAACAAACAAAAACCCAATAATGAAGGGGAAGGAGAGAGTGGGGGTGGGGGCTGGGGGTGGGGGGCGCTGGGGGAACATATAGAAATGTACTACAACGTACAATAATTAGCATGTATAAAAACAGACAGTAAAATGAATATGACAAAATACGTACATAATTTGGAACACACACATACACGCACGCACGCACGCAAAAGAGAGAGAGAGAGAGAGAGAGAGAGAGAGAGAGAGAGAGAGAGAGAAAAGAGAGAGAGAC
>CM065714.1:2200709-2203209 GCA_033310375.1 Conus canariensis | reverse complement strand
ATGAAAAACCACCCACTACCTCCCATCCTCCCATCCACCCCCACCTCTTTCGCTACCCTCCCTCCCCCCGCCCTCCCTCCCTCCCTCCTATTTTCTCCAAATCAGCAATATGTTGGTCAGTGAACTTCCGTACAGCGACGTTTGGGGTCCATTTCCCAGCAAACCTCCGTCCCCTAACTCGCTCCTCCCTCCCTCCCCCCCCCCCATCGCTATCCCCCACATTCCCCACCCCTAGCCCCCTCCGAACGCTTTGTCCTGGAGACACTGACCGCTGTCTGATGAAGGAGCAGGCAGCACGCAGGTATCGCTGTTTCAGGATGACTGGCTCCTCTCTTTATTGTTTTGCCTGTGTGTGTGTGTGTGTGTGTGTGTGTGTGTGTGTGTGTTGTGTGTGTGTGTGTCTGTGTCTGTGTGTATGGGGTGGGTTCAGCGAGGGAAAATGGGGCGGGGGGGGGGGGGGGGGGGGGGGTTAGGGTATTTTAACGCAACTTCTACACTTCTACAGCGGTGGGTGGGGATGGGGGTGGGGGTGGATCATGTTGTCCCACACCAGCCTCCCGACACTGAAGATGATAAGGTCACGTGTGGTAAATCCTCGGGAACCTGTTCAACGTGCTGTTGATTTGTCTGAACGGGTTCGTTGAGGTGGTTGTTCTTCTGGAGTACTTGAGTATCACTTCCAGTTAGTCACGGAGTGACCGGGTTCTTCTGGAGTACTTGAGTATCACTTCCAGTTAGTCACGGAGTGACCGGGTTCTTCTGGAGTACTTGAGTATCACTTCCAGTTAGTCACGGAGTGACCGGGGTTCTTCTGGAGTACTTGAGTATCACTTCCAGTTAGTCACAGAGCGACCGGGGTTCTTCTGGAGTACTTGAGTATCACTTCCAGTTAGTCATGGAGTGACCGGGGTTTGTTTGTCGATAATGTACCTTGCCTTCCGATCTTTACCCCCATCAATTGTTACTTCCAGTCTCCCCTCGCCGCCCCCCCCCCCGCCCTCCCATTTCCAAGTGGGAACAAGTAGAAGTCACGGGTTCGACTCAGTATCCGTACACGACAGCGACAAGAATATGAGATTTGAATGGGGGGAGGGGGTGGGGTGGGGTGTTGACGGTTGGATATCAAGCCTATGAGGAGGTAGACAGTACTGGTAGGAAGGGGTGGGGTGGGGGTGGGGGGGAGGGGGTTGGGGGTGGGGGTGTGGTGGAAGTGGCACATGAAGTAGGAAAGAGACACTGCACATCATAGCAGGCAGAACACCTGCAATCCTGCCACATACTGTGAGTCGTTTCAGTATTCACATACTGTCAGAAACAAGCAGAATGGAGTACGGAAGAGGAACACCTTGCGAATGCCGACAAATGTTGGTACCAGTGGGAAGGAAGCTGACAGAACTGGACCAATTACAATGCCCGACAGATGAAAAACAAGGCCGAAGTTTAAACAGTCTAGCTGTTACTTCAGCTTCACTCCTGGTACAACCCTCTCCGTTCTCCACACAGGACGACCCGTGCTGTCTGTGACGATTGGTGTTCAGGAAGGAAATCTGGCCTATGGTCAGCCATTTTTCTCCCCGCACCAACTGTACCCACGTCCTCTGATTGGTAGGGAGAGCTGTGGGTGTTTGTACTGTGTAGTCTGAGAACTTTCATCACCACGTTCTTCACGCCATCATAGCTGTGGGTGTTTGTACTGTGCAGTCTAGAACTTCATCACCACGTGCACCACGCCATCATAGCTGTGGGTGTTTGTACTGTGCAGTCTGAGAACTTCATCACCACGTGCTTCACGCCATCAGAGCTGTGGGTGTTTGTACTGTGCAGTCTGAGAACTTCATCACCACGTTCTTCACGCCATCATTTCATCATTTTGTGGCTTTGATTAAAGCGAAAAAAAAAATCCAGCAAACTGACTCACTGCACATCCCTAGGTGTCCAGATCAACATGGAACATCCCCCCCCCCACTCCCAAAAAACTAACTGACATAAGCACTGACAGTCGAAACAAAGGAGAACTGCCTGGACACTTATTGATAGTCTTGTGTGCGCCCCCCCCCCCCCCCCCCCCCAGCCCCCGTTCCAAAATTTTCCCACCTGACTTCATTCGTTCAATCCTGGATTTGAAGATTTCCGGTCCTTCCTCAGTCTCATGCCGTTTCCTGAAGATGTGTACAAGGCGCATTGTCATGCTCCCTCCACCCCCACCCCTCCTCCCCCCATCTTTCTCCCGAAGAATTGCAGAGGCTGCGTTATTACAGCTCCTACACTCACCCCCACCCCCCTCACACGCACACACATTCTTTCTCCCGAAGAAATGTATAGGCTGCGTTATCACACCTCCCACCTCCCCCCACACGTACACAAACACACACTAACACACACTATTTCTCCCGAAGAAGTGAACAGGCTAGGTTATCATAGCCCCCCCCCCTCCCCCCGCGCCCTCCCATCTCCACACACCCGATCAATCTTCGGAATTGCGCAGGTCACGTTATGACAG
>CM065714.1:2188209-2195709 GCA_033310375.1 Conus canariensis | reverse complement strand
TGCTGGAAGCTCAAGGTGGTGCCTTCTCCAGTCTGTCCTTGTGGGCAGGAAGAACAGACAGCGGAGCATGTGCTCCAAAAATGTACATTATATGAACAGCCAAGGAGAGAGGGGTGGCCAACAGAGACAGCTGTAATGACGAAACTCTACGGCAATGTACAAGAGCTGGAGAAAACGGCACTATTCATCACAAGGGCCAGACTAACTGTGTAGACCAAGGCGTTCAAGAAGAAGAAGACATACACACACATACACACACATACACCCCCTCTCTCTCTCTCTCCTGAAGAAGTGCATAGACCACGTTACCACAGCCCCCCCCCCCCCCTTCACTTACCCAGTCCTTCTCCAGAAGCGTACAGATCACATTCTGACAGCCTGTTCCCCCACGCCCTCTCCCAGAGAGTGCAACAGTCATGTTATTGTCCCCCCCCACTCCTGCCCCACTACAGCCTGTTCCCCCACCCCCTCTCCCAGAGAATAATAGTCATGTTATTGTCCCCCCCCCCTCCACTCCTGCCCCACTACAGCCTGTTCCCCCCACCCCCTCTCCCAGAGAATGATAGTCATGTTATTGTCCCCCCCCACTCCTGCCCCACTACAGCGTGTTCCCCCACCTCCTCTCACAGAGAATAATACTCATGTTATTGTGCCCCCCCCCCCCCACACACACACACTCCTGCACCACTACAGCCTGTTCCCCTCACCCCCTCTCCCAGACAGTGTAATAGTCATGTTATTGTCCCCCCCCCCCCCCACACACACACACTCCTGCACCACTACAGCCTGTTCCCCTCACCCCCTCTCCCAGAGAGTGTAATAGTCATGTTATTGTCCCCCCCCCCCCACACACACACTCCTGCACCACTACAGCCTGTTCCCCTCACCCCCTCTCCCAGACAGTGTAATAGTCATGTTATTGTGCACCCTCCACTCCTGCCCCACTACAGCCTGTTCCCCCACCCCCTCTCCCAGAGAGTGCAACAGTCATGTTATTGTGCCCCCCCCCCACTCCTGCCCCGCTACAGCCTGTTCCCCCACCTCCTCTTCCAGAGAGTGTAATAGTCATGTTATTATCCTCCCCACTCCTGCCCTACTACAGCCTGTTCCCCCACCCCCTCTCCCAGAGAGTGTAATAGTCATGTTATTGCAGCCCCCCCCCCCCCTGCCCCACTACAGCCTGTTCCCCCACCCCCTCTCCCAGAGAGTGTAATAGTCATGTTATTGCAGCCCCTCCCCTCTCCTGCCCCACTACAGCCTGTTCCCCCCACCCCCTCTCCCAGAGAGTGTAATAGTCATGTTATTGCAGCCCCTCCCCTCTCCTGCCCCACTACAGCCTGTTCCCCCACCCCATCTCCCAGAGAATAATAGTCATGTTATTGTGCCCCCCCCCCCCACTCCTGCCCCACTACAGCCTGTTCCCCCCACCCCCTCTCCCAGAGAGTGTAACAGTCATGTTATTGTGCCCCCCCCCCCCCTCCACATCTGCCCCACTACAGCCTGTTCCCCCCACCCCCTCTCCCAGATAATGATAGTCATGGTATTGTGCCCCCCCCCCCCACATCTGCCCCACTACAGCCTGTTTCCCCCACCCCCTCTCCCAGAGAATGATAGTCATGTTATTGTGCCCCCCCCCCACTCCTGCTCCACTACAGCCTGTTACCCCCACCCCCTCTCCCAGAGAATAATAGTCATGTTATTGTGCCCCCCCCCCCACACCTGCCCCACTACAGCCTGTTCCCCCCACCCCCTCTCCCAGAGAATAATAGTCATGTTATTGTGCCCCCCCCCCACTCCTGCCCCACTACAGCCTGTTCCCCCCACCCCTTCTCCCAGAGAATAATAGTCATGTTATTGTGCCCCCCCCCCCAACTCCTGCCCCACCTTATTTCCCTTCCTGACTTAACGAACGTTTTATTTCAGTTTACTTTTCTTTTTTGAATTCTAGGAGTGCAAAGCCTGCACGTGAAGAACCGCATGCCCTCAACACCCCCACCCCCCGCCCCCGTCTCTCTGCACCTATCCTCCCGACTTCTTTCCCCTTAGCTGGCAATAGTTGTGAAATCCCGTACAGCAGTAGTATACAGGTGACTGGTCCTATTGTCTAGTGGGTGTACAGGCAGTGAGAAAATCACCGTGTCTGGTACATCAGTAGTTTACAGGTGACTGGTCCTATTGTCTAGTGGCTGTACAGGCAGTGAGAAAATCACCGTGTCTGGTACATCAGTAGTTTACAGGTGACTGGTCCTATTGTCTAGTGGCTGTACAGGCAGTGAGAAAATCACCGTGTCTGGTACATCAGTAGTTTACAGGTGACTGGTCCTATTGTCTAGTGGCTGTACAGGCAGTGAGAAAATCACCGTGTCTGAGGGACGGCTTTACGGAAGGCAGTGACCTTCCCTCCCCTTCTGCCTCTTCAACTTGTCCTGAACTAAATCAAGAAACCATTTACTGATGCGTGGATGGAGAGTGTTTCCAACCCCTCAAAATCCGACACCTCCGGGATTTGAACACACGACTCCAGGTTTACAGTTGAAGCTCCATGTGACCGCGGGCCCCACTCAGCGATGGTCTATGTCCTGACAGATGCTGGTGATACCCCTACACCCCTCACTGTGCCCCCCCCCCCCTCCCCACCGCTCTCCATCCTATCAGGCTTGGAGGGTCTGCCTTTGTTCTGATGGAGATCAACGCATCACGCAGTGCTGATGTTTTAGGAGTGGCTCTTATTCGTCTGATTATATTCTCTCTCTCTCCCCCCTCACTCTCTCTGTATGTCTCTGTTTCTCTCAGTCTCTCTCTCTGCCTGTCTCTATCTGTCTCTCTGTCTGTCTGACTGACTCTCTGTCTGTCTCTGTCTGTCTCTGTCTGTCTGTCTCTGTCTCTGTCTCTGTCTCTGTCTCTCTCTCTCTCTCTCTCTCTCTCTCTCTCTCTCTCTCTTCCTGTCAATGGAAGGTCGTTTATATTGGAACTGACAATGTGAAAATGACACTGGGCTAATTTGGGGGGCAGGGAAAGGAGCGCACACGCACTGTGTGTGCGCACTTGTGTGTGTGTGTGTGTGTGTGTGTGTGTGTGTGTGTGTGTGTGTGCGTGCGTGCGTGCGTGCGTGCGTGAATGTATGCGTGCGTGCATGCGTGCGTGTGTGTGTGTGGGTTGTGTGTGTATGTGTGTGTGTGTGTGTGCGCGTGCGCACGCGCGCGCGCGCGTGTGTGTGTGTATGTGTGTGTGTGTGTGTGTGTGTGTGTGTGTGTGTGTGTGTGTGTGTGTGCGTGCTTGCATGTATGAGTCTTCGTGTTTGCTTGTTTGTGACTGATTTCTTGGCTTCCTCAGCCCTTCGTTCCCCCAAGGACAGTCATTTTCGTGGAAAGACAACACGTTAATGTTGAGGTTGCATGCCAGAACAATGGCGTACTTGTTGTCAGTGTGACCACTGTAGTTGGACTGACTGAGCCTTCAGGTTTGTTGTTGTCAGTGTGACAACTGTAGTTGGACTGACTGCCTTCAGGTTTGTTGTTGTCAGTGTGACCACTGTAGTTGGACTGACGGAACCTTCAGGTTTGTTGTTGTCAGTGTGACCATTGTAGTTGGACTGACAGAACCTTCAGGTTTGTTGTTGTCAGTGTGACCACTGTAGTTGGACTGACGGAACCTTCAGGTTTGTTGTTGTCAGTGTGACCACTGTAGTTGGACTGACGGAACCTTCAGGTTTGTTGTTGTCAGTGTGACCACTGTAGTTGGACTGACGGAACCTTCAGGTTTGTTGTTGTCAGTGTGACCATTGTAGTTGGACTGACGGAACCTTCAGGTTTGTTGTTGTCAGTGTGACCATTGTAGTTGGACTGACTGTGCCTTCAGGTTTGTTGTTGTCGTCAGTGTGACCATTGTAGTTGGACTGACTGTGCCTTCAGGTTTGTTGTTGTCAGTGTGACCATTGTAGTTGGACTGACTGTGCCTTCAGGTTTGTTGTTGTCAGTGTGACCACTGTAGTTGGACTGACTGTGCCTTCAGGTTTGTTGTTGTCAGTGTGACCACTGTAGTTGGACTGATGGAGCCTTCAGGTTTGTTGTTGTCAGTGTGACCATTGTAGTTGGACTGACTGTGCCTTCAGGTTTGTTGTTGTCAGTGTGACCATTGTAGTTGGACTGACTGTGCCTTCAGGTTTGTTGTTGTCAGTGTGACAACTGTAGTTGGACTGACTGTGCCTTCAGGTTTGTTGTTGTCAGTGTGACCACTGTAGTTGGACTGACTGTGCCTTCAGGTTTGTTGTTGTCAGTGTGACCATTGTAGTTGGACTGACTGTGCCTTCAGGTTTGTTGTTGTCAGTGTGACCATTGTAGTTGGACTGACGGAGCCTTCAGGTTTGTTGTTGTCAGTGTGACCACTGTAGTTGGACTGACGGAGCCTTCAGGTTTGTTGTTGTCAGTGTGACCACTGTAGTTGGACTGACGGAGCCTTCAGGTTTGTTGTTGTCAGTGTGACCACTGTAGTTGGACTGACAGAGCCTTCAGGTTTGTTGTTGTCAGTGTGACCATTGTAGTTGGACTGACGGAGCCTTCAGGTTTGTTGTTGTCAGTGTGACCACTGTAGTTGGACTGACTGTGCCTTCAGGTTTGTTGTTGTCAGTGTGACCATTGTAGTTGGACTGACTGTGCCTTCAGGTTTGTTGTTGTCAGTGTGACCACTGTAGTTGGACTGATGGAGCCTTCAGGTTTGTTGTTGTCAGTGTGACCATTGTAGTTGGACTGACTGTGCCTTCAGGTTTGTTGTTGTCAGTGTGACCATTGTAGTTGGACTGACTGTGCCTTCAGGTTTGTTGTTGTCAGTGTGACAACTGTAGTTGGACTGACTGTGCCTTCAGGTTTGTTGTTGTCAGTGTGACCACTGTAGTTGGACTGACTGTGCCTTCAGGTTTGTTGTTGTCAGTGTGACCATTGTAGTTGGACTGACTGTGCCTTCAGGTTTGTTGTTGTCAGTGTGACCATTGTAGTTGGACTGACGGAGCCTTCAGGTTTGTTGTTGTCAGTGTGACCACTGTAGTTGGACTGACGGAGCCTTCAGGTTTGTTGTTGTCAGTGTGACCACTGTAGTTGGACTGACGGAGCCTTCAGGTTTGTTGTTGTCAGTGTGACCACTGTAGTTGGACTGACAGAGCCTTCAGGTTTGTTGTTGTCAGTGTGACCATTGTAGTTGGACTGACGGAGCCTTCAGGTTTGTTGTTGTCAGTGTGACCACTGTAGTTGGACTGACTGTGCCTTCAGGTTTGTTGTTGTCAGTGTGACCATTGTAGTTGGACTGACGGAGCCTTCAGGTTTGTTGTTGTCAGTGTGACCATTGTAGTTGGACTGACGGAGCCTTCAGGTTTGTTGTTGTCAGTGTGACCACTGTAGTTGGACTGACGGAACCTTCAGGTTTGTTGTTGTCAGTGTGACCACTGTAGTTGGACTGACGGAGCCTTCAGGTTTGTTGTTTGGCTGAGAGAGCTGATGCCTACATTACACCACAGCCGACGGATGGAGCGGGCCATGCCACTTCCCCCTATTGTTGGAGAAAGGAAGAGCATCAGCTTAAGAAGACTCCTGATGCCCTCTTGCCCACCTACACCCAAAGCCCAGAGTAGGCCAGGGTGTTACAAATGCTCAGCGACAAGGTGCATACTCTGCGAGCGACATCTGGAAGAAACCTGCACCTTCAGCAGCGTCAGAACCGCAAGCAAATTCACCATCAGGACGAACGTAGGATGCAACAGCAAGAACGTAATCTACCTGGTGGACTGCGCGCGCTGCAGAGATGTCCAGTATGTGGGTGAGACAGGCCAGGCAGTCAAGAAATGATTCCACAGTCACCGTTCAGACATCAAGGCTCAGCGCAGGGGACCCCCAGGACAAGCGACGACCAGGGAGGGGGACAAAAGGGAAACGCTGGTCGCTCGTCACTTCCAGAGCACAGACCACCATCTGGACGACCTGAGAGTAACCGTGATTGAGCAGATCGGGGCGACAGGACCAGCAGCCCATGCAGTGCGCAAGCAGAGGGAAAGATTCTGGAGGTACAAACTAAAAACTATGTACCCGGCTGGACTGAATGTCTGGGATTAGCCCCTGTGTGTGTGTGTGTGTGTGTGTGCGTGTGCGTGTGTGTATGAGTGGGTGCGCGCGCGCGCGCGCGCGCGTGGTGTGTGTGTGGTGTGTGTGTGTGTGTTTGTGGGTGTGAGTGTATGTATATGTGTACGTGGGTGTGTATGTGTGTGAGTGTGTATGTGTTTGGGTGTGTATGTGTTTTAAAGCTTACAGTCAGATTTTCCTTGGTTAAACATGGTGTGTGTGTGTGTGTGTGTGTGTGTGTGTGTGTGTGTGTGTGTGTGTGTGTGTGTGTGTGTGTGTGTGTTTTTAATGCTTACATTCATGTTTTGCCAGGTTAAGTTTGAGAGTGTGTGTATGTGTGAGTGTGTGTGAGTGTGTGTGTGTGTGTGTGTGTGTGTGTGTGTGTGTGTGTGTGTGAATACTTACAGTTGAATTTTACTAGGTTAAACTTGAGGCTTTCCCTTTTACACCCCTCTTTCTCCCCCCCCCCCCACCCACCCTTTCCACGCCCAGTTCCTCCCTCCTCTCTTTCAGTTTGATTTTTTATCGCGGTGATTCACGGGCCTGCCTTCATTATTGTTCAGGAAGATATACATGTGCGCACGCGCGCTAGCGCTCAGGTATGGTGTGTGGTTGTGTGTGTTGATCATGTTCAGCTACTGAACTCTTGTACTGAAAAAAAACCGTGCATTTTAAATAGGCCTGGTGTTTGATTTTAATTCAGTTGTTTACGTTTTAAGTTCTGTGTTTCATCCTTTCAGTTTGGTCCATGGTTGCAACTGAAGAAGCTTTAAATAAAGCGAAATATATTTTGCACTTACTCCAGGTGTTTGTAGTTTTTTTTAACCATTCAGGTTTGTTGTTGTCAGTGTGACCACTGTAGTTGGACTGACGGAACCTTCAGGTTTGTTGTTGTCAGTGTGACCATTGTAGTTGGACTGACGGAGCCTTCAGGTTTTGTTGTTGTCAGTGTGACCACTGTAGTTGGACTGACGGAGCCTTCAGGTTTGTTGTTGTCAGTGTGACCACTGTAGTTGGACTGACTGTGCCTTCAGGTTTGTTGTTGTCAGTGTGACCACTGTAGTTGGACTGACTGTGCCTTCAGGTTTGTTGTTGTCAGTGTGACCACTGTAGTTGGACTGACTGTGCCTTCAGGTTTGTTGTCAGTATGACCACTGTTGTTTGATCAACTCTGCGTCCAGTCTGTCTGAGGTGAGTGTCGTGATCTGTGGCAGCGAGTTGAGCTCTCTTCCCAAGGTAGATGGCTATCCTTCAACAGGAATGCTGCGCCAGATGTTTGCACAGAAGACGGTAGTTCTGGTATCAGCTGCAGAGAGAGAGAGAGAGAGAGAGAGAGAGAGAGAGAGAGAGAGAGAGAGAGAGAGAGAGAGAGAGAGAGAGAGAAATGAACGGAAGT
>CM065714.1:2163209-2183209 GCA_033310375.1 Conus canariensis | reverse complement strand
CTCCTGGTGCCATTTCAATTGCCTTTAGTCAGTCCTTGTGTCATTTCAATTGTCTTTGGTCACTCCTAGTGTTATTTCAATTGTCTTTGGTCATTCTAGTGTTATTTCAATTGTCTTTGGTCAGTCTAGTGTTATTTCAATTGTCTTTGGTCACTCCCAGTGTCATTTCAATTGCCTTTAGTCAGTCCTTGTGTCATTTCAATTGTCTTTGGTCACTCCTAGTGTTATTTCAATTGTCTTTGGTCACTCCTAGTGTTATTTCCATTGTCTTTGGTCACTCCTAGTGTTATTTCAATTATCTTCAGTCACTCCTAGTGTTATTTCAATTGTATGTGGTCACTCTTAGTGTTATTGCAATTATCTTTGGTCTCTGTCTCTTGTTTTGCAGTCATGAAGCGTTTCACACAACACAGTTCCTGCGCTTTGCATGTGCTACACGCTGTGATGTTTGAAAATACTCATGAGTTTACATAGTGTAGGCATGAAATTCTTAAACTGTGACTCAAACTGAACTTTGGCTTGATGACGTCAATGGGAGGAAGCTCTGAGGGGTCAGGTGTCAGTGGGTCGCCACCAGGTGGCGCTAGCTAACCATTGTTGACATCAAAGTTGAAAATCAGCACATGGCGAATTCCGCCCCTGGGCTGAACTGGTTGTCATTGAAGTCCCCTGTGGAGCCGACACTTGAGCGGCGCCATCCAATTTGCCTGTCGGCCTTGGAGTGCAGTTTTCTGATGAAACGTGTAGTCCTCGTGGAACGAGCGTTTTCTCCTCTAAGATTAAAGGTTGTTCACGTTAATGAGTTTGTGCTTCCAGTGCTTTTCAAATGTTGAGCTGTGGATTCTGTTTATTAATATTAGGAGCCTTCGAGCTCTTTCTGTCTCTCTTTCTCTGTCTCTCTCTCTCTCACACACACTCTCTCTTTCTCTGTCTCTCTCTCTGTCTCTCTCTCTCTCTCTCTCTCTCTCTCAACACACACACACAACGGAGGCACACACACACGGACAAACACATACACACATTGATAGATACTAACACACAGCTCCATGTGAACAAGCACAGATACATATACACAGAGTGCTGTCGTCCTGGTGGTTTGGTATGGTATAGTGTAGTGTAAGACAGGCCACCTCGTTCCACTCTTCCAGGATGGTTGTCCCCGGGAGCCATCTGAGGTCAGGTGGACGTGGACGTGGTACCTGAAAGTCACTAAGTGACCAGCAAGGTGTCACTGGATCTTGATTGCCCATAGCACTGTGTGTGTGTGTGTGTGTGTGTGTGTGTGTGTGTGTGTGTGTGTGTGTGTGTGTGTGTGTGTTGTTTAGTTTTACGTCTTTTCACATGGCGTGTTTTTAGATGATTATGATATTTGTAAATGATATACATCAAGATGACATTGATATTATTATACAAATGAAAACATAATTAAAAATAAAGCTTAAATCAGTGAACATGAACAACATAAACAATGTTTGCTTCAAAAATACTGAAATCTCATACTAATGTACCGATAGGACTGCAAAGTAAATATTTTGATACATTAGCCAAAAATGAATGATTTGAAGTTAGAGTCTTAAAATCATCAATTGTAGGATTATTTGGTAACTGAAAATTGGGTAGGTACCGCCGCATAGTGGGACAATTAAATAGTACATGAAATGTCAAAAGTTTTTCCCCACATATGCATTTTGCAGTACCAACATATTTACATTTTAATGAATTATATTTAAGTCTAAAACACAAACTGGAAATTTCCCTCGGAAAACCATTCAACAAAGACATGCTGTAAGAGGTGTGCCGATTTACATTATAACCCACACGAGCTTTGGTGCCTTTTTCTAAAAGATTATAGCATTCCTTTACAGACAAAGGAATATGAACGTTTTCACAACGAATAAGTGTGTGTGTGTGTGTGTGTGTGTGTGTGTGTGTGTGTGTGTGTGTGTGTGTGTGTGTGTGTGTGAATACTGTCACAACTTGTCCTCAAAAGCCGCACTGTCTCCACACAAGACGAGACCTCACCGTTTTTTTTTCTACCTTCTTTTCACTGGCGTTGTTGGGTCAGAAGAAACCTTCAGGGAGAACCTGGCAGCAGGTCTTCAGAAAAGTCCCCTGGGACAGGTGTTCAGATCTGAACTCTGAGTTAAGGTGGCCTGCAGCATTCAGTTCATGATTCCTAGATGTCGTTCAACTGTCAGGAATATGTATGGTGATGAATAATAAGTCGTCAACACCGCCCGCAGAGTTCAATGTTTGTACTCCCAGTTCTTATAGAACAGGGAGTACTATACAATGGGAACGAAGAAATGCTGTCTGTGTGTCTGTCCGTCCGTCCGTCCGTGGTCAAAATATGTTCCACTCGCTCCAGACAAACCTTCTGGGCCGATCTTTCTGAAAATTTGTACCTATGTTCATTATGGGTTACAGATGATGCCCGATTTTTTTTTAATTTTACCAGAATAGCCGTTACTAACGGCTATAACGGCCCAAAACGGTTTTTCTTCTTTATGGAATATCTCAGAAAGTACTTGTATTCAAGATAAACTGGGAGTACGTTTATATGCTTTGCATCTTGTTTATTATTCAAGCTTTCGCCTGTCAAAAGGTTTCCTCAGGAACCGGATTGTACTTTCATCTCCATGGCTGAAATGACATCAATACAATTGACGTCATAGAAAACTGCATCAGTTTAGAAAAGACGTCACATCATTTTCTTTTTCTTTTTTTTTTCTTTCTTTTTTTACTTAAAACACAGTTGAAAAAACACTTTGGGGCTAAAAAGATAATATTTCAGTGAAAGTACGAAGAAAAAAAACAACAACCCAGAAGCAGTTACACGACACTAAAAAGTGCAGTGGGACTCCTGTAGTCCATCAACACAGAGGTGAACGGATCCTTACAACAGTCGCCGGCACAATGACGGTAAGTAAGTTGCCAAAGGCTCAGCACGACCACGAAAAAAGCTATCTGAGCGAACACTCTGTCGAAAACACTGCATTCAATATATAGAAATGATCACTAATTCTTGAAGCTTTGTCAAAAATAACTCAAAACACTAACAACTTAATCACAACAACAGAGAATATATTTTAACTGAGAGCTGTTAGATCCTGAGTCGGTTAACTATCCAAGGGCAGGCCACTATACATATGTATATGTATGTATATATGTATGTATGTATGTATGTATGTATGTATGTATTTGGCAGTGCTAGGATTCGAAGCTGCACCTCCCAGATGCTGGGCGTCTAAAGGAATGAATTTTGGTTTTTGTTTTTGATTTTGTTTTTCTGATTCGTTTTGTCACACAAGATTAAAAGCAGGAAATACTGTGCCACCAAAAGAGAGAATATATCACAAAATCAATTGTACATTAGCTACCACAGTCAACCAGAAAATCAAAGAGAATAACCTATCAAAGCCAAACTCCTCATGATGTCAGACACCAAACAATCCACTTTCTATTCACTTCCTAAAATGCACAAAACCAGCACACCTGGCAGATCCATTGTCTCTGTTTGTACAGAATACATTACACAGTTCACTGACTCTCTCCTCCAACTCACTGTATAAAGCCTTTCCATATACCTCAAAGACAAAAGTCACACACTCAGCATGATCAACTCATTCAACACAGACCCACTTTCCAGCCCAATCTCCTCCTTGCACAAAATGTCACACTTCACGCTGCCATCCCTCACGCTGACAGACTGAAGTTTCTTACCTTTATCTTGACAAAAGACCCCATGACCACCAACACCAACCCACATCTACACTGGTCAGACTTGCAGAAATACCCCATAACCAACTGCATCCACCCACAGCTAAGCTGGTCAGACTCGCAAAAATTCCCCATAAAGAACAGCTACACTGGTAAGACTTGTAGAAATACCCCATAACCAACAGCTACACTGATAAGACTTGCAGAAATACCCCACAACCAAACACCCTCCAACAACCACACTGGTAAGACTTGCCGAAATTTCCCATAACCAACAGCTACAATGGTTAGACTTGCAGAAATACCCCATAACCAGCAACACCCACAACAGCACTGGTAAGACTTGCAGAAATACCCCATAACCAACAACACCCACAACTGCACTGGTAGGACTTGCAGAAATACCCCATAACCAACAACACCCACCCACAACTACACTCGTAAGACTTGCAGAAATACCCCATAACCAACAACACCCACCCACAACTACACTGGTAAGACTTGCAGAAATACCCCATAACCAACAACACCCACCCACAACTACACTGGTAAGACTTGCAGAAATACCCCATAACCAACAACACCCACCCACAACTACACTGGTAAGACTTGCAGAAATACCCCATAACCAACAACACCCACCAACAACTACACTGGTAAGACTTGCAGAAATATACCCACAAACTAATAAACCAATACATAACACACACCCACCCACAACTACACTGGTGAGACTTGCAGGGTCAGTCCTCATCCTCAGCACCTTTGAATTCACTAACCATGTTTTCTCGCAAATCAGTGGAGTGATTATCTGAGACAAAATGGGACGATCCTATGCCAGCCTCTTCATGGTGCACTCTGAACGCCGCCTACTAACCTCTTATACAGGCCCGACATCAGAGCTCTACACATGGTGTACTGACGACAGGCCAGGAGTCACATCCATGTCAGAACAAGACCTCTACAACTTCCTCAGCTTTCCTACCCTCCATCCATCAACCTTGTGTGCACCATCTCCTGGTTAGTCAACTTCCTGGACATCTGCATTTCCCTCAAAGATGGACTGCTCAAATTTTGTATGATTTTCTATAAACTCACAGATGCGCATTCACACCTGGACTGCACATCTTGCCATCGCCCATTCACAAAACACAGCAATCTATACTCTAAATTCCTCCATGTTTGCAGACTTTGCTCTGACGAAGAACATTTCATTTACATGCCATCAAAATGTCTGAGTATTTCACCAACCGTGGATACCCATACCGTCATTAATGATGCTTTTAGCCGCACCACAATGGTACCCAGAACATCTACATCTGAAGCCCAGCCTACAAGAGAAACAGACAGACCCACCACCTGCCTCCTCTTCCACCCACACACTCTCCCCATCTGCGGGATCCTCAAGCCCAACTGGCATATAGTAGAAAACCAGAAACCTACCTTTGAGACCATATTCATGACTTCTTTCAGACACGACAAAAACGTCAAAGACCTACTTGTGTGCTCCAGACTGAACAAAATCTCCACAATTAAGTCACCTGGTACTGTTCCCTGCTCAAAACCAACTTTCAAAACTGTCGTCTTAGCAAACCAGACAACATCCTACAGGGCCCCAAAGTCTCATTTAAAATTAAATACAATGTCTCTTATCAGAGCCACACCGTTGTGTATGCTATCCACTGCCATCCGTGTGGCAAGATCTATGTAGGTGAGACATCTCACACACTTGAGATGTGCATCTTTGAACATCTGGCCGACATCCGCCATCATTGACCCAAATCAGTCATTCTCTACTTCAGCCACCCCTACACAACATCAACCATGTCAAAGTACTGGCGCTTTGGCAATCACAGAATGACAGCTTTCAGCACACTATGCAGGAATCCCATTTGATTGCCAGACTGGGGACCCACTGCCCACTTGGCATCATTCATTCATTCATTCATTCATTCATTCATTCATTCATTCATTCATCTCTCCGTCTCTTCTCTCTCTCTTTCTCTCTCTCTCTCTCTCTCTCTCTCTCTCTCTCTCTCTCTCTCTCTCTAGTGTTTCCTTCTATTTTTCTTTTTAAATTTTGTCTGTCTTTCTTTTGTCGTCTGTTTCTTCTTTCTACCTTCATTAGAAGCAATCCAGCACGTGCGAATTCCAGTACACTGGACACCAACAAAAGAAATTGCCAGTTACCGGCCACCTGAAGATACTGTCGTCCCGGTAGTCCTGGTGTAGTGTAGCGTAAGACAGGCCCCTCCACCCCCACACCCCATCGCCTGGAATGGTTAACCCTGGGTGCCATGACACCGCAGATGAGTGTCGACGTTAAAAGCTAAATGTCACTAACCAAGCGGCAAGGTGTCACCGGATCTTTGTGCCCATGGCGGGGTGTGTGCGTGTCTGCATGCCGTTTACAAGTAGCCCTGAAGACTAACGTCTGCCCCGGGAGAACACGAGACTTCACCTCGCTTTCATTAACGTCCTTTTACTACATCAATTCACAATGGATGACCTGATTTACTGTTCCTGCTTCCCATTGCTTCCTCTCTCTGCCTCTCTCTGTCTGTCTTTCTCTCCCTTGTCTGTCTGTCCGTCTGTCTGTCTGTCTGCCTTCTCTCTCTCTCTCTCTCTCTCTTTCTCTCTCTCTCTCTCTCTCTCACTTTCTCTCTCTCGCTTTCTCTGTCTCTCCTGCTTTCTCTCTCTCTCCCTCTCTCTCTCGTTCTCTCTCCCTCTGTCTGTCTGTCTGTCTGCCTGCCCGTCTGTCTGTCTGTCGATCTGTCTGTCAGTCTGTCTCTGCCTCCCCCTTTTCATGGGGCTGCTACGTCTTCTGTTTGATTCTCAACTGGTGATTATATCAATGAAACACAGCGATCTGTCAAGTTCCTCTTCTGTCATCAAATGAGGCAGGTGGAATTTACATTATCCAATGAGGCAGGTGGAATTTACATTATCCAATGAGGCATGTGGAATTTACATTATCAAATGAGGCATGTGGAATTTACATTATTCAATGAGGCATGTGGAATTTACATTTAGAACGGCGATCTGTCAAGTTCCTCTTCTGTTATCAAATGAGGCATGTGGAATTGACATTTAAAACGGCGATCTGTCAAGTTCCTTTCTGTTATCAAATGAGGCATGTGGAATTTATATTATCCAATGAGGCATGTGGAATTTACATTATCCAATGAGGCATGTGGAATTTAGATGATCAAATAAGGCATGTGGAATTTACATTTACATTATCAAATGAGGCATTTGGAATTTACATTATCAAATGAGGCATGTGGAATTACATTCACATTATCAAATGAGGCATTTGGAATTTAATTATCAAATGAGGCATGTGGAATTTACATTATCCAATGAGGGATGTGGAATTTACATTATCATTGTGGTATGTGGAATTAACATTTACGAGATGATGCTGTCGGGGGAAAGGGATTGTCGCGTATATCTCAGGTTATTTCGGTGTGGGTGTTATTGTCTGATTTATCTCAGTGTATTTCGGTGTGGGTGTATTGTCTGATTTATCTCAGGCTATTTCGGTGTGGGTGTATTATCTGATTTATCTCAGTGTATTTCGGTGTGGGTGTATTGTCTGATTTATCTCAGTGTATTTCGGTGTGGGTGTATTGTCTGAGATATCTCAGTGTATTTCGGTGTGGGTGTATTGTCTGATTCATTTTGGTGTATTTCGGTGTGGGTGTATTGTCTGATATATCTCAGTGTATTTCGGTGTGGGTGTATTGTCTGATTCATTTTGGTGTTTTTTCCGTGTGGGTGTATTGTCTGATTCATTTCGGTGTATTTCAGGTGTGGGTGTATTGTCTGATATACCTCAGTGTATTTCGGTGTGGGTGTATTGTCTGATTCATTTCGGTGTATTTCGGTGTGGGTGTATTTGCAGGGACCAAGAGATTGTCTGATTTATCTCGGTGTATTTCAGTGTGGGTGTATTGTCTGATTCATTTCGGTGGATTTCGGTGTGGATGTAATTGCTGGAACTGAGGGATTGTCTGATTTATTTCGGTGTATTTCGGTGTGGGTGTATTTGCAGGGACCAAGGGATTGTCTGATTTATCTCAGTGTATTTCGGTGTGGGTGTTTTTGCAGGGACCAAGGGATTGTCTGATTTATCTCAGTGTATTCGGTGTGGGTGTATTTGCAGGGACCAAGGGATTGTCTGATTTATCTCAGTGTATTTGGGTGTGGGTGTATTGTCTGATTCATTTCGGTTATTTCGGTGTGGGTGTATTGTCTGATTCATTTCGGTGTATTTCGGTGTGGGTGTATTGTCTGATTCATTTCGGTTATTTCGGTGTGGTTGTATTGTCTGATTCATTTCGGTGTATTTCTGTGTGGGTGTATTGTCTGATTCATTTCGGTGTATTTCGGTGTGGGTGTATTTGCAGGGACCAAGGGATTGTCTGATTTATCTCAGTGTATTTGGGTGTGGGTGTATTGTCTGATTCATTTCGGTGTATTTCGGTGTGGGTGTATTGTCTGATTCATTTCAGTGTATTTCGGTGTGGGTGTATTTGCAGGGACCAGTGGGAGGAAACAGGCTATGGGCTGGCAGCACTCATGAAGACAATTTTGGAAAATGTTCACGTGTCAGTGGAATCCCTCTGTCTTCGGGAAAGCGGGAGAAAGGAAATTCGCTAGGGGAGAGATAAGAGAAAGAGCGCGCCAGAAGATAGAAAGACAGATCTTGTACACCAGGGAAGACAGCAAGAGTTGAGGTGCGCCAGCTGAGAGAACTAGAGAGGGAGTGCGCCAGCTGAGAGAACTAGAGAGGGAGTGCGCCAGCTGAGAGAACTAGAGTGGGAGTGTGCCAGGTGAGAGAACTAGAGTGGGAGTTGCCAGGTGAGAGAACTAGAGTGGGAGTGTGCCAGGTGAGGGGAGAGAACTAGAGAGGGAGTGCGCCAGCTGAGAGAACTAGAGAGGGAGTGCGCCAGCTGAGAGAACTAGAGTGGGAGTGTGCCAGGGGAGAGAACTAGAGTGGGAGTGTGCCAGGTGAGGGGAGAGAACTAGAGAGGGAGTGCGCCAGGGGAGAGAACTAGAGAGGGAGTGCGCCAGGGGAAAGAACTAGAGAGGGAGTTGTGCCAGGGGAGAGAACTAGAGAGGGAATGTGCCAGGGGAGAGAACAAGAGAGGGAATGTGCCAGGGGAGAGAATAAGAGAGGGAGTGTGCCAGGGGACAGAACTAGAGAGGGAGTGTGCCAGGGGACAGAACTAGAGAGGGAATGTGCCAGGGGACAGAACAAGAGAGGAAATGTGCCAGGGGAGAGAACTAGAGAGGGAGTGCGCCAGGGGAGACAACTAGAGAGGTAGTGCGCCAGGGGAGAGAACAAGAGATGGAGTGCGCCAGGGGAGAGAACTAGAGAGGTAGTGCGTCAGGGGAGAGAACTAGAGAGGGAGTGTGCCAGGGGAGAGAACAAGAGAGGGAATGTGCCAGGGGAGAGAACAAGAGAGGGAGTGTGCCAGGGGAGAGAACAAGAGAGGGAGTGTCCCAGGGGACAGAACTAGAGAGGGAGTGTGCTAGGGGACAGAACTAGAGAGGGAGTAAGCCAGGGGAGAGAACAAGAGAGGGAGTGAGCCAGGGAGAGAACTAGAGAGGAGGTGTGCCAGGGGACAGAACTAGAGAGGGAGTAAGCCAGGGGAGAGAACAAGAGATGGAGTGTGCCAGGGGACAGAACTAGAGAGGGAGTGTCCCAGGGAGAGAACTAGAGAGGGAGTGAGCCAGGGACAGAACTAGAGAGGGAGTGTGTCAAAGGATGGAACACGAGAGGGGAAACGAAAGGAGTATGCCAGGGTGGAGATCGAGAACGTTGTGTGTGTGGTGTGTGTGTGTGTGTGTGTGTGTGTGGTGTGTGTGTCTGTGTCTGTGTGTGTGCGTGCGTTCGCGCGCGAGCGTGCGTGCGTGCGTGAGTGCTTGCGTGCGAGTGTGTGTGTGTGTGTGTGTGTGTGTGGTGTGTGTGTGTGTGTGTGTGTGTGTGTGAATTCCCCATGTATACAGAGGAACAGAATGATCTGGATTGGACATGGTGAACATGCCTGTCCGACAGTCAGTTGTATATAGTGTAGAGTGGGCTAGCTAGCGAAAATCACGAATTTTAGTAGGCTATATGGAAATAGCAGCTTATAGCTCCGTAAATTGCCATGGCGTCAGTCATCACGAGCGCGCGAGCGCAGACACACACAAACTCTCTCTCTCTCTCTCTCTCTCTCTCTCTCTCTCTCTCACACACACACATATACACGCGCGCGCGCGCATGCGCGCGTTAGCAGGTTATCTTTTCTTTAAGTAGGTAAATGTGCATGCAGCCTGTTTTAGGTTAAAAGGAAAGATCCGCTTGATCTCACAACACAACAAACATACAGAGACTGTAACAGAAGGAAATCTTCCTGGCCTCTCCTACACCAGCAACCCCAAGGAGGAATACTGATACTGGATGAAAACAGCACAGATAACTCCCACACGGACTGTGAACAAAGGGAATCTTGCCGTTACGGGTTTGCTGGAAAAGTTTTGAAAATGCTAGCTCTCTCGCTCCTTACAGCACATATTTCTACAATAAGGAAAACATTGATTAGTTAAACTTCTGGAGCTCACACGTTCCTCCGCCATCCAATAGGCAGTTCTCGTCCCAAGAGTAAATAACGAACAAGTACGGTAACTCTTGCTCCCATGATGAAATAAATACACGCCGATAATTCAAAGCGAATGCTGCTTACGACACCGAGCAGATATGGCCGCTCAGAGCACACAGAACAAACAAGGAGACATCCCCTGTTCCCTGCCCCATTGAGGATTTCCTTTCTTCCCAAGAGGTTTTTGTATTTCTCTCGAAGAAACCATTTCCCCCCTTTCTTCCATTTGTCTTCTACTGGTGAATCACTGTCACAGTATCCAAAAGATCAGAGCGCACAACGCAGAATGACACTTGCCTATACAGCAAATTGTGACAGGATTTCCGCCCTGTAGGAATCTTGAAGTGTCGCCAGAGTTTCTGCATAGCTGTCCCCCTAGTCCACGCCAGGCCCTCACAAGGGGTGTACAGGTCTCTAAGAAGCTCTATAGCTTGTCTGGATATCCGAGAATCAACTGTAAAGTTAATTTTACACAGAAACTTCTCTTATCTTTCTCATTTCGAAACGACAGTCAGCGACGAAATCGGACAATTTAAGAAAGTTTTCCCTGTTCAGTTTGGTAAAAAAAAAAAAAAAAAATGAATCAATTTCAGCTTTGATGTCCTCTCCACGTCTGTGGTCTTGGTTTGATTTTGTCGGGTTCACCGAAAAAGGCAAATTCATGGGGGCTGTCGTTTGACGGACATGGTGGCGCCTTCCGTAGGGAGAACTCACGCCGGCTCCGCGACAAAGCAATAGTCGTTAGTAGGGGGCTTAGTAGGTGGTGCCATGCGTATGTTGGATCAGAACAGGCGCCACTGAACACAACTGAGTGATTCGGCAGCAGTGCAGTGTCTCCTCTGGTGGGTTGCCTCTTGACGATTTGACATTGACTGCTCTCTGTGGATTGCTGGTGCCGGGGCTGCGGCGGGCGAGGCCTGTCTGTGACTGTGGATGGGATGTCGGAATGAGCGGCGTGGGTGTAATGCTACTGAGGTGGCACAGAAAATGGGACAGGAAAAAAAACAAACAAATTGGAAGCGTTTTCTAAGTAAATTTGTAGAACAAATTTAGCACAGTTCTGAAGTCGAACTATTGGGACCAATGACAGACTACCAGTCAGCTAATCCTGCTGTCGGAAAGAACACTGACATGAAGGGTGGGGAAGGGGTCATCAATGGCTCATCAGTTGACTGTGCCGGTTAATACGTTCCGGCAAGCAAGGTGCCTCTCTGAATTCCAATTCAGCCATGGTCGTGAAGTGCACAAACATGGCGCAGAATAAGGTCGGTGCCAAACCTTTAAGGTGCCTTTCTGAATTCCAATTCAGCCATGGTCGTAAAGTGCACAAACTTGGTACAGAATAAGGTCGGTGCTAAAACTTGATTGGCCCTCCCACTCCACACCAAAAGAACAAAAGCTTGGAATTTCCCGACCAGTGTGTGTGTGTGTGTGTGTGTGTGTGTGTGTGTGTGTGTGTGTGCGGTGCGGCGCGTGCGTGCGTGCGTGTGGTGGTGGTGTGTGTGTGTGTGTGTGTGTGTGTGTGTGTGTGTGTGTGTGGGGTCGCGCGCGCCCTCCCTCTCTGTCTCTCCCCTCCAATGTCAGCATCAGGTAACACTAGTGACGTGGATCATGCCCATTATATCCAGTGTCGGTGTCGCCATGCGGGCTTTACGTCAGCTACTTCCGCTGCAAAGTGTAGGTCGCAGAGCAATCGTGGCAATCACGGAGCTCCTTTACACAGGGGACGGGGGGGGGGGGGGGGGGGGGGGGGGGGGGGGGGCACTGCAACCAGTACAGTCAGCAATTCTTCTCTGCCCCCCCGCTGCAAATTGCAATTGCCATCCACCCCGGGGTGATTGCCAATCGTATCGGATTCTCATCTGCACAGAGAGAGAGAGAGAGAGAGAGAGAGAGAGAGAGAGAGGAGAGAGAGAGAAAAAAGAGAAAGAAAGAAAGAAGAAAGAAAAGAAAAGAAAGAAAGAAAGGAAGAAAGAAGAAAGGAGAAAGAAAGAAGAAAGAAAGAAGAAAGAAAGAAAGAAGGAAAGAAAGAAAGAGAGAAAGAAAGAAAGAAGGAAAGAAAGAAGAAGAAAGAAAGAAAGAAGAAAGAAAGAAAGAAAGAAAGAAAAAGAAAGAAAGAAGAAAGAGAAGAAAGAAAGAAATAAGGAAAGAAAGAGAGAGAGAAGAAGAAGAAAGCGAAACCCATCAATGTCATCATTGTTACAAGCATGATACCACACATGTGTAAACTGCATAATGATTGTAGACTGGGAGGAAGGCAATTTTTACACATAAGCACATGTCTTCAAAATAATGTTAAAAAAAGTATTTATCATTATTTTTTTTTCTGCAGGTTGATGAAGACTGGCGTTGTGTGGTCCGTTCTGGGAGCGAGTTCCACCGGGTAGAGCGCGAGTACGTCAAACTGGATTTGAACAGGTCACATCTTGGAATCGGGACGTTGATTTTACTACTACTACTACTACTACTACTACTACTGAAACTGTTGCTGTTGCTGCTAATACTACCGCTACTACTACTACTACTGCTGCTACTGCTGCTGCTGTTACTACTACTACTACTACTGCAACTTTTACTGCTGCAGCTGCTGCTACTACTACTTCTACTACCACTGCTGTTGCTGCTACTAGTACTATCACAATACTGCCGCTGCTGATGCTACTACTACTCATGCTGCTGCTGCTGCTACTGGTATTACTACTATCACTACTACTACTGCTGCTGCTACTGCTATTACTACTACTACTGCTGGAGTTGTTACTACTTCTACTACTACTACTACTACTGCTATTGCTGCTGCTACTACTGCTACTACTACTGCTGCTGCTACTACTACTACTACTGGAGTTGCTGCTACTACAACCACTACTGCTACTGCTGCTGCTACTACTACTGCTACTGCTACTGCTGCTGCTGCTGCCACTACTACTACTGCTACTATTACCACTACTACTACCGCTACTACTGCTACTACTGCTAGTGCTGCTGCAACTACTACTACTACTATTACTACTGTTGCTGCTGCTGCTACTGCTGCTGCTGCTACTACTACTACTGCTAGTGCTGCTGCAACTACAACTACTACTGCTACTACTACTACTACTACTGCTGCTGCTGCAACTACTACTACTACTCCTAATACTGCAGCTGCTGCTACTACTACTACTCCTACTCCTACTACTGCCGTTGCTGCTACTACTACTACTGCTGCTACTACTACTACTGTTACTCTGCTGCTGCTGCTCTACTGCTGCGGCAGCTGCCGGTATTCGCTACTGCTACTACTACTACTGCTGCTGCTACTACTACTACTGTTACTCTGCTGCTGCTGCTACTACTGCTGCGGCAGCTGCCGGTATTCGCTACTGCTACTACTACTACTGCTGCTGCTGCTACTACTACTACTGCTACTACCACTACTGCTGCTGCTACTACTGCTACTGCTGCTGTTACTACTACAGAAAATAAAGTAGTGACTGCTGTACTCGTTTCAAATAAGTAAAGGGAAAAGGTGGCAAAAAGAGTACCTGGAGAGGGGATGACCGACGTTTCGTGTCGCAGACACTTCAACAGGGAATGACAGCAGAGGGAAGATGTTGATGGTGGTTGACTTGAGTCACTGAGCGCAGTTCATGGTTTGAAGGGGTGGAAAGGGCAGAGGTGGGAGTGGTGGGCAATACTGAATGTAGGGATGATCATGATTCACAATAGAAATGGGGAGTGTTGATGGACAGCAAAGGAGAGACAAAGGAAGGGGGAGGGGGGGGAAGGGGGGAAGGGGGGAAGAAGGGAGGGGGGAAGGGCGGGGGGGGGGGGGGGGGGGGGGGGGAGGGAGGGGGAAAGAAAGGAGGGGGGGTGGGGAGAAAGAGGAGGGCTGATGGTTTGGGGTGAGGTATCATTCCCTGACATTGAGCCCATATGGGCTCAAGGTGCCAAGGCGCTGTATTAACTGGCTTTCCATGTATTTTCTGTAGTTCCCTTCTTGACGACCATTTCTCCAAAGGGCTGCCACTCTGATGTGGGAAAGATCTTCTGCTGCTACTATTACGACTATTGTTCGTACTAGGAGCACTTTTACAGCTCCTGCCCTCTATTAGAGACCAAGCTCTAAGCGCTCTAGAGTTTCTTCTCTCATTTACACAATGGACTGCCTACCTGGGTAGAGCCGACTGAAGGACCTGCCTGCTGGTGCTACATTCCATTGTTTCCAGTTTCGTTCAGTCGAGGTGTCAGTCCCTTAGATCTTCAGTCATTTGTTCCATTTGTGTTTCACAGAAGATGCGTGGTATATGTATACATGACATCCATACCAACGACCAAACGTTCCGTTTCGAATGTTGGTGATGGCATTTTAAATCTGTGCGAGATGTTCTGCGTACGTTCAGAACCCCAGTTTATAGTTTTATTCGAAGGATTTATCGGGACATGGAGTCAGAATCAACGTTTACTCTGAAGGATCTCTCTCCCCCCCCCCCCCCCCCCACACAGACACTCCCTCTGCCCTTCTGTATTGGACTGACCCGCCAGAGATTCGAACCTGCAACCCTCCCCTCCCCCCCCCCCTCCCCCGAATCACCAGAATTACGAATCAGTGCTCTACTAGTCGAGCCATTCCACGGAATGATCTTTGAGAAAGTAATTGAAGACCTTTCCCTTAATGTTTCAGGTACCTTCCCAGTCATACATAATCTTGTGCATGTTGTATCTCTTTTGAATATCTAGTCTGCAGCTTAAGTCAAGAATGCTAAGGCTTTTTTTAATGTAGGAATCCTCGAGGCAAGTGTTTTCTCGAAGGACTAATTCGAGCGCATATTTATGTAAACAATGTATTCGCGGTAGAGGGATCCCAGTAGGTAAACGCATAGTCTACGTAGGCTGAAGATGAGCTTGGAAGAACAGCCTGCGTGAGTAGAAGTAAAACGCAATTTTGGCGAATTGGTAGACCTTTTGGGAAATTCTTTTGGCACTGGGAAGTTATACGGGGATTACAATTAATATTGTTAGCAACAGTTACTACCAGTAGTTTATGATCGGTTATCTGTTCCACAAACACATTTCTGAGGTTTCTTGAAGGAGCTGCATTGCGAAACGTTCTCTCTGGCTGAAATTGGCATTGACGTTGTTCTTCGAGGACCAAGGGATATGGGATGGAGTCTGTTATACCAGATTTTCAAAACTTTCTTGCAAAGACTTTGCATGTTTTTTAATGTGGGAGCAATTTGTATGAATTCTAATATCATCCTAAAACATGACATTTTTATATAAAGTAGATTAACCAGGCAAGATTGATGGAACCAGAAAAGAACGAGGGGAACTAGATAGCACCTTGAGGGACACCATAAAGAAGAGTTTTAAAAGTAGAGACCAACGCACCCATCATTACACACTGGTGCATATTTGCTATATATGAGTGAAGGAGCATAAGTCTTTTTGTGGAGAACCATGTATTTCTCATTTTCAAAAAGAAGATTATGGTTGTTCACATCGAACGCCCTTACAAAATCGGCAGGGCTCTAAAACATGTGTTGTAAATGCCATTCAGCCAGTCATAATAGAACTTGATTAAAGCCGTTTTTGTTGAAAGCCAGATTGCCTTGGACGTAGCTTCTGGTATGTATTCAAGTGACGAAGAGTGCTTTTATTCATGTTTTTCCCCAAAGGTTTGGAAAGAAAGAATATAACTGAGGTTGGTGTGTCGTGAAGAGGATCTTGGTTATTGCCTGACGTAGACAGGGATAACTTTAGCTTTCTCGAAATCATTAGGATAATAATTGTTGCCAATGCATATATTGAAGATACATGCTAGTCTCTCGTGTCTGCAATTCCTAGCGTTTGAGGATGTTGCCATCAATGTCATACTTTACACGGCACGGGGTTTCTGAGGTGCATTAAAGAGAAATAAACATCAATACAGTCATTGGTGAGACGCAAAGTTCAGACGTGATATGTGTCTTTTCACGTCAACATTGTTTTAGGTTGTGAAGGTAATCAAACCTTAAATAATCTGTAGTTAGAACTTTATCAAATGCATTGCAGAAATAGCTTTTTAGGTGTATTGAGAGAGAGAGAGAGAGAGAGAGAGAGAGAGAGAGAGAGAGAGGGAGGGACAGACAGGCAGACAGACAGGCAGACAGACAGAGACAGATAAATAAAGACAGACAGACAGATGCAGAGAGAGAGAGAGAGAGAGAGAGAGAGAGAGAGAGAGAGAGAGAGAGAGAGAGAGAGAGAGTGCAAAGAGTGGAGAGAGGGAGTGCATGGGATGGGCAGATTGAAGGAATCTTCAAAGCCTTGGCAGTACACTGACACATAATATTTTGCCCCCACAAACGTACAAACATACGAGAGAAGAAACAGAACATTACCGTCCGGCCACAAAACGGAGCACTGACACGGAGATTGATACACAGCACAGGTCATGGTTTTGTTTATAAAACATGCAAAACAGGTTCACAGACTCATGATTTTGTTTACAAAACAGGGAAAGTAGGCTCACATAAAAAAGCATTGTTTTGTTCACAAAACAGCAATGATGGTAAACGTAACAGCAAGTCATTGTTTATTCACAACACGGACAATGCTACTCTACAGCACAAATCGTTCATTTTCTGTTTTCTTTTTATCGAAACAGGCGATTTTGGTGTTCGCCACAAAAACCATCTGTTCAATTACAAACAGGCAATGTTATAGACTTTAATGCTAGTTGTGGCTGTATTTACAAAGCAGACAATGTTAGACCATAATAGAAGTCATGGTTGTATTTAGAAAGCAGGCAATGTTAGACCATAATAGAAGTTATGGCTGTATTCACAAAGCAGGCAAAGTTAAACCCCAGTATTAGTGATGGCGGTATATTCTTTACAAAGCAAGCAATGAGAGACCACAATACAAATCATAGCTGTATTCACAAAGCAGGCGAAGTTAGACCTTAATACTAGTCGAAGCTTTATTCACAAAGCAGGCGATGATAGACTGTATTATATACAAGTCATGACTGTATTCACAAAGCAGGCGATGAGAGACTGTCTTACATAAAAATCATGGCTGTATTCACAAAGCAGGCAAAGTTAGACCCTAACACCGGTCGTGATTTGTTCACAAATCAGGCGATGACATCATTAACAAATCATGGCTTTATTCACAAATCAGGCGATGACATCATTAACAAATCATGGCTTTATTCGCAAAGCAGGCGATGACATCATTAACAAATCATGGCTTTATTCACAAAGCAGGTGATGACATCATTAACAAATCATGGCTTTATTCACAAAGCAGGTGATGACATCATTAACAAATCATGGCTTTATTCACAAAGCAGGTGATGTTAGACCATGATACAGATCATGGCTTTATTCACAAAGCAGGTGATGTTAGACCATGATACAGATCATGCCTTTATTCACAAAGCAGGTGATGTTAGACCATGATACAGATCATGCCTTTATTCACAAAGCAGGTGATGTTAGACCATGTACAGATCATGCCTTTATTCACAAAGCAGGTGATGTTAGACCATGATACAGATCATGGCTTTATTCACAAAGCAGGTGATGTTAGACCATGATACAGATCATGGCTTTATTCGCAAATCAGGCGATGACAGACCAAACCACAAAACACGGCTGTATTCTCAAAGCAGGCAATGATAAACCATAATGTTGGTGATAGCTGTATTCCCAAAGCAGGCAATGACACACCATGATACAAATGATGGCTTTATTCGCAAAGAATACCCTGTTAGACCTTAATACAAGTCATGGGTCATTCACGAAGCAGGTAATGTTGTACATCACAGTTCTTTGTTCCCATTTAAAACAGAAAGTGTTGATGTGTAGCCAAGTTCATCATTTTATTCACAAAACATTGTTAATACTCAGTAATTTGTTGACAATGTACAAAACAGGCATAATGACGCATTGTACTGTTGATCTGATCATCCAGAAAACAATTATCGTGATGCACTGCACAAGTACTTTTTTTAAATCCATAAAATAGTTGTTGATGTACAGACAAAAATAGTCATTTTTATTTTTCAATTAGTCATGTTGATGTACAGCAAAATTACATTCTTATTCACGAAACATTCGTGTTTATATATATATATATATATATATATATATATATATATATATATATATATATATATATATACTGTTAAAAAAAGTTAAGGACCAACATTTCATTGACTTATAAAAAAGAAAATTGGGAAGTGATCAATCTCCAAGTGTAACATGGATTTATTGAATATGTGAAAAGTGTGTAAAGACAATGACAAGTCCGAGGAATCAACAAACTGGAATCGAGCGCAGTACAAACACCCCCACCCCCAAATCTGAAAGTCACAGGAGGAGTGTTTGTTCAGTGTCATGGTCAATAACGTGTGTATCCCCCGTTATTGGCAAGGCATTCAAGGCAGCGTTGTCGCATGGAGTTCACCAGTGTGCGCAGAAAGGCCTGGGGGACAGCAGCCCACTCCTGCTGGAGTGACTCAAGCAGCTGACCCAGGTTAGCAGGAGGAGGAGGACGCTGCTGCAGTCTCCGGCCCAGCTCATCCCAAAGATGTTCGATGAGGTTCAGGTCTGGGCTGTTTGCGGGCCACTGCATTCTGTTGACACCAGCAGCTTGGAGAAACGTGTTTACTGCTCTGGTGCGATGGGGCCGTGCATTGTCGTCTTGAAAGACTGCCTGAGGTCCAAGCTGTTGAAGGGCTGGCAGCACCAGGGGTTGCAAAATCTCTGTTTGGTAGCGAACACCATTCAAGTTCCCTGCCACATTGTAGAGAACCGTTCTGTAGCGTGTGCTTATGCCGCCCCAAATCATAACGGATCACCCACCATAGCGGCTCCTTTCCAGGACAGCTTCTTCTGCAAAACGCTCCCCACGGCGTCTCCAGACCCTGTTCCGTCTATCGGTGGGATCCAGGCAGAACCGCGACTCGTCTGTAAACATCACGTTAGCCCACTGTTCATGTGTCAATCTCACGTGCTGCGTGCACCATACTCGGCGCGCTGCTCTGTGGGCATCAGTCAAACGAGGTCTTATGGCTGGTCGTCGAGCACGGAGGTTAGCGGCGTGTAGGCGGTTTCGTATGGTTTGATCACTGACAACAGTGTTGGTGCATCTCTAAGGCGACGTCTGATGTTGTTTGCACTTGCTGTTCTTTCTTGTGTGGCCTGCCTTTCAATGTATCGGGCCTCTCGTGGTGTTGTTATTCTGGGTCGACCAGAGCGTGGTCGTTCTTGCACTCTTCCTGTGTCTTGAAAGCGTTGTCTGAGTCTGATAACAACAGAGTGTGATACCCCAAGTCTCCGTGCCACTTCCCGGACTGCAACTCCTTCTTGGAGCCATCCTATTGCTCTTCCTCGATCCAGCTCGTTCAGTCTTCGACGTGGAGGAATGCTGTTGCATTGCATTTTTCGCCAGTACAGTGGCTTTTAAAGACATTTGGTTGAGCATACTTTATGACCTACAGCCTGATTTAGCTCGTGCTTCACATGATTTTGATTCAGCACATGCTCCTCGGATCCCAAACACATCAGAAATTCACCTCAATTTGTTCCAAAAATGACAAGTCGCGACACGTGTTTTTCAAGGCGCGTGAGAAATGTGTGCCACAAAATTGCA
>CM065714.1:2150709-2158209 GCA_033310375.1 Conus canariensis | reverse complement strand
CAGCAGAATGGCCAGGCAGGAAAACAAAGTGGAGAGTTAGGATAGTTCTCCGCTGTCGACAGCAGAATGGCCAGGCAGGAAAACAAAGTGGAGAGTTAGGATAGTTCTCCGCTATCGACAGCAGAATGGCCAGGCAGGAAAACAAAGTGGAGAGTTAGGATAGTTCTCCGCTGTCGACAGCAGAATGGCCAGGCAGGAAAACAAAGTGGAGAGTTAGGATAGTTCTCCGCTGTCGACAGCAGAATGGCCAGGCAGGAAAACAAAGTGGAGAGTTAGGATAGTTCTCCGCTGTCGACAGCAGAATGGCCAGGCAGGAAAACAAAGTGGAGAGTTAGGATAGTTCTCCGCTGTCGACAGCAGAATGGCCACGCAGGAAAACAAAGTGGAGAGTTAGGATAGTTCTCCCGGGACAAGTGTCAGCAGAAAACAAAGTGGAGAGTTAGGAGAGTTCTGCCTGGACAGGTGTCAGCACAAAACAAAGTGGAGAGTTAGGATAGTTCTCCCCGGATAGGTGTCAGCAGAAAACAAAGTGGAGATTCAAAATGGAGTGACTGAGGGCATAACATGAAGCAAAATTTAGAAAAAAGGGCAGGACATAGACAAACAAAGTACAGGACAAAACACAATGCATTTCGACCTCTTGGGTCTTCTTTAGGCAAAAACAACATTTAACATTTAGGACAGTACGGACAAAGAACGCATTTTATTCGGTGCCGAACACATGGAAAGATAAGTGACTGCGTTCTTTGTTCGTATTGTCCTAAACGTTAAATATTGTTTTTGCCTGAAGATGACCCAAGAGGTCGAAATGCATTGTGTCTTGTCCTGTGCTTCGTCTATGTCCTTGGCGGTAACTAACCCCCTGTCTTTCTAAACAAAGTGGAGAGTTAGGGGAGTTCTCCCTGGACAGGTGTCAGCAGAAAGAAAACAAAGTGGAGAATTAGGTTAGTTCTGCCTGGACAGGTGTCAGCACAAAACAAAGTGGAGAGTTAGGAGAGTTCTCCATGGACAGGTGTCAGCAAAATGGACATGCTGTAAACACAGAAGTGAAGAGGTGCGGACAGTTGTTTCTAAATGATTGTCAGCAGAATGGCCATATTGTAAACACAAGAAGTGAAGAGGTGAGGACAGTTCTCTCTAAATGATTGTCAGCAGAATGGCCATGTTGTAAACACAGAAGTGAAGAGGTGAGGACAGTTGTTTCTAAATGACTGTCAGCAGAATGGCCATGTTGTAAACACAGAAGTGGAGAGGTGGGGACAGTTCTGTCTGGATGATTCTCAGCAGAATGGCCATGCTGTAAACACAGAAGTGAAGAGGTGATGACAGTTGTTTCTAAATGACTGTCAACAGAATGGCCATGTTGTAAACACAGAGATGAAGAAGTGATGACAGTTGTTTCTAAATGATTGTCAGCAGAATGGCCATGCTGTAAACACAGAAGTGAAGAGGTGAGGACAGTTGTTTCTAAATGGCTGTCAGCAGAATGGCCATGCTGTAAACACAGAGGTGAAGAGGTGAGGACAGTTGTTTCTAAATGATTGTCAGCAGATTGGCCAAGTTGTAAACACAGAAGTGAAGATGTTTGGACAGTTGTTTCTAAATGACTGTCAGCAGAATGGCCATGTTGTAAACACAGAAGTGGAGAGGTGGGGACAGTTCTCTCTGGATGATTGTCAGCAGAATGGCCATGCTGTAAACACAGAAGTGAAGAGATGATTACAGTTGTTTCTAAATGATTGTCAGCAGAATGGCCATGCTGTAAACACAGAAGTGAAGAGGTGAGGACAGTTGTGTCTAAATGATTGTCAGCAGAATAGCCATGTTGTAAACACAGAAGTGAAGAGATGATGACAGATGTTTCTAAATGATTGTCAGCAGAATGGCCATGCTGCAAACACAGAAGTGAAGAGATGATGACAGTTGTTTCTAAATGATTCTCAGCAGAATGGCCATGCTGTAAACACAGAGGTGAAGAGGTGAGGACAGTTGTTTCTAAATGATTGTCAGCAGAATGGCCATGCTGCAAACACAGAAGTGAAGAGATGATGACAGTTGTTTCTAAATGATTGTCTGCAGAATGGCCATGCTGTAAGCACAGAGGTGAAGAGGTGAGGACAGTTGTTTCTAAATGGCTGTCAGCAGAATGGCCATGCTGTAAACACAGAGGTGAAGAGGTGAGGACAGTTGTTTCTAAATGATTGTCAGCAGATTGGCCAAGTTGTAAACACAGAAGTGAAGATGTTTGGACAGTTGTTTCTAAATGACTGTCAGCAGAATGGCCATGTTGTAAACACAGAAGTGGAGAGGTGGGGACAGTTCTCTCTGGATGATTGTCAGCAGAATGGCCATGCTGTAAACACAGAAGTGAAGAGATGATTACAGTTGTTTCTAAATGATTGTCAGCAGAATGGCCATGCTGTAAACACAGAAGTGAAGAGGTGAGGACAGTTGTGTCTAAATGATTGTCAGCAGAATAGCCATGTTGTAAACACAGAAGTGAAGAGATGATGACAGATGTTTCTAAATGATTGTCAGCAGAATGGCCATGCTGCAAACACAGAAGTGAAGAGATGATGACAGTTGTTTCTAAATGATTCTCAGCAGAATGGCCATGCTGTAAACACAGAGGTGAAGAGGTGAGGACAGTTGTTTCTAAATGATTGTCAGCAGAATGGCCATGCTGCAAACACAGAAGTGAAGAGATGATGACAGTTGTTTCTAAATGATTGTCTGCAGAATGGCCATGCTGTAAGCACAGAGGTGAAGAGGTGAGGACAGTTGTTTCTAAATGATTGTCAGCAGAATGGCCATGCTGTAAACACAGAAGTGAAGAGGTGATGACAGTTGTTTCTAAATGGCTGTCAGCAGAATGGCCATGCTGTAAACACAGAGGTGAAGAGATGATTACAGTTGTTTCTAAATGATTGTCAGCAGAATGGCCATGCTGTAAACACAGAAGTGAAGAGATGATGACAGTTGTTTCTAAATGATTCTCAGAAGAATGGCCATGTTGTAAACACAGAAGTGGAGAGGTGAGGACAGTTGTTTCTAAATGGCTGTCAGCAGAATTGCTATGCTGTAAACACAGACGTGAAGAGGTGAGGAGAGTTGTTTCTAAATGATTGTCAGCAGAATGGCCATGCTGTAAACACAGAAGTGAAGAGGTGAAGACACTTGTTTCTAAATGACGTTCAGCAGAATGGCCATGTTGTAAACACAGAAGTGAAGAGGTGATGACAGTTGTTTCTAAATGGCTATCAGGAGAATGGCCATGTTGTAAACACAGAGGTGAAGAGGTGAGGACAGTTCTCTCTGGGTGATTCTCAGCAGAATGGCCATGCTGTAAACACAGAAGTAAAGAGGTGAGGACAGTTGTTTCTAAATGATTGTCAGCAGAATGGCCATGCTGTAAACACAGAAGTGAAGAGGTGAGGACAGTTGTTTCTAAATGGCTTTCAGCAGAATGGCCATGCTGTAAACACAGAAGTGAAGAGATGATTACAGTTGTTTCTAAATGATTGTCAGCAGAATGGCCATGCTGTAAACACAGAGGTGAAGAGATGATGACAGTTGTTTCTAAATGATTCTCAGCAGAATAGCCATGCTGTAAACACAGAAGTGAAGAGGTGATGACAGTTGTTTCTAAATGGCTTTCAGCAGAATGGCCATGCTGTAAACACAGAAGTGAAGAGGTGAGGACAGTTGTTTCTAAATGGCTGTCAGCAGAATGGCCATGCTGTAAACACAGAAGTGAAGAGGTGATGACAGTTGTTTCTAAATGGCTCTCAGCAAAATGGCCATGCTGTAAACACAGAAGTGAAGAGGTGAGGACAGTTGTTTCTAAATGGCTGCCAGCAGAATGGCCATGCTGTAAACACAGAGGTGAAGAGGTGAGGACAGTTGTTTCTAAATGATTCTCAGCAGAATGGCCATGCTGTAAACACAGAGGTGAAGAGGTGAGGACAGTTGTTTCTAAATGATTCTCAGCAGAATGGCCATGCTGTAAACACAGAAGTGAAGAGGTGAGGACAGTTGTTTCTAAATGATTGTCAGCAGAATGGCCATGCTGTAAACACAGAAGTGAAGAGGTGAGGACAGTTCTCTCTGGATGATTCTCAGCAGAATGGCCATGCTGTAAACACAGAAGTGAAGAGGTGAGGACAGTTGTTTCTAAATGATTGTCAGCAGAATGGCCATGCTGTAAACACAGAGGTGAAGAGGTGAGGACAGTTGTTTCTAAATGATTGTCAGCAGAATGGCCATGCTGTAAACACAGAAGTGAAGAGGTGAGGACAGTTCTCTCTGGATGATTCTCAGCAGAATGGCCATGCTGTAAACACAGAAGTGAAGAGGTGAGGACAGTTGTTTCTAAATGATTGTCAGCAGAATGGCCATGCTGTAAACACAGAGGTGAAGAGGTGAGGACAGTTGTTTCTAAATGATTGTCAGCAGCATGGCCTTGCTGTAAACACAGAGGTGAAGAGGTGAGGACAGTTCAGAAACAGAGAGCAGAAGCAGAGGGAGAGACAGAGAAGAAGGGGGGTGGGGGAGCAGTGGGAAGGGTTGTGGTGGTAAAACGCAAGCCAGATCGCGTTATAAAACAGCAAATTATGATGCAGGGCAGAGTAGTGTGTGACAGCAGTACAAAACGCTATCATCAACGACTGTTTGATACAAATCATACATTACTGTACTGACAAGTCATCCGCCTTCTTTGTTGTACAGGCAATGATCAGTTGCCAATTTTTGATATAATGCACTGTTGTGTCGACTGGTCGTAACCTTTCTTTTACAGGCAATAAGCTGTGCTGAACTTCAAACGATACACTTATTATAACCGTGTGTACCTTTTTAAGCTCAAATATCGCTTGTGTTCTTCTTTATACAAACAATACACTGTCACACACACACACATACACACGCACGCACGCACGCACGCACGCACGCACGCCACGCACACGCACGCACACACAGTATGAACAATGTACAGAACCAGAGTCGCTTGTAATGAAAGGTGTTTATACCAAACGCCGTATGTATCAAAACCATTTTTTCTAAACCAAAGAACGAGAGATTGTTACGTCAAAGTAATTTCACCAATGTCCTCAAATAAGGGCACATATTATGCAGGACACATGATTAAGGTTCCTGTTGAGCGCATCCACAAGCACGTCATGTTTATCTGGGAAAACCATCTTCAGGGAATTGATCTCACCCAGTCCAGTCACATCAATCCAGTGAAATCCACAGCCAGTCCCGTGGTTTTAGACAAGATGATCAGAAAAGATTATAACTGGGCTGCACACTTACAGACGACACAGAATGACATGCAAAGAGCGGCGCAGAATGTCATATGTAAAGAATGACACAGGACGACGTGTGAAAAATGACACAGAATGATGTCTTCAAAGGACTCAGAATGATATAAGTAAAGAACGACACAGAATGTATGTAAAGAACGACTCCGAATGACCTTTTCTTTTTTTTTTTTTAGGAATTACACAGAATCTTGTATGTAAAGAACGTGACAGAATGACATGTGTGAAGAAAGACACATAATTGCACGTGAGTTAAAAAAAAACAATACACATAGTGACATGTAAAAAAGATCAATGCGCAATGACATAGATAAACGAACATTACAGTGTGACATGCGTAAAAGAATGACACCAAATGATAGGCTTAAAAAGTAGTACAGAATGACATAGGAAAACCCCCACAATACTTAAGGAAATTAAAAAAAAAAGAAATATAGACTTTGACACGTGTGGAACAATCACACGCAAAGACAAGTGTAAAAATTCAACAACAATACACAATGACATAAAAACGACACCAAATGACATGTGTAAGAAGCAACCCATCATGATGTGTGTACAATAACAATGCACGGTGATATTCATAAAATAACGACGAAGAAATGTAAATGGAAAAGAACTATCCACAATGGCATGGTTAAAAGAATACACCATGGCATGGCAGACTGCACAAGTGAAGAGAAAAACACCACCATCACCCCCACTATGGTAAAGATTTCCCACAAAGTTTTCCAGGCAGCTCTAATCTCCCACAGCAGGCCATTCTGTGACGATAGTTCCACCGCAACCCGTTTTCTTGAAATTACAGAACTGTGCAGTGATAACTTGTCAGCATAGCAAATCCACAGACACTGTACCACATGCTCAAAATCTGTTCAATACCACATCTGTTAAGTTTGTTGATCGAACGCTCCTTCTGTTCCACCTGTTTAACTCCAGATCTGTTCAGTCTGTTTGACATTACACCTGTCAAGCCCGTCCAACACTAATCTGTTTAGTCTGTTTAATATCCATCTGTTAAACCTGTTCAACACTACATCTGTTGAACCTGTTCAACACTGCATCTGTTAAACCTGTTCAACACTACATCTGTTGAACATGTTGAACACTACATCTGTTAAACCTGTTCAACATTATCTGTCACACCTGTTCAACACTTCATCTGTCAAACCTGTTCATCGCTACATCTCTTAAACCTGTGTAACACTATATCTGTTAAACCTGTGTAACACTACATCTGTTACACCTGTTCAACACTACATCTGTTAAGCCTGTTCAACACTACATCTGTTAAACCTGTTCAACACTACATCTGTTAAACCTGTGTAACACTCCATCTGATAAACTGTTGAACACTACATCTGTTAAACCTTAGAACAGTACATCTGTTAAACGTGTTCAACATTCCATCTGTTAAACTTGTTGAACACTGAATCTGTTAAACCTGCTCAACACTACATCTGTTAAACCTGCCTCCGATAACCCGTTGAACATTACATCTGTTAAACCTGCCATCCGATAAACCCGTTGAACATTAAATCTGTTAAACCTGTTCCACACTACATCTGTCAAACCTGTCCAACAGTACACCTGTTAAGTTTGTTCAACATTACATCTGTTAAATCTGTTCAACATTCATCTGTTAAACATGTTCAACACTATATCTGTAACACCTGTTCAATACTGCATCTGTCAAACCTGTTCAACACTACATCTGTTCAGCCTGTTCACCTTGCCCTTCTACATCACAGGTTTCAGACTGCAGCCAGTACCACGTGTCTCTCTCCTCACCATTGACACAACGACACGGGCCAGTCATCACAGCTTTCAGTCTGCAGCCAGTACCACGTGTCTCTTTCCTCACCATTGGCACAACGACACGGGCCAGTCATCACAGACTGCAGCTGGTGCCACGTGTCTCTCTCCTCACCATTGGCACAACGACACGGGCCAGTCTTCCTGCTGTACGTCACCACATACAGCTGGGCTGCTTCCCTCGTATCTCGGTCTTCACTGAGTATGAACGCTACACACTTCAACCTTCACTCAGTACACACACACACACACACACACACACACACACACACACACACACACACACACACACACACACACACACACACACACAACCTCTCTCTCTCTCTCTCTTTCTCTGTCTTTCTCTCACACTCTCTCTATC
>CM065714.1:2133209-2148209 GCA_033310375.1 Conus canariensis | reverse complement strand
GTATTTAATGCACAAAACAACACAGAGCGGTGAATTCATCACGCCACAAGATGGAAAATCATGCGTATTTAATGCAAAAAACAACACAAAGCGGTGAATTCATCACGCCACAAGATGGAAAGCAATGCGTATTTAATGCACAAAACAACACAGAGCGGTGAATTCATCACGCCACAAGATGGAAAATCATGCGTATTTAATGCACAAAACAACACAGAGCGGTGAATTCATCACGCCACAAGATGGAAAATCATGCGTATTTAATGCACAAAACAACACAGAGCGGTGAATTCATCACGCCCACAGATGAAAATCATGCGTATTAATGCACAAAACAACACAGAGAGGTGAATTCAGCCGTCTTTGGCCGTCACAAATAACACATAGAAATAACCACAACAACACTCCTGTATGATATCGCTTTACGCAGTCCTTACGTCTGTTGCATACACAGACAGACAGACAGGGCGGACAGACAGGCAGATGGATAGACAGAAGATGGACAGACAGAAAGACAGGTGAACGATAACAATAGACAGACAGACAGACGACAGATGGACAGACACATACTCTCTCTCCCTCTCTCTGTGTGTCTCTCTCTCTGACCTCTCCCTCACGCCTCTCTCTCTCTGTCTGTCTGTCTCTCTCCTCTCCCTCTCCTCTTCTCTCTCTCTCTGTCTCTCTTCCTCTCTGTCTCTGTCTCTGTCTCTGTCTCTGTCTCTGTCTCTGTCTCTGTCTCTCTCTCTCTCTCTCTCTCTCTCTCTCTCGTGTCATCCTGTCCTCCACTCTATCCAGTATATCCGGCCTGCCTGCACCGGATGTCAGCCAATCCCTGTCATGATTTGCATTGTCCTGCCGCGTAGCACGTGGCTGCCGGAGCTCCTGATGGCGCGGTGTGTGCTGTGCCGGGCCAATGGCGTGTGGGCCATCTCTCTCATCACTGACAGGGCCAATGACGTGTGGGCCATCTCTCTCATCACTGACAGGGCCAATGACGTGTGGGCCATCTCTCTCATCACTGACAGGGCCAATGACGTGTGGGCCATCTCTCTCATCACCGGCCGTGCCTCCCACTGCACCCTCCTCATGAGAGCGCTCTGGGGCATGAGGTCAGGGCGTACTGTTTTGATTGGCTGCCCCAGCAGAGAGGTCACGTGGGGTCATGGGATTTCTCCCGTTTCACCAGGGTTGAGCTCGAGGGCCGGAAGTCATAGACAGGTCTGACGTGGAAGCTGGTCATCAGAAGGGCCGTAAGAAGGCCGTAAGAATGCCATAAGAAGGCCGTAAGGCCGCACGCCATCTTTCACTCTTGCAGGGGACTTCCTTGTGGGGTGTGTTCTCCCAGCGAGGTCTGTGGACTCTGCGTTTACCCGGGTCTTTGAACACCACACGTGTCTATTGATCCACCTCCCTGCCTCTCTCTCTCTCTCTCTCTCTCTCTCTCTCTCTCTCTCTCTCTCTCTCTCTCTCTGTGTGTGTGTAGGTTTTCCTCTGCCATCACTGCCTCCTCAACTTTTCATGTTCTGCCTGTATTTAGCTGGGGCTAAAATGATATCACCGCCTTGTCTTTCATCCACGCCACAGGTGATGCAGTATTTGGCACTGTGGGTGGTTTGTTATTTGTGAGTAAAACTGACATTGTTTGCTAGCTTGAGCGGCGATGATTTCACAACCTCGTTCCCCGAGTACTCGAGTATGGCAGATAATCTTTGCTTTCCCACTTTCTATTCCTCAGGAGCTTCAGCCTTGCAAAGGTTCAGTGAATTGAGTGTTTTATCTTCGCTGGCGAAAAGATTGTTGTGCCATCCTTAAAGCCTTTTGGAGGGGGTACCTGGCATACATTTTGGATGTGTGTTCTTCTCATTGCTGCTTCATGGTGACCTCCAGTGCTGCTAGGAATAGCGCAGAGAAACTGCACAGTCCGTTGCTATGGCAGTGTGCTGACTGATTCAGTCTGCTGTGTAGTCTTTCATGGAGGACCTCACTCAAAGGCCATCCAAGTACTGTTGGAAGATTTCTCTGAGATTGATTAGGACGTCATGCATGTCAAGAGCAAGGGGAATCATCTCACGTCGGAGTCCTTTTCTCTGGCTGATCAATAATATATTTTGTCAATTCAAAGTGCCATGTTCTACAAAACCAGGAGTCCCTTTCTCTGGCTGATAAATTTGGACATTTTGTCAATTCAAAGTGGCATGTTCTGCAGAACCAGGAGGCCCTTTCTCTGACTGATAAATATGGACATTTTGTCAATTCAAAGTGGCATGTTCTACAAAACCGGGAGTGGCATGTTCTACAGAACCAGGAGTGCATGTGCTACAGAACCAGGAGTGACATGTTCTACAGAACCAGGAGTGGCATGTTCTACAGAACCAGGAGTGGCATGTGCTACAGAACCAGGAGTTCCCGGGATGCCTCCTGACTGGATTGACACATTCATGTACTCATGTTCTCATGGGTATCTGGTCAAACTATCTGCCGAGAGATACACGAAGGTTTTCCTCTCAAGATTCAGAGGTGATATTGGTCTGAACAGATTAACGTCACTCGATTTGTACTTTGTTTCGAAATGTTTCGAAATGTACACTCCATCAACTATTGTTTGCTGGTCATTACGTTCCTCCACGCTGATCGTATCAGTTTGTGAAGCCACTCCAGGATATTGGGTTATTTGACACAGAGCAGGTAGGGAATTTTCTTAAGGTCTAAGTGAAGACGTAGTTCTAACGTTGTCCTGTAAATCTTCATTCCAAGCTTGGTGGAATTTGTCCTTCTACAGATCCATGGGAATTCCATTCTCTATTCAACAGTCGAGATAGGGTTGACGCCGGAGGATTTATCATTCAGTACCCATGTTGGTGAATCCTGGGATCGGGAGCATCTTTTGACTTAGGAACTGGAAGCAGTTTGGAGAAGAGCATGGAATGAGGGGAGACAACTCACAGCCCACAGGTCTCGTCTAGCCCAGTGTCCTCCGGTCTTTCCCAAGCGTTTCCAGGGCAGTGCCCCGAGTCCATGGGCTGACCATGTGTCGGCTGGAAGTCTGCAGGCAGGGCTGTGCAGCAGGTTTTGATGCCGTCCTTCATTCCATGAGCTCTAAAGAGGACCGCGCTGCAGCAAGGTCATGACTCCTGGGGGACCCTCTGCTGGTGTCCATTTGCCGCTACCTGGATTCGAACCTGTACCTCCAGAATGGTCGGGTGACTGTGTAGTCAGCCAAGTAACGTTTTGGCGGAAATCTGAACCACTTCAGTGTCCTACACTGCTGCACATAGCGAAATCCAGTCTGTATAAAGTTTACTGTTGGATCTATTCCTCGACCAGATGCAACAGGACAAATAAAGCAGCATGCATTTAAGGCAACTAGAAAGGAGGCAGAGAAAGAAGCCTCAATCATTTCTAATCCACAATAACCAAAACAAAAGTAGGAAAGATGGAGGTAACACATACGTGAGTAACACGGAAATATTTCTCTAAGCAAAAAAATGATTTGGGGTCCGTGGTCTGAAGACCAAGATAGGTCTATACATGTTCATTCTAAGTTCAGATCTTTCAGTATGCTCGCGCGCTTGTGTGTGTGTGTGTGTGTGTGTGTGTGTGTGTGTGTGTGTGTGTGTGTGTGTGTGTGTGTGTGCGTGTGTGCGTGCGTGCGTGCGTGCGTGCGTGCGTGCACGCGCGCGCGCGCGCGCGTGTGTGTGTGTGTGTGTGTGTGTGCGCGGACTTTTTCTATGTTTGCTTGTTTTTCTCCTTTCTTTTTCACTGCTTCCCTTCTTTCAGTTCTTTTCCCATTTTTTCTTTCTTCCTCCTTTCTTCTCCTTCCCCTCTTCCTCCTCCTTTGCGTCTTTCTGTCTATGTTTCTTTTTCTCCTGACATCTATTGAGGCTGGCAGCGGAGAGCAGCAGAGAAATTCCAAGTGGCATTGTCTGACTGCAAACTCCCGATTCGACCACAGAGCTAAGAGGCTCTCACTGTTATTTTGTCTCCTCAAATAAATTCTCTCTCTCTCTCTCTTTCTCTCTGTGTCTCTGTCTCTCTCTCATTCTCTCCCCCTCTCTCTCTTTGTCCCTGTCTTCCACTCTCTCCCCCTCTCTCTTTCTCCCTGTGTGTGTGTGTGTGTGTGTGTGTGTGTGTGTGTGTGTGTGTGTGTGTGTGTGTGCGTGCGTGCGAGCGCGCGCGCGCGCGCGCGTGTGTGTGTGTGTGCGTGCGTGCGTGCATGCGTGCGTGCGTGCGCGCGTGTGTATGTGCGTGCGTGCCTGCGTGCGTGGGTGCGTACTTGCGTGTGTGAGTGCGTGCGTGTGTGTGTGTGTGTATGTGTGTGTGTGTGTGTGTGTGTGTGTGTGTGTGTGTGTGTGTGTGTGAGAGAGAGAGAGAGAGAGAGAGAGAGAGACTAGCTGGTTTCAGAGGGAGAAACAACATCAGATGGCATTGGACTGTATAACTGTCACACTAAACAACATCAGATGGCACTGGACTGTATAACTGTCACACTAAACAACATCAGATGACATTGGACTGTATAACTGTCACACTACACAACATCAGATGGCATTGGACTGTATAACTGTCACACTACACAACATCAGATGGCATTGGACTGTATAACTGTCACACTAAACAACATCAGATGGCATTGGACTGTATAACCGTCACACTAAACAACATCAGATGGCATTGGACTGTATAACCGTCACACTAATCAACATCAGATGGCATTGGACTGTATAACTGTCACACTAAACAACATCAGATGGCATTGGACTGTATAACTGTCACACTAAACAACATCAGATGGCATTGGACTGTATAACCGGCACACTAAACAACATCAGATGGCATTGGACTGTATAACTGTCACACTAAACAACATCAGATGGCATTGGACTGTATAACTGTCACACTACAGACTAGTTGGTTTCAGAGGGACAAGCTAAAGTACATTGCGCAGGACAGGATAGTTGTCAACATAGAAAGCAATTGGTTCCAAAAGGCCACGTCAAATTGGATAGCACCAAACTCTGAAGGGCAGCTCCCTGGTGAGGCCAAAGCAGGAATCAAGGTGAAACGGAGCGATGCCTACAGACGTCAGAGAGAGAGAGAGAGAGAGAGAGAGAGAGAGAGAGAGAGAGAGAGAGAGAGAGAGAGAGAGAGAGAGAGGAGCCTACAGGCATCAAGAGAGAGAGAGAGAGAGAGATAGGGAGAGAGAGAGAGAGAAGAGAGAGAGAGAGAGAGAGAGAGAGGTTCAGGGAGAATAATCAGCACTCAGCTGCTTTAAAGAAACGTGTCAAGCAGGACCAGGGAGACCTACAGAAGCTGATTGATTGGTAATGGATGATAAGCAGTTTTCAGCTGTGGTAATGGATGGTAAGGCAGTTTTCAGCTGTGGTAATGGATGGTAAGGCAGTTTTCAGCTGTGGTAATGGATGGTAAGGCAGTTTTCAGCTGTGGTAATGGATGGTAAGGCAGTTTTCAGCTGTGGTAATGGATGGTAAGGCAGTTTTCAGCTGTGGTAATGGATGGTAAGGCAGTTTTCAGCTGTGGTAATGGATGGTAAGGCAGTTTTCAGCTGTGGTAATGGATGGTAAGGCAGTTTTCAGCTGTGGTAATGGATGGTAAGGCAGTTTTCAGCTGTGGTAATGGATGGTAAGGCAGTTTTCAGCTGTGGTAATGGATGGTAAGGCAGTTTTCAGCTGCGAAAGGCTGACGTGGATGAAGCTTCGTGCTTTGTATGGTGTCTGTTATCTTCTATTTAAAAAAGGGAAGACGAAGAAGACGAAGAAGAAGAAGAAGAAAAAGAAGAGAAAAAAGACAAAGAAGGAAGAGAAGGAGGAGGAGGAGAAGGAGGGAGGAGGAGGAGGAGGAGGAGGAGGAAGAGGAGGAGGAGGAGAAGAAGCAGCTCAACAACAACAAGAACAACAACAAGGACAACAAGAACAAGAGCAAGAACAACAACAACAGCAACAACAGTGTGCTGCCCGTTGTTGTGTGTGTACACATGACATGTCCTGTAGTTTAGCCACAGTGGACATTGTCCTGTATTCCCAGTGGACTTGCTTATGTAGCAGTGGACACGTCTTGTAGTTAGCACATGCCTGTCTTGTAGTGTAAGCACAGTGACATGTCTTGCATTTAACACGAGAAAGAATAGCTCCTGACGTTTCATGCAGTGTCCAGTACTGTGTCATCACTGCTACTGCCAGTTGTCCTGTGTCCAGTACTGTTGTCACACGCTACGCCAGTTGTCCTGTTGTCCAGTACTGTTGTCATCTGCACGCTGCTGGTCCAGATGGTATATGCACTGCAGTTGTCCTTGCCAGTAGTGTTGTCATTCTGCTGCGTCATTGCCTGGCCAGTACTGTTGTCATCACTGCTACTGCAGTTGTCCTTTCCAGTCGTGTCATCACTGCTACTGCCAGTTGTCCTGGTCCAGTACTGTCGTCATACTGCTACTGCCAGTTGTCCTGTGTCCAGTACTGTTGTCATTACTGCTACTGACAGTTGTCTGGTCCAGTCTGTTGTCATTACTGCTACTGCCAGTTGTCCTGTGTCCAGTACTGTTGTCATTACTGCTACTTCAGTTGTCCTGGTCCAGTACTGTTGTCATACTGCTACTGTCAGTTGTCCTGTGCCGTACGTTGTCATACTGCTACTGCAGTTGTCTGTGTCCAGTACTGTTGTCATTACTGCTACTGTCATTGTCCTGTGTCCATAGTGTTGTCATTTTGCTACTGCCAGTTGTCCTGCGTCCAGTACTGTTGTCATCTACTGCTACTGTCAGTTGTCCTGTGTCCAGTACTGTTGTCATTACTGCTACTGATCAGTTGTCCTGGTCCAGTACTGTTGTCATCACTGCTACTGCAGTTGTCCTGTGTCCAGTACTGTTGTCATTACTGCTACTGTCAGTTGTCTTGTCCAGTACTGTTGTCATTACTGCTACTGTCAGTTGTCCTGTGTCCAGTACTGTTGTCATTACTGCTACTGCCAGTTGTCCTGTCCATACTGTTGTCATACTGCTGCCAGTTGTCCTGTTGTCCATTACTGTTGTCATTACTGCTACTGTCAGTTGTCCTGTGTCCAGTACTGTTGTCATTACTGCTACTGCCAGTTGTCCTGTGTCCAGTATGTTGTCATCACTGCTACTGTCAGTTGTCCTGGGGTCCAGTACTGTTGTCATTACTGCTACTGCAGTTGTCCTGTGTCCAGAGTGTGTCTCACTGCTACTTCTTGTCCAGTGTTGTCCTGTTGCAGTTTCCTTCAGTACTGTTGTCATTACTGCTACTGCAGTTGTCCTGTGTCCAGTCTTGTCATACTGTTGTCAGTGTCCATCGTTCATACGTTGTCATACTGCTACTGCCAGTTGTCCTGTGTCCAGTACTGTTGTCATTACTGCTACTGTCAGTTGTCCTGTGTCCAGTACTGTTGTCATACTGCTACTGTCAGTTGTCCTGTGTCCAGTACTGTTGTCATCACTGCTACTACTGCAGTTGTCCTGTGTCCAGTACTTTGTCATACTGCTACTGTCAGTTGTCCTGTGTCCAGTACTGTTGTCATTACTGCTACTGCAGTTGTCCTGTGTCCAGTACTGTTGTCATCTACTGCTAACTGTCAGTTGTCCTGTGTCCAGTACTGTTGTCATTACTGCTACTGTCAGTTGTCCTGTGTCCAGTACTGTTGTCATTACTGCTACTGCCAGTTGTCCTGTGTCCAGTACTGTTGTCATTACTGCTACTGTCAGTTGTCCTGTGTCCAGTACTGTTGTCATTACTGCTACTGCCAGTTGTCCTGTGTCCAGTACTGTTGTCATTCACTGCTACTGTCAGTTGTCCTGTGTCCAGTACTGTTGTCATACTGCTACTGCCAGTTGTCCTGTGTCCAGTACTGTTGTCATTACTGCTACTGCCAGTTGTCCTGTGTCCAGTACTGTTGTCATACTGCTACTGCCAGTTGTCCTGTGTCCAGTACTGTTGTCATCACTGCTACTGCCAGTTGTCCTGTGTCCAGTACTGTTGTCATCACTGCTACTGTCAGTTGTCCTGTGTCCAGTACTGTTGTCATTACTGCTACTGTCAGTTGTTCCTGTGTCCATGTACGTATTGTCCTTTCATACTGCATACTGCTACTGCCAGTTGTCCTGTGTCCAGTACTGTTGTCATTACTGCTACTGTCAGTTGTCCTGTGTCCAGTACTGTTGTCATACTGCTACTGCCAGTTGTCCTGTGTCCAGTACTGTTGTCATTACTGCTACTGCCAGTTGTCCTGTGTCCAGTACTGTTGTCATCACTGCTACTGTCCAGTTGTCCTGTGTCCAGTACTGTTGTCATTACTGCTACTGTCAGTTGTCCTGTGTCCAGTACTGTTGTCATTACTGCTACTGTCAGTTGTCCTGTGTCCAGTACTGTTGTCATCACTGCTACTGTCAGTTGTCCTGTGTCCAGTACTGTTGTCATTACTGCACTGTCATCCTGCCTAGTCATTATGCTCTGCAGTGTCCTGTGCCAGTACTGTTGTCATTACTGCTACTGCCAGTTGTCCTGTGTCCAGTACTGTTGTCATTACTGCTACTGCCAGTTGTCCTGTGTCCAGTACTGTTGTCATTACTGCTACTGCCAGTTGTCCTGTGTCCAGTACTGTTGTCATTACTGCTACTGCAGTTGTCCTGTGTCCAGTACTGTTGTCATTACTGCTACTGCCAGTTGTCCTGTGTCCAGTACTGTTGTCATTACTGCTACTGCCAGTTGTCCTGTGTCCAGTACTGTTGTCATTACTGCTACTGCCAGTTGTCCTGTGTCCAGTACTGTTGTCATTACTGCTACTGCCAGTTGTCCTGTGTCCAGTACTGTTGTCATCACTGCTACTGCCAGTTGTCCTGTGTCCAGTACTGTTGTCATTACTGCTACTGTCATTTTGTCCTGTGTCCAGTACTGTTGTCATTATAGCTACTGTCAGTTGTCCTGCGCCCAGTGCTGTTGTCATTATAGCTACTGTCAGTTGTCCTGTGTCCAGTACTATTGTCATTATAGCTACTGCCAGTTGTCCTGTGTCCAGTACTGTTGTCATCACTGCTACTGCCAGTTGTCCTGTGTCCAGTACTGTTGTCATCACTGCTACTGCCAGTTGTCCTGTGTCCAGTACTGTTGTCATTACTGCTACTGTCAGTTGTCCTGTGTCCAGTAGTGTTGTCATTTCTGCTACTGCCAGTTGTCCTGTGTCCAGTACTGTTGTCATTACTGCTACTGTCAGTTGTCCTGTGTCCAGTAGTGTTGTCATTTCTGCTACTGCCAGTTGTCCTGTGTCCAGTGCTGTTGTCATCATAGCTACTGTCAGTTGTCCTGTGTCCAGTACTGTTGTCATTATAGCTACTGCCAGTTGTCCTGCGTCCAGTACTGTTGTCATTACTGCTACTGCCAGTTGTCCTGCGTCCAGTGCTGTTGTCATTACGGCTACTGCCAGTTGTTCTGATTCCTAAAATACTGAGGCAGTTTCGCTACAACTGCTTCGGCACTTTAGGCTACTGTTGGTTCTGGTGTTACTATGGCAGCTTTAACTGCTGCTGCCGCTACTGCATCGTGAGTGTTGGGACTTGCATGCTGTCAGACAGGAACATTTTACAGCAGAATCCATGAAACGAGACGTCCCGGCTGATGTGATCTTTGAATTTCTAATGGAGATCAACATTTTTCACCTGATCTGAGTTTTTACGGATGGAAATTTTTTAACGAAGTTTTCGATGTGTTTTTAGACGGTGTATTTTAAAAGGATGTGTGAATGAGTTTATCTTCTTTTTTAATTTTTTCTTCTTTAAGATGACTTGTGAGTTGACTTCAGTGTGGTGCCAGTCCTGATATGGCTCTTTGCGTTCGGCTGGGCTGTAAGGAACACTACTTTACCTTACCATCGACAGCAATGAATCAACAGCAATCACATTGACAACAACCACAACCACCACAACGAACAGAAGACAGCCCCCGCCAGACTCACTGTTCTTCTGTTGAGGGTCGTAGAGCCATCACATTGACAACAACCATAACCACCACAACTAACAGAAGACAGCCACAGCCAGACTCACTGTTCTCCTGTTGAGGGTCGTAGAGCCATCACATTGACAACAACCACAACCACCACAACTAACAGAGGACAGCCACAGCCAGACTCACTGTTCTCCTGTTGAGGGTCGTAGAGCCAGAAGATGTGGGAGATGAAGAAGGGCGACCAGCACAGCAGGTAGGCCACGATCACCACGAAGGTCAGCTTCACCGTCTTCAGCTTGGCCCGGGAGAACCCCCTCACGCTGTGAGCCCGGGGGGCCCCCACCCCCACCCCGTCCCCCCGGCCCCCGGGGGACCACCATCCGTTGGTCGTGCTCGTCAGCCGTTTCATGGACGGCGTGGAGGTGGGCGTCACCGTGACGACACAGCCCTCCCCATCTTTCGTCATCACCATCGAACATGACGTCAGAGCGGGGCCGCGCGCCGGGGTGTGGTGGGGGGTGGAGGTGGTGGAGGTGGTGAGGGGCTGGTGGACCCAGAGGGTGTAGCAGATGGAGCCGTAGGTGAAGAGGAGGAGGAGGAAGGGCAGGACGTAGACCAGGGCGGTGAAGGTCAGGATGTAGACGTGCAGCAGCCAGGGGGGGTCAAAGCTGGCGCGACAGTCCTCCACCCCCTCCCCCGTCTCCTGCACACCACAACAACCACAGCCACGGTCACTGTACAGCAGCATACTAGGGTCAAAACTGTAAATTGTCTTTTCCCTGTTTTGTTCAGGAAAGCAGGCCTTTCTTCTGCAGGAAAACAGCGATTGCAGGACAATCACACCTGACTGTCGCTGTTTCTTCAGGATGATATCTGTTTTCCTGCTTTCCTGAGGATAATAACAGTTTTCCTGAGGATAATAACTGTGTTCCTGTTTTGCTGAGGATAATAACTGTTTTCCTGTTTTGCTGAGGATAATAACTGTTTTCCTGAGGATAATAACTGTTTTCCTGAGGATAATAACTGTTTTCCTGTTTTGCTGAGGATAATAACTGTTTCCTGTTTTCCTGAGGATAATAACTGTTTCCTGAGGATAATAACTGTTTTCCTGAGGATAGTAAATGTTTTCCTGTTTTCCGGAGGATAATAACTGTTTTCCTGTTTTCCTGAGGATAATAACTGTTTTCCTGAGGATAATAACTGTTTCCCTGAGGATAATAACTGTTTTCCTGTTTCCTGAGGATAATAACTGTTTTCCTCTTTCCTGAGGATAATAACTGTTTTCCTATTTCCTGAGGATAGTAACTGTTTTCCTCTTTCCTGAGGATAATAACTCTTTTCCTGAGGATAATAACTGTTACCTGTTTCCTGAGGATAATAACTGTTTTCCTGAGGATGATAACTGTTTTCCTCTTTCCTGAGGATAATAACTGTTTTCCTCTTTCCTGAGGATAATAACTGTTTTCCTGAGGATAATAAATGTTTTCCTCTTTCCTGAGGATAATAAATGTTTTCCTGTTTCTCGGAAGAAAAGAACTGCTTTCTTGCTTCCCTGAAGATGATGACTGGTTTTCCTGTTTTCTGTGGGATAATAACTGCTTTTCCTTTTTTCTTAGGTTAATAACTGCTTTTCCTATTCCTTAGTATAATAGTAAAGCAAGTCATACCTGTGCTGTCGCACACATCAAGTAGAACATGAAAGACTCACAATGACTAACTTCCTGTTGTCATCGTTTTTTTTTTTCTCTCCGGTGGATGACATAATTATGATTTCATTGGAACAACAATGGAAACAGTTATTGTTCTAAAGAGAAGACGGACAATAGGTTTGATCCTAAGTAAAACACGGAAAGCAGTTGTTATTTCTAAGAAAAAGGAAAAGCAATTATTACTGTTTCGGAGACCGGCAATAACATTGGGGAAATCAGTTGGGATCTTACGGATGACAGCGGTGATAGAGGCGTTGCCTGTCATTGCTGTTTTCCAGATAGATCTACATGCTTTTTTTTCGGGGAATAAAAATGGAAACAGCTGATATCGCCTTCTGATGCTACTGTGCTCCCATACTCAGTGTCTGAGCAATGACGGTGGGGTGAGGAAGCGGTGAGAGTGGGATAAAGCTGGCCGGCAAGTCTCTACCATCTCCCCCCTCCCCCACTCTTTTCCAGCATTCTTCACGACAAGCAGCCTCACACATTCTTCACGACAAGCAGCCTCACACAATCTTCACGACAAGCAGCCTCACACATTCTTCACGACAAGCAGCCTCACACATATCTTCACAAGCAGCCTCACACATTCTTCACGACAAGCAGCCTCACACATTCTTCACGACAAGCAGCCTCACACATTCTTCACGACAAGCAGCCTCACATATTCTTCACGACAAGCAGCCTCACACAATCTTCACGACAAGCAGCCTCACACATTCTTCACGACAAGCAGCCTCACACATTCTTCACGACAAGCAGCCTCACACATTCTTCACGACAAGCAGCCTCACATATTCTTCACGACAAGCAGCCTCACACAATCTTCCCCACAAGCAGCCTCACACATTCTTCACGACAAGCAGCCTCACACAATCTTCACGACAAGCAGCCTCACACATTCTTCACGACAAGCAGCCTCACACAATCCACTGGAAAGCTTAGCACCAAGCTGTGTCCATTTTCGGCAGATTGTTAAGAAGTGTGGCGCCATTAGCCACAGAGATGGAGGGACCAGGCGAGACACAAGAGAGACGATAGCTCCAGACACCACAGAGATGGAGGGACCAGGCGAGACACAAGAGAGACGATAGCTCCAGACACCACAGAGATGGAGGGACCAGGCGAGACACAAGAGAGACGATAGCTCCAGACACCACAGAGATGGAGGGACCAGGCGAGACACAAGAGAGACGATAACTCCAGACACCACAGAGACGGAGGGACCAGGCGAGACGCAAGAGAGACGATAGCTCTAGTCATCACAGAGATGGAGGGTACCAGGCGAGTCACAAGAGAGACGATAGCTCCAGACACCACAGAGACGGAGGGACCAGGCGAGACACAAGAGAGACGATAGCTCCAGACACCACTGAGAAGATAGCTCCAGGCACCACAGAGACGGAGTCACCGGGCGAGACACAAGAGAGACGATAGCTCCAGACACCACAGAGATGGAGGGACCAGGCGAGACACAAGAGAGACGATAGCTCCAGACACCACAGAGATGGAGGGACCAGGCGAGACACAAGAGTGACGATAGCTCCAGACACCACAGAGATGGAGGGACCAGGCGAGACACAAGAGAGACGATAGCTCCAGACACCACAGAGACGGAGGGACCGGGCGAGACACAAGAGTGACGATAGCTCCAGACACCACTGAGAAGATAGCTCCAGGCACCACAGAGACGGAGTCACCGGGCGAGACACAAGAGAGACGATAGCTCCAGACACCACAGAGATGGAGGGACCAGGCGAGACACAAGAGAGACGATAGTTCCAGACACCACAGAGACGGAGGGACAAGGCGAGACACAAGAGAGACGATAGCTCCAGACACCACAGAGACGGAGGGACCAGGCGAGACACAAGAGAGACGATAGCTCCAGACACCACAGAGATGGAGGGACCAGGCGAGTCACAAGAGAGACGATAGCTCCAGACACCACAGAGATGGAGGGACCAGGCGAGACATAAGAGAGACGATAGCTCCAGACACCACAGAGATGGAGGGACCAGGCGAGACGCAAGAGAGACGATAGCTCCAGACACCGGGGTCAGATTCCCTGGAACTGAAAGGACAGCCGAGAAGAGAATGGCCGTTAGATGTGACTTTATCAGGGCAAAAAAGTGGCCGTTAGATGTGAGTTCATCAGGGCAAGAAGTGGCCGTTAAATCTGACTTTATCAGGGCAAAAAGTGGCAGTTAGATGTGACTTTATCAGGGCAAAAAGTGGCGCACGAGACCGGATGAAAGGGATTTATTCGGATAAAGGAACTGTTATTACGATTTCGTCTAAAACGATGACCTGTTTAGCCACAGTTTCCAATAAAGTATTTCGTCTGGACGAAATCCTTTCCTTGCAAATTGTGGTGAAACAGGTCTCCGTCTGGACGAAATCCTTTCCTTCCAAACTGTGGTGAAACATGTCTTTGTCCAGACGAAGACCTGTTTCACCACAGTGTCGAAGAAAGGGGTTTCCTCTAAATACGGATCTTTCCAACCATACAGAAAGGGGTCTTCTTGCAAATTAAAAAAAAAAAAAAACCTGCTTCACCACATTAATTTGAACAGAATGTTCTTTTAGAGAAAGACCTGTTTCAACACAGTTTTGAAAAGAAAAAAAAAACGATTTCTTTCTAGATAAGAACTTGTTTCACCACATTTCCCGAGAAAAGAATTTTGTTCTAGATATGGACTTGTTTCATCAAAGTTCCCAAGAAAAGAATTTCGTCTAGATCGGGACCTGTCTCAACATTATTTTCACGTCAGGGTTTCCTCTTGTTCCGCCATGTTACTGAAAGGAGTTTCCTCTAGATTTGGACTTGTTTCACCACAGTTTCCACAAAAAGTATTTCCTTCTAGATAAGCACCCGTTTCTCCACAGTTTTGAAAAGGATCTTGTTCTAGATAAACACTTGTTTGACCACAGTCTCTAAAATAAAAAAAACGATTTCATTCTACAGAGGGATCAGCTTCTCCGCAGTTTCAAAGAAAACGTTCGCCTCAGGTGCGCTATGTTGAGGATTACAGAGAATATCGTGCCAGAACATGTATAAGGATCTTCCCACAAAATTGTGTCCATGTAAAACGTGTATTCCAAGGCAATCAAACAGCTTAAGCCTTTGAGCTAGTGTTTTATAGCAGTTTCGTTTGAAACATGTCACACGATAAATCTCCAGCAACCGACTTGTTTTAAAAAGTGGCACAGCAGGGCAGGCTGCCTGGCCTATCGACAGACTGAATTGTCAGTGACATCCTAATGCATGCTTGTTTGTTTACTGCTTTTTAGGGTGAGGGGGAGAGGGAGATTGGGGGAGGGGA
>CM065714.1:2125709-2128209 GCA_033310375.1 Conus canariensis | reverse complement strand
GCGCGCGTTCCTCGCGTGCACGCTTCACGCGCGTTATTCGGTGTCAGCAAGAAGTGGCATCAGTGTACAGGCATCCCGCGCAGCCCATGCTGATCACTTGGCTCACCTTGGGAGCAAACAAAGTTCAAGTCCCGTTAGCCTGGGCGGAGAACATTCCTTTTTTTTTCAAGAGCTTGGAGGGAGATCTTCGGTTGTGACCGCACCGGTGAGGTTTGGGTCCTCCGAGCCATCGAAGTGACGCTGTCTTGTGTCCTCGGTGAGGTTTCTGGTTTTCCAGGGCCTGTATATTCCCTAGAGCTCACTCACGGGTTTTGGTGAGTTATCTGTCTGTTGTGTGCATGTATCATTTCATTTGTTTGCTGTTGTTTTATAGATATATCTATAGTTATATTCTTGCTTCCCATTTCTAAAAAAACCTTCACTTTAAGTTACAATTGGATTCAGACAGAGGGGGGAGAAAGGAAACCATAGTCAGCCTTGTCTCTTATTCTTTTCGTTGTGGGTGTGTGACCCTCTGTATTCAATAACTGGGGTTTATTTCATGCGTAAAAAGCTTATCACAGAAATGTGAAGATATCGTTTTGTACACCTCCGACTCGAATTATTGTATCATTATTCTTTTACGGTAAACACATTGTTTGATGTCGTGTAATGTACCATGATACTTTTGTTTTGATGAAAACGCGTTTGACTTGCGCTATTCTCATTTCTTTTGGGCTCGTGTATATAAAAGGAAATCCTTTGAAATCATTCTTGATTCATTACAAAAGTAGAAGAAAAGATTGTAGAAGCCTTATATTGAAGAAGGGGACATTATGGTAGTCATTTTATTATAGTCAAGTAAGCATTAACTTGCCCCACACTCTGTGAAATTCTCCTTAACATTTAACCTCTATAAGAGGGAAGGAACTTTTACATGGAGAAACAGGGCTGGGGAAAGACTTCTTTATTTTAAGTCATCTAAACTATTCCATTTCCCCTCCCTTACGGCAGTTTCGCTTTGTCTCCAGGCCTTTCACTCTGTTCATGCGTGTGAACTGTCCATCCCCAGTCCTCCACTTCCCCTTCATCATCACCAGCCATTCTTTCCGCAAGTTATCCCCCCTGGAGATTGCGCCCTGGGACCTTCATCTTCATACCCTCTTCGACGCCCCAAGTTCAGGAATTCTTGTCTGCGCTCGCAGGACTACATTGCCTGCTGCTACCCCCCCCCCCCACCCCCCCCACAGTGCCAGCAGTTAACCTCTTCCCGGGCGCGGGTGCTCGGACTCTGGATATCTTTTCGTTTGCTTTTGTTTTTTTATGTTCACAACCTGTCCTATAACTATAATTAATTCTTTCTGGTACTCATCATAATCATCCTCATCCCCATCCTCCTCCTCATATGCGTTTTGATGTATGTTGTTTTTTTTTCGTGTGATTTTATTGTTGTGGATTTGTGTACAATGAAGTGTCATTAAATGTTGGAAATTGAACTGTGTTAGTGGGTTAGTGTTAGAGTAAGAGTGGGAAAGGGTGTGGGTCTTGGTTTCGTGGGCACTAGGCCTGCGTTACAAGAACAGCTAGATAAATTGTATGAATGTCGTGTCACACAAAAAGCTGTGAACATTGCTGCCGACAGTTCTCATGTTCTTGAAAAAAAAACTACAGTGTTCTACCATCTGGACGAGGATTCCAAATTCCAAAATTCAAAGCAAATAGAACTAAAAACAGTTTCGTTCCCAATTCATAAAACTCCTGAAAAACTCCTGAATCAAAACTGAACTTTCAATATGATCCGGTTCAGAAAGCTTCTTTGTATATATATGTGTGTGTGTGTGTGTGTGTGTGTGTCTATCATCCTCTGTGTGTGAATGGGTGGGTGGGTGAAGGGTGGGTGTGATTCGTAGTTTGTGATTTGTTAAACATAGATCCATAGACATGTTTTTATTGCCACTCTTAATTTCTCTTAGGAGATAATAAAGTGTTCTTGACTTGACTTCACACACACACACACACACACACACACACACACACACACACACACACACACACACACACACACACACACAAGTGAAACATTAAAAAGGACACCACTTAACTGCATTTTACCAGTGGGTCTGTTTTTAAAAACAACAACTGTCTTCCTTTTAATTTGCAAACTTTTGACTGGCCTCAGGAAGACGATCAATATACACCATATTGCCAGCATCATGACCGGATGTGAGTTTCCCCGACGCCTGTTGGAAAAGGCCTGTCCGCCAGTTCACAACAGGCCCAGTAAAGCGCGCCGTCCACAGTGAAACAAGTGAAGCGTGCATGCCACAAGTGGGTTACCCTTGCTACTGTAATGTCCTTGTGTAGCAGTAACCACCCCCCTACCCCCCTCATCTCATTCGAGATCAGTAATGAGTAAAACGGTGGCGACGGTCTGACGTTAGCAGTACGACAATAATGCTTTAACAATAACGTCGATACCTGCCCACAAACTTGGGTATTCTAGCCAGCTTACATTTACGCA
>CM065714.1:2118209-2120709 GCA_033310375.1 Conus canariensis | reverse complement strand
TCCTGGGAAGAAGCTGCGCAAGATCGCTCAACCTGGCGCACCATGATCAAATCCGGAGTGAAAGACTTTGGAACGAGGCGGGTGGAGGCACAGGAGCAAAAACGTCAGCTTGGGAAAAACAGAGCAAGCACCACCTTTCAGCCTGGCTCATCTCCAAGTCTGCCCTGTCCACACTGCAACAGACTGTTCAATGCGAGAACTGGCCTGATCAGCCATCTTCGTACACACATCACCACCCAGTGATAGCAGAAGTAGTTGACATCATCGCCTGCGAAGGTCAACAACAATATCATCGTGAGACATGCCTTTAAAACAACCTGCACAACAATATCACTGGTCTAGATTGTGTGGCATTCTTAGGGACACGTATTTCACCTGCAAAGGATGGTGTCCAACATTGACTAACCCCACATCTGTACTAGCGACGTACAAATAGCAAACATTAATAACAGTAATATTTACGTGTCACAAACAACTGCACTAGTGATAACTACACCACAAACACTTTTCAGAAAGACATACACAATGACAAAAGATGATGCGCAAGTGACACACAAACATCACACACACATGCACCATATGATGGCTTATTTCACATACATCACACACATGCACCACATGATGGCTTATTTCACATACATCACACACACATGCACCATATGATGACTTATTTCACATACATCACACACATGTACCATATGATGGTTTATTTCACATACATCACACACACATGCACCATATGATGGCTTATTTAACATACATCACACACACACATGCACCATATGATGACTTATTTCACATATATCACAAACACATGCACCATATGATGGCTTATTTCACATACATCACACACATGTACCATATGATGGCTTATTTCACAGACATCACACACATGCACCATATGATGGCTTATTTCACATACATCACACACACATGCACCATATGATGGCTTATTTCACATACATCACAAACACATGCACCATATGATGGCTTATTTCACATATATCACAGACACATGCACCATATGATGGCTTATTTCACATACATCACACACACAAGCACCATATGATGGCTTATTTCACATACATCACAAACACATGCACCATATGATGGCTTATTTCACATATATCACAGACACATGCACCATATGATGGCTTATTTAACATACATCACACACACACATGCACCATATGATGGCTTATTTAACATACATCACACACACATGCACCATATGAGGGCTTATTTGACATACATTACACACACATGCACCATATGATGGCTTATTTCACATACATCACACACACACATGCACCATATGAGGGCTTATTTCCAGCGATCTCACGGTTCAGAGCTGGGGTCATGACATTGTCTTAAAAACTTATCCATCATACGAAATGTCTAGGGCTTATTATGCCAGTTTAGAGGAATGAAACTGGAAAAAAAAAAGTTCGCAGAGTCGTTTTGTAAGAACTTGCCACATAGCTCGCCTGGCCAAAGCACGTACATGATTTGCTCAGGCCAGTGTGGGAGAAACATGTTACAGAGTGATCATCTTGGTGGGCAGATTTTCCTTTCCAGCAGTGGCATCATAACAGGTTCCAGAGCATTAGAGCTGCGGAGGAGGCTCGTTAAGGGAAGACAACTGTGCATGATGGGTGAAAGCAGGTCCCGCGGCAGTCCAGCATGGCAGCACTCCGTGAAATAGAACCTGTCACAACCCGCACTCCTCCAAATCGATTCGTTTTTTAGAAGGGAAGGGGGAGAGGGAGGGTTGACAGGGACGCTGGGGAAGGGGGATCAGTGGATGTATAAAATACCCCAGTGCATGATGGTTGTTAAAAAGAGTTCATGATGGACAGCAGAATTACTGGTGAACTCTCTTTGCGGGGAAGTTTGGCCCTGCAGCAAGTGGCTGATTCGCTCATATGAGCAAGATCGTTCTTGACATCAACATGTACATTTTGAGCCTCACAATCAACATTCTGAAAATCCACATGAACGCAGTGAACACCAACATGACCACACAGAAGATAAGACATCAACGTGAAAGCACTGAACATGAAAGATCAACATGAACACACTGAACATAAAACATCCATATATACACACTGAACATAAACCTGAACACATTTAACATTAACACGAACGTTCTAAATGTGAACAGAAACATTCAGAACATGGACATGAACATTTTGAATATGAACATGAACATTAGGGAAATGAACATAACAAACAGGAAAATGAGCGAAATGAATAATAGCGTTAGCATTACAAAATCAATGTCCACACTAATACTATGACTATCAATATGAACACTCTGAACATCAACATGATCATTCTCAATATCAACATGAACATTCTGAACATGTATATGAACATTTTGAACATGAATATGAGCACAGTAAACTTCAACATGAACATTCTGACCATCTACATGAACATTCTGATCATGAAAATTCTAAACATCAGCATGAACATTCGAAACATGAACACTCTGAAC
>CM065714.1:2098209-2113209 GCA_033310375.1 Conus canariensis | reverse complement strand
TACATGTATGACGTCACATGTGTCTGGTGTGGACCAAGCACCACTGTCCTGCATCACAGGACACTTGTCAGGTGTGGACCAAGCACCACTGTCCTGCTTCACGGGACGTTTGTCATGTGTGGACCAAGCACCACTGTCCTGCTTCACAGGACGTTTGTCAGGTGTGGACCAAGCACTCACTGTCCTGCTTCACAGGACACTTGTCAGGTGTGGACCAAGCACCAGTATCCTGCTTCACAGGACACTTGTCAGGTGTGGACCAAGCACCACTGTCCTGCTTCACAGGACACTTGTCAGGTGTGGACCAAGCACCACTGTCCTGCTTCACAGGAGGTTTGTCAGGTGTGAACCAAACACCACTGTCCTGCTTCACAGGACATTTGTCAGGTGTGGACCAAGCACTACTGTCCTGCTTCACAGGACATTTGTCAGGTGTGGACGAAGCACCACTGTCCTGCTTCACAGGACACTTGTCAGGTGTAGACCAAGCACCACTGTCCTGCTTCACAGGACACTTGTCAGGTGTGGATCAAGCACCACTGTCCTGCTTCACGGGACGTTTGTCATGTGTGGACCAAGCGCCACTGTCCTGCTTCACAGGACACTTGTCAGGTGTGGACCAAGCACCACTGTCCTGCTTCACAGGAGGTTTGTCAGGTGTGGACCAAGCACTACTGTCCTGCTTCATAGGACGTTTTTCAGGTGTGGACCAAGCACCACTGTCCTGCTTCACAGGACGTTTGTCAGGTGTGGACCAAGCACCACCGTCCTGCTTCACAGGACGTTTGTCAGGTGTGGACCAAGCACCACCGTCCTGCTTCACAGGAGGTTTGTCAGGTGTGGACCAAGCACCACTGTCCTGCTTCACAGGACACTTGTCAGGTGTGGACCAAGCACCACTGTCCTGCTTCACAGGAGGTTTGTCAGGTGTGAACCAAACACCACTGTCCTGCTTCACAGGACATTTGTCAGGTGTGGACCAAGCACTACTGTCCTGCTTCACAGGACATTTGTCAGGTGTGGACGAAGCACCACTGTCCTGCTTCACAGGACACTTGTCAGGTGTGGACCAAGCACCACTGTCCTGCTTCACAGGACACTTGTCAGGTGTGGATCAAGCACCACTGTCCTGCTTCACGGGACGTTTGTCATGTGTGGACCAAGCGCCACTGTCCTGCTTCACAGGACACTTGTCAGGTGTGGACCAAGCACCACTGTCCTGCTTCACAGGACACTTGTCAGGTGTGGACCAAGCACTACTGTCCTGCTTCATAGGACGTTTTTCAGGTGTGGACCAAGCACCACTGTCCTGCTTCACGGGACGTTTGTCAGGTGTGGACCAAGCACCACCGTCCTGCTTCACAGGACGTTTGTCAGGTGTGGACCAAGCACCACCGTCCTGCTTCACAGGACACTTGTCAGGTGTGGACCAAGCACCACTGTCCTGCTTCACAGGACACTTGTCAGGTGTGGACTAAGCACCACTGTCCTGCTTCACAGGACACTTGTCAGGTGTGGACCAAGCACCACTGTCCTGCTTCACAGGACACTTGTCAGGTGTGGACCAAGCACCACTGTCCTGCTTCACAGGACACTTGTCAGGTGTGGACCAAGCACCACTGTCCTGCTTCACAGGAGGTTTGTCAGGTGTGGACCAAGCACCACTGTCCTGCTTCACAGGACACTTGTCAGGTGTTGACCAAGCACTCACTGTCCTGCTTCACAGGACGTTTGTCAGGTGTGGACCAAGCACCACTGTCCTGCTTCACAGGACACTTGTCAGGTGTGGACCAAGCACCAATGTCCTGCTTCACAGGAGGTTTGTCAGGTGTGGACCAAGCACCACTGTCCTGCTTCACAGGACACTTGTAAGGTGTGGACCAAGCACCACTGTCCTGCTTCACAGGACGTTTGTCAGGTGTGGACCAAGCACTATTGTCATGTATGTCATCACATTTCTCAGCTGTGGACTAAGCATTCTTGTCATATATATATATATATATATATATATAATATATATATATATATATATATATATATATAATCATTAAAGTCCCTTGAGGAAGACCAAAGAGGTCGAACTATTGGGAAAAATTCAACGTGATTGTTCTTGAGTTTTTTGTCTGAATGTTTATATATATTCATATCATCACATTCTGAGCTGTGGGTCTAGCAGCGTTGACAGGTCACCAGGTCAATTTAACCTCTTGGCAACATAAACAGCTGAGTTGGCCCAGAAATCTGCATTAACTGACTTTGTGAACCGTTTAAACAGATATGAAGAGAGTTTAGTGCTCAGCGCCCCATGTATCATTCTGCCTTTGTTCAAGCCGAGTGTTCAGAGAGGGGGTGCGCTTTGGAAACGTTTCGTCTTTCGTTTCTTGGACCGGGGGATCAGGCAGAGCGAGTTTGGCTGCTGTCAGGTCCAAGGAGTGTAATCTTGTCAGATTGGCACCACACATTCATCCTACACACATTCATCCTACACACATTCATCCTACACACATTCATCCTACACACATTCATCCTACACACATTCATCCTACACACATTCATCCTACACACATTCATCCTACACACATTCATCCTACACAGTGGAACAAAATCAGTACATGATCTTATGTGGGTTTTGTAAACCCTTTTCTGGAACTGGTATTAGTGAAGTGTCTTTTTTCAGAGGCATTTTTAGAACTAGACAATTTAAGAATTGACACGCGTGCCAATAGAAGAGAACAGAGAGAACGATTCTGTTAGTCCCACGAATTGATATTCTTCACATCCTGAGAACTATCTTACAAAATAAACAACCGTAAATGACACCCCCCAAAACAAACAAACAAACAAACAAACAAAACAACAAACAAACGAAAAAAAAAACCCAAACAAACAAAACAAAAACAACAACAACAAAAACGAAGAAAGAAAGTAAACAAAAGAAAAATAGAGCAATAGCAATGCTTATCAGCAACCTCCCCCTCCGTCTCTCTCTTCCCTGCCCCCCCCCCCCCCCTGTTTTTTTCCTTCATTGTTCGAAAGAAAAAGAAAACAGAACAAAATATAAACTAGCCAGATACCATATTTATCCCCCTTTCCATCCATTCCTAATGACAGTATTCAGAAATGGCCATCTTACACCGAGCCGTCACTGTCAACTTTCTCATTCCACCTCTGTATGGCCACACTCTGCCTGGTTTTTCTTCCCCTTCCCGCCAGAGCGCACGTGAACGAATTCGAGCGTATGCAGTGTGCGCGTGTACACAACTGCACATCTTTATCATGTGTTATTGTGAGTGTTGTGTGTGTATGTATGTGCGTCGCGTGCGTGGGCGTTTGCCGGCTGCGTGCGTCGTGGTGTGTGTGTTGTGTGTGTGTGTCTGTGTGTGTGTGTGTGTGTATGGTGTGTGTGTGTGTGTGTGTGTGTGTGTGTGTGTGTGTGTGTGTGTTTTGTGTGTGTGTGTGTGTGTGTGTGTGTGTGTGTACACGTGTTTGTGTGTGCAGTTGTAAAAATGTTCAGCTGATTTTCCAGCTCTGCGCCTTCATACAAATCAAAGAGAGCCGTAGGGGGAGTGACAAATGGCAGCGACGTGTCTTGTTTCCTCAGGATGACTGACTTTTTAAAAGGTATCTTTGCTCAAATATGTAACAACTATTTTTGCACCGTTACTGGCTATTCACAAATCAGTCCTAAACGCTATGCTCTCCAGCTGATGGATTTTACGACCCTCGATGGATAAATGGAGTGAAAACAAACCTAGCGAATGTTACTGTCGACTAATTATAATAGTAAAACCCTATGTCGACTGGATTCTAGGAATATGATGGATAAATGGAGTGAAAACAAACCTAGCGAATGGTACTGTCGACTAATTATAATAGTAAAACCCTATGTCGACTGGATTCTAGGAATATGATGGATAAATGGAGTGAAAACAAACCTAGCGAATGTTACTGTCGATTAATTATAATAGTAAAACCCTATGTCGACTGGATTCTAGGAATATGATGGATAAATGGAGTGAAAACAAACCTAGCGAATGGTACTGTCGACTAATTATAATAGTAAAACCCTATGTCGACTGGATTCTAGGAATATGATGGATAAATGGAGTAAAAACAAACCTAGCGAATCTTACTGTCGACTAATTATAATAGTAAAACCCTATGTCGACTGGATTCTAGGAATATGATGGATAAATGGAGTAAAAACAAACCTAGCGAATGTTACTGTCGACTAATTATAATAGTAAAACCCTATGTCGACTGGATTCTAGGAATATGATGGATAAATGGAGTGAAAACAAACCTAGCGAATGTTACTGTCGATTAATTATAATAGTAAAACCCTATGTCGACTGGATTCTAGGAATATGATGAATAGAGCCATCAGCAAACAAATCATGTAATACATCATAATTTGAAACATGTTGAGGTAGGCCATTAACAAACCGATTAAAGAGGAGAGGAAACGTTTATATGTATGTATGTATGTATGTATGTATGTATGTATGTATGTATATATATATATATATATACATATATATTATAATATATATATATATATATATATATATATATATATATATATATATATATATATATATAACCTTGAGGTACTTCTTTCTTGTACGTCTTTTCGTGTAAGACATGTTGATATTTTTTTTCTGAAATGAGAAAGTTGTCGTTTGTAAACTACCAGTATGCAAATTAATCTTTTTATAAGAGTAGCATGGTTAACCGGATCATAAGCTGTTTTAAGGTCAGGGAACATTGCAGCAGGGCGCCAGGTGTCCCACAATGTTTTAAAGTTGTATGACATAAATGTTTGGGTCAAAAACCACACTTCAAAGAGTGGATGCTTTTGAAGGTAACCTCAATAGTTCTTGACAATGCTTTTGATGGGTTTAGAGAATATTGCAAGAAGAGATAAAGACCTATAGTAGCCAATTTCTGTCAGTTCTTTTGTTCAAGGAACAGCTGTTTTCTTTGCCTTTTTGAATCCAATTGCATCGGGAAGGACCTGTTCTAAACGTACACTAGAAATGAACCGGGCTTTCTGCTTGGAGCAGAAAACAAATCTGAGCAATCTGTGATCCCCTCCCCTCTTCTTTAAAACTCACATTCTTGCATTTATAATCTCCATTCTAACACAAAACATTTATAATCCCCATTCTAAAAACAAAATACATTTATAATCCCCATTCTAAAAACAAAACACACTTATAATCCCCATTCTAAAAACAAAACACATTTATAATCCCCATTCTAACACAAAACATATTTATAATCCCCATTCTAAAAACAAAACACATTTATAATCCCCATTCTAAAAACAAAACACATTTATAATCTCCATTCTAACAGAAAACACATTTATAATCCCCATTCTAACACAAAACACATTTATAATCCCCATTCTAAAAACAAAACACACTTATAATCTCCATTCTAAAACAAAGCAATGATAACATTGGAGTGTTGAGCCTGACTAATACATCACACTTAATTCATTAAAGCAATCCGACTACGTTTCCCCGGTCTTGGATGCAGATAAACAGGCAGACAGACAGACTGTCAGACAGACAGACAGACAGACAGACAGACAGACAGACTGTCAGACAGACAAACAGACAGACAGACAGACAGACAGACAGACAGACTGTCATCAGCTGACTGAACCCCGAACACCACACTTGATGTTCCGAGGCCCGAGTTGATAAGTTGTCTCCCTTTAGCGATTAAAGAAAGGTTCAGGCTTGAGAGTCCTCACCGCCTTGAATGATTACTGTTACCTGACGATAAATAACGCGTTAACTTCGATCTCCTTCACACAGGCCGAAGGTCTGCGCTGAGTGAGGGCCCTGCTGCTACATGGCCGATCGCCATCTCCCTAAATCACTGTCGTTTAAGGCACTTAACGGCCTTTGTGAGAGATTTCACTCCCTCGGCTCTGTCTGTCTGTCTGTCTGTCTGTTCTCTCTCTCATCTTCTTTCGTTTTATAAACGAGAGAAAAACGAGAAAAATGGTTTATGTAATATTCTTATTCATTCCTTTCTTGTTTTGCCGAAGATGCACTCGTAGTATTTTAGTTTCATATCTTTTTAAGTAGATGGGAAATAACAGTTCGTTTTCCTGACCACCCATTCACATCTCTATTTCTTATTGGCCTTTATCCAAGTCTTGTTTCTCTCCCTTTCCCCTCACCTAAATATTGTTATATCATATTGTGTATCATGTTGCTTCAATGTCAGATCTTTCCGACATTGTTACCTCATAGCTTCGTTTCACATTTCTCCCCCACCCACCTCTTCCATACCCAGTCTTACTCCCCTCATAGTCCCCTTCCAACCCTCGTCCCCTTGCTTCATAAAGCAAAGGTGTAGAGCTGTGTCCGTGCAGCTGTAGCAGCATTCTTCCCTTTTCTCATGGCTATGACTCAGCAGATGTCTGACTACGCATTTGCCCAAAGCGCTGGTCAGACTTTTAGTCCAACCTAACATTGTGTGTGCCATTATTATCATTGTATGTGTTTGTGATGAGAGAGAGAGAGAGAGAGAGAGAGAGAGAGAGAGAGAGAGAGAGAGAGAGAGAGAGAGAGTGTGTGTGTGTATTGTTGGGTGGGTACAGGCCCATGTGTATGTGCCAGTGTATGCCGTGTGTGTGTGTATGTGTGCTCGCGCGCGCGCGCGCGCGCGCGTGTGTGTGTGTGAGTGCGCGAGCGCGCGCGCGCGCGTGTGTGTGTGTGTGTGTGTGTGTGTGTGTGCGTGCGTGCGTGCGTGCGCGCGCGTGCGCGCATGTGTGTGCGAGTGTGTGATCTGTGGGCTTGTGTGAACATGCTCCTGAACGCATGTATATGCTGCTTGTCTGCTTTTAAACGTGCGCAGCGTGGTCTGGAAACTCAGCAGACATGGTTTAGCGTATATGGACTAGTTTGCACGCAGTGACACCACCTCTTGGATGAAAGTGAAACAGAAACTCTTCGCTTTTCCTTTTTCATCCCTGGCTGCAGGGAGGGGCAACGCACCCTGGGTTGAGACCTTGCAGGGAGGGGCAACGCACCCTGGGTTCAGACCTTACAGGGAGGGGCAACGCACCCTGGGCTCAGACCTTACAGGGAGGGACAACACACCCTGGGTGCAGACCTTGCAGGGAGGGACAACACACCCTGGGCTCAGACCTTGCAGGGGGGGACAACACACCCTGGGCTCAGACCTTGCAGGGGGGGACAACACACCCTGGGCTCAGACCTTGCAGGGGGGGACAACACACCCTGGGTGCAGACCTTACAGGGAGGGACAACACACCCTGGGTGCAGACCTTACAGGGAGGGGCAACGCACCCTGGGTGCAGACCTTACAGGGGGGGACAACACACCCTGGGCTCAGACCTTGCAGGGGGGGACAACACACCCTGGGTGCAGACCTTACAGGGAGGGACAACACACCCTGGGCTCAGACCTTGCAGGGGGGGACAACACACCCTGGGCTCAGACCTTGCAGGGAGGGACAACACACCCTGGGTGCAGACCTTACAGGGAGGGACAACACACCCTGGGTGCAGACCTTGCAGGGAGGGACAACACACCCTGGGTGCAGACCTTGCAGGGAGGGACAACACACCCTGGGTGCAGACCTTGCAGGGAGGGGCAACACACCCTGGGTGCAGACCTTGCAGGGAGGGACAACACACCCTGGGTGCAGACGTTGCAGGGAGGGGCAACACACCCTGGGTGCAGACCTTGCAGGGAGGGACAACACACCCTGGGTGCAGACCTTGCAGGGAGGGGCAACGCACCCTGGGTGCAGACCTTACAGGGAGGGACAACACACCCTGGGTGCAGACCTTGCAGGGAGGGCAACACACCCTGGGTGCAGACCTTGCAGGGAGAGACAACACACCCTGGGCTCAGACCTTGCAGGGAGGGACAACACACCCTGGGCTCAGACCTTGCAGGGAGGGACAACACACCCTGGGTGCAGGGAGGGACAACACACCCTGGGTGCAGGGAGGGACAACACACCCTGGGCTCAGACCTTGCAGGGAGGGACAACACACCCTGGGCTCAGACCTTGCAGGGAGGGACAACACACCCTGGGTTCAGACCTTACAGGGAGGGACAACACACCTTGGGTGCAGGGAGGGACAACACACCCTGGGCTCAGACCTTGCAGGGAGGGACAACACACCCTGGGTGCAGGAGGGACAACACACCCTGGGTGCAGGGAGGGACAACACACCCTGGGCTCAGACCTTGCAGGGAGGGACAACACACCCTGGGTGCAGGGAGGGACAACACACCCTGGGTTCAGACCTTACAGGGAGGGACAACACACCTTGGGTGCAGGGAGGGACAACACACCCTGGGTTCAGACCTTACAGGGAGGGACAACACACCTTGGGTGCAGGGAGGGACAACACACCCTGGGTTCAGACCTTACAGGGAGGGACAACACACCCTGGGTGCAGGGAGGGACAACACACCCTGGGTTCAGACCTTACAGGGAGGGACAACACACCTTGGGTGCAGGGAGGGACAACACACCCTGGGCTCAGACCTTGCAGGGAGGGACAACACACCCTGGGTTCAGACCTTACAGGGAGGGACAACACACCCTGGGTTCAGACCTTACAGGGAGGGACGACACACCTTGGGTGCAGACCTTGGCTGCCCGCGCTAGGTGGCTGACTCTTTCTTCCGCTTCCTGTCAATGCAGGCTGCAGTGCTGTATGTCATGACTTCTTTCAATGCAGGCTGCAGTGCTGTATGTCATGACTTCTTTCAATGCAGGCTGCAGTGCTGTATGTCATGACTTCTTTCAATGCAGGCTGCAGTGCTGTATGTCATGACTTCTTTCAATGCAGGCTGCAGTGCTGTATGTCATGACTTCTTTCAATGCAGGCTGCAGTGCTGTATGTCATGACTTCTTTCAATGCAGGCTGCAGTGCTGTATGTCATGACTTCTTTCAATGCAGGCTGCAGTGCTGTATGTCATGACTTCTTTCAATGCAGGCTGCAGTGCTGTAGTCATGACTTCTTTCAATGCAGGCTACAGTGCTGTATGTCATGACTTCTTTCAATGCAGGCTGCAGTGTCTTCCCTGTATGTCATGACTTTCTGTCTTAACAACTGACGTGTGCTTTCCTCTTCTCATTTCATTATTTGTTCTTGCCATTACTTGTTTGCAATGACTTTTCGGAGGGTCTATCTTGCCATTACTTGTTTGCAATGACTTTTCGGAGGGTCTATCTTGCCATTACTTGTTTGCAATGACTTTTCGGAGGGTCTATCTTGCCATTATTTGTTTTCATTGACATTTCGGAGGGTCTATCTTGCCATTACTTGTTTGCAATGACTTTTCGGAGGGTCTATCTTGCCATTACTTGTTTGCAATGACTTTTCGGAGGTCTATAGGTGACCGTTCCCTTCTCCTCTTTGCTTTAACCAAACACTTCCATCCTGCCTGTGTACGTATTACTGTGATACTCCTGTTTTTACCTTCTCCTCTATCCTTCACACAAACGCTTCAATTCCGCTAGTGTCTGTATTACTGTCATACTCCTTACTGTTGCCTGAACTGTCTGTATTACTGTCATACTCCTTACTGCTACCTGATCTGTCCTTCACACAAACACTTCAATTCCGCTAGTGTCTGTATTACTGTCATACTCCTTACTGTTGTCTGAACTGTCCTTTAAACAAACACTTAACTGCCGCTAGTGTCTGTATTACTGTCATACTCCTTACTGTTACCTGATCTGTCCTTTAAACAAACACTTAACTGCCGCTCGTGTCTATATTAACGTCATACTTTTTACTGTTGCCTTCTCTTCTTTTCTTCAAACAAATACTTGAATTCCGTCCGCGTATGTATTAAAGTCATACTCCTTTCTGTCGCACATCAAAACTTTGAAGCACATTATTAAGATTCACGAGACTCAACTCACCCCCTACCTCCCACCCCCTCCTCACTCAAACCCCTCCCCCATTGCTCCTGTTCTCCATGTCTGAACTGTCCCTAGTTCTCCACTTTTCCTGTCAGATTACCATTCTGCTGCTGACAGCAGTGGGAGTAGAACGGCAGAGTGCATTTGATGTCCCTTGTGACGTCTGAAGAAGACATCTTTGAGGGAAACTCGTCTGTCTGGTTCACAGTGTATATACAAAATGCTGCTTTGTGTCTGTCTTTATCCTTACGTTTTCTAGATTTTGTTTTTTACAAAAAGTTTCAGTATATGCAAACTTATTTGTCTGATAAGTTTTTTTTAAACCGAGGTTACTATTCAACCAACTTCATGTATGATACTCGAGCTAATTTCTCAATCTCTCTCTCTCTCTCTCTCTCTCTCTCTCTCTCTCTCTCTCTCCTCTCTCTCTCTCTCTCTCTTCATAAAATTAAGATTATCGGTTTTCCAGCTTCATGTACACTTATGACTGTTGAATGGTCGGACCCTATCCTTTATTTGCAGAGAGCTAATGGTGTGTCCAAACAGTGTGTGTCTTGAGAGAGTACCAGTGAATTGGCAACTGGGAGACACTGTTGTTGAAATTCTTCGCAGTGAAATTTTGAAGTGACACCTGGAAACTTTGGTTGGAGCCTCCTGTTACAGTGTTGACGGCTCGCCACATAGCAGATGTGTCTTTGCTGGCTTCAAGAGGCCTGTCAAACACTCACGTTTTAGATCTTTGTTTGAAACGTTTTACACAATCATAACAGGTTTGTCTTCATTGTTTTTAAGAAGAATATTAAGCACTCACTTATTAAAACGTTTCACACAATTATTTGCGCTCTGAATTCTTGAAAATGTTTCTATTTGTTTAATTTGTCTTTTTCTTTGTTCATCGATCTGTTTATTATACCAAGGTGGAACAACAGAGTACTTTAACCTCTTTTATTACTCGGGGGCACATTTGTCTTGCATTTAACGAAAACTATTATGTCAGCTGTGGGGGGCATAGTAAGAATTACTCTATAACAGACATAATGGAAAGGGATAATGGCGATTCAACGGATAAGACAGACGGCCTGAAATGCAAGATCTGGACAGCATGTCTGCATGTTCCTTCTCTCTTCACTTGGGGATTTCAGATTTCCATGTGTACTATGCCATTGAAGCCTGTTTGTCTGTCTATCTATCTGTACGTTTGTCTGTCCATCCGTCTGTCTATCTGTCTGCTTACCCCCCCCTCTCTCTCTCTCTCTAAAAATGCCTGCGAAACTCTACGTCTGACACTACTGCCAGCACAGTCAAGCGCAGAAAGCTATTAACACAGATTGAAATGGAATAGGTGACATAGAGATCAGTGACCGCCAGGTTTGCAGCATTAATATTTAAGCTGGGTTGGGCTCAGCTCAGTATGATCAGTTCTGGCAGCTAGTGTTGCCGTCACCCTTATTGGAGCTGATACAAAAGATTTACTCCTGACCACATTACGTTGGAGCACTGAGCAGGGCGTTGTTTAAGCTGATCAATGTTGAAGTCATCAACTGAACGGTCAACATTGTGGATATCAATCAGGTACAGAGGATTGTCACACCTCACCAAAGCTGATTTCGCACCAGCGTGTCACGTACACATGTATAATGGAAACATTGTCCTGCGTTTGGTCTGAGTGAATATGCATTCGGCTTTGTGTGTGTCTCAGTCTGAAGACTTGTCAACAGAATGTTAAACAGAATCATGGATATAGACGGTAAAGCACACACACACACACACACACACACACACACACACACACACACACACACACACACACACACCACACACACACACACACACACACACACACATTTGAAGAGTTCATATCTGTTTTTAGAAACGATGTGGTCTGCTTTGTTGGTTGTACCTCCAGTGCTTCTTTAGAGTCTCACGGCCTGTTTCCATGACTGGGGGTGAACGTTCAGTGACTTGTGTCGTGAGCATTCTATCTTTCCTGTGCTTCCTCCGTTGATTGTTCGGTGGGCGTTTAAACACCCATCAACAGCAGCCACGCCGTTGCTTGCTTTCACTTCATTGTCTGGGGCAATGCTATCTACAGTGCTGTTTGTGCTATAGTGCCGGGTAATCCTCTCTCAGGGCAGTCAGTGCAGTCTACAGTGCTGTTTGTACTATAGTGCCGTGTAATCTTCTCTCAGGGCAGTCAGTTCAGTTTACAGTGCTGTTTGTGCTATAGTGCCGTGTAATCTTCTCTCCGGGGCAGTCAGGTCAGTCTACAGTGTTGTTTGTGCTATAGTGATGTGTAATCCTCTCTCAGGGCAGTCAGTGTGCTATAGTGCCGTGTAATCCTCTCTCAGGGCAGTCAGTGCAGTCTACAGTTTTGTTTGTGCTATAGTGCCGTGTAATCATCTCTCAGGGCAGTCAGTGCAGTCTACAGTGCTGTTTGTGCTATAGTGCCGTGTAATCCTCTCTCAGGGCAGTCAGGTCAGTCTACAGTGCTGTTTGTGCTATAGTGCCGTGTAATCTTCTCTCAGGGGCAGTCAGGTAAGTCTACAGTGTTGTTTGTGCTATAGTGCCGTGTAATCCTCTCTCAGGGCAGTCAGTGCAGTCTACAGTGTTGTTTGTGCTATAGTGCCGTGTAATCTTCTCTCCGGGGCAGTCAGTGCAGTCTACAGTGTTGTTTGTGCTATAGTGCCGTGTAATCTTCTCTCAGGGCAGTCAGTGCAGTCTACAGTGCTGTTTGTGCTATAGTGCCGTGTAATCTTCTCTCAGGGCAGTCAGGTCAGTCTACAGTGTTGTTTGTGCTATAGTGCCGTGTAATCCTCTCTCAGGGCAGTCAGTGCAGTCTACAGTGCTGTTTGTGCTATAGTGCCGTGTAATCTTCTCTCAGGGCAGTCAGGTCAGTCTACAGTGTTGTTTGTGCTATAGTGCCGTGTAATCTTCTCTCAGGGCAGTCAGGTCAGTCTACAGTGTTGTTTGTGCTATAGTGCCGTGTAATCTTCTCTCAGGGCAGTCAGTCAGTCTACAGTGCTGTTTGTGCTATAGTGCCGTGTAATCTTCTCTCAGGGCAGTCAGTCAGTCTACAGTGTTGTTTGTGCTATAGTGCCGTGTAATCCTCTCTCAGGGCAGTCAGGCAGTCTACAGTGTGTGTTTGTGCTATAGTGCCGTGTAATCTTCTCTCAGGGCAGTCAGGTCAGTCTACAGTGTTGTTTGTGCTATAGTGCCGTGTAATCTCTCTCAGGGCAGTCAGGTCAGTCTACAGTGTGTTTGTGCTATAGTGCCGTGTAATCTTCTCTCAGGGCAGTCAGGTCAGTCTACAGTGTTGTTTGTGCTATAGTGCCGTGTAATCTCTCTCAGGGCAGTCAGTCAGTCTACAGTGTTGTTTGTGCTATAGTGCCGTGTAATCTTCTCTCGGGGCAGTCAGGTCAGTCTACAGTGTTGTTTTGTTTGGTGCTATAGTGCCGTGTAATCCTCTCAGGGCAGTCAGGTGCAGTCTACAGTGTGTTTGTGCTATAGTGCCGTGTAATCTCTCTCAGGGCGTCAGGTCAGTCTACGTGTGTTGTGCTATAGTGCCGTGTAATCTCTCTCAGGGCAGTCGGTCAGTCTACAGTGTTGTTTGTGCTATAGTGCCGTGTAATCTTCTCTCAGGCAGTCAGTGCAATCTACAGTGTTGTTTGTGCTATAGTGCGTGTAATCTCTCTCAGGGCAGTCAGGTCAGTCTACAGTGTTGTTTGTGCTATAGTGCCGTGTAATCTTCTCTCGGGCGTCAGGTCAGTCTACAGTGTTGTTTGTGCTATAGTGCCGTGTAATCTTCTCTCAGGGCAGTCAGTCAGTTACAGTGTTGTTTGTGCTATAGTGCGTGTAATCTCTCTCAGGCAGTCGGTCAGTCTACAGTGTTGTTTGTGCTATAGTGCCGTGTAATCTCTTCAGGGCAGTCAGGTCAGTCTACAGTGTGTTTGTGCTATAGTGCCGTGTAATCCTCTCTCAGGGCAGTCAGGTCAGTCTACAGTGTTGTTTGTGCTATAGTGCCGTGTAATCCTCTCAGGCAGTCAGGTCAGTCTACAGTGTTGTTTGTGCTATAGTGCCGTGTAATCTCTTCAGGCTCAGGCAGTCTACAGTGTTGTTTGTGCTTAGTGCCGTGTAATCTCTCTCAGGGCAGCAGGTCAGTTACAGTGTTGTTTGTGCTATAGTGCCGTGTAATCCTTCCGGGCAGTAGTGCAGTCTACAGTGTTGTTTGTGCTATAGTGCCGTGTAATCTCTCTCAGGCAGTCAGGCAGTCTACAGTTTGTTTGTGCTATAGTGCCGTGTAATCTTCTCTCAGGGCAGTCAGGTCAGTCTACAGTGTTGTTTGTGCTATAGTGCCGTGTAATCTTCTTCAGGGCAGTCAGGTCAGTCTACAGTGTTGTTTGTGCTATAGTGCCGTGTAATCCTCTCTCAGCGTCAGGTCATCTCAGTGTTGTTGTGCTATGTCGTGTATCTCTCAGGCATCAGTCAACAGTGTTGTTTGTGCTATAGTGCCTGTGTAATCTTCTCTCTAGGGGCTTCAGTGCAGTCTACAGTGCTGTTTGTGCTATAGTGCCGTGTAATCTCTCTCAGGGCAGTCAGGTCAGTCTACAGTGTTGTTTGTGCTATAGTGCCGTGTAATCTTCTCTCAGTGGAACTCAGGTCAGTCCTACAGTGTTGTTTGTGCTATAGTGCCGTGTAATCCTCTCTCAGGGCAGTCAGTCAGTCTACAGTGCTGTTGTTCATGTGCGTCTATAGTGCTACTGTTGTTGTGTTAGTGCCTGTAATCCTCTCTCAGGGCAGTCAGTCAGTCTACAGTGTTGTTGTGCTATAGTGCCGTGTAATCTTCTCTCAGGGCAGTCAGTGCATCTACAGTGTTGTTTGTGCTATAGTGTCGTGTAATCCTCTCTCAGGGCAGTCAGTCAGTCTACAGTGTGTTTGTGCTAAGTGCCGTTAACCTCTCTCAGGCATCAGTCAGTCCAGTGCTGTTTGTGCTATAGTGCCGTGTAATCCTCTCTCAGGGCAGTCAGGTCAGTATACAGTGCTGTTTGAGCAGTCGAGTC
>CM065714.1:2078209-2090709 GCA_033310375.1 Conus canariensis | reverse complement strand
TTCTCCAGTGCGGTGATGTAGAGAGCAACCCCGGACCCAACTCATCGCAGACGAGGCAGACCCGACTGACCAGCCGACCTAGCCTGGAGAGGCCTGGCCATCCGCACGACGGAGCATCCAACCAGCCAGGGAGAGACTTGTCGCTTCATGACGTCATGAGCAAGCTGAACTCCATGGAAAGAAAATTTGACGGGAAGCTTGACGCCGTGAAGCAGGACATGCACGCCCTACGGGAGGACTATGCTGCCATGCAGGGGGAGCTGAGGGGCTTACGGGAAGAAGTCAGCCAGTTACGTCAGGAGAACCAGGATCTGACAAAGAAGATGGAGGACTTAGAAAGAAAGACTGACGATCTGGAGGGGCGGTCTAAGAGAAACAACCTCATCTTCTATGGACTGCCTCGGACAGAAAATGAGACTCCGGCAGACTGTGAAAATGTGCTTAGGGACCTCTTCACAGACAAATTAGACTTGACTGAAGATGTTGACTTTGATAGGGTCCATCGACTGAACAACAGGCCGGACTCTCCTGTGATCGCGCGCTGCGTGTTCTACAAGCAAAAAGTGAACATTCTAAAAGCGAAACGCAAGCTGCAAGGAACTAACATTTTCATCGGTGAGGACTTCTCCACCAGGGTGCGCGACCTTAGGAAAAAGTTAACTCCCTACCTCAAAAATGCCAGAAGTGACGGTAAACGTGCTAGTTTAATCTTTAATTACCTTCTCATTGACGGCAAGCGGTACACTCTGGGCGCGGAAGACAGACTTGAGGAAATCAGATAGGAACTTGGCCGGCCCATAAATGTACTTGGTAATATCTCCGTGCCTGTGAAAGGAACCGACAGCAAGCCGTCACCGGTTGTGTCAACCGTGTGTTGTGTATCCCAAGCACGTGAAGCTGACCGTCAGGTCGTGCATTGTGAGAACTCACGAACACCAGTGTCAGCTGAATGTGTAAATAATAGGGATGCTGTGTCTTCTACAATTGTACATTCTATGAATATGTCCACTGAAAACGATGAATCGTATAATGTTGATGTTTGTCATAAAAGTAGAATATTTTTGTTTCTTCATTGGAATATAAATGGACTGCTCTCCAAAATACGTAGTAATGATTTTGTTTCTTATGTTTCTGGTTTTGATTTTGTATGTTTTGTGGAAACATTTGTTGAAGTCTTTCAATCGCCTGTGTTCTCAGGCTACACGGTTTACTGTAAGCCGGCATTAAAGTTCACTGCACGTGGCAGGCGTTCCGGTGGGCTGGTATGCCTCGTGAAAAATGAGCTCTGTCCTAATTTGAAAGTTGTGGATGTGGTATCGGATTTATTCTTTGCTTTTATTATTGATAAGTCCTTGTTTGGCACAACAAAACATGTTATGTATGTGTGTGCATATATTCCACCGGAAGGCTCGCCGTATTATTCTTTTTTTGATAAGGAAAATGGAGTTTCTTTGCTAGAAGAATTTTTGTGTGATTGTTTACTTTTGATTAAAGATGATGTTTTTGTGATTGTAGGTGGTGACTTGAACAGCAGAGTAGCAAAATTTTCTTGTGATTTTGAGGAAAACGTGCCTGAAAACGGTAATCAGTATAAAAGTGAACCACTACAGGTTCGAAATTCAGAGGACCTTGTTTTGAACAATTATGGAAAATTACTGCTTAATATGTGTACTGCTTTAAAACTGTGTATTGTAAATGGTGTGTGTAAGGGCGACCTCCAAGGTCGCTACACATACATATCTGACTGTGGTAGCAGCGTTAACGATTATTTTTTAATGTCTTTTGATTTGTTCTCCGTTATCACTGATGGCTGTGAGATGTATGTATCTGACAGAATTGAATCCGATCACATGCCCTTAGAACTGAATCTTACTTCCCTGTGTTATAACGACAACGCTTCTCAAGTAAACAACAGGCGCTTAACAGTTGAAAAATTTGTATGGAATGAAGGTAATATTGATTTGTTTAAAAGTGTAATTCTTTCCGATGAAATGCAAGTGCGTATGCAAGAGGCAGTATGGCTGGTTGATGTTAATGTCGAGGAAGCGTTAAACATTTTCAACTGTTGTGTAAAAGAGGCCGCAGAATGTATGAAGAAAGAGATTAGCGTCGGAAAATATCCAAAAGAAGATGACTGGTATGATATGGAATGCCGAGCTAACAAAAGAAATGCTCGTAATTTATTAAAGAAATTTCGACGTTCTTTATCCAAGCCGTCACGTGAGTCCTACTGCAAAGCAAGGCGAGAATATAAACATCTATTAAAGAGAAAGGAAAAACAATATAATGGTGCTTTGTTGACAGAACTACTCCAATCTGTAAATAGTCAGAAAGAGTTCTGGGATTGTGTGCACAAAATTTCAGGAAAAAGAAAACAACCCGTAAATGATATAAGTCTTGAAACATGGTTTTATCATTTTAGAAATCTGCTTGAAGGAAATGATCATTCTCATGACGATCTAGTTAATGAAACTCACGTAAATGACACTGAATTCGATGATGACAATCTAAACCGTCCCATTTCTAAAGAAGAAGTTTTATTGGCTCTAAGAAAGATAAAACCTCGGAAAGCTGCCGGCCCAGATGGAATTATAGGTGAAATTATAAAAACTGCTTGCCAGTCAAACTTATTTCTAGAGTTTTTGGTTAAATTCTTTAATTCCTTATTTGACAAAGGGATGTATCCCAGATCTTGGTCAGAATCCATTGTCATCCCATTGTTTAAAAAAGGAGATGCGAACGACCCAAATAATTACAGAGGTATTTCATTATGTAATGTGTGCAGTAAATTGTATAGTGCGGTTATTAACATGAGATTACAGGAGTGGGTAGAAGAACATAATATTACAGGAGAATACCAAGCTGGGTTCAAGAAAAACTATTCTACTGTTGATCACATGTTCACACTGATAACATTTATACAAAAACAGTTTTGTTTAAATCGTAAATTATATGTTGCCTTTATTGATTTTGAGAAGGCTTTTGATTCGGTAAATAGAACTTTATTGTGGCCTGTATTGCTGAAAAACGGTGTCCATGGGAAACTTTATAAATGTGTTATAAGTATGTATGAGTGTGTGAGGGCAAGAGTGCGATCTGGTGCAGGTTTGACAGAGTACATTAAATGTACTTCTGGTGTGAAACAGGGCGATGTCTGCAGTCCTGTCTTGTTTTCTTTATTTATTAATGAATTGACACAGGAAATGATACGTCGTGGAAGGCACGGTGCACATTTCATAAACGATGCTCTAGAAATTTTCGTTCTCCTTTTAGCTGATGATGTGGTCTTGTTATCAGAAACAGTGATAGGATTACAAACTCAGTTAAACACTTTACAAGGTATCGCTGCTTCATTACAGTTAAAAGTCAACCTGTCAAAAAGCAATATAATTGTATTTAGGAAGGGTGGGTATCTTGCAGCGAGAGAAAGATGGACATACAACGGATCTATAATGCCTGTTGTTAATGTATATAAGTACCTGGGTATCTACTTCTCCACACGTTTGAGTTTTGCCTTTGCTTGCAAGGATTTAGCAAGTAGAGCAAAATATCCATTATTGTGCATTATGAAAAAATTGTCATTGCTAAAGAACGATTCCCTTTCTCTGTTTTTGAAATTGTTTGATTGCCAGATTCAACCTATGTTACAGTATGGAGCTGAAATATGGGGCCTTGATGCGTGCACTGTGAAAAAATTCATCTTTTTGCTCTTAAGAAATTTCTTGGTGTATCTTTGTAAACCCCGAACGATTTAGTATATGGTGAAACAGCAAGGCATCCTATAAGTTTGAATTCTGTTGTTAAATGTATCCGATATTGGTTAAAAATTGTTCAGATGCAGGAGCACAGATTACCGCTCAAAGCGTATAGAATGTTGTTAGACTTAGACAATAGAGGTAAGAAAAACTGGGTGACCAAGGTGAGGATGAAACTGTGTGAATATGGTTTCAGCTTTGTATGGATGAACCAAGGTGTGAGTGATATGAATGTTTTTCTTCGGGTATTTCGAGAAAGACTGATTGATTGTAGTTGGCAAAATTGGAATTATCATGTGCAAAACAGCGATAGATTTGAATCATATAGAACGTTCAGTCATTTACGCTGTTTACCTGTATATATATCGATGAAGATGGACAAACAACTGAAGCGTATCATGACTAGATTCAGATTCGGTGTGTCTGATATTGCTACTCATCATTTTCGTTATAGACAATTATGTGACAGAAATCTAATTTGTCCATTATGCCAAAATCCGAAAGAAGATGAAGTTCATTTTGTACTGACGTGTCCAAGATTAAGAGACCTCAGAGAGCAATTCATACCACAAAAATATTTCAAGAATCCTTGTCTTTTCAAATTGGTCTTGTTAATGCCCTCATCTAATGAACATACTATTAGACAATTTGCTATTTACTTGTATAAAGCATTCCAGATGCGAAGTGTTTATGTAACATGATGAAGACTAGTGTCAATATGCGACATGAATCACAACGTATATCTCCATTCTAAGGGGCTTTGGCCTTTATGAATAAATCATTTGAGTCTTTGAGTCTTGAGTCTCTCTCTCTCTCTCTCTCTCTCTCTCTCTCTCTCTCTCTCTCTGTCTGTCTCTCTCTCTTTCTCTCTCTGTCTCTCTCTCTCTCTGTCTCTCTCTCTGTCTCTCTCTCTAAATGCTACCTTCTCCCTTCACCCCAGTCCACCCTCTACCCCATTTCTCCCCCCTGTCTTCCTCCTTGTGCCCTATGTTCACACGTGTTCCATTGCGTTCATTGTCAGTGGAGTTAACAGCACATTGTTTGTGTTGCATTGTGATCAATGTCAGTAGTGTTAACAGCAAATTGTTTATGTTGCATTGTGTGAGATTTTGTGATTTGTTTGTTCCTCTTATATGTATTTACCTTGATTTGTTATTCTTTTTTTTCCTTTCGCCCTAGGGCTGGGTGGAAAAAAAGCATTTTTATTTGCTTATCTCATTACCCTGGAAAAATAAGATTTCGTTTCGTTTTGTATCTGTTTCTTTTTGTCTCTCTCTGTCTCTGTCTGTCTCTGTTTGTCTGTCTGTCTGTCTGTCTGTCTCTGTTTGTCTGTCTGTCTGTCTGTCTCTGTGTACTTTTCTCTCAATATCTGTTTGTCTGTCTGTCTGTCTGTCTGTCTGTCTCTGTGTACTTTTCTCTCAATATCTGTTTGTCTGTCTGTCTGTCTGTCTCTGTGTACTTTTCTCTCAACATCTGTTTGTCTGTCTGTCTGTCTGTCTGTCTCTGTGTACTTTTCTCTCAATCTCTGTTTGTCTGTCATCCCATGCCCTCTGATCTGGATCTCGCCCTCCATCTCTCCATCACTCCATCTCTCAATCACTCCATCTCTCTATCACTCAATCTCTCCATCACTCCATCTCTCTATCACTCCCTCTCTCTATCACTCCATCTCTCCATCACTCCATCTCGCCATCACTCCATCTCGCCATCACTCAATCTCTCCATCACTCCATCGCTCTATCACTCCATCTCTCTATCACTCCCTCTCTCTATCACTCCATCTCTCCATCACTCCATCTCTCTATCACTCCATCTCTCCATCACTCCATCTCTCCATCACTCCATCTCTCTATCACTCCATCTCTCTAACTCCATCTCTCCACCACTCCATCTCTCTATCACTCAATCTTTCCATCACTCCATCTCTCCATCACTCCCTCTCTCTATCACTCCCTCTCTCTATCACTCCATCTCTCTATCACTCCATATCTCCATCACTCCATCTCTCCATCACTCCATCTCTCCATCACTCACTCTCTCTATCATTCCCTCTCTCATCACTCCCTCTCTCTATCACTCCATCTCCCATCACTCCATCTCTCATCACTCCCTCTCTTATCACTCATCTCTCAATCACTCCATCTCTCTATCACTCCATCTCTCTATCCTCCCTCTCTCCATCACTCCTCTCTCACACTCCCTCTCATCACTCCCTCTCTCATCACTCCATCTCTCATCACTCCTCTCTCTATCACTCCATCTCTCTATCACTCCATCTCTCTATCCTCCTCTCTCCATCACTCCCTCTCTCTATCACTCCTCTCTCCATCACTCCCTCTCTCTATCACTCCACTCTCCTCACTCCTCTCTATCACTCACTCTCTCATCATCATCCTTCACTCCTCTCTCCATCACTCCCTCTCTCTATCGCTCCCTCTCTCCATCACTCCCTCTCTCTATCACTCCCTCTCTCCATCACTCCCTCTCTCTATCACTCCCTCTCTCTATCACTCCCTCTCTCCATCACTCCCTCTCTCTATCACTCCCTCTCTCTATCACTCCATCTCTCCATCACTCCATCTCCATCACTCCCTCTCTTTATCACTCCATCTCAGTGGAGTCTGTGACGTTGGTGAAGGAGTCCTCCACTTTGTTGGTTGTCGTCATCATCATCATTCATCCTCCTCCTCCTCCTCTCATCATCACAATCACCACCACCACCACGTTCGACTATCAATCATGATCTGCACCACTACGTATCATTATCAATCATCACCTCACAGACCACTTCTTATTGTCAGTCTCCGGCAGGGGACATTGAGTGTCCTAAAGAACATACCACACTCTCCTGGATCTGTGCTGCAGGGAATTATGTTGTCATTCCCCTCATCTCCTTTTATTTCGGCTCATTTCACATGTTAGTCTGTGATGGATAGCGCCTTACAGTGTTCCTTTACTTTTCAAACTTTCGTCTTCTCTCTTATTTCATTCATCTGCCCATTCTCTGATGGAACGGGACCCAAACGCTGAATAATGCGATGATTCCACCTCATTACTCTCATTCTGTTTTTGGCACATGTTTGACGTCTGCACGTAATATCAAAACTGCCCATGGCTCATTCCCAGCCTGTAAATGTCGGAGACACAGTGACAGAGTTGTGGACACAGTGACAGAGTTGTGAACACAGTCACAGAGTTGTGGGCACAGTGACAGAGTTGTGGACACAGTGACAGAGTTGTGGACAGTGACAGAGTTGTGGACACAGTGACAGAGTTGTGAACATGGTGACAGAGTTGTGAACACAGTGACAGAGTTGTGAACACAGTGACTGAATTGAGGGCACAATGGCTGAGTTCTGGACACAGTGACAGGGTTGTGGACACAGTGACATAGTTGTGGACACAGTGACATAGTTGTGGATGCAGTGACAGAGTTGTGGACACAGTGACATAGTTGTGGACACAGTGACAGAGTTGTGAACACAGTGACAGAGTTGTGAACACAGTGACAGAGTTGAGGGCACAGTGGCAGAGTTCTGGACATAGTGACAGAGTTGTGGACACAGTGACATAGTTGTGGGCACAGTGACAGAGTTCGGGACACAGTGACATAGTTGTGGACACAGTGACATAGCTGTGGACACAGTGACATAGTTGTGGACACAGTGACACAGTTGTGGACACAGTGACATTGTCACGCACGGACATTCAAGGGACATAATTGCGCATATTGTAAGGCGGAGTTATTGCAGCGGTCAGTTCTTTCTTTTTCCTGTGTCGATATATGGGAGTTACGATGCGTGTTTTTATTTTTGTGTGTGTTTTGGTCGAGTCATTGCGGGTAGGTGATCGACCAAAGAGGATGGAGTTTGTGCCTATATTTGGCTGTATCCATTCTTCTGATTTTGTGGTCTGTTGCCTTGGTGATTTATGGGTGATTGGTTGACCAACTATTAGAGACTGGTGCTTGTATGTATGGTTGTGTCCATATTTGGTCTTGTGTACAAGCTGTTGGTGGTTATCGATTGATGATTGGAGGGATTTATAATCTAGAGTCTGTGCCGATACACAGTTGTTCCCATATTGGGAAGTGTGGTCTCGTCACCCTAGGTGACTTATTGCTGATTGGTCCTCTGCCAAGTTGGTGTTTCGAGTCTGCATACGACTGTCTCTATCTATGCCCCTATCTGGAGTTTTGTCGTGCCGTTCCCTGGGCAACCTATTGATGATTGGTCGAAGTCAGGATGTGGCCTTGTCAGTTTCATGGTGTCTGTCAACTCTAAGTGTCGTCTGTTTTTTGACTGTCTGATTCAGTTGTTTGCGACTCCTGGCTCGAGACGGAGGTCTTCTGATCCAGCGTTTGGTGAGGCAGTTTTGCCACTTTGTTTAGTGGGCTGCCAGGAAACCCATCGGTGTGTCCTTGTGACAGCTCGGGATTCCAAGAAGAAGTTATCGGTGTGTCGGTGTCTGCCACCAGTGTCCACGCCTTCAAGGGAGCGAGGGTTTCCCCGGTCTGGAGCTGCTCTGGCGGGTGTTTGTCCTGTATTGTCTTCGTTGGTCATTGTAACTCCAGGTGTCGACAGGGTTTGACCGCTCTGCTGCTGCGACCTCTGGTGTGAGGCATCTTACCTGGTACTGCCCTGTTTCCGACTTCTTTCTGGCCGACCTCTAGGTCATCGCTACGAACGACTGGGAGGGGGCGAGCTCATCCTTCTGCGAGCGTCGGAGCTCCCCCTCCTGCTGCTGAGATCTGCTGAGCTGCTGAGCTGCTGGGGTCTTCATTTTCTTCAATGTGTGTCACAGTGTACTTTGAATCAGTCACTCCGTGTTGTGACATTGTCGATTCTTCATCGTTCGACGCTTCGTCTGCTGGGGTATCAGGACCTCAGTGACAGTGTGGTCACCAGTGCACAAACCGTGAACGTTCGTGAAGGAAGGGGAAAAGGTTGGAGTGTGGGAATTGATTGTGTGAAAAAAAGACGGTTCGAGTGTGCGAAGGGTGAATGGTATTGTGCGTGAGTTGTTTATAACGATATATATATATATATATATTTTTTTTTTTGGGGGGGGGGGGGGGGGAGTCGTTGTATCCCCTTTGTGGTTCGTATCGCGCGGGCACTTTGGGTTCGGTTGGCCATCCTACCTCTGGATGACCCAGCCCCAGGTTACCACGTGATAGTCCCTGGAGTATCCCTGGTCCGGTATTAACCCTGTGTGGGTTGGGGTCCCTTGAGGCTTCCTGGATTTGAAGGCGGGGTGTTGGGGCATTTTTATTGTGTATTGCTGATTTTTGTGTTTTTTAAAATTATTGTTTGAAGATTTTTTTTTTGCTGATAGTGTGTGGGTGAGTGTGAATTTGAATAAAATTTGATTGTTTGTTGCACCTATTATTTGGTGTTTTGTATTTTTGTTCTGTGGTGTCGGTAGTTTTAGAGTGTGAGCAGGGTGGATTAAAAGGGGGTACTCTTCTACATTCGGGTATCCCTGTCACCGCACTAGGCGTAGTGACAGACATAGTTCTGAAGCAGTGACAGAGTTGTGGAAACAGTGACAGAGTTGTGGACACAGTGACATAGTTGTGAACACAGTGACAGAGTTGTGGGCACAGTGACAGAGTTGTGGACACAGTGACATAGTTGTGAACACAGTGACAGAGTTGTGGACACAGTGACAGAGTTCGGGACACAGTGGCAGAGTTGTGGACACAGTGACAGAGTTGGCGACACAGTGACAGAGTTGGCGACACAGTGACAGAGTTTTGACACACACATCAGGAACTGAAATAAGATGCAGAGCAGATGTGGATTCAGATGAAAACACAGCTTCCCCCTCACCACAAACATCACACGCAAACAGTCATCGCCATTCTGTCCTTAAAACAACGTTGGTCACGGACACGAACAAGCCAGCCATCTGTAATTTCAATGCCAATGACCAAATGTTCAAAACCATATGTCACTCACTACTGCCTGATAGTGAAGTAATCCATGGCTTGATGTACGGGCAGTTGCTATAGACATGTAGTTTAACATCCAGTGCCTGGCATTGCTAAGACGAAAACTGACTGAAAGGAGATACATTTTCTTAAATGCCAATTGTTCTTTCAGAAATATCAAAGTGTAAGTCGTAAAACAAGTCGTCCATTCTTAACAATGCCTGGCAATGGATGACGTGGTAAAACACCCGTTCCGGGCTGACTAACATGATAATACCTCCAGCTCTTGAAACAGGGCATACAACAGAGCCAAGTGTCTTTGAAAATGCCTGGCATTGTCACTGTAATACTTCCAGGTTTTGAACAAGGTCATATGACAGGATCAGCTGTCTTAAAATGTCTGGCACTGAATAACACGGTAATACCCCCAGCCCTTGAAATAAGACACATGACAGAATAACCTGTCTTTAAAAAAGCCTGGAACTGACTGCCATGTAGTATTCCAGCTCTTGAATTAGGCCAAACGACAAGACCACCTGTCTTAAAAAAGTGGTACTGTCTGACACGGTGAAATCACTTGTTCATGGAGTGGCTCTTGTGATAAAACCAGTCATCCTTAAAAGTGCCTGTCATCGACGAATAAAATAGAATTGCCTGTCTATGAACTGTCAAATATAAAAGTAAAACAAAGTGTGGCACTGAGATGGTAAACTCAGCTGTCCTGAAAATGCCCAGCAATGGGGTTGTAAACAGGGACGTTGTGGACATTTCGGTGTGTGGTTTACTTCATGCGCTTTTTCGTCAAGTGGACTTTGTATCAGAGCTATCGTGACAACAGAGAGACGGAAAGGAAGAAGGCAAAATCAATACAGTCAGAGAGGAGGAAATGGTGGTGTGGCTGATACAGAGTGGTGACAGGGACGATGAGGATAGAAGAAAGGGAGAGGAAGACAAGGAGGGGTGGGGGTAGGGGAGGCAGAACAGAAGCGCCCTCTGAAGGGAAAACAACTCTCCCGACAATCTGGAAGCCTGGAGCCGGGAAGATGATGTTGTGCGGTGGAGCGGGAGAGATCAGTTTGCAGGGTCGTTCCCCTGGGCAAACCAAGCGTGAAATCGACCCTCTACATTGTTAGTTCTCTGGTTTTTGTCCCTCACCACGAGTGGAGAGGTCTGGAACATAGACAGACAGACAGACAGACAGACACACACACACACACACACACACACACACACACACACACACACACACACACACACACAGACGCATGTTCCGCACAAACGCATACACATACACACATACACACACATATACACACATATGCGCACATAGACACACGCACACATGTACACACATGCACACCACAGACAGACAGACAGACAGACAGACAGACAGACAGACAGACAGACACATATGCACACACACAGACAGACAGACACACACACTATCTCTGTCTCTCTGTCTCTCTCTTTCTTTCTTTCTCTCTCTCTCCCTCTCTCTCTCTCTCTCCGCTTCTCTCCACCCCCCCCCCCCATTTCTCTCTTCACCCCGCTGCTTACTATGTATGTTTGTATGTTGTTTGTTTGCGAAAGTGTACAAGTGTTTGGGTGGGTGTTTGGGGAGGGGCGTTTTCTGGGTGGGGATTGTTAAAGTGGAAGTGTGTTACGTTTCTTTGATGTTATTTCCATTTTGTGTATTTTCAGACTTTTTTGTATGTTCAATCTTTTGTTTGTTTGTTGGGTTTCTTTTTTTTTTTTTTTTGGCCGTTTGTTCATTTTTCATTCCGCAATTTTTTTTTGTTCCCCTCTTGGGCGAGGGCTGGATGTAAAAAAGCATGAACTTGCTTATCTATTACCCTCGATAATAAAGAATTTGTCTTGTCTTGTCTTGTCTTGTCTCTCTCTCTCTCTCTCTCTCTCTCTCTCTCTCTCTCTCTCTCTCTCTCTCTACATAATGTGCCCATACAAATGACAACTGCTCCCTGCCTCCTTGCAGCCACCCCCCCTCTCTCTCTCTCTCGCTCGCTCTCTCTCTCTCTCTCTCTCTCTCTCTCTCTCTCTCTCTCTCTCTCTCTTCCCGTCTGTCTTACCATTAATGACATATTCGTATTCTTAATTCTGATAGCAAAAGTGTTTTTTTGTTTGTACTTACAATCTGATGTATTTTTTGTTGATTTTTGGAAAGCTTTCAACTCCACAAAAAAAGAAGTACATTGGCCTTTTCTTGTAAAAACAGTGGTAAAAGGATTGCTTTCGATGTGTTCTATGTCATACCATGGCTCCAGACTTACAGTTTATTCTGTGCAGAATTCATGAACTGTTGTAACTGTGCTTAGTGGACAAAACAGGGCGATGCTATTTGTCCAGTGCTGTTGTTTTCTTTTTACTTTTGGTTTCATTTCTTTTTATTTATGAATACACTACTATGGACGTGATCAGAAATAAGAGGCATGTTGTAAGATTTACATAAGATTAATTTCAATTGCTTATTTACTTCAATAGAGAAGCACTCATGGCTGAAACAATACGTGGGTTACAAATGCAGTAAAAGTAAATCTAAATTTGAATTTGACGATCATTGCTATCATTGTATTTACGAGTGACGGACATCTATTAGGTAGACTTATGATTGTTTTTTTTATGCCTGTTGTAAGTGATCTTCATGTTTTTGACTTTGTCATACTAGAGTTGTAGCAGTAGATCCAAGCATATACTGTCATGTACACTGCGAAACTAAAATGTCACTCCCTTTGTTTTAATACCGTCATTTTGTTTTGAAGGAAGCTGAATTGTTTTGACTGAATTATGCAGCT
>CM065714.1:2065709-2073209 GCA_033310375.1 Conus canariensis | reverse complement strand
TCTCTGTCCCTTTCTCTGACTCTCCCTCCCTCCCTCACTCCCCCCCCCCCTCTCTGTCTCTGTGTATTTTTGTCTCAATCACTACTCTATATGTGCTTGTCTGTCGCCCCCCTCTAATCTGCATTTGCATCTGACATCCCCCGGAAATCTGCATCTCTCCTTCCCTCTCTCTATTGCTCCATCTCAATGCATCAGTGATGTTGGTGAAGGGTCTCCAGTTTCTTGATGGTCGTCGTCGTCATCATCATCATCAACATCCTCCTCCTCCTCCTCCTCCTCGTCGTCATCGTCGTCGTCGTCGTCGTCATCATCATCATCATCATCATCATCATCATCATCATCATCATCATCATCGTCGTCGTCGTCGTCGTCGTCGTTGTGTCATCACCATCATCATCACCATCATAATTGTCATCGTCTTCGTCGTCGTCGTCGTCGTCATCGTCATCATCATCGTCGTCGTCTTCGTCGTCGTCGTCGTCGTCGTCGTCGTCATCATCATCATGACCATCATCATCGCCACCTCCATCACATATCATTATCAATGATCACCTCTGCCACCACTTCTCACTGTCAATCTCCGGCAGGAGAACAAAGGACATTGAATGTGCTGAAGAAGATAACCACATTCTCCCGGATCGGTGCTGCAGGAGATGATGTAGTCATTCCCCTCATCTCCTTTTATTTCGGCTCATTTCCCATGTCAGTCTGTGATGGATAGCAGCACTTCGTTCCTTCACTTCGTTTTTCAAACTTTCTTCTTCTCCTTCTTATATTCATCTGTTCCTTTTCTTTGATGAAACTGAACCCAAAAGCTGCCTAATACGATGATTCTGCCTTATTACTCTCAGTTTGTTTTTGGCACGTGTGTGGTGTCTGCACGTGACATAAAAGCTGCCTGTCGCCCGTTGCCAGCCTGAAAATGTTGGAGACACAGTGACAGTGACAGATTTGGGAACACAGTGACAGAGTTGTGGACACAGTGACAGAGTTCTAGACAGTGACAGAGTTTTCGACACAGTGACAGAGTTGTAGACCACAATGACAGAGTTGTGGACACAGTGACAGAGTTGTGGACACAGTGACAGAGTTGTGGACACAGTGACAGAGTTGTGGACATAGTGACAGCGTTGTGAACACAGTGACAGAGTTGTGGACACAGTGACAGCGTTGTGAACACAGTGACAGAGTTGTGGACACAGTGATAGAGTTCTGGACACACATCAGGAAGTGAAATAGGATGTGGAGCAGATCCGGATTGACATCAGATCACAGCTTTCCCCTCACTACCAACGACAACACACGCCGTCATTGCCAGTCTGTCCTTCAGACAACGCTGGTCATGGAAACGAACAAGGAAGCCCACCGTCATTTCAACGCCAATGGCTAAATGTTCAGAGCCATATGTCCTTAACCACTGTCTTCAACACCAATGGCTAAATGTTCAGAACCATATGTCTTTAACCACTGTCTTCAACACCAATGGCTAAATGTTCAGAACCATATGTCCTTAACCACTGTCTTCAACATCAATGGCTAAATGTTCAGAACCATATGTCTTTAACCACTGTCTTCAACATCAATGGCTAAATGTTCAGAACCATATGTCTTTAACCACTGCCTTCAACACCAATGGCTAAATGTTCAGAACCATATGTCCTTAACCACTGTCTTCAACACCAATGGCTAAATGTTCAGAACCATATGTCCTTAACCACTGTCTGATAGTGAAGTAATTTATGGTTTGAAGTGTGGGCAGCTGCTATAGACATATAGTTTAACATGTTGTAATTGCCATTGCCACGACGAAGACTTACTGACAGGAGGTACATGTCCTTAAATGCTAAATGTAAATCATTTGGTCTTTCAGAAAAATCAGTTTGCATGTCAGAGAACAAGTAGTTCGTCCTTAACAATGCCTGGCACTAGATGACATGATAAAAGACCTGTCCTGAGCTGACTAACACTATAATACCTCCAGCCCTTGAAATAGAACATGCCAGAATCATCTGTCTTTGAACAAGTCTGAAACTGACTGACCTGGTAATACCTCCAGCCCTTAAAATAGGACATGACATAATCACCTGTCTATGAAAATGTCTGGTATTGACTGTAAGATAAATACCTTTAGCCCTTGAAATAGGACATGACATAATCAGCAGTCTTTGAAAATGTCTCATATCGACTGACATGGTAATACCTCTAGCCCTTGAAATAGGACATTGCATAATCACCAGTCTTTGAAAATGTCTCATATTGACTGACATAGTAATACCTCCAGCCCTTGAACTATGACACGCCAGAATCACCTGTCTTTGAAAACGTCTGAATCTGACTGACATGGTAATACCTCCAGCCCTTGAATTAGTGCTCATGACAAAATCACCAGTCTTTAAAAAAAAAGTCTGGTACTGACTGACATGGTGAAATCACCTCTTCATAAACTAGCTCTTGTGGTAAAATCAGTCTTCCTTAAAAGTACCTGACATCGACTTAAAAAAAATCGCCTGTCTATGAATTGCCTGATATTATAAAAGTTGTACGTAAAAAAAATGTCTGGCACTGAGATGGTAGAACAAGCTGTCTTTAAAATGACTGGCACCAAGACGGCTAAAAACTATCTGCCTATAAAATGCCCAGCTCTGAGGTGGTAAACTAGGACGCCGTTGACATTTTAGTGTGATTCAGTTCGATGCTTTTTGGTCAAGTGGAATTTCTTTGTTTCTGTCAGAGTTGTGACAACAGAAAGATGGAAAGGAAGAAGGTGAAATCAATACAGTTGGCGGGGAGGAAATGGTGGTGTGGCTGGTAAAGAGTGGCGACAGGGACGATGAGGATAGACGAAAAAAAAAAGGAAGATGGGGAGGGGAGGAGGGGGAGGACAAAAGCGCCCTCTGAAGGGAAAGCAACTCTCCCGACAATCTGGAAGCCTGGAGCCGGGAAGATGATGTTGTGCGGTGGAGCGGGAGAGATCAGTTTGCAGGGTCATTCCCCTGGGCAAACCAAGCGTGAAATCGACCCTCTACATTGTTAGTTCTCTGTTGTTTTTTTTTTATCCCTCACCCCCAGTGGAGCGGTCTGGAACACACCGACAGACAAATATGGACAGGCAGACAGATAGACAAACAGACAGACAGACAGACAGACAGACAGACAGACAGACAGACACACACACACACACACACACACACACACACACACACACACACACACATGTGTGTGTGTGTGCCCTCCAGGGCGCGCACACAGATGCACAGAAACACACAAGCATGCCCACACAAACACGTACACATACACTGGTAGGCACATATAAACACATGTGCACACGCATACACACCATGGATACAAACACACGCATACACACACATACAGCTCAGTTAAACAGACGAACGGACAGACAGACAACATAACACACAACACACACACACACACACACACACACACACACACACACACACACACACACACGTATACACACACACACACACACACACACGCACACACACACACACACACACACACACACACACACACACACACACGCGCGCGCGCACGCGCGCGCGCACGCATGCACGCACACACGGACACACACACACACGTATGCACACTCACTCGCACACACACACACACACACACACACACACACACACACACACACATACACACACACAAACACACGTATACACACACGCACGCACTCACGTACGCACACACATACACACACACACACACACACACACACACACACACGCGCGCGCGCGCGCGCGCGCGCCCGCGCTCGCGCGTACGCACCCTTGCATGCACGCACACACGGACACACACATACACGTATGCACACTCACTCGCACACACACACACACACACATACACACACACACACACACACACACACACACACACACACACACACACACACACACACACACACACACACACACACAGAGTGTGTCTATACAAATGACAACTTCCGACTTCTCTGCCTCCCTCTTTCCCCCTCTCTCTCTCTTTCTATCCCTCTCTTTGCTTACCATTGATGACATACCCATGTTAGTAACCCATATAGAAAAAGACTTTTTTCTTTATTTCAACTTTGATCCTGATGTTGCTTTCATTGACTTTGAGGAAGCTTTCAATTCTAAAATAGGAACGTTAAGTGTCTTTTTCTTGTAAAAACAGTGTAAAAAGGATTTATTTCTATGTATTTTAGCTCATAGCTTAGATCCAGATTAAGAGTTCGTTCTGGTGCAAAATGCATGGACTGCTGTACCTGTGCTCGTTGGGTAAAGCAGGGCGATGCTACTTGTGCAGTGCGGTTGTTTTATTTTTTGTTTTCACAAAGTTGAAAGAACAATCACTGTTCTGTCGAAGGAAGGAGATAAACAAATTATAAGAGAAAATAACATTCAAAACAATGAAAACGAAGAACAAACAATGACTTGGCACAACACGGACAGACAGACAGATTACATCCATCTTGTGCCCAATTTGAGGAGATAAGTGATTGTTCTTTCTTCTTTTCATTGTCTTGAATGTTGTTCGTCTTGCCTAAAGGAGACCGGAGAGGTCGAAACGCGTCGTGTTTTCGCTTGTAATTTGTTTGTCTCTTTCGTTCGTCGGAACAGTAGTTTTTCGTTTATTTCTTTTCTCAATTTCTGCCGGCAGTCACCTCACTTTGAAACTAATTTTTTTCTTCTTTTTATTTATGAATACATCATGACGGACGTAATCAGATATGGGAAGCGTGTTGTAACATTTACATGTTAATCCAAACTGTTGACTTCCGAATGATAGTGAAGCCCTCATGTGTGAAAGAATAACTGGGTTCAGTAAAAGTAAATCTAAGTTTGAATTTGATGATCATTACAATCATTGTGTCCACGAATGATGGACATTCATTAGCCTGACTTATGATTGTTTTTCTTTTTTGCCTGTTGTAAGTGATACTCATGTTTTCTGACTTTGCCATACCAGAGTCTTGTCAGTAGACCCTGGCATATACTGTCATGTCCACAGCAAAAGTGACATGTAACTCCTTTTGCAGAAATAAATTTATTTGTTTGGTAGTGTGCTGAATTGTTTTGACTGAACAATGCGACTTGACACTACAATATGCTGCATACATTTTTCACTTCAAAAAGGATCCATTCAAATACAAACACGAATGGTTTTATATACGGAGAAGAACAGACAGCCAATGTACATATGCTTAGCTGCGTTCAGTTTTGGTTGTAGTTGAAAAGAATTGCTGGGTGAAATGTATTGAGAAAAACTACCTGACTTCAAGACAATGGTGTATAGCTAATGACAAAGGACGTGTACGCAACTGGCAGACACTGCTAATTTTAAGTCTTTTTTTTTCTTTTACTGATTTAGATCTCAGCACAAAATTAGATTTTTCTTTCATCAATATATTACCTACTCCCAGCCTCAGATTTCTAATTTCACTTTCCAAAGGTGGACAGCTATGTTAAATAATTCGGATGCGAACATGCATCCTAAAATCACGACAATATTTTTATGCCTGATGTCTCCAAGCTCAATGCACATCAACACCGTGCAGTACTGAAACCAAGGATAGGAGTCGTCCTTTTTTTTTGGATCGACTACGTTAACCACTAGGCCACAACAGCACGTAGTGTGCATAATCCCATCACCTCCACCACCGCTGCTGCCCCCGTTCTTGGCTGAAGACCTGTCCATGAGGTCAGCCTGTGATAAAATAACTCCCAAACCAGCCGTTACAATCCGGAAACGCCGTCACAAACCATTGACAAATGGCGGCATGTCAACTGCATGTTACAGTGGGGCAAACACTTCAGTTCCTGCTTTCCTCCCACATGAGCCACATCAGAGAGAGAGAGAGAGAGAGAGAGAGAGAGAGAGAGAGAGAGAGAGAGAGAGAGAGAGAGAGAGAGAGAGAGAGGTGTGTGTGTGTGGTGTGTGTGTGTGATAGTGTTTGTGTGTGTGCGTGTGTGTGTGTGTGTGTGTGTGTGTGTGTGTGTGTGTGTGTGTGTGTGTGTGTGTGTGTGTGTGTGTGTGCGCGTTCGTGCACTTGTGCGAGCGTGCGTGCGTGCGTGTGTGTGTGTGTGTGTGTGTGTGTGTGTGTGTGTGTGTGTGTGTGTGTGTGCGTGCGTGCGTGCGTGCGTGCGTGCGTGCCGTGGTGTTGTGTGTGTGTGTGTGTGTGTGTGTGTGTGTGTGTGTGTGTGTGTGTGTGTGTGTGTGTGTGTGTGTGCGCGCCTGTATTTGATGTCCGCATTGTAGGGACTATCATCATCTGCTGCAAATAAACAGGCAAATATAACCACAGAAGAAAATCATATTGTCTATTCTCTTACATCAAAAGGCACGATAGTAATATGTGGCTTGCCCAGACTTCCTGGAAAAGTGCAAGAACGTCAGAAGAGATGACTGACATGGATATTTCTCTGTGCTTGCGTGAAGGATATGGACTTTTGAAAAAAAAATCGACATCTGCACAATTGCATTTCTTTCTCAAACACACACTCTAGATTTTTATTACAATCTCGGTCAAATTTACTGTAAGTTCACTCTGAAACTTTCTAGCCAACATGAACATACATACACTAGTGCCTGAAAACTCGAGTCTATAAAACTAACCATTCTGAACTATAGTTTTAGAGTCGTTGAAAGTTTTCCCACCAAGCTTTTTTCTTTTTGAGTGTCTGTATTCAAGGAATAATGGTCCAGAATTTAAAAAGGATGGTTTAAACTGTAACTATCTAAATATTTCACGACTTGTAAATGTTGATACTATTTTGATATGAAGGACAGTGAAATATTGTTATAGGCACTGTTCACACCGTATGTATGTCACCATATATCCAGCCAGTCATTCCCTTTCAATATTCAATTAATCGTTTATACGATGAATATTAGTCCTGAAGACATCTGACACAAAGAGACTCACATGTTCTGGACACAGTGACACAGTTGTGGACACAGTGACAGAGTTGTGGACACAGTGACAGAGTTGTGAACACAGTGACAGAGTTGTGGACAGTGACAGAGTTATGAACACAGTGACAGAGTTGTGAACACAGTGACAGAGTTGTGGACACAGTGAGAGAGTTGTGAACACACTGACAGAGTTGTGGACAGTGACAGAGTTGTGGACACAGTGACAGAGTTGTGGACACACTGACAGAGTTGTGGAAAGTGACAGAGTTGTGGACACAGTGACAGAGTTGTGAACACAGTGACAGAGTTGTGGACAGCGACAGAGTTGTGGACAGTGACAGAGTTGTGACCACAGTGACCGAGTTGTGGACAGTGACAGAGTTGTGGACAGTGACAGAGTTGTGAACACAGTGACAGAGTAGTGGACACAGTGACAGAGTTGTGGACACACTGACAGAGTTGTGGACAGTGACAGAGTTGTGGACACAGTGACAGAGTTGTGAACACAGTGACAGAGTTGTGGACAGTGACAGAGTTGTGGACAGTGACAGAGTTGTGAACACAGTGACCGAGTTGTGGACA
>CM065714.1:2038209-2060709 GCA_033310375.1 Conus canariensis | reverse complement strand
GTCTGGAGCCAAGTCTCCTTTCCTGTCTGGCCAGCACCAGTCTTCTTACGGCAATTACCTCTTCACCTTTACATGCACTGAGTGCGTCCCCCCTCCCCCTCTCCTTTTTATGTGCTGGCCTGTATCAGCCCTCTCTCTGACCACGTCTTACCCTCCCATCCCCTCGGTTTCTTTGTGGTCATTCCTTACACCCCCCCCCCCATCTACTCCTCTATCTTTCTGACTTACAACGGGCCCCTCATTCCCCCCTCCCTCCCTTTCTCTCACCATGTCACAATGGGTCCCACCCTCCACCCTCTCTCCTTTCCTCTTCCCCCTTCCACACTTTTCTTTCACTATTTGTCCCGTACCTCTGGCATCGTCTCTGTCCATCTGTTTCTGTCTGTCTCTGTCTGTCTGTCTGTCTGTCTCTCTCTCTCACCATGTCTCCCTCCCTTCCTCTCTGCCTCATCTCTCCCTCTCTCTTTGTCTCTAGCTCTCTCCTTCTCTGTCTGTCTCTCTGTCTGTTTGTCTGTCTCTCTCACCATGTCTCACTTACTCTATACATCTCTTTCTCTCTCACTCTTTCTGTCTCTCTCTCTCTCTAACTCTCTTTCTCTAGCTTTCTGTTTCTCTGTCTGTCTGTCTGTCCCCCTCCCTCTGTCTTCCCTCCCCGCTCTCTCCCATCCCTCTGCCATCCCTCACTCTCCAGACCAGCTTTCCCTTTTCATCCCCCACCCTACCCCGCCCAATGGTTGTTTCCAGTATTACCTATCAGATGACACGATGATTGGAGGTCCGTGTGCAGCTGACACGCACAGGAATCCTCTGGCCATTTCATAGTGACCAATCCACTTCTTCAGGTTGATGACCAGTTCATAGTGACCAACCCACCTCTACAGGTTGATGACCAGTTCATAGTGACCAACCCACTTCTATAGGTTGGGTCATGGTGACCAATCCACTTCTACAGGTTGATGACCAGTTCATAGTGACTAATCCACTTCTACAGGTTGATGGCCAGGTCATAGTGACCAACCCACCTCTACAGGTTGGTTCATGGTGACCAACCCACCTCTACAGGTTGGTTCATGGTGACCAACCCACTTCTACAGGTTGGTTCATGGCGACCAATCCACTTCTACAGGTTGGTTCATGGCGACCAATCCACTTCTACAGGTTGGTTCATGGCGACCAACCCACCTCTACAGGTTGGTTCATGGTGACCAACCCACCTCTACAGGTTGGTTCATGGTGACCAACCCACCTCTACAGGTTGGTTCATGGTGACCAACCCACTTCTACAGGTTGGTTCATGGCGACCAATCCACTTCTACAGGTTGATGACCAGTTCATAGTGACCAACCCACTTCTACAGGTTGATGACCAGTTCATAGTGACCAACCCACTTCTACAGGTTGATGACCAGTTCATAGTGACCAACCCACTTCTACAGGTTGATGACCAGTTCATAGTGACCAACCCACTTCTACAGGTTGATGACCAGTTCATAGTGACCAACCCACTTCTACAGGTTGATGACCAGTTCATAATGACCAACCCACGTCTACGGGTTAATGACCAGTTCATGGAGACCAATCCACTTCTAGAGGCTGAAAACAAAAGCAGACCCAGACGGAAAGCAGCCCATTGGAGTGACGCCTTTTCCATTTTTGAAGAAAGGACGACATCTTGACTAATGCAGATTTTCTCTGAGGTGAAGGAAGAGAATTTGTTCTAAGCTTTGCAGCCCATCTCTGAATGCGAATCACGAGTAAAAGCACAAACCGAAGAACTCCAACGGCTCATCAATGCAGAGAAAACGCAGAGGCTATTTCGTGCCAGTAACAAAAAGGCGTCATGTTAACGAAAATCAAACCACAACTGCGTCACGACCGAATTTTTTCCCCACCAAAACCTAATAAGTCAAAGAGAAATTACCTCATGCCCCAAACATCGGTGGCTCTTACGGAAATTTCAAAAAATACTATGATATCGATGGATAAGATGCTGTGTTCAGAAATAACGGAGATGTGAGCAGGGAGACACTGCAGACACAGAGAGACACATACATATAGACACAGAGAGACAGACAGACAGACAGACAGACAGACAGACATATACATACATACATACATACATAAATTTATACACACAGTCACACACACACACACACACACACACACACACACACACACACACACACACACACGCACACGCACACGCACACACACACACACACACACACACACACACACACGCGCGCGCGCGCGCGCGCTTCTCAAAACGTGGAGCCAGGGAAACGGGATGTAATATCCATGGACTGATTTCACTTTTCGTTGCTAACGGACATGAACCTTTTGAGCTCTTTCTTGTCGGCTGGCATTATTCCATCAACCCAACAGACTAGGGAAAAATCACTTTAAAAAATCATTCAGAAATTTTTTTTCTTTGGGGATTTTGAGGAAACGAAGCTTTGACAGGGGTTTTCTACAGTTAGCCCCCAAAAGAGTCAGTCACTATTTTCAGGCTCCAGTCACTGGTTATCCAGACAGGAGTCTTCTACAGTTAGCCCCCAAAAGAGTCAATCACTATTTTCAGACTCCAGTCGCTGGTTATCCAGACAGGAGTTTTCTACAGTTAGCCCCCAAAAGAGTCAATCACTATCTTCAGACTCCAGTCACTGGTTATCCAGACAGGAGTCTTCTACAGTTAGCCCCCAAAAGAGTCAATCACTATCTTCAGACTACAGTCACTGGTTATCCAAACAGGAGTCTTCTACAGTTAGTCCCCAAAAGAGTCAATCACTATTTTCAGACTCCAGTCGCTGGTTATCCAGACAGGAGTCTTCTACAGTTAGCCCCCAAAAGAGTCAATCACTATTTTCAGACTCCAGTCACTGGTTATCCAGACAGGAGTCTTCTACAGTTAGCCCCCAAAAGGTTCAATCATTATTTTCAGACTCCAGTAACTGGTCATCCAGACAGGAGTCTTCTACAGTTAGCCCCCAAAAGAGTCAATCACTATTTTCAGACTCCAGTCACTGGTTATCCAGACAGGAGTCTTCTACAGTTAGCCCCCAAAAGAGTCAATCACTATTTTCAGACTCCAGGCACTGGTTATCCAGACAGGAGTCTTCTACAGTTAGCCCCCAAAAGAGTCAATCACTATTTTCAGACTCCAGTCGTTGGTTATCCAGACAGGAGTCTTCTACAGTTAGCGCCCAAAAGAGTCAATCACTATTTCCAGACTCCAGTCACTGGTTATCCAGACAGGAGTCTTCTACAGTTAGCCCCCAAAAGAGTCAATCACTATTTCCTGACTCCAGTCACTGGTTATCCAGACAGGAGTCTTCTACAGTTATCCCCCAAAAGAGTCAATCACTATTTCCAGACTCCAGTCACTGGTTATCCAGACAGGAGTCTTCTACAGTTAGCCCCCAAAAGAGTCAATCACTATTTCCAGACTCCAGTCGCTGGTTATCCAGACAGGAGTCTTCTACAGTTAGCCCCCAAAAGTGTCAATCACTATTTCCAGACTCCAGTCGCTAGTTATCCAGACAGGAGTCTTCTACAGTTAGCCCCCAAAAGTGTCAATCACTATTTTCAGACTCCAGTCGCTGGTTATCCAGACAGGAGTCTTCTACAGTTAGCCCCCAAAAGAGTCAATCACTATTTTCAGACTCCAGTCACTGGTTATCCAGACAGGAGTCTTCTACAGTTAGCTCCCAAAAGAGTCAATCACTATTTTCAGACTCCAGTCACTGGTTATCCAGACAGGAGTCTTCTACAGTTAGCCCCCAAAAGAGTCAATCACTATTTTCAGACTCAAGTCACTGGTTATCCAGACAGGAGTCTTCTACAGTTAGCCCCCAAAAGAGTCAATCACTCTTTTCAGACTGCAGTCACTGGTTATCCAGACAGGAGTCTTCTACAGTTAGCCCCCAAAAGAGTCAATCACTATTTTCAGACTCCAGTCACTGGTTATCCAGACAGGAGTCTTCTACAGTTAGCCCCCAAAAGAGTCAATCACTATTTTCAGACTCCAGTCACTGGTTATCCAGACAGGAGTCTTCTACAGTTAGCCCCCAAAAGAGTCAGCCACTATTTTCAGACTCCAGTCACTGGTTATCCAGACAGGAGTCTTCTACAGGTAGCCCCCAAAAGGTCAATCACTATTTCCAGACTCCAGTCACTGGTTATCCAGACAGGAGTCTTCTACAGTTAGCCCCCAAAAGAGTCAATCACTATTTCCAGACTCCAGTCACTGGTTATCCAGACAGGAGTCTTCTACAGTTAGCCCCCAAAAGAGTCAATCACTATTTCCAGACTCCAGTCACTGGTTATCCAGACAGGAGTCTTCTACAGTTAGCCCCCAAAAGAGCCATCACTATTTTCAGACTCCAGTCACTGGTTATCCAGACAGGATCTTCTACAGTAGCCCCCAAAAGAGCCCAATCACTATTTTCAGACTCCAGTCACTGGTTATCCAGACAGGATCTTCTACAGTTAGCATAAAGAGTCACACTATTCAGACTCCATCACTGTTTCCAACAGATCTCAGTTGCATTAAGAGTTACTATTCAGCCAGTCACGGATAAAGTCTTCTACAGTTAGCCCCCAAAAGAGTCAATCACTATTTTTAGACTCCAGTCACTGGTTATCCAGACAGGAGTCTTCTACAGTTAGCCCCCAAAAGAGTCAATCACTATTTTCAGACTCCAGTCACTGGTTATCCAGACAGGAGTCTTCTACAGTTAGCCCCCAAAAGAGTCAATCACTATTTTCAGACTCCAGTCACTGGTTATCCAGACAGGAGTCTTCTACAGTTTAGCCCCCAAAAGAGTCAATCACTATTTTCAGACTCCAGTCGCTGGTTATCCAGACATGCATGATCTTTCAGAAGAGGGGGGAAGGTGCGGATAGACGGAATTGAGTGAGGAGACTTCCAGTGGAGTCTTTTTGAGGAATTCTAAGGAGACTCCATCTTTAGGTCTTAGCTGTTCCTGGCAGGTTGATAAATACACTTTGGGAAGTGACCACCTCCCTATTACCATATCCCTCAGCGGTTTTACAGTTGCACAAGACAACACAATTGATAAAATTCCAAAATATAATTACAAACGAGCTGACTGGGAGAAATTCAAATCTATTTTAATGTCTTTTAATGTAACAACTCTTGAAAACCAGGATGTTGAAACTATGTACACACATTTTTCTGAATCGGTCTTGTACGCTGCAACCAAATCCATTCCAAAAACTAACCACAAAAGAAGATCAGTTCATAGCGGAAATGTGTGGTGGACGGAATCCTGCAAACGTGCTGTTGATGAAAAGAAACTAAAATACAAAGAATATGTTAAAGACAAGCCGAAAAACAACGTCACTATGAAACGGGCCAAGAATATGAGCAGCAGAGTCATTGAAAAAGCTAAACGGGACCACTGGTCGTCCTTTTGTTTCACCGAAGTCTCTGATCATCACGACGTTAAAAAAGTTTGGACAAAGGTCTATGAAATGAAACAGGGAATGCATCTTCCAATTTATCCAGTTACTTTAGAAAATAAGCAATTTCCAACTGCTGCTCAAAAAGCCGAGGCGTTCGCAGATCTGTTTGCAAAGAATAGTTCCACAAATAGCCTTTCTGATAAATGCAAAACTATGAGGGAAAACTCAAAGAATAACAATATGTACTGTGATCCAGAAGAACAAAATTACCATTATCTAAACGCGGATATCACTCTACAGGAATTAAGAAATGCAATAATATTATTACCAACAAAAAAACAACATCAGTTGGTCTGGATGCACCTTCGAATGAGATGTTAAAACACCTGCCAGATAATTTTGTATTGTTTCTTCATAACATCATAACAAAATGCAAGATGGAAGTATCCCTTCTGTTTGGAAAGAATCTGTAGTCGTACCGATCTTAAAGCAGGGCAAACCTAGATCCAACATAAATAGTTACCGTCCGATTGCGATCACCTCTCACACGTGTAAGTTAATGGAAAGAATTGTTTTAAGTAGGCTTGTATATCATTGTGAGAAACGTGGTATAATTCCGGCTACACAAACAGGCTTTAGAAAAGGCAGATCAACAATAGACCATCTGGTAAAATTGACGACTCATGTAAAACAACAATTTGCACGAAGAAAAAATGTCCTCGCCACTTTCTTTGATGTCAGAAAAGCGTATGATCATGTTTGGCATGAGAGACTTTTATATAAACTGAAAACCATTGGTCTTTCTGGTCATGTATATAACTATATCAAAGCATTTCTGACCAATAGAAGTATAGAAACAAAGATACAAAATGTTTATTCCAGCAAGAGATATTTACAAATGGGCATTCCCTAGGGATCGGTCATCGCTCCGCTACTTTTTTAATATTCTGATATGCGATCTCCCAAAGCGTTTATCTAAAAACTGCTCCTTGGCGCAATACGCTAACGATATTTGCATGTGGATGAACGTAACTTTAAAGAAGAAAACTTCTGTCAGATCTGTCAATTTCATTAAAAAAACATATCAACGTGACCTAGATAACATAGCAATATTCATGTTTGAAAACGGCCTTAGTTTATCGGCAGAAAAAAACCCACATGATGTTATTTGATGCTGGTGGAAGTTGCAATATTCCTACTTTTAAGGTAGATAACAATGTATTGAATTATGTCACCGAGATAAAATTTTTAGGAGTAAATATTACCTCTAAATTAACTTGGAACAACCATATTGAACATATTATCAACGAAGCCAGCAAATCTCTTAATCTTCTTAAAGTGATCAGTAAACAAAATTGGGGTGCAGATACACAAACTTTAGTACACCTTTCGACATCTCTCGTAAGTTCAACATTATCATACGCACAAGAAGTGTTCTTCAGCGCACCAAACTACTTACTTAAAAAGTTGCAAAGCATAGACTGCAAGGCATTTAGACTCGCACTAGGTGTCCCATTTCATGCCAGTGCATCAGGAACGTATTACGAAGCCGGAGTTCTGCCCCTTGACGACTATAGGAACTTGGCCTGTGCTAAATTCATCTTACGGAGCTCAGCTGTTCAAAACTCAAGCAAAGACGAATTAGCTTTACGATCAGATTTCCATTTCCCGAAGCGAGCTAGATCTATTAAATCTAATACAACTATAATGACATATTCCTCAAAATTACTGAAAGACGCTGAGATTGATCCCAAGAATATTGCTGATCGTTTTCCTGTATCCCCGATTCCAAATTGGGAATTGCACACCGCATGTTTTGATTATAAATATACTGATCTACAAAAGAATGTTAACAATAATATATTGTCCTCTCTTGCCAAATCTCATATCGATAGTAATTATTCACACCACCTTAAAGTTTTCACCGATGGATCACTGTTAAATGAAAAAGCTGGAAGTGGTTTTGTTATTCCTACCCTTAAAGTTGAAAAATCTTTTCATCTCGGGAAGGGGTATTCTATCTTCACGGCTAAGCTGGTGGCAATTCTAACGGCGCTTAACTTTCTTGTTGATACTCCACTTACTATCCACAAAACACTTTTCTGTGTGGATTCTAAATCTGTCCTACAAGGCCTTGAATCTATTGCTGTAAAAAATCGAGGTGAGGTGATTTTAGAAATAAAACATCTTGTCAGTATTCTTATAGCAATAGGTACAACAGTTGACTTTTGCTGGATCCCATCTCACTGTGGGATTTTTGGTAATGAGTGGGCTGACCGGGCTGCCAGAAAAGGAACACGAAAGTCCGATGAATCCATAGAAATCAACATTCCTCTGTGTTTATACGAAGGATATGGTCTCTTAAAAAAGACGTGTATTGAAAAGGTTTATGAAGCCTACAAAAACTTGGTTCTTATTAAAATACATCCACCTCACTCAAAACTGCTCTGCTGTGACAAATCCCAGTCAGCTACTTTTTCTTCTAGCAATGCGGCTAAAAGTGGAAAGATTACCTATCAATTGGCCAACACAAACGTACTTGAAAAAAATAACCGAAAACTTGAATCCCTGTTTTACAGGCTTAAGCTAAACGCTTTCCGTACAAAATTTCGCAAAAATTTAAATTGCATCTGCGGAGCAGTTGAAAGTTTCACAACCCAGCATCTTCTTTTCCACTGCGCATATTTCAAAAATGAAAATCCTGACTGCCTACGACTTGATGGCACGTGTATTTTCCAGAACTTACAAGGTCTTGTTTCTTTTGTTAATTCCTTGATGATTAGTCCAATGGGCTCTTTTTTGTAACAAGTGTTCCTACAGATATGAGCGCTTAACATTTTGGTTATACCAGATATCCTGTACTCTTTTATGTTTTAATACTTGCTTTGTGCTAATGTTTAGCCTAGTTGTAAAGAATTTTAGTATGAATCACTATATATAGCTAACTGCTCGTAACAAATCTCTTATCGGTCCATCACACACACACACACACACACACACACACACACACACACACACACACACACACACACACACACACACGCACACGCACACACCCCGCGCACACACACGCACGCACACACACACACACACACACACACACACACACACACACACACACACACAACACACGCACGCATGCATACACACGCTATTTCCCTAAATCTGTCTAAAATCACTTTATGTGAATAGACGTTAAATTGAAGAACGAACGAACGAACGCGCGCGCGCGCGCGCGCGCGTACATACATACAAACACGCGCACTGCACTCACATAGAAAAGTATGAGTCCATCAAAAAAGCTAAAAATGTTGCTGAGTTCACGATCACCCACACACTTTTTTATTTTTATTTTTTATTCCTGTTTAAAATCAAAGGTCAAACAATCGTACGTTTGGACTTCTGAGCACTCGCTCTCTACTATTGAAAGTGACTCAGCAGTTCACAACAACATTTTCAGTTGGTTGTTGTGTATCATGATCGATTGTAGTCGTTTTTGTTGAATATGAACAACGCCATTACCAAATCTAATGTGACTTAAATACGTCTAGATTTGGTCGTTACTATCATCGATTTATATTGATTGTAGTTGCTTCTTCTCATAGAATGGTAGACGAAAGGATGATCAGCAACATCCCTGTAACCCCTACCTTTTCTAAAACCGGCCTGAAATGAAGGCAATATTCCTTGCCGTTTGACTGAAAATTAGTTCTACGCTTGTTTTTACTATCCTTTCAACCGATTCTCTAAACGTGGAGCCAGGGAAACGGGAAGTAATATCCATGGACTGATTTCACTTTTCGTTGCTAACGGACATGAACCTTTTGAGCTCTTTCTTGTCGGCTGGCATTATTCCATCAACCCAACAGACTAGGGAAAAATCACTTTAAAAAATCATTCAGAAATTTTTTTTTCTTTGGGGATTTTGGAGAAACGAAGCTTTGACAGGGGTTTTCTACAGTTAGCCCCCAAAAGAGTCAGTCACTATTTTCAGACTGCAGTCACTGGTTATCCAGACAGGAGTTTTCTACAGTTAGCCCCCAAAAGAGTCAGTCACTATTTTCAGACTCCAGTCACTGGTTATCCAGACAGGAGTCTTCTACAGTTAGCCCCCAAAAGAGTCAGTCACTATTTTCAGACTCCAGTCACTGGTTATCCAGACTGGAGTCTTCTACAGTTAGCCCCCAAAAGAGTCAATCACTATTTTCAGACTCCAGTCATTGGTTATCCAGACAGGAGTCTTCTACAGTTAGCCCCCCAAAGAGTCAATCACTATTTTCACTGGTTATCCAGACAGGAGTCTTCTACAGTTAGCTCCCGAAAGAGTCAATCACTATTTTCAGACTCCAGTCACTGGTTATCCAGACAGGAGTCTTCTACAGTTAGCCCCCAAAAGAGTCAATCACTATTTTCAGACTCCAGTCACTGGTTATCCAGACAGGAGTCTTCTACAGTTAGCCCCCAAAAGAGTCAATCACTATTTCAGACTCCAGTCACTGGTTATCCAGACAGGAGTCTTCTACAGTTAGCCCCCAAAAGAGTCAATCATTATTTTCAGACTCCAGTCACTGGTTATCCAGACAGGAGTCTTCTACAGTTAGCCCCCAAAAGAGTCAATCATTATTTTCACTGGTTATCCAGACAGGAGTCTTCTACAGTTAGCCCCCCAAAGAGTCAATCACTATTTTCAGACTCCAGTCACTGGTTATCCAGACAGGAGTCTTCTACAGTTAGCCCCCAAAAGAGTCAATCACTATTTTCAGACTCCAGTCACTGGTTATCCAGACAGGAGTCTTCTACAGTTAGCCCCCCAAAGAGTCAATCACTATTTCAGACTCCAGTCACTGGTTATCCAGACAGGAGTCTTCTACAGTTAGCCCCCAAAAGAGTCAATCACTATTTTCAGACTGCAGTCACTGGTTATCCAGACAGGAGTCTTCTACAGTTAGCCCCCAAAAGAGTCAATCACTCTTTTCAGACTGCAGTCACTGGTTATCCAGACAGGAGTCTTCTACAGTTAGCCCCCAAAAGAGTCAATCACTATTTTCAGACTCCAGTCACTGGTTATCCAGACAGGAGTCTTCTACAGTTAGCCCCCAAAAGAGTCAATCACTCTTTTCAGACTGCAGTCACTGGTTATCCAGACAGGAGTCTTCTACAGTTAGCCCCCAAAAGAGTCAATCACTATTTTCAGACTGCAGTCACTGGTTATCCAGACAGGAGTCTTCTACAGTTAGCCCCCAAAAGAGTCAATCACTATTTTCAGACTGCAGTCACTGGTTATCCAGACAGGAGTCTTCTACAGTTAGCCCCCAAAAGAGTCAATCACTATTTTCAGACTCCAGTCGCTGGTTATCCAGACAGGAGTCTGCTACAGTTAGCCCCCAAAAGAGTCAATCACTATTTCCAGACTCCAGTCACTGGTTATCCAGACAGGAGTCTTCTACAGTTAGCCCCAAAAGAGTCAATCACTATTTTCAGTCTCCAGTCACTGGTTATCCAGACAGGAGTTTTCTACAGTTAGCCCCCAAAAGAGTCAATCACTATTTTCAGACTCCAGTCACTGGTTATCCAGACAGGAGTCTTCTACAGTTAGCCCCCCAAAGAGTCAATCACTATTTTCAGACTCCAGTTACTGGTTATCCAGACAGGAGTCTTCTACAGTTAGCCCTCAAAAGAATCAATCACTATTTTCAGACTCCAGTCGCTGGTTATCCAGACACAGTTAGCCCCCAAAAGAGTCAATCACTATTTTCAGACTCCAGTCACTGGTTATCCAGACAGGAGTCTTCTACAGTTAGCCCCCCAAAGAGTCAATCACTATTTTCAGACTGCAGTCACTGGTTATCCAGACAGGAGTCTTCTACAGTTAGCCCCCAAAAGAGTCAATCACTCTTTTCAGACTGCAGTCACTGGTTATCCAGACAGGAGTCTTCTACAGTTAGCCCCCAAAAGAGTCAATCACTATTTTCAGACTGCAGTCACTGGTTATCCAGACAGGAGTCTTCTACAGTTAGCCCCCAAAAGAGTCAATCACTATTTTCAGACTGCAGTCACTGGTTATCCAGACAGGAGTCTTCTACAGTTAGCCCCCAAAAGAGTCAATCACTATTTTCAGACTGCAGTCGCTGGTTATCCAGACAGGAGTCTTCTACAGTTAGCCCCAAAAGAGTCAATCACTATTTCCAGACTCCAGTCACTGGTTATCCAGACAGGAGTCTTCTACAGTTAGCCCCCAAAAGAGTCAATCACTATTTTCAGTCTCCAGTCACTGGTTATCCAGACAGGAGTCTTCTACAGTTAGCCCCCAAAGAGTCAATCACTATTTTCAGACTCCAGTCACTGGTTATCCAGACAGGAGTCTTCTACAGTTAGCCCCCCAAAGAGTCAATCACTATTTTCAGACTCCAGTCACTGGTTATCCAGACAGGAGTCTTCTACAGTTAGCCCTCAAAAGAATCAATCACTATTTTCAGACTCCAGTCGCTGGTTATCCAGACACAGTTAGCCCCCAAAAGAGTCAATCACTATTTTCAGACTCCAGTCACTGGTTATCCAGACAGGAGTCTTCTACAGTTAGCCCCCAAAAGAGTCAATCACTATTTTCAGACTCCAGTCGCTGGTTATCCAGACATGCATGATCTTTCAGAAGAGGGGGGAAAGTGCGGATAGATGGAATTGAGTGAGGAGACTTCCAGTGGAGTCTTTTTGAGGAATTCTAAGGAGTACTCCATGAAATGTTTGCGTCAAGTTCATCATTTTCCGTGACAAATGTGTGCTATTTATGTCGGGGGTGAGTGGGTGGAAGAGTTTAGGCGTAGAACTGGGAAATCTTTGAGGTCACTCTTGACTAAACCGCCAACTTATTTTGTCACCTGCATTTTCCTGAACTCTGTTATTTCCTGTCTGGTGATCAGGGGATGGATGAGGGTTTGGAGACAGTGGTGAGTGGGTGGTGGTTATCCTTGAAACGGCCCTGTATGACGTAAACAATAATTTCTATTCTTTCTTGGATAGAAATACATGCTGTTTGAGGAGAGCGTTTATGATCGGAGACTTGGATTTAGGATTCTTTTAGCCAATCTACAAACTGATGAGATCGTTGGAGACGAACCCTAAAAGACTCGAACCACCACTTCCTCTCCAAATTCCCACTTTAACATCGATTTTGAAATTGCAAATATTTCTTTACAATTGTGAACTTCATTCTAACACTCAAATTGAAGCCCCATCCCTTCATTCCCTCACCCCCACCCCACTTTTCCCTCCCCTTCTTCCCCAAATAACCTGTATTTCGGGGTGATGAAGAATTTCAGACCAGAACTCTCCATGGAGTCAGTCTGGAACTGATCCTGGGAGACCCCCACCCACCCCTTCACTCCGTGGCTGAATCCCCCCCACCCCATTCCGCAAATATTTCTGTAAAAACTAAACTCAGTTCTAAAAAGTTTAAGAGGGAGTTCCTAGGGGCTTGAGCCAAAGACTCTTCTCCCAACAATATTGTTAATCTTCTCCCAACAATATTGTTAATCTTCTCCCAACAATATTGTTAATCTCCCAACAATATTGTTAATCTTCTCCCAACAATATTGTTAATCTTCTCCCAACAATATTGTTAATCTTCTCCCAACAATATTGTTAATGCTAACAATATGGATGGAATCTTTGGGGGGCGGCCCACAATAATTGCCCTGCAAACCACGCCCCTACTCATCCATCTGTTATGTAACAACCCACATTTTTTTTTAAAGAATTAGGTGAATCTTGAGTGATAAGGGAGGAGTAGATGGGTGGTAGGGATGCAATTTGGGGGGGGGGGGGACAGAACTAAAATGGCTATTTCGTTTCCCTCCAAACGATGAAATGACTTCAGCAGAGCTTTTTTTAGGGGCCAATACTATTGCCCCACAATGAGTCCCACTGCAGTTATTATGGGCTGACCCAAATACTCTACTCTCTACACCCAGGTTCATGGGAAGTTGATCATCTAGTCCTGTCCCTGATGGCGGTGGGAATACAAAAAACACCACCCCCAACTGAGTGGCCTGGAAGAAAGGTCAAAACTCGGCCTGTCTGGCATTACACTGCCGCTACCATTAACATCGACCATCAGAAACAGCCACAGTCTTCAAAGCATTGATTTGGCATTAACGCTGGAAAAAAGGTTCTCATTTCTGGTTCTTTGCCGTGTAAAACAACGAGAGATTGATTGACTGATTGATTAATTGATCTTTAATACACAAGGATGGAGATTTTAGGCCAAAGCCTAGTCTTACAATCTGTCCTTGTCATGCATACATTATTCAGCACATATCATTCATACTGACAATTCAGCATGGTAATCTAATTCTACAATGATAAGCAAACTATTCATAAAAGCACTAATGAGATGGGGGATGGTAAAACAGAAGGAAACTTACAAACAAACAAACAAAACTACAGAGAGAGAGGTCAGAGGAGGGTGGGGAAGAGAGAATGGTAGGTAGGGGGAGGAGAAAAGGGATGATAGACAGAGTGGGAGTGGGGATGAGCGATTTTAACGGAGTAGGTTTTATGTTTAGACGATTTATTCAAAGTATGGTTCACAGAAGACTTTGCGAATGGGCGCTAATCATTGTAATCGAATAATTTAATTACTGAGACATAAAATGTTTATGCAAATGTTCCTTGAAAAGTTTTAAAGTATTCATGTTTTGTAGATTCGGTGGAAGTGAGTTCCAGACATATGGTCCAGAGTAAGCTAGGCTTGTTTTGTATAGATCAATGCGTGGGTAGGGAAGAAGGAATTTCGTCGAGCCAGAAAAGCTGTTCGATCTTGTAAAAAGGGCATTGATATAACATGGCATAGTATCTGTCAAGATTGTAAACATAAATGATGCCTTGTTGAATTCCAATTGCCTATTCAGAGGAAGTATGTTCAGCGCTTTTAGTTTTTCGTCTGTTGTTAAAGATACAGCTGGATGGAGTAGCTTTGCTGCACGTCTATGGAGAGAATTCAGCCTTTTTTTGTGGACGTCACTACTTCCGTCCCACACTGTTGAGGCGTAATTGATTCGTGACATTATGTGTGCATTGAAGAAAAGTTTAAGCACATTACTGTTGACGTAGCGCTTTAATTGAGATAACAGGAAAAGGTGTTTTGAGACTACCTGGCATACGTTATTTAGATGAGATCGTCATTTCAATTCTTTATATATCATTAACCCTAAAACACGATGCTCATCTACCTGCTCGATAGAAGTGCCATTCAACTGAAGTTTTAGGCAAAGAGGAGTCAACTGGTGTTGTTTTTTTTTTTATAGATTTGGTTTTGGCTGGGTGTATGACCATTGAGTTTGAATGACACCAGTCTGACACAAGAGAGAGAGAGAGAGAGAGAGAGAGAGAGAGAGAGAGAGAGAGAGAGAGAGAGAGAGAGAGAGGAGAGAGAGAGAGAGAGAGTAAAACACAACATAGCTCTGTTCCTTAGGAGCACACAACTCCTGGTCTGTAGTGACCATAATGCTGGAATAAAGGGGAAAATGGGAGGGAAAAAAAGAGAGAAACCGATTCTTGCTAACAAGACACAGAACATTTTGCTATCGCTTCCTGTTTCTAGCACTACGAAACAAAACATCTCCATTCTTTGCCGCAGCATTCCTCATTGGCAGAGCAGCAACCTCCTTGTCTGGAATTCCAGAGGAATAATCCTCTCTCGTTCTTCCAGTCTTGAGATGACACTTGTCTCCATCAACCTAATTCAACCCATCTCCAACAATCTGTCCATCGTCTTGTTCCAGCGTGGTTGGAGCCATGAACACTTTGTCATGATCCGTTACTTTCCCTTTTCAGTTCAGGCTTGTCTGCCGGGTGCATGCCACTCAAAATGTTTCTTTCAGGCTTGTCTGCCGGGTGCATGCCACTCAAAATGTTTCCTTCAGGCTTGTCTGCCGGGTGCATGCCACTCAAAATGTTTCTTTCAGGCTTGTCTGCAGGGTGCATGCCACTCAAAATGTTTCTTTCAGGCTTGTCTGCAGGGTGCATGCCACTCAAAATGTTTCCTTCAGGTCGCTGACTTTCTTTCCACAGCTTTGGACAACTCCGCGTCTACTGCACTGTTGTGAAAGTGGCTGTGACAGGTGTCCTTGCTGTGTGTGTGTGTGTGTGTGTGTGTGTGTGTGTGTGTGTGTGTGTGTGTGTGTGTGTGTGTGTGTGTGTGTGTGTGTGTGTACTGTCATCGCTAGAAGATGGACCAGATGTCCAGCAGCACATATGATGATTGGAAGTGTGTAAGGACAGGAAGCCAGTGGCATGTACACATGACGATTGTGAGGGTGAAAAGCCAGGGGACCAGTAGTTCGCGCATGTGATTATTAAGAGGGTCAAAAGTCAGCGGACTAGTAACACGTGCATCTGCTTATTATGAGGGTTAAAGGACAGAGGGCAGTTAGCACTTGAATATGATGATTGCGAGGGTGAAATATCAGGGGACCTGTAGTTCGTGCATATGATTATAATAAGGGTCAAAGGTCAGGCGACCAGTAGCACGTGTATGCGATGATTGTGAGGGTCAAAGGTCAGAAGACACCAGAGCCAAGTCTCGGCACACCTTTCCTGTCCTGTCTGAATAACACTGGTCATCTTACTTTAATATTTCACCTTTTACATGCACTGTGTGTGTCTGTCTCCCCTCCCCTCTCCTCTCCATGTTCCGACCACCATCACCCCTGACCCTGTCGTACCCCCCTCTCCCCTCTCTCTGTTTCTGTGTGGTCCTCCCCCCTCCCCTCGACCCCCACCTTCCCCTTTTCTTTCTGTCTTACAACGTGCCCCTTCCTCCACATCTCCTCCCCTTTCTCTCACCATGTCTCCTTTACTCTTCTCTCTCTCCTTCTTTCTCTCTCATCCTCTCTCTCATTCTCTCTTCTCTCACCGTGTCTCCCTCCCTCCCACTCTCCATGCCCCATCTCTGTCTCTCTCCCTCCCTCCATCTTTCAGTATGTCTGTTTGTCTTTTTTACTCTCTCTGTCTCTGTTTGTCTGCCTCTAGCTCTCTCTTTCTCTAGCTGTCTGTCTGTCAGTCAATCAGCCAGTCAGTCTGTCTATCAGTCTGTCTGTCTGTCTGTCTGTCTGTATGTATGTATCTCTCTCTGTCTCTGTCTCTATGTCTCTCTCTCTCCCTGTCTGTCTCTCTCTCTCCCCTCCCTCTGCCCTCCTCTCTCTCTCCAGACCAGCTCCCCCCTTCAACCCCCACCCCAGCCCATGATTGTGTCAGGTACAGTCTATGAGATGAACGAGATGAACAGAGGTCCGTGTGCAGTTGATGTGTACATTCTGTGAGATGAACAGAGGTCCGTGTGCAGTTGATGTGTACAGTCTGTGAGATGAACAGAGGGCCGTGTGCTGTTGATGTGTACATTCTGTGAGATGAACAGAGGGCCGTGTGCAGTTGATGTGTACATTCTGTGAGATGAACAGAGGGCCGTGTGCTGTTGATGTGTACATTCTGTGAGATGAACAGAGGGCCGTGTGCAGTTGATGTGTACAGTCTGTGAGATGAACAGAGGTCCGTGTGCAGTTGATGTGTACAGTCTGTGAGATGAACAGAGGTCCGTGTGCAGTTGATGTGTACAGTCTGTGAGATGAACAGAGGTCCGTGTGCAGTTGATGTGTACAGTCTGTGAGATGAACAGAGGTCCGTGTGCAGTTGATGTGTACATTCTGTGAGATGAACAGAGGTCCGTGTGCAGTTGATGTGTACAGTCTGTGAGATGAACAGAGGTCCGTGTGCAGTTGATGTGTACAGTCTGTGAGATGAACAGAGGGCCGTGTGCAGTTGATGTGTACATTCTGTGAGATGAACAGAGGGCCGTGTGCAGTTGATGTGTACAGTCTGTGAGATGAACAGAGGTCCGTGTGCAGTTGATGTGTACAGTCTGTGAGATGAACAGAGGTCCGTGTGCAGTTGATGTGTACAGTCTGTGAGATGAACAGAGGACCGTGTGCAGTTGATGTGTACAGTCTGTGAGATGAACAGAGGGCCATGTGCTGTTGATGTGTACATTCTGTGAGATGAACAGAGGGCCGTGTGCAGTTGATGTGTACAGTCTGTGAGATGAACAGAGGTCCGTGTGCTGTTGATGTGTACATTCTGTGAGATGAACAGAGGTCCGTGTGCAGTTGATGTGAACAGTCTGTGAGATGAACAGAGGGCCGTGTGCAGTTGATGTGTACATTCTGTGAGATGAACAGAGGTCCGTGTGCAGTTGATGTGTACAGTCTGTGAGATGAACAGAGGGCCGTGTGCAGTTGATGTGTACATTCTGTGAGATGAACAGAGGGCCGTGTGCAGTTGATGTGTACAGTCTGTGAGATGAACAGAGGGCCGTGTGCTGTTGATGTGTACATTCTGTGAGATGAACAGAGGGCCGTGTGCAGTTGATGTGTACAGTCTGTGAGATGAACAGAGGTCCGTGTGCAGTTGATGTGTACAGTCTGTGAGATGAACAGAGGTCCGTGTGCAGTTGATGTGTACAGTCTGTGAGATGAACAGAGGTCCGTGTGCAGTTGATGTGTACAGTCTGTGAGATGAACAGAGGTCCGTGTGCAGTTGATGTGTACATTCTGTGAGATGAACAGAGGTCCGTGTGCAGTTGATGTGTACAGTCTGTGAGATGAACAGAGGTCCGTGTGCAGTTGATGTGTACAGTCTGTGAGATGAACAGAGGTCCGTGTGCAGTTGATGTGTACATTCTGTGAGATGAACAGAGGTCCGTGTGCAGTTGATGTGTACATCTGTGAGATGAACAGAGGTCCGTGTGCAGTTGATGTGTACAGTCTGTGAGATGAACAGAGGGCCGTGTGCAGTTGATGTGTACATCTGTGAGATGAACAGAGGGTCCGTGTGCAGTTGATGTGTACAGTCTGTGAGATGAACAGAGGTCCGTGTGCAGTTGATGTGTACAGTCTGTGGAAGACAGAGGCCTGTGCTGTGATGTGTACATCTGTGAATGACAGAGGTCCGTGTGCAGTTGATGTGTACAGTCTGTGAGATGAACAGAGGGCCGTGTGCTGTTGATGTGTACATATCTGTGAGATGAACAGAGGGTCCGTGTGCAGTTGATGTGACAGTCTGTGAGATGACAGAGGGTCACGTGTGGCAGTTGATGTGTACATCTGTGAGATGAACAGAGGAGCCGTGTGCAGTTGATGTGTACAGTCTGTGAGATGAACAGAGGCCGTGTGGTTAGTGTACATTCTGTGAGATGAACAGAGGCCGTGTGCTGTTGATGTGTACAGTCTGTGAGATGAACAGAGGCGGTGTGTCGCTGTATAGTGTCGTACATCTGTGAGATGACCAGAGGGCCTGTAGTGCAGTTGTGATGTGACAGTCTGTAGAGATGAACAGAGGTCTCGTGTCAGTAGTTGAGGTACAGTCTGTGAGATGAAACAGAGGCCGTGTCAGTCAGAGTTACAGTCTGTGAGATGACAGAGGCCGTGTAGCAGTCTGTGATGCTGTGTACAGTCTGTGAGATGACCAGAGGTCCGTGTGTCAGGTACAGTCTGTGAGATGACAGAGGGCCGTGTGTCAGGTACAGTCTGTGAGATGACCAGAGGGTCCGTGTGTCAGGTACAGTCTGTGAGATGACAGAGGGTCCGTGTGTCAGGTACAGTCTGTGAGATGACAGAGGGTCGTGTGTCAGGTACAGTCTGTGAGATGACCAGAGGTCTGTGTGTCAGGTACAGTCTGTGAGATGACCAGAGGTCTGTGTCAGGTACAGTCTGTGGATGACAGGTCTGTGTTCAGGTACAGTCTGTGAGATGAAACCAGAGGTCTGTGTGTCAGGTACAGTCTGTGAGATGACCAGAGGTCGTGTGTCAGGTACAGTCTGTGAGATGACCAGAGGGCCGTGTGTCAGGTACAGTCTGTGAGATGACAGAGGTCGTGTGTCAGGTACAGTCTGTGAGATGACAGAGGGCCGTTGGTGTCAGGTACAGTCTGTGAGATGAACAGAGGTCTGTGTGTCAGGTACAGTCTGTGAGATGACCAGAGGGCCGTGTGTCAGGTACAGTCTGTGAGATGACCAGAGGGCCGTGTGTCAGGTACAGTCTGTGAGATGACCAGAGGCGTGTGTCAGGTACAGACTGTGAGATGACCAGAGGTCTGTGTCAGGTACAGTCTGTGAGATGACAGAGGGCCGTGTGTCAGGTACAGTCTGTGAGATGACCAGAGGGCCGTGTGTCAGGTACAGTCTGTGAGATGACAGAGGGCCGTGTGTCAGGTACAGTCTGTGAGTTGAACAGAGGGCCGTGTGTCAGGTACAGTCTGCGAGATGACCAGAAGGCCGTGTGTCAGGTACAGTCTGTGAGATGACCAGAGGGCCGTGTGTCAGGTACAGTCTGTGGATGACCAGAGGTCTGTGTGTCAGGTACAGACTGTGAGATGACCAGAGGTCTGTGTCAGGTACAGTCTGTGAGATGCACAGAGGCCGTGTGTCAGGTACAGTCTGTGAGATGACCAGAGGGCCGTGTGTGTCAGGTACAGTCTGTGAGATGACCAGAGGGCCGTGTGTCAGGTACAGTCTGTGAGATGAACAGAGGGCCGTGTGTCAGGTACAGTCTGTGAGATGAACAGAAGGCCGTGTGTCAGGTACAGTCTGTGAGATGACCAGAGGTCTGTGTGTCAGGTACAGTACTGTGAGATGAAGAGAGGGCCGTGTGTCAGGTACAGTCTGTGAGATGACCAGAGGGCCGTGTGTTCAGGTACAGTCTGTGAGATGAACAGAGGGCCGTGTGTCAGGTACAGTCTGTGAGATGACCAGAGGGCCGTGTGTCAGGTACAGTCTGTGAGATGACCAGAGGTCGTGTCAGGTACAGTCTGTGAGATGACCAGAGGGCCGTGTGTCAGGTACAGCCTGTGAGATGAACAGAGGGCCGTGTGTCAGGTACAGTCTGTGAGATGACCAGAGGGCCGTGTGTCAGGTACAGTCTGTGAGATGAACAGAGGTCCGTGTGTCAGGCACAGTCTGTGAGATGACCAGAGGGCCGTGTGTCAGGTACAGTCTGTGAGATGACCAGAGGGCCGTGTGTCAGGTACAGTCTGTGAGATGACCAGAGGTCTGTGTCAGGTACAGTCTGTGAGATGAACAGAGGTCTGTGTCAGGTACAGACTGTGAGATGAACCGAGGGCCGTGTGTCAGGTACAGTCTGTGAGATGCACAGAGGGCCGTGTGTCAGGTACAGTCTGTGAGATGAACCGAGGGCCGTGTATCAGGTACAGTCTGTGAGATGAACCGAGGGCCGTGTGTCAGGTACAGTCTGTGAGATGACCAGAGGGCCGTGTGTCAGGTACAGTCTGTGAGATGACCAGAGGGCCGTGTGTCAGGTACAGTCTGTGAGATGACCAGAGGGCCGTGTGTCAGGTACAGTCTGTGAGATGCACAGAGGGCCGTGTGTCAGGTACAGTCTGTGAGATGACCAGAGGGCCGTGTGTCAGGTACAGTCTGTGAGATGACCAGAGGGCCGTGTGTCAGGTACAGTCTGTGAGATGAACAGAGGGCCGTGTGCAGCTAGCATGCAAAGGAATCCTCGGCAACCAGAGAATTGTCTCTGGCCAGTTCAAGGCGACCAGTTCACACCTACAGGCTAAAACCAGAGAGAGATGTCTATGGTCAATTCATGGCAACAAATCCACTTCTACAGGCTGAAAACAGAGAGAGATGTCTATGGCCAATTCATGGCAACAAATCCACTGCTACAGGCTGAAAACATAGAGATGTCTGTGGCCAATTCATGGTTACACATCCGCTTCTATAGGCTGAAAACAAAATCAGACCTAGACAGAAAACAGCTCTCTGACGTGAAGAAAGAGAAGTTGTTCTAAGCTTTGCAGCTCATCTTTAAATGAGATTCCCCAGTAAAATCATAAAACGAAGAACTCCAACAATTTATCAGTTTAGTGAAAATGCTGAGGCTATTTCGTGTCAGTTACGAAAAGGCGTTATTTTAAGGTAAATCAAACCACAACTGCGTCAGGACCGATTTTTTCCCGCACACAAACCCCATAAGTCGAAAAAAACCATCACATTCCTGAATTATTGGCAGCTCTCACCGTAATTTCAGAATACTGTATAATGTAGATGGTTGATATACGGTGTTAGAAGTAAGGAGATGTAAGCATGGACATCTGTCTGTCTGTCTGTCTGTCTGTCTGTCTCACACACACACACACACACACACAACACACACACACACACACACACACACACACACACACACACACGCGCGCGCGCGCGCGCGCGCGCGCGTGCATGCATGCATGCAGTCACACAGAATTATGTGTCCATTCAAGAAGCTGAAATTGGTGCAGTGCTCATGTCCACACACACAGGTCAAACAATAGTACATTTGCACTTCTGAGTACACGCTCTCGACCTTTCAAAGTATCCTAGCCGTCCACGAACATTTCATATTGGCTGTTTTGCATCATAATCGATTATACTCGTTTTTATTGAACGTGAACAACGTCATAGCCAAATCTAATGTGATTTAAATCCGTCTTGTAACTGTGTTTATTGTGGCTAGATTTTATATTGACTGTATTCGTTACTTCGCATAGAAAGGCAGATGGTAAAAATGGTCAGCAAAACCTCTGCCTTTGCTAAAACCGACCTGCAATCAAGTTCAAATCCCTTGTCTTTTCACCATCCTTTCAACCGATGTTCCCAAACGTGGAGCCAGGGAAAGCGGATGTAATATGTATGGGCTGATTTCAGTTTTTGTTGCCAACGGAGATGAACTATTTTCGCTCTTTCTTGTCAGCTGGCATTATTCATTCACCCCAGCAGACCTGGAAAAAAGTCACTTCAAGAAAAGTATTCACAAAAAATGTTTTTCTTTTGGGAATTTTGGAATAATGGAGCTTTGACATGAGTCTTTTAGCGTTAGCGTCCCCGCCTCCCCCCCCCCCCTCCGCCAAAGAGTTAATCATTATTTTCAGACTCCGTTTGCTAGATATCCTGACATGCAAGTTATTCCAGAAGAGGGCAAAGATGCGGATAGGGGTGAGGAGACTTCCGATGGAGACTTTCTGTGGG